>OU342505.1:6060000-6742032 GCA_910589525.2 Ennomos quercinarius | reverse complement strand
ACAACCCTAACAATTATTGTTGACTTAACAGTTTTGATTTACATAAAACCATTTATACATCATAAACGCCGCCACAACTATTCAGTTTTTCTACTGCTTCGCATCACAAGTGAAAGTGCTCCAAGTCCACGTCGAAGAACCCGAACTCTGAAGTTCTGAACTGTGCAGATTTGAAGTTCTGACCTCCGAAGCTCTATACCTGTTTTGTTTTGTTTTAGTGAACTTAACAAAAATCTTCAAAAATGTACGTGAGTATTTTTCAATTTATATTACCTAATAATGTCTCTCTGTTATCATCATCATCGTCATCATCAGGCGGAACACGTTCGCTTCTGAACATAGGCCTCCCATATTTCTCTGTTAATAAGTTCAATTTTCCCTAGTACAATGTTAATCAATATCTCACATATTTTTTCACAGTTTATTTTAAAAACAAGGACTAAAAACGAGTTAACAGAGTTATCATAATAAATCATTTTGTGTATTGTTTTAGGTCTGACTCTGAGAACGACACCGTGCACTTTGTGGAGGAGCAGGGAGTTGATAAAAAGAAAACCAGCCAAAAAAAAAGAAAAGCGGCGGCAGATACACCTCGGTGAGTTTTAAAATCTTATTACCCTTCTATCTACACCATGAATGCATCCTACTGTTTACTTTACTCTGACCGCTGCTGAAAGAATATGTTCGTGAGTGTAACTGTAAGTAGCGGAATTATAAAATTTAAATGTTTTATACTACAGGTTTGTAGGTACAATCGGTTAGCACCTATAATCTTTAAATGTATACTTATGTGAACTAAATAATTTATTTCAGCTCGTCTCACTTCTGTGTTAACTTAAAGCAGTACCTATACGTAATGCATTTGGACTTTGACTTTAAAATAAATCTTTTAAATTTAGTTAATAACTGTTTGAAAGCATTCTTGCATATTAATAAAAACATTTAATGCTGTACAGCCTTGCCCACCCATAGGTATCTTATGTCATATATCCATTAATAAATAAAATTCAATCTATTTCAGTGCAGCGCCCAAGAACAAAAAACTGCAACAAAACTACGACATCTTCGGATTGCTATCCGAAGACGAAGAGGGCAGCGCGGTGTTGAACTCGCAACAGGGTTCCCAGCTGGTTACAAGCATCACCAGCCGCGTGGCCAACGGTATCGTGCGGCGAGCAAAGAACTCTCAAGGAGAGTACTACGCAGAACTCCGCGTATACACAGCTGCTGATGCAGCATCTAAGGCCGCTGACCGGTGGAAGAAGGCCCTGGTGTGCGTTAAAACTTCTATCAACAGCGGTACCCCTCAGTGGGATCATCTACAAAAGGTTATTAAATTAACTAAAAATTCTTTGATGGACGTAGATTCCAAATTTTATGGTGATTATTTTAATTTTAAGTGAAATATATGTTAGTGTACATTATATTTTCTTTATCTTTATTTTAATATAAATAAAGTGCATTATTATTTCACAAGTTTTAGTAGTAACTTGAGCTAGCGTTGATAACAAAATACCTACTTATAATTTATTTAGTACCTAGTTATTATGAATCATTCTTAAGTACAATAGGTAGATAACATTACTTTGTCTTTATAATATTTTGAGTTCTCAGTAAGCTTATGCTTAGTTGTCTCCCTCATTTTTTGTTTATGATAAGGAATAAAGTAAGTTATGCCGTTCTGTACTTCGTGTTCAGTTCATATAGAAAGAAATAAATGGATAGGACATTTACGAAGCAATGCTCATAAAAATAATTGCAGCATTCCTATAGAAGATGGTGTTATTAAGATAGCATCAGCATTTAAAGGTCGTATCATTTCTTATAGGATATTAGCTGTTGATAACTATGAAACCTGTTCGCCTGAAATATTCCTAAATAATATTAAGTCTAAAATAGAAAATCTTTTGCGAAACGCAGTTGAGAAAAACGTTAACGTTAAAGTTAATTTTGAGCACTTTGGCCAGTTCCTGCAGTTCAAGGATGACAGTCAAGAAGTTAAATCATTTGCTACCAAAAATAAAGTCTTACACCAGAATTTTGACTTTGACGAATTATTTACACAAGTCTTGGAAAACATAAAAAAGAAGATTGAAGAATTTCAGAGCCGTGACAGCGGTTGGGCTTTATTATCTAATTTAAACTTGGAAATAAACATCAATCAATATAATCCCTTGAATGGTTCTTCATATATTAATTTACCGCCAATTATTAAAAACAAAAAGGCTTGTGTTAATATTAAAAATGATGATAAATATTGTTTCTTGTGGTGTGTAGTAGCTGCTCTACATCCAGTTAAAAAAAACTGTGAACGAACAAGTTCATATCCTCATTTCAGTAAAGTATTGAACATTGTTGACTTAAACTTTCCAGTTAATTTATCTGATATTCAAACATTTGAGCGCAATAACAAAAACATATGTATAAATGTTTACTTATTAAAAAATAATAAATCTGTCTCAGGTCCTATTTACAAATCAAACAATGAAAAAGGAACGCGAATTAATTTACTACTGTTAGAGCAAAGCAACAGGTCTCATTTTTGTCTAATTAAAAATTTGTCGCGTCTTGTTCGTAGTCAGGTTACAAAACATCATGGAATGCTACATTTTTGTGAAGATTGTTTTATTTTTTTCACATCCGAGGAATCTCTTGATGCTCACTCATGTAGCGGTGTATTAACTGTACTCCCAAATAAAGGCTCGATTCTAGAGTTTAAAAACTTTGAACGCAAGCAGGATGTACCGTTTGTTGTATATGCTGACTTTGAAACACTCCTTTTGCCATATCAGGGTTGTGGTCAAAATCCAGGCACAAGTTATACTCAAAATCAACAAAAACATGTGCCTGCAGCATTTGCATACAATATTGTTTGTTCATTCGATAGTAAATTTAATCGTTTTGTACAATATCGAGGGCCTGATTGTGTTAGTAAATTTATTGAATCACTTCATAATGATATAAAAGACATTTATAAAATTCTCAATCAGGAAGTGCCAATGATATTTACCGAAGATGATGCATTGACACACGCAAAAACAGATCGTTGCCATATTTGTCATCATTTTATAATATTCGAGAAAATACGTGATCATTGCCATTTAACAGGGTGTTATAGGGGGCCTGCACATACAATTTGTAACTTACGATATCGTGTGCCAAAACGTATACCGGTATTTTTTCATAACTTATCTGGTTATGACAGCCATTTATTTATAAAAGAGTTGGGCAACTATCCTGGTCCTATTAAAGTTATACCGAAAAACAAAGAGAACTACATTTCATTTACAAAATTTCTTTGTATTTCGAACGATCAATGCGCTCAGATACGTTTTGTTGACTCATTTAAATTCTTAGGCTCTAGCTTGGAAAAATTAGCGAACGGTTTACAAAAGACAGACTTTGTTCATTTGACAAAACACTTTCCAAATGAAACCGAACACGAGTTACTAGTTCGTAAAGGAGTGTATCCATATGAACATATGTCTAGTTGGAAGTCATATACAGAAAATGAACTTCCAGCTAAAGACATGTTTTACAGTTCATTGACTGATCAAAATATAACAGACGGAGAATACAAACATGCTCATAATGTTTGGTCAACTTTTGACATACAAAATATGGGGGAATATACTGACTTGTACATTAAAACGGACGTACTTTTGCTAACTGATATTTTCGAAAACTTTAGAAAAATATGTAAATTGCATTATCTGCTAGATCCGGCGTTTTATTTAACAGCTCCAAGCCTCTCATTTGATGCTATGCTATTAAAAACAGATATAAAATTAGAATTAATAAATGATTTAGAAGTCATTAGAATGATACAAGGGGGTACGAGGGGTGGTATTTGTTTATGTTCAAATAGATATTCAGTCGGAAATAACAAATTCATGGAAACATATGACGCGTCTAAACCTACTTCATACCTTATGTATATAGACTGTAACAACTTATATGGGCATAGTATGTGTCAGCCTCTACCTACATCAGAATTCAGATTATTAGATGAGAAAGAAATTGCTTTATTAAATATCATGAATATTTCAAATGATGCTGAATATGGTTTTATCCTAGAGGTTGATTTATTGTATCCAGAAAATTTGCACGATGCTCATAACGACTATCCTTTTTGTGCTGAAAAGACTTTGCCCCCAGGAGGGAGGACTTGTAAGTTGATTCCCAACTTATACGACAAATATAAATATGTTATCCACTATGTTCATTTGAAAACTTGTTTAAGTCATGGATTAATATTAAACAAAATCCATCGCGTTATTACATTCAGACAAAAAGCTTTTTTGAAGGAGTACATTGAACTGAATACTGAGCTCAGAAAACAAGCTGTAACACCATTTCAACAAGATCTTTTCAAATTGTTTAATAATTCAATTTTTGGAAAGACTTTGGAGAATACAGAAAAACGAGTTAACGTTAAATTAGTAAATGAATGGAGTGATACTAAAAACAAAACAAAAAAGAGCCTTAGTGCTGACCGATTGATTGCACGACCAAACTTTCACAGTGTTTCAATTTTCTCTGAAAATTTTGTTGCCATCCAAATGAAACTTGAAAGAGTTGTATTAGACAAACCAATTTATGTAGGATTTACAGTGTTAGAGCTATCTAAAAATTTAATGTACGACTTTCATTACGGAGTCATTAAACCCAAATATGGCGACAGTGTCAAACTTTGTTATACTGACACCGATAGTTTTGTTTATGATATCACAACGGATGACTTTTACAAAGACATGAAAGAATCATTGTTGCAGTATTTTGACACGAGCAACTATGCGCCGAAAAATCAATATAACATTCCATTAATCAACAGAAAGATTCCTGGATTATTCAAAGATGAGATGCATGGACAGATTGTAACCGAGTTTATCGGATTACGTTGTAAATTATATTGTATCAGAACCGAAAACGATATCATAAAAAAAGCTAAAGGTACCAAAAAGTGTGTAATTCGCGGCTTATCAGGCGACGATTATCGTGAAGTATTGTTAAATAATACAATTGTGCGAAAAAAGAACATTTTGTTTAGATCGATTAAACATGAAATATTTACGCAGACAATGAATAAAGTTGCACTAACAAACACTGATGATAAGAGATATATATTACCAAACAAAATTTCTACAAAGGCATGGGGGCATAAGTCTTTGTTTTAATAATTTACCTACCTATGTCTGTTTTATTGCTAAGGTTTATAATTATGTATATACATATTAGCTCGTTATAATGTTAAATAAATTGTCATAAAGGCTTAGAATAATAAGACACTAAAATAAGCATTTAAGTAGGTATAACAAAACATAGTTTAAGTAGGTACATAAATATTTACCATCATAATTATAAATAAGTAACTACGTATGTACGTTTTTCTTATTAAATAAATTATGAACGTACCATATACCTAATTATGTTTTTTATTTCATAAAACACCTACCCATTCAACTAATAACAAACAAGTTTAGACTTGATCAATCAAGCCATTTACAGTAATTACACATGCAATAACTTTAACCGATCTTTGTAATAGTAAGGTATAATAATGTAGATAGGTAGAGTTCAATGACATAAAAACCATTGCATAACACGTTCGAACTTGATTATCACTAACAAGGTAGAGACCGAGTGCATCGTATCAAATTGCATTGCGCTCGCATACCGCAGAGTTGCAAACAATTTTTACCTACTTAGCGCATTATACTACGATAATACTTAAAGAGTGAAGGTCGTGTCAACGCAAGTTCATTTTTATTACGAAGGCCTGTCGTATAAAGGAATTTATATTTTAAGACCTGGTAAGTGTTGTTATTTATAGTTATTTGTGTTATTCATTCTCATTGCTAATTGATTTGGATTTAACAAACTGTTCGTTTTGTTTACAGGAAAAATGAATGACACACCAACAGACTCCGACCCGTTTTTTCTTCAATGCGCTCAGGATCCTTTGCTGGGTTCATGGGATGACTCGGAAACTCAAAAAAAAACAGAACAACGTGCTGCAACTGCTGTTGAAAAAAAGTCTAGAAGAAAACGGTGCAATTTGAAAAGTGCATCGTTTATTATTAGTAAATCGTCACTTAACGGACGAAAACTGATAAAACTTCAAGTTTACGACTATGATAAAACTGCCGATGCATATTGTGAAAGTATTAGTGTGCAACATGTTGTTTTGACTCCGTTTCATGATGAAGTCTTCAACCTCACAGAAAATCTGATAAGTAAAGTTTCAAAAAACTTAAGACATGATCAGTTGTAGTTAGTTTAATTTTAAGGTATTTTTATTTGTAACGGTTATCCTTTGTAATTTAATTCAATAAAAATGATAATATAAACAAGGAAATTGTTTTATTACCTCTACTTAATTAATGTTCTTACTCTACAATAGTTAATTTAATTAATTTTAATTTTCCACCAGTATAAAGACAACATAAATTTAATATTATACTGAAATAAACCTAAATACGAGTAAATGTTAACGAGTTTTTATTAAGAGAAATACTTAATGTAATATTTTAACCAAGAATAATTAATTATACGTATTAAGTAATTAACATCTATAAAAACTGTCGTAACTTAAGAAAATATTTATTATCTTTTCTATCATTTATCAGTTCACACATCATGTTGTTTGTGAGACAACCTCATTCGCTAAAGTTACCTCAGATTTGTGTTACAAATAATGATAAACATTTGTTTAGACATGGGAAGCTTTTGCCAAATACAATAAGATGTTTAATATGTGGTCCTTCTAATTGCGGCAAAACAAATTTGTTAATTGGTTTGCTAATACATGAACATGGTTTAAAATTTATGAATGTTTATGTGTATTCCAAAACATTGTATCAACCAAAATACGTTTTTCTAGAAAACGTGTTAAAATTAGTTCCAAAAATAACATTCTCAAAGTTTATTATGAATGAAAATGTGTTGAGTACTAAAGAAGCGAAACCTGACTCTGTGATAATATTTGATGACGTATCTTGCGATAAGCAGAATAACATAAGAGATTACTTTTGCATGGGTCGACATAAAAATATTGATTGCTTCTATTTAAACCAGACTTATAGCAAAATACCAAAACAACTTGTTAGGGATAATGCCAATCTAATTATTCTATTCAAACAAGATGATTTAAATTTACGTCATGTTTATGATGAGCATGTAAATACAGATATGACTTGGAATGATTTTCGAATGTTATGTTCCGAAATATGGAGGATTCCATATAATTACTTGGTTATAAATAAAGACTGCGAAAAAAATAAAGGATGTTATAGAAAGAATTTTGACACATTTGTTGTTTTTGAATAGTCACAGAAACTTATAAAGCAAAGTTGAACCTACGCATGTTCATTTTTGTTTTTGGCATCATCAAGCGCAGTCTTTGATATAAAATGAGTGCTGAAAAAGAATTAAAAGAGCAGATTATTAAATCATCTCAATCCGTTAAAAAGAAAGTGAAGCAAATGCGGGATTATCAAATCGATAGCAATAATGCATTTGAGACTGTATTCAAGCCAATTACAGAACCACTCCAAAAAATGGTATCAAGGAATATTTCAGTTGGATTAGATGATCAAAAACCTCACACTTCAAAAATTAAACGCATGAAATATGATAATGATAAGAATGACGATGATGAATCTATTAATGAGATGCGATCATCGAATCCTAAAGACATTAAAAGTAGTAAGTATGAACGTACGCTTTCCAATAAGTCAGACTTTGAAAACAGTTCTGAGAGCTCCAGGAGTAGTAATGAAGACGAGATGGATCAAAGTGAACTTTCATTTAAATCATTAGATTCATATGATAATACATGGTCGTCATCTTCAGAAAATTTTCATGATATTCCTTATGGTGCAAGATTAGATCGCAAAATCCTAAGGATTGGAAATTCACGTATTACGCTTACTTCTAATAAAATTAATGTAGCTGGATCAACGTATGAAAAAACACAAGGCTTAAACGAACTATTATTTAAAAAGATACCTGATTCAAATTTAATATCTGAAAATGATTTAATTAATTATAAGCAAATACTATTAGCCACCAATGTACATCGGCGGGACTTTAATCCAAAAAAACCTATTAAAAGTAATAAAGGTATAAAATACCTCAAATTTATAAAACCACTGTTCAAACACTGTAAAGAGCAAACCAGTACAGAAAGCCTTGCACAAGGTTCTGGAGTGACGTTAAAGAAAAAGTTGAAATCTAGCGTTGACTTTGTATATTGGGATGACCCTAATGAACTTGTAGAAAGGCTTAAGCTATTAATAGCCTCTCGCGATGCAGGAAACACTGGGTTAGATAATGAAATTATTTCCATTATTGAAGAATTGCGTGAAGCGGGGGTGATTCAATAGATATAAATTAAATTTCTGTTATTAAACTCATTAGTTTATTTCGAGTTGTCGACTGACTACGAGTAATACACCAGTACAATATGAACATTGACAAATTTGGTCATCATGTTCACAAGCGGTTACGTCTAATAGATACAATCGATTTGTTCGACAAGACTTTGATTGAAGTTTTAAATTCTAAAAGTGATCTAAAGCTAAACAGACTTAAAATTATTAAAACACCTGTTTCTAGTGATGATGCTATAAATAAGCAGTATGTTGATGAGATTCTTACAAACTATTGTACAAAAAATGAAATAGAGAGACAAATACAGTTAATAAAAACTCAAATCCAAGCATTAACATATCAGTCACACAGCACAGTTCATGAGAAACAAAACCAACAAAATACTGTCAAGAAATCATTGAAAAATGAGTAAACAGGGAATAGTAAATGAAATTCTTTGTCAAGCTCGAAAAAATTTTAAACGTCGTTCAGTGCTCTTAAGAGGAATTGATGACTTGTGGCAAGCAGATTTGATAGACATGCAAAATTTAAAAAAAATGAATAATGGTTATAGATATATATTGGTTGTTATCGACACATTTTCTAAATTATCTTGGACATTTCCAGTTAAAACCAAATCTAAACATGAAATTTCGACAACATTTGAAAATAATTTACTTAGCATACGAAGACCAAAATGTTTACAAACTGACTTAGGCAAAGAATTTTATAATAATTGCTTCAAAAGCTTAATGAGTAAATACAAAATAAACCATTATTCTACATATTCTGTTAAGAAAGCATCTATTGTAGAAAGGTTAATACGGACATTGAAACACAAATTATACAAACATTTTTATTTAATTGGAAATTATAAATGGATTGGAAAACCATTGAAACAAATAACAGATGATTATAACCATACCGTGCATCGTACAACAAAACATCGACCGGTAGATGTCAAATCATCAAACGAAATTCAAGTTCTGTGTAATATTTTACAATCTCAAAAAAATAAAGGTAAAGCTGCCAGGAATAAATTTAACGTAGGTGATCAAGTAAGAATTAGTAAATATAAAGGAATTTTTGAAAAAGGTTTTACCCCTAATTGGTCCACTGAACTATTTACGATTGTGAATGTAAATAATAGTAATCCTTTCACTTATCACATTCAAGATCAAAAACATCAAAAAATACTGGGGACGTTTTATGAACAAGAACTTAAGAAAACTAAACATCCAGGTATTTATTTAGTGGAAAAAATAATTAAAAGTAAAGGTAGCAAATTGTTTGTAAAGTGGTTAGGTCTAAAAGAAGCTGAAAATTCTTGGATTAATAAGAAATCTCTTGTATAAAAAGAATAAATATTAAATAATATATCATTGTTCTAAAATCAATGGAGGGAGGTGGACTTGTGAATAAAATCATCAACAATTTACCGTTCGAGTTACATTTACCAGGTTATAATTATTGTGGGCCAGGCACTAGGTTACGCGAACGATTAATACGTGGCGACAAGGGAGTCAACGAATTAGATGAAGCTTGTAAACAACACGATATAGCGTATAATAATTACACAAATCTTGAAGATCGTCACAAAGCTGACATAGAGCTTATAAACATGGCTAAACAAAGAATGAAAGCAAAGAATTCTAGTAAAGGTGAAAAAGTAGCTTCTTGGTTGGTTAATAAAATAATGAAAACCAAAGTAAAAGTAGGTGCAGGTGCTAAAAAATTTAGTTCCATAATTAGCAAAATACGTAAACATCTAAAGAAAATAAAACCAAAAAATAATGAATCAGCAATTAAAGCTGCGCATTTAGTAGCTAAGAAGCTCTTCGGTAAGAAAAAGATTGGCATACCCAGAGTTATACCTATACCGAAAACTGGAGGGTTATTACCACTGATACCTATTTTTGCGGGATTATCTGCATTGGGCGCTTTAGCGGGAGGAGCAGCAGGTATAGCAAAAGCAGTTAATGATTGCAAAGCATCACAACAAGGTCTTCGTGAATCCGAAAGACATAACAGAACGATGGAGGCTATTGCCTTAGGTAAAGGCATGTACATAAAGCCATACAAAAAAGGCAGTGGATTGTTTTTAAAACCATCAAAAAACTAAATAAGAGGCTACCCAGACGTGCACTTACCGATTTAGATATAACACAACATGCAAGTGATATTCCGTACTTTAGAGGAGTTTATATGAGAGACAACTTACCTAAGTATCCTAAGCATGTAGAATGTGGAATCCTCAATCTAGATAGTAGTGAAAATCGAGGAACGCACTGGGTAGCTTATGTAAAAGATAAACAATATTGCGAATACTTTGATAGCTTTGGTGATCTAAAGCCACCGTTAGAGTTAGTTAAGTACTTAAAAAATCTAGATATCCTATACAACTATACTAAGTATCAAAATTTTGACACAGTTAACTGTGGGCATTTGTGTATAAATTTTCTAAGAAACTATTGGAGAAAACGTTTATATTAAGAAAGTTCTCTTATTACTTATCATTAGCGCAATGTCTTTCACGCTATCTATATCAAGCCCCAGTTCAACATCGGCAACAAATTATTCACCTGCTCTACAACTTGATGGTGAATATGAATGCGGCTTGTTGTATTTTTCTACGTTTAATTCCATACCAAATATTGATGGAAAAAACAATAAATTTTGTTATGGTGATAACGAAATTGTTGAAATACCTGAAGGCTCTTATGAACTTAACGATATTAGTGATTATTTAAAAGAAAAGGTTGTGGATTGCAGATTTAGTTTGAGCTGTAATAATAATACTTTGAGGACTTCGATAGTATGCTCTAAAGATATTCATTTTGAAAAATGTGCATTACTTGCAAAAATATTTGGATTCGGCGAAGAAACACTGAAAGCTAATATATTAAATGAATCACGGTTCCCAGTCAACATTCTTTCGACAACTGTGCTCAGGATCGAATGTGATATTATAAGCGGATCGTATACAGACGGAAAACCCAGTCACATTATTCATGAGTTTGCTCCAAACGTGCCTCCAGGTTATAGAATTATTGAAATTCCTAAAAACATAGTGTATTTCCCTGTAAATCAAAATTGTATCAGTTCTTTATCTGTACGAATAGTCGACGCAAATAATAATATTGTAAATTTACGTGGTGAAGAATTTCATATATATTTACATCTCAGAAGAAAATGATAGATTACAATAAAAACTCTGCTTCTACCATGAAAGCTGTCACTTGTAAGCGCACTGTCAAGAATACCGCACATAAAATTAAATTAACAAAGGAGAATAGAAAGTTTCTGAAATTGATTGGATTGCTAAAATGAGTATATTAAACATAAATGAATCTTTCGTTCAAGACAATACCATTCAAAGTATTGAGTATCATTCATATAAGCCCTATGTAACTAGTTTTAATGAAAATGATGAGATAAGAATTCCAATTAACCAACAGGACTTGTATGTATTACCTTCGATGAGTACTTTGTATATAGAAGGTTGTGTTAACGTGTTCAAGAAAGAACCAAAAACTAAAGTTTCTACAGTACATTTTACTAATAATGCAGTTCTATACCTTTTTCAAGATATCCGTTACGAGCTCAATGGAGTTGAAATAGATAAAATAAAAAATGCTGGTATAACAACTACCATGAAATCTCTTTTATCCATGAATGACAATGAATCAAAAATGTCTAAAAGTTGGGGATGGGATATAAATGGTAACTTAAATAAATTTGGAGGAGATTTTTCAGTATCCATACCTCTTAGTAGAATGCTAGGATTCGCAGAAGACTACAATAAAATTATCATTAATTGTAAGCATGAACTTATTCTACTTCGCAGTAATACAACTCTGAATTCTCTGAAATTAGATACCGGAGAAGTTGTACAAGGTATTGATATAAAACATATTCATTGGCGTGTTCCTCATGTAAAAGTATCTGATCGAGAAAGAATAAATTTACTCAAGTATTTAGAAAAAGATCGTTCAATTAATATAGTGTTTAGAAATTGGGATCTTTATGAATACCCTGCACTTCCACAAACTACTAAACACACTTGGTCAATCAAAACATCATCTCAAATAGAAAAACCTAGATATGTGATAATAGGTTTACAAACTAACCGTAAACGCAGAGCTGACTCTGACATGTCTCATTTTGATCATTGTCATATCAGAAACATAAAAGTGTTTTTGAATTCATGTTATTTTCCTTATGAAAATATGAACACAAAATTTTCAGAAGACAAGTACGCTATAATTTACGAACAATATGCAAAATTTCAACAGTCTTATCACGGGCGTCGTTCCGAACCGTTGTTAAGTTTTGAAGATTTTAAAAATAGGTCACCATTATTTGTCGTTGATTGTTCACGTCAGAACGAAAACCTGAAATCAGGACCAATAGATGTACGTGTAGATCTTGAAACAGACAAAGATTTTCCGGAAAACACGGCAGCATACTGTTTAATACTTAATGATTGCATTGTCGAATATAAACCTTTGAGCAATATTGTAAAGAAAATATCATGAATTCAAAAGTACTTATTATTGATGTTCAAGGTTTCAAGGACTATTTTAATAACTTTATTATAAGTGAACTCGCGCTAGCTACAGATGAATATACACAAACGTTTTTAGTGAAACCTCCGTATCCGTACACGCATTTAACACCCAAAGAAAAAAAACATGTTTCGTGGATAGAAAAAAATCATGGTATTCGTTGGAGTGAAGGGCATATTGATTATCGTGAATTTATACGCACAATCTCCCCTTTTTTAGAAAATAAGACTATACTAGTAAAAGGTATGGAAAAAATTAAATGGATTAAAAGTTTATGTGATAGTTGTTCTGTTATAGATATAGCTGATAAAGGCTGCCCAAACTTTTTTGAGTTGTATACAAAGTATATTGGTGAAAATGATTCTTTTTTTAACTGTATATTCCATAAGAAAGTGTGTGCGCTAAAAAATGTAATTGTAATTAAAAAATGGCATTATGATAACATACATGAATTGTCTCCAAACGAAAGTAAATATGAAACAATTACTTAGTTATTGTAATAATTATAAGTACTTAATTTTCATAATTTAGTTAATGAAAACAATGTTAATGATCATAAATAAATTAGTTTTTGTTATATGTAATATACGAGTGTTTAATTTTTCCCCTACTTCCTGTTACTTAGTTATATTATAAGTAATGAAAGAATTTGACAACTCAACTCAGTCGATAGAAGAGCGAGTCAGGAATCGGTGTTTCGCTGCTAACATATATTTTTTATTCCTAGTATGGAATTAAAGAAGCCTATTCATCCTCATTATGCTCTTCAATCAAACCGATTGAAAAGTTTTAACTGTTGGCCTCCAGGACTAACTCAGCAGCCTATAGATTTGGCTGATGCAGGATTTTTTTATACTGGGCTCAGTGATAAAGTAATCTGCTACTTTTGCGATGGTGGTCTTAAAGATTGGAATCCGGGAGATGAAGCATGGAGTGAACATGCTCGTTTTTTTCAATATTGCCCGTACGTTATTTTTGTAAAAGGGAAAGAATTTATAAAAAGTCTTGTAGACGAAAACAATTTGAACCAATATCAAAGCCATGAAACATTGAGTGAACAAATGAGCAGTCATGAAATCAAAGAAAACGATAAAATGCAGTGTAAAATATGTTTACTTGAAGAATTATGTATGTGTTTTTTACCTTGTGGTCATGCTGTAAGCTGTGCTAAGTGTGCTTTATCTTTAAATAATAAATGCCCAATGTGTCGAAACATGTTTTTTAAAGTCGTTAGATTATACTTTTAACACCATGTAATATGTTGTTTAATTTGAAATATTTATTGTATAATGTTTATTTTGTAACTTAACACAAGTTTCTGTTTAATGAACGGAATCACAAAACGCTCATAAGTTATTGAGCATTAGGGTTTTTTGAACGTTGCATTTCCGTTTCATTCAAGTAAATTTTATTAGTATTATTGGGCATTGCTGGATCAACTGAAGAGACGGAAGGCGAAGAATGAGCCTGGAGGAATCGTAGGTTGAGCCAGAATGCCCAATAATACACTACTATCATTGTATCGTGTAGAATTGTTAAAACTAAGTAAATAATGTAAAAATTAAGAAACATCTATATTATAATGCAATTCTGTTCATCTAATGTGAGAGATTGAACAGTAGTACTAGAAAACTGCTAGTCTGTTCACCTAATGTGAAAGGTGGGACAGTAGCAGGAGACTGTGCTTACTTGTCAACCTAATGTGAGAGGTCTGACAGTAATGCTGGAATACTGTTAGTTTGTTCACCTAATGTGAAAGGTAGGACAGTAGGAGATTGTGCTTACTTGTTAACCTAATGTGAGAGGTCTGACAGTATTACTGGAATACTGCTAGTTTGTTTACCTAATGTGAAAGCTGGGACAGTAGGAGACTGTGCTTAATTGTCAACCTAATGTGAGGGGTCTGACAGTAGTACTGGAATACTGCTAGTTTGTTCACCTAATGTGAAAGGTGGGATAGTAGCAGGAGACTATGCTTACTTGTCAACCTAATGTGAAAGGTATGACAGTAGCAGTTTTAATATTATGTGAATTGTGATTTTGTGATGATTTTGGAAATGTATTATGATTAAGTGGGTTATTATATATCATGAATAATATTATGTGTATTATAGTTACAATTACTAAGTATTGTAATGTACTTCGAGAGCGAAGTACAGTCAGTATGGCCGTGACAGATATTTATTGGTTCTAAAAAATAGTAAAATATTATACATTAATATAGTAGTATTCTAAAATAATGTAGTTACACTTTCTTTTGTTTGAATTTGAAGTGTAAAGACATTAAAAGTTGTTGATTTGACTTTCAAGTGTGAAGTTAGATACGAGTTTCGATAAAGTGTGAAGTTGGCAATTGTTGTGCTTATAAAAACGAACTGAAGTGTCAGAGAGGGGCATTCTGAGTCCAACTGGCAGACCGAGCTAACGTAAGTGTTATCTTGTTTCTTTATTTACATGTACTATGTTAAGGTTATTGATTAATTGCCATGCAAAATTGTATAATCTTATATTTCTATGTAAATATTACAATTATGAACATAGGTACCATGTAACGGAACTATGATTCAATAATGTACAGATATGGAGGTATCTAAAATATCTACCTTATTTAAAGTTACAAGGCTTTTTATCAAATACATAGAAGTACAGTAGTACATATTTAATATTAATATATTGTATGGAAGTATTGGACAAATATAACCATAAATGTAGGCCATGATATAATAAATTAATAATTGATATCTGATCTTTTATTTCATTCCATAAACAAGAGAAATTTATCTTACATAACATCGATATCTATCTATTTTTACCAAATGCCTAAGGGTAAAGGTATATATATCTTAGCTATTGATTAGGCAATTCTAACACGCTCATCACAAAGGAATCGCCGGTAAACAACAAGGCGAACTCCATCCCATTCCTAAAGTAGAGGTGCCGTTCCACACAATCCATATGGACCACTTAGGTCCATTCGTACGAAGTACTAAGGGGAATTCTTACCTCTTGGTAATTATCGATGGTTTCACAATGTTTATTAATATCACTGCGGTCAGAAATACTAAGACAACTACCACCTTGAGAGTGCTACGTGATCACATTAGTTACTTCGGTGCACCAACAAGATTGATCTCTGATCAGGGAACTTTATTTACCAGTAACAATTTCCGCGGATTCACGAAATCTTTGGGCATAAAGCACATACTAAATGCTGTCGCTACACCAAGAGCTAATGGCCAGGTGGAGCGATTCAATGGAACTATTCTTGATGCACTATCTGCCAAATGCCTTGGCAAGGATGACAGAAATTGGGACAATTACGTGCCAGATATACAGATCGGGCTCAATACCACTGTACATAAAACCACGGGTAAGAGCCCATCTGAGCTTCTGTTCGGATTCCAGCTAAAAAGCAGCACTGAAAATATTCTGAGCGAGGTTATTAATGAGACGTTAGATGCAGTAGGTACCGAGGACTTGACGAATATTAGGACCGCAGTGGGTCTACGAATTCGTAATCAGCAGGTAAAAGATAAAGAGACGTATGACGCTAAGCGAAAACCAAGTCAATCGTTTGATACTGGTGATTTAGTGAGTGTAAGAAGGGAAGTATCGAGTAATGATGGCAAATCAAAGAAATTACTCATGAAGTATCAGGGTCCGTATCGTGTGGTTAAAGTTCTCCCTAACGATCGCTATTTAGTAGAAGATACGCCTCTTACGCGCAAAAAGGGGAAACGTTACGAAAACATTATAGCCGCTGACAAATTAAAACCATGGCTAAGTTTTAACAAAGATTTCGACAGCGGTAGTAGTTCGGATTGCGGCACAGTGAGCAGAGCATCCTTGAAAAAAAAAAACGCCAACTTCTACTATAGTCACCTTCGCTACACACGCGCTCTTGTGGACAGCTTGCGACCAAGCAAACAGAGCAACTCCGAAAAAAGACGGCAACTAACTGCGTATGATGATTATAGCCCACAGGGACCATTCCGTTTTCCGAGATGAAAAATATTTCGATTACATACTAGAGCCTATCGTGTTACTATAATATGTTAGGTCAGATGGGGCTTTTGCAATAACGGGACAAATGCGATAACGTTAGTCTAAAAGTAGTTTCACTTAAGAAACCGCTGCTGCCATCTCTGATATACCATACGTACTTCTTGAACTCTAAGCTAACCACTTGTTGACATAGTTTCACTGACAGATGTAGGAGTGACGTGTCATTGCGTGTTGGACATCGTGAAAGCGTGTAGGTCAAATTCATAACCTAACTTTGGATCGAGATTCATCCAAGGATTTAACGTAAGTTTTTAATTTGTTTTGTGATAGTATGATAACTTATGCGTTAGAAAGTTATTTTAAACGTGTATTTTTTAAATATTTGGTACCGTCTACATCGTACGTTCATTATTGCATTTGCCCCGGACTTTTGTGTTATTGGGGCAAATGTGATATATTATGATTATTACATTTACCCCAAGACAATTTCTTGTTCCAGATGGTGCGAAATTACGTTAAAAAAAAGAGACGGGACCCAAATATTCCGAAGACAGATTAAACCGAGCTATTGAAGAAGTACGAGCCGGTAGATTAACAATACATAAGGCGTCAACATTGTACGGAATTCCATTTTCAACACTGTATTGTCGAATTAAAGGTACGCGAGGAGTTATCAAAAAATCAAAAGGGAGGAGAAAAGCACTCACCGAAAATATAGAGAACGTGTTAGCAACTTCCGTAAAAACACTAGCAAAGTGGGGCTTTGGCCTCAGCAGGAAAGAAATTCTGGAATTGGTGGGTCAGTTTGTTTCTAAGAATGATATTGAAACACCTTTCAAAGATGGGATTCCAGGGGAGGACTGGTTTCTTAATTTTAAAAAGCGGCATAATCTGTCCATTCGAAAACCAGAGCCGTTAGAATATGCTAGAAAGAAAGCTGCCACAGACCCATTTAATATTTACGGATATTTTAGTCTTTTGAAAAAGGTCTTGGTTGAACTGGATATAGAGGACAAGCCTGATCGTATCTGGAATTTGGATGAAAGCAGCCTAAGTATCGATCCATCCAAATCCAAAGTCGTCGGGGAAAAAGGCAAAAGCTCATCCCGAGTTACAAGCACTTCGGGTAAAGAAAACACTACTTTTGTTTTGGCTTGTAATGCTATGGGTCAACGAGTGCCTCCTTTAATAATATTCAAAGGAAAAAATATGTGGGATCAATGGAAGGCGCCACTAGACAAAGAATTTCCCGGCACAGCTTACGCGGCGACACCCAATGGTTGGATGGAGACTGAAGTCTTCAAAAATTACTTCAAAAAAACCCTCGTACCGGCTTTGGGTGATGAAAGACCTGTCTTGGTTATATACGACGGACACTCCACTCATGTTTCGCTTGACTTGGTAGAATATGCTTTGGAACAAGGAATACCAATTTTAAAACTCCCTGCCCACACTAGTGATATTTTACAACCATTAGACGTCTCGGTTTTCAAGTCTTACAAACAAAAATGGGACCAAACTATTGCAACTTGGCAGCGACAACATATTGGCCAAAAACTACCCAAATGCCTATTTTCTCAATTTCTGGGAGAAACATGGACCAATGTCAGCGAAGATGTCATCAAGAATGGTTTTAGGAAGGCAGGCATTTTTCCGTTTGATGTTGATGTTGTCCCAAAAGAGAATTTCGCTAAAGAAGCTTTAGAGCGTTGGGAGAAACACCAACAACAAATCGGAAGGGGTGTGCAAGATAATACTATGGAGCTTGTGAATACCGAGCATATTGATATTGAAAGGTGCGAATCGCCATCGCTTTTAACTTTGTCGATTTCTGAGAATGTCAATGAAGCCTCTAGTTTACAGTCACTGAATGTCGTCAACTCTCCACAAAGATCTGATATTGAAACCCCACGTTCTCAAGAAAAGGCAGTTCATAATTCTGAAATCACACAAACCGCATCTATGGAGCAATTAATTTTGTCAGTTATTCACCAAAAACAAATGCCAAACAAACAAACGCGACGAAAAGTCGCCTCGGGTGCTGAAGTTATAACATCCGCTGAAATTGTTGAAGTATTAAGGAACAAAGAACAAATTCAATCAGCTAAACGCGTAAGAACTACAAAGAAATCGAAAATAACAAGGAAAAAGGCAAAGAAGACTGAGAATTCAGACAGTGACATAACGGACGTAGAATCTGTACAGGTCGGTAGTGACATAAACAAAGTTAAAAAAATAAATAAAAGGAAACAAAGAGCGAAATTAAACCGAAAGAAAAAGTCAGACGATACAGAGAGTGATGAAAGTTCTGAAGGTAAAGTGTATTATGCAGAATCAGATGCTAGTGAATGGATGGAAGAGGAAGATGAACAACGAGAAGAAGATGAACAATGTGATTCTGAAAAAGAAAATAACGAAAGCAGAAAAACACCAGTGATGAAAAATAACGTTGGAAGAGTAGGAACAGAAAAAGTAAAGGACGTAGCAAAGGAACAAGAAAAAGAAGAGATAAGAATTGAAAGGGACGGATCACACGAAACAGCAACCAAAGAGCAAGAAATAGAGCAGATAGAAACTGAGAAGACACGAACGGAGGAAAAAACAGAAAAAAGAATTCAAGAAAACAATTGGGTTATAGTGAAATATGCACTGAAAAAAGGACTAAAGTACTATGTGGGTGTTATAAAAAAGCAGGTGGGCCCTCGTTGGGAGGTGAAATTTGTAAAACGTAAGGGAAGTATGTTTGTATGGCCATTAACGGAGGATGTTGATCAAATCACGGCTGACTCCATCGTTCAGATACTTCCTAATCCTGAATTAACCAAACGTGGTTTAATAACATTTGATTTTAAGTTCAGAAATATGGTTATTTCCTAATTGATACATTTAATAATTAGCATAAGTAAAATATCACTTTTGGAAAAAGTTAATAACTTTTGCTGTGATTGTCTGATTTCGTTGAAATAAAAACTGTTATATTTCTTTATTTTTTTGCTTTTACCCCAGAATTCAATCTTTAGACACTCTTAATAAATTAGATATGATTATTACATTTGCCCCTTTACACGGAGTAAATGTAATATTGAAACACTGTACTTCATTTGGGTCTCATTTTTATGAAATATATATTTTTTCGTTACTTAAAATACATAAAATAACAGCTAATTATATGCTTAATGACAGCTGTAAATGTCAATTCTCCTAACTAATTAGTGAGTAAGCAGTATAAAATTGAACTTATAAATTTAGTTATGACCCTCGCATATGCCCCACTTCACCTATCCAAATTAGTTGAATAATAATTATTATGAAGTTGAGTGATAATGCAATCCCACAGGAACCATTCATTTTCGGGATGGAAAATATGTCATTTGTTATGCCTCTTATTTTACTTACATTCATCTCAATACGTTAAGCATTTACGCCACTCTGCGCGATGGCAGACGGTCACACTTATGGCTATCAAATCAACCCCTACATATGAAAAATAGGGCCAGACGGGAATATTTTATTACCATCTGCCACTAATTAATTATAATCTGCCGCAATTTTTTTTAGCGGCTGATTACAATTGTTAACTGTGTGGACCCGGTTTGTGAATATGACCACCCCATCTCTTCCCCATTCTGTGATCACCAAGCGGCCTGCCAAGCGTGGTGATTGTGGCAAATCCCCACTATGATAAGCATCCAAAGTGACGTTTTATGGAGGAGGCCTACGTTCAGCAGTGGACGTCTTCCGGCTGATGAAGTGAAGAAGTGAAGTGCCGCAAATTTTTTATATTAGCGTAAGTGACTTCTGGCACTCGCCGGCCGCTGCCACGCCACGCCACGCTTTGCTACGCTTTGCTTTGCTCGCTCGGCTCACGCGTAGTGTGGTCACTGTTGACCAACGCTTCTTTTCGCTTCGCTCGTCGTTGCACCTATTTATTACCTTACCCTAGATTTCCCGTTTAAGTTGATGCTGGGGGCAGACTGTTGTAACTTGTATTAGATATTATAGTTAGGTAATAAATTAATACAACCAAAATAGAACAAAGACACTTGCATTTTTTATTGACATGATATATCACAGAGTATATTACACACATATTGTAACCATAGATAGAACATGAGAACCGCAGAGTATATCAATGTACACCATTCCAACACCTCCCTCCTTAGAATAAACATTCTCCTAGATATCTAGAACCTGTCTAGGTTTTACAATACGTCCACTTCTAGTGGTGTAGGGTACATCTTGTTGTCTTGTGTAGTTATTTGGCTTGGAGATACAAATATTTGTGGGAGAGTGTTGTTTGGTTATATTTACATTAGTATTTCTATTGTTGTCCATTGGCATGGGCTCGTTATAATAATCCGTCATACGGCTATCATTATTACTATGCTTTGTATAAGACCTTTTAATTTGTGAAGTATTTCTTCTCAAAGTTTTACAGTGATCATGTTTTTTTATAATGTAGGAACGAGGTTCCTTGGACTTACATACAATTTTGGCTTTAGTCCATACTTTCCCATCCCTAAAGACTATGTTGTCTCCAGGCATATATTTTTCTACCTTCTTTCTGGCTCTCCTATCATATAAGTTTTTATAACAAGACTGTCTTAAGACTAATTTGTTATAAACATCATTTTGTATTTTTGGTTTTAGTACATCAATATTGCAGGGCAGTATTCTTGTCATCCTACTGTTCAACATCTGTGAGGGTGTAACATCCAAACCCGAGAGTGGTGTATTATCGTAATGTAGGATTCTCTCTCTGTAATCACTGCCATCATCTTTACATTTTTTTTAAATTTGTTTGCAGATGTGTACTGCTTTTTCTGCCAAACCATTACTCTTTGGATATCTTGGGGTTGATGTTAACAGGACAATATCTTTAGATTTAAAATAGCATTTACACTCATATGAACCAAATGGTACGTTATCTGTAATTAGTTCAAGCGGATACCCAAACCTAGTAAAACTTTCTTGCATGGCGTTGATTACCGATTTGGCAGATTTGTCCATTAGGGGCAAGAGTTCTAACCAGTGGGAAAAATAGTCCACAATTATTAAGAAGCATTTCCCATTGAAATCTAAAATGTCACAACCTACTTTTATATAGCGCTCCTTAGGTACTGTGTGGGGCAGTAATGGTTCATTGTAACTTGTAGAGCTATACTTCTCACATGGTCTGCATTTTTGTACATAGTTATGTATATCAGATCTCATATTGGCCCAATAAAATAAAGGTTTCGCTTTGGAGATACACTTAGAAACACCACAGTGGCCCTTATGTAAAATATCTAGGACATAGTACTTAAGCGACATGGGTACTACAAGTCTGTTTCCTACAAACAATAACCCATCTTGCAAGTAGATATCATCTTTAAATTTTTCGAATATCTTGCACTCTGCTGGTATTAACTTAGGCCAACCATGATAGTAAAATTCTGCAATTTTGTTCAGCACAGGATCACTATTAGTTTCTTTTCTGAAAGTTTCTTTACGTTCATTAGACATTGGTAGATATTTAGAAACCGAATGAACCATCTGCAGCATTTCACTATCATGTTCAGTTATTTTTAAACTATTTCTCGAGAGCATATCAGCAAAGTGAACCTCTTTGCCTGGCACATAGTAAACATTTAAATTATAGATCAATAGTTTGAGCCTTAGTCTCCTAAGCCTTGGTGATCCGACTTTGCTAATATGTTTAGACATTATTGACATTATGGGCTTGTGGTCAGACTGTACATCTACATCAACACCATATATGTATTTGTGGAACTTTTTACATCCAAAGTAAATGGCAAACAGTTCTTTCTCCGTCTGTCCATAATTCTGCTCAGTGCTATTCATGGTCCTTGATGCGCATGCAACTAACCTTGGTATACCTTTATTATTATTTTGAAACAGACAACATCCCAGACTATTTTTGGATGCATCACACTGGAGTATAATTTTTTTATTAGGGTCAAACGGACAAAGAGCTGGAGCTGAACTAACCTTCAATTTGAGTTTATTGAAAGCTTCCTCATGTATAGGTAACCATGTAAAATCGACATCCTTTTTGAGAAGCTTACATAATGGGGACATTAATTCCCCCATATCTGGTACATAGCGCCTTATGTAGCTGAAAGAACCAATTATGCTTTTTAGTTGATCTTTGTTGGTTGGAGATTCCAGATTAATTAAAGATTCACTTCTGACTTTATCAATCGACATACCATTAGCACTGAATGTTTGACCAACATATTTGACCTCAGCTTGGCGATATTGCAGCTTGTCTTTATTGAAGACATGGTCCTTGATGCGCATGCAACTAACCTTGGTATACCTTTATTATTATTTTGAAACAGACAACATCCCAGACTATTTTTGGATGCATCACACTGGAGTATAATTTTTTTATTAGGGTCAAACGGACAAAGAGCTGGAGCTGAACTAACCTTCAATTTGAGTTTATTGAAAGCTTCCTCATGTATAGGTAACCATGTAAAATCGACATCCTTTTTGAGAAGCTTACATAATGGGGACATTAATTCCCCCATATCTGGTACATAGCGCCTTATGTAGCTGAAAGAACCAATTATGCTTTTTAGTTGATCTTTGTTGGTTGGAGATTCCAGATTAATTAAAGATTCACTTCTGACTTTATCAATCGACATACCATTAGCACTGAATGTTTGACCAACATATTTGACCTCAGCTTGGCGATATTGCAGCTTGTCTTTATTGAAGACCACACCCAATTGTTTTGCTTTCTTCATAACATTATTGAGGGATATATCGTGTTCTTCTACTGTATTTCCCATGACCAAAATGTCATCGGCCCAGACAACACATAACATTGGGCATACCTCCAAAATGAGTTTCAAGTACTTCTTGGAATAGTTCAGGGGCATTCATCAAACCATATGGTAATACTCGATATCTATATACCCCAAATGGTGTGGCAAAGCAGCATTTCCAAGAAGACTCTTCAGTCAACATTAAATGATGAAAGCCTTCAGATAAATCAAGCGCTGAAAAAAACTTTTTGTTTTTCAACCTTATAGCCAAATCATCTAGGGTTGGTAACATCTTGGGCTTTTTTACAATAATTTTGTTCAAGTCAGATGGATCTAAACATAGTCTAATTTTCTTATTAGGCCGCTCAACTAATACAATTCTGTTAACACATGCTTTGTTGTTTATGTTTTCTACTTTTACTATGGCTTCTCTCTTTTCCAGTCTGTCCAGTTCATTCCTTAAAGGCTCCAACATGGAATGTGGAATTCTTGCCGATGGGTGGCAAATTGGATCAACAGAACTTCTAGTTGGAATTTCAAACACACCAGGCACTTTGCCTATCCCTTTAAATACTTCAACATTTTCTTGAATACATTTTTCCTTCTTGGCATCTGATACAGTTGCTGGTACACTGTGCACTCTTTTAATCAAGTTTAAGCTGACACAACCTGGTAATCTCAGTAACATTGATTTACAGTCCACAATAACAAAATTTTCAAAGCATTTTGTATCTCTGTATTGACACTGTAAGTTGATCATGCCTACTGGTTTGACATGATTGCCCTCAAAAGACTCGAGTTTTATACTTGTTGGCAGTAACTTTAATTTTAGGTTTTTATTTATTTTGTTAAATAAATTTACAGGCATTATACTGACATCTGCGCCTGTGTCAAGTTTACATTTTACTCTGCAATCTTCAATAATAATGTCCTCAAACCATTCTGACTTAATGCTGTTTATAGTTTTGGCTTCTCCACAGTAAACACTTACACATTCGCTGTCAGAGTTTGCATCTTTGTTCACTTCCTGCACTTGCTTCTTGTTACTTTTAACCCTGCAACTTACTGCGAAGTGATTTAATAATCCACACTTGGCACAACTTTTGCCAAATGCTGGGCATGAACGTGGAGCATGTTCAGTCTGACAGCGCTTACACTTAAATATATTTGTTGATTTCTTTTTTATTCTTGCTGCTTCTACACATGCAGGATTCATCGCTGATACCTGCCTAGACGCCTGTTCTTTCGTCTGGCAAAATTTAATGGTCTGATCAAGTGTAAGGTTATCAACCCGCAATAATGCTTCCTGTGTAGACTTGTCATGGACGGTTTGGACTATGTGGTCCCTCATAAGTTCACTTTCCATGGTTTTATATTCACACGACTTGACTAGGTGCCTACACTCAGTGAGATAAGTGTCAAAACGTTCACCCTCGTGTTGCCTGCGCTCGTTAAATTTGAAGCGCTCAAATACTATGTTGGTTCGCGGATTTATATGTGCAGTGATTGCACAAATCACATTTTCATACTGGGCGTCGGACTCAGCAATAGGAATTGTTGATACCATTCTCGCGGCTTCTGGTCCCATCATATTTCTCAACAGTGATAATTTTATTGCATCTGAACTTTTATCTTTACCTGTAACAATTAGGTAATCCTCAAAGCTAGACAGCCAAAATTTCCATTCTGAGGCTGCACTTTCTCTGGAAATATCTAAATTCGGTGGCAATTTGACGGAAACATTTTCTAATAATTGTGAAGAATGTTTGGCGTCCTCCATATTGGATATTGATGATACGATGATGGTGCAAACTTGTAAATTTAAGTTTGTCCTGAAACTTGGTAGATTCCGTTTTGATTAACTCTATATTTATATCGGCTGCGCCATGTCGGCTGCGCCATGTCGGCTGCGCCTTGCTACGAAATCGTCTACTCTTTCATCATCGGAAGATGATGAAAGAGTAGACGATTTCGTAGCAAGAATATACGCCGCAGTGGAATCTTGCCAATATCCATCAAATCATCATCAACAGCCTGAAGACGTCCACTGCTGAACATAGGCCTCCCCCAGAGCACGCCACCTTGAGCGGCTGCTCGCCTCCTGCATCCATCGGCTCCCCGCGGCTTTCACCAGGTCGTCGGTCCACCGAGTGGGGGGCCGGCCTACGCTGCGTCTTCCGGTTCGTGGTCGCCACTCGAGAACCTTTCTTCCCCATCGGTTGTCAGTTCTACGAGCGATGTGGCCTGCCCATTGCCACTTCAACTTACTAACTCTAAGAGCTATATCGGTCACTTTAGTTCTCCTGCGGAATAAATATAAAGGATGAATTAATTCGAGACAGAATTATTGTTGGTCTAAAAGATGTAAAAGTATCGAACAAGCTGCAACTAGACCCTGGGATCACACTAGACACTGTTATCATTAAAATTAAACAAGAGGACGAGGTTGCTCGACAACGAAGTGCAATCAGACCAAGCACATCTAGCGAAGAAGTAAATAATGTTCAATATTCTACAAATAGAGGGAAACAGACGATCAAGCAACCAAATCCAAAGAAATCTTACCCAAATTCGTGTGGTAGATGTGGGAGATCACCGTCGTACGGTTTTTCCAGTTGTCCGGCAAGAAACAGTGTATGTACTCACTGTCGTAAACGTGGTCATTGGGCACAAAAATGCAGGTTTACAAAAGGATTAAATGAAGTTGAACAAAACGAGTTTCAAAAAAGTTCTGATGAAGAAGACGCTCTTTTAAATACTATAGATGAACTGCAAGCAACTCTTGAATATGTCAACAGTAAAGATCCATGGAAAGCAATTCTGAAAATAAATGGAACTGAGCTAAACTTAAAACTGGACTCCGGTGCTGATGTATCTGCAATAAGCGACAAAGACTTCAAGAAAATTGAAGGATGCACAAGGTTAGTTCAAACTATGTCCAATCTTAAAGGAGCTGGAAATAAACCCCTCGATGTAGCTGGAAAATTTCAATCAGAAGTAATATGGCAAAATCAAATAATAAAACCATACGTGTATGTCATAAAAAATTTAGAACATCCATTACTGGGAAAGAAAGAAATTGAGTCATTAGGAATAATAACCAGAATCAACACAGTTGAACAAGCCATTCAGGTTGATCCAGAGGTTTGCACGGATAATTTTGATCCACAAAAGCAATTTCCGTCATTGTTTGGAGGGCTTGGTAAACTAAAAGGGGAATATAAAATTTGCCTGAAAGAAGAAGCGAAACCATATGCGATAGCCTATCCACGACGAGTCGCAATTCCTCTTTATGAATCACTAAAAAAAAGAGTTGAAAACGCTACAAGATCAAAATGTTATATTTCCGGCAGATAAACCAACGGATTATTGCGCAGGAATCGTAGTTCGCCCAAAAGAATGGGAATATTCGGCTCTGTGTAGATTATACAGAACTTAATAAAAATATAAAAAGATCTAGGTACTATCTGCCATCGGTTGATGAATGCTTGGCACGAATAGGCGGAGCAAATTATTTTTCAAAAATTGACGCCAATAAAGGGTACTTTCAGTTACCCCTGGATAAAGTCTAGACTGCTCACAACATTCATAACTCCATTTGGTAAATTCGCATTTAAAAGAATGCCAATGGGAACTACTTGCGCAAGCGAAGTTTTTCAGAAAAAAATGCAAAACATGATTGAAGGTGTTGAAGGCGTTGTTTGTTGTCAAGATGACGTTTTGATTTCTGCTAAGACATTACAAGAACATAATAAACGATTAACTGAAGTGTTAAATCGGATGCAAAAAGAAGGCATAACTCTGAACAAAGATAAATGTGAATTTCAAGTACAAAAATGTACATTTCTGGGGCACGTAGTATCGAAAAATGGAATAGAATCATGTCCTAAGAAAACTGAAGCTATATTAAAGATGCCTCAACCTATGGATGTCACAACAGTTAGAAGCTTTCTTGGTATGGTCAATTATCAATTAAAATTCCTACCTGATATAGCTACGATCACAAAACCTATAAGAGACTTACTAAAAACAAAAGATTGTATATCTCCGGACAAGAGTATCGTTTGGACAAAAGAATGCGAAGAAGCATTTAAAACAATAAAAAACAATATAACCACACAATATTCGCTGGCTCTATTTGATCCAAAGAAAAAAATAAGGGTATCAGCGGACGCAAGCTGTTATGTGTTAGGAGCAGTTATAGAACAATTTGAAACTGGAATAAACATGTGGAAACCAGTCAGCTACGCTTCTCGAAGTTTAACTAAAACTGAATGCAATTACGCTCAAATAGATAAAGAAGCATTAGCACTAACCTGGGCATGTGAAAAATTTTCATTGTATCTTATTGGACTGCCTTCGTTTGATTTACGCACAGATCACCAGCCATTGGTGAAAATACTGGGCGATAAACCCACTGCTGAATTAATAGCTCGCATGCAAAGATTTCGTTTAAGGTTATCTAAATTCACATATACAATTGCTCATCTTCCTGGAAAATATATGCACACCGCAGATTTACTGTCACGTGCGCCAGTGAAAACAGATGAAAACATAGAGTTTTTGAATGAAACTGAAATAAAAAATGCAATGATTGCTGAAATACAAGCAATTCCCATGACAGACACCTTATTAGAAGCAATCAGAGACGCACAAGAACGCGATGACACATGTTGTACTCTTAAAGAATTTATACAGAATGGATGGCCACAGAAAAATGAGATAAACCAGAGCATTACCATGTTCTACCAATTTAGAGGGGAACTTGGAATCCAAGAAGGTTTAATAACGAGAGGTCACAGAATTCTTATACCAAAAGAATGGCAAAAGGACATGCTTTTAAAGTTGCATCAAGGCCATCTGGGGGTAGAAAAGTGTAGAAGACGCGAGTAGGATAATATTGGGCATTCTATCCCACCCTGCTCGTTACACTCGCACCGCTCGTTCCACTCGCTTGGTGGGATAGCATGCTCAATATTACTTTTTAGTTTTACTGTTAATACGTAAAGCAGCATGCTCACGAAATTTTGCTTCAAGTTCATTGTACATAAATTACACAGAATCATAACATGACTGTAATTATGAAAACATGCAGTCATCGCAAAACGATGCTCAGCCACCTGATCACGGGACCGAGCTATCTGCAAGTTTACACAATGTTCGGACAAAATCGATATCCTTTCACTTTTTTCTCGGTGGCGAAGTACCTATAAGTTAGCAGGAAGAATATTCCCCTTATAGTTAACCAACGGTCAGGCGACATTGTTATATAACAATGCCTGAATATGTAGCTAAAAGCAAAACACAATCAAACTATTATTACACGCTGTAAAGATGGGTTAATGATATATAGGTGCTAATGTCATATTGAAACGATTTAGGTACCTACTGCACGAACAAAAATAGGTCAAGTTCAATGCGTTTATCAGCGGTGTTGAATGTATGACTCATCGTCACACGTAATGTAGATATATTTTATACTTAAGTAAGAACTTATTTAGAAGATGATGGGTAAATCGACTTTAACTTAAGATGCTGTTTATCGGTCACCTTAGATTTCAATACTTAGATTTCACATCCTTTTCAGGATTTAGCTTTTGAACAATGCTTAAAGATTTTTAACCAGATTGGCTCGAGTATCCCCTAGTAATCGAGCTTCTATGGTGCAGGACCTCCATAACATATAAAGTTAGCGAAACATTGCCAAAGTGAAATGACCACGAATTGGCTCAAGGTTCCCTTAGAAAATTTATATAAATCATGTTTCTAAACCTCGGATAGGCTCAGGTTCCTTCATAACACAGGTTAGCAAAGCATTGCCAAAGTGAAATGACCACGAATTGGCTCAAGGTTCCCTTAGAAAAATTTATATAAATCTTGTTTCTAAACCTCGGATAGGCTCAGGTTCCTTCATAACACAGGCTAGTAAAACATTGCCAAAGTGAAATGGCCACGAATTGGCTCAAGGTTCCCTTAGAAAAATTTATATAAATCTTGTTTCTAAACCTCGGATAGGCTCAGGTTCCTTCATAACACAGGTTAGCAAAACATTACCAAAGTGAAATGACCACGAATTGGCTCAAGGTTCCCTTAGAAAAATTTATATAAATCTTGTTTCTAAACCTCGGATAGGCTCAGGTTCCTTCATACCACAGGTTAGCAAGATTCACCAAAAATTACGTTATGACCTGATTCGGCTCAAGGTCGCCCACAGAAACTATTTCACGTCCTGTTAGGATCATGTACTCCGACGACCCCAAAACATTAAAAAAACATTTGATTTTTTTAAATAGTTTGAATCCAGCGTGACCCTGCAGAATTTTATTTTTAATAAAAAATGGAAGTAGTCACATCTTGCAAAATCAATAAAAAAAAATCTACGCAAAATTTTCTAATTATTATATTCACCCATGAATTTTTAGCTTTGCACCAATCATTTTGAAATTAAGTTCTTACCTAGAAATATTTGCATAATAAAAGTAGTTTTTTTAAAAAGATACAATCCTGATTCTGGTTTCATACTGCTGAAAACACTGTTGTACACCGCTTCTGAACCTGCAATAAAAAACATGCTCAGGCCCAAAGTACCTACTTGTTTAAATAATTTACAGCTGGCAGACACATTGAATGCATTTATAATCGTTTAATTTTAAACCATCATACAGGCATTTAAGGGTAGTATTATAAATTATGTAATGGACATTTTTAACTGAGTGATTTAAATTTAAGTTTCTTTGCGAACATAATAAATATAATAAATTTATTTACTTAAATCATCAATCAAAAAATAACCAGAAAATTATTACATTGGTACTTTAAAGTAAATCCAAAATCAATAGGTCATGGAAACTTTACATAAACTGTGCATTTTTTAATGTAAGTTTATTTGCAAACAAAATGACAATGTTAGCCAGAATTTAATAAATTAATACTTTATCATGATATTTATGTATATAAATTTAGATTAATACTCACATAAATCGCAAAAAATCCGTGGGAAAATCTCATTTATCACGATCACTTCACAGTTCACACCATTGAATCACATAATGAAATAATGTACTTGTGTATTGCACAGCAATACAACAAAGTTAGTCGAAGAGTCACAGTACTTTCTTTCTCCTCTCTAAGCAGCTAGCCCTATTATTACATATTGGGTTAAAAATATTCACAAACTAGTTTAAATAGGTGGTATATAACCTAATATTTATAATACTTTGATTTAGTGATTATTTGTTGTATTTTTGTCACAAATATGATATGGATAATATTAAAACACACGAATGTAAATGATTCACTTACGTATACCAAACTTTATATAAGTACTGATTTTAGTTTCATTCCTTACATAAGTAAAGAAATAACACTTAACGATCACATCTATAACTATTATAGATCCAAGAAATCCTAGTCATGGTCTGTAGAGGGAGCCGTGAACTACGAGGACCATATTTTATGGTTTTACAATACCCAGACACAGAACAAGTATTCACGTTTTTTTCTGTGCAGAAATATACTTGACCTGACACGGGAATCGAACCCGCCGCCTCTGGTTTATGAGTCGACCTGCTCATCCACCACACCATAGAGGCTGTCAATCCTTAAATTAAATTGCATTGTCTCCTTGACTATAACTTCCAAGTAACAATAACATTACTCATGAATCTTCAGTTGTCAGCATTATCGCGTCACTGTGTCTTTCTACATAGGTACCGTCACAGAATAGACAATACTACTAAGTAGTACTGTACAATGCAGACGAGCTTTAAATTAATACACGGTGCCTTAGATGTAAGATGCAAAGTAGGTACCTAAGAGATAGAAGATAAGGCCCTAGCTCTTAGAAAGTGGTCTACTATTTACATAATTAATGCGTAGAACTGTAAAAATTTTTTTTTTATAGTTTACTGTTTTATTTAAATTCAATGATTGAAAAATATTATTTCTTGATGAAACCAACAAAATAAGTGTTTACACACATTATTTGATTTTACCGGGCTGCATAAAAACGCGCGTTTATAAACCGCTCGTATGCTTCAATTCATGAAAGCGGTGACGGTTCACGTTTGAAGAAAGACACAGGTGATCGATATTGCATAGTAAACAAATTTAGCATTTGTCCTTTTCTTTCCTGAAATGGTTATTGAAAGATGTCAAAATGAGATATCGATAATCGATTGATTGTATGATTTAGCTGTATTCAGCGAAAGCTTATATTTGTATGCTTCGTGAAGATGAGATGGTTAACTTTTGTTAGTGAAGATTATTGCTAACGATGCAATACTGATTGTTTTAAATACACTGTTTTGCCAGAACAAAATCATTCTTTTTCAAGAAAATAACCTTGCAGCAAGTGCAAAGTACTCAGTGCAAACTAACAAAAAGAAGAACCGGAGTTTTAAAATGTTAGTGAGTATTTATTTTTAATGTAATTTATTTATTTTGTATTCTAAATGTTTTTTTAATTTTTCTCTACTAATATGTTTTTTGTTTTCAGGTCTGACTCTGAGTACGAAAATACCATTTCGGCAGTAGCCCCTCAGTGCGCGCCGCCATCCAAAAAGGCAACAAAACGCGGCGCCCCCGTCGCCGCATCGCCAGCACCGAAAAAACAATCGAAAGCAAGAGCGAGAGTCCAGGAATTGTTCGGGTAATTATCTGCAGACTACAAATACGTGCATACCAAAATAATATTATTTTTTCGTTATCAACTAATGTGTGCTGTTATTTTTAAGGTCTGATTCTGAATCGGAACCCGAGAACCCAGCGGCGACGTCCTCCTCAACCTCATCCAAAAAGAGGCCGCAAAAGTCAAACAAAAAAGGAGCCGGTAGCGAGCAGCCTTCCAGCCTGTAAGTTTTCAAACGCCTGATTCAAAGTAAATTAACCTACGACTGAGTAATGTTCCATTATAAGAATTCTCGTATTAAGTTAAGCTGACAGTCATTATCTCGTTACTGGTGCTTAAAAACTTTTCAATGTTATAGGTACATGTATATTATTATGTATTACGCGTATTTTAACGCGGTAGCACTCGGCAGAAATTTTTATGTATTATTTTACTTTCATTGTTACAGAAAAAAGTCCGGGTTCTTCAACTATATTTTGAAGGCGGAAGAAAAGGCTGCTCGGGAGAAAGAGGAGACGGCCGCGAAGGTTCTGTACTCGTCCTTTACGAGCAGGGTGGCGGCTGGGCGTCAGCGGCGCGCCAAAATAACGGAGGGCAACTTTTACATAGATTTGAAAATTTATAATACTGATGACGCGCTGACAGGGACCTCTCAAACTTTGTACAAAAAGGCCTTAGTGGCCATTAAACTCCAAACTGCAGAGGGCTCCCCGCCTTGGGAAAAAATACAGCAATTTATGGAGGACGCCTACGGCGTCTTCAAATGCTCGGATCCGGTGGTCTACAAAGATTAGTCACCAATTTTATATAAACCTTGGTGACTAATCTTTGTATCCCATCGTTAAATTAGTTCATAGTAAGTAATAGTTTAGGTAATTTAAGTAGGTTAAGATAAGTAGGTAGGTACTTAATGTTACGATAGTATATAGGTTACCATATTGATACTTCAAATATATTATATTTTCTTATATGGCTTATATTTTTTGATTTTCTGGTTTTAGTTAGGCACAGTTAATAATACTTACAAAGATGCCTTATTGTGCAGTCTGTAGTACTTCCGTTGACGCAAAGTCTTGGATAGGGCACTTGCGAAGTAACGTTCATAGAAATAACAATAATAATTTTGTTGAACCACATAGCGAGGGTGTTGATATTATATCTTCGGCATTCCGCAAACGAATCGCCACTTACAGGTTAATATGTAATGAACAAGCTCTTAGTTCAATTGATGCGTTTTTTATTTCGATTCGCGATAAACTAAGCACTCTTTTAAACGCTTGTCTCAATAAACACATTTGCTTTAAAATAAACTTAGAGTACTTCGCTAAATTTCTTATGTTTAAAAATAACACTGAAGAAATGAAATCATTTCTGACTAAAAATATTATTCTATACAAAAACTCTAACTTTGATGTGTTCTTTTCAGACATGGTAAGTTCGTTAAAAGAAAAAGTAGAGTCATTTGAACATCAAGATTCAGGGTGGTCATTTTTACATAACACTCATTTGGAGGTCAATATTAACAAATATGAACCTCTACGCGGTTCCAGCTATATCGAATTACCGAAAAAAATTAAAAATAAAAAAGCATGTCTCAACATTCAAAATAAAGACAATTGTTGTTTCATGTGGTGTGTTACGGCTGCTTTATATCCAGCTAAGTCACACCCAGAGCGGGTAACATCTTATCCAGACTTCCGCACAGTATTGAATGTAAATGATGTGCAGTTTCCGGTTACGTTTTCTGATATACAAAAATTCGAGAGCAATAATTCGCAGCTCAGATTTATCGTATATGGGTTAAAAAATAACAAAATTATTGTGGGTCCTTTATACAAGTCGGAAAATAAAGAAGAATCTAGAAAGACCATTCATTTGTTGTTACTGGAAAACAACTCGGGAACGCAACATTATTGCTTAATCAAAAGCTTGTCTAAACTTGTTAGAAGTCAAATGACTAAACATCACGGAAAACTTTATTTTTGCGAAACGTGTTTAGTATTTTTTTCTAATGCTGCAGAGCTAAATAATCATGTTTGTGGTGGTGTTGTTACGGTGTTACCCGAGAAAGGATCGGTGATTAAATTCAAACATTTCGAACGTAAGCAGAATGTTCCTTTTGTTATATATGCAGATTTCGAATCTTTATTGGAACGAAACTCTGACCTTGACATTGACACATGTAACACGTCAACATTGCATCATCACTTACCAGCGGCGTTCGCCTATTACATTGTTTGTTCTGTTGATGAAAATTTAAATCGTTTTGTATCGCATCGCGGTCCCGATTGTGTAGAAAAATTCATTAAATGCATATTTGAAGACATGCAAAACATTCATAAGATTTTGAATAAAGCTACTCCAATGATTTACACTGAAAATAATGCACTTGATTTTCAAAATGCCACTCGTTGTCACATATGCGAACATTTTTTATTTTCAGACAAGGTTCGCGACCACTGTCATATCACCGGTCACTATCGTGGTGCAGCGCATAGTCTTTGCAATTTGCAATTCAAACGTCCATCGTTTGTACCAATATTTTTTCACAACTTGTCCGGCTATGATTGCCACTTGTTTATAAAAAAATTAGGGGAAGCTCCTGGTGCAATTAAGATCATTCCAAAGACGAAAGAAAATTACATATCCTTTACAAAAATTATTGCTGTGTCAAAAAACGAATTTATTCAACTCCGATTTGTTGATTCGTTGAAGTTCTTGGGAGCTAGTTTGGATAAACTAACAAAAACTTTGCATAAAGACAGCTTTAAACATTTGCGTGATTTTTTTCATGACGATAAAAAATTCCATCTGCTGTCGCGGAAAGGTGTTTACCCGTATGAGTACATGGATATGTGGGAACGTTATGAAGAGCGGTCTCTTCCCTCCAAAGACTGTTTTTATAGTTCTCTAACAAATGAAAACGTATCCGACGAGGACTATGAGCACGCGCAATTAGTTTGGACAGAGTTCAGAATGCATGATTTAGGACAGTATACGGATTTGTATTTAAAGACAGATGTTCTTTTACTAACCGACATTTTTGAAAATTTTAGAAAAACATGCAAACAGCATTACGATCTTGATCCTGCTTTCTATCTGACAGCACCGAGTTTGTCATTTGATGCAATGCTTCTTAAAACCGGAGTTCAACTTGAACTCATTGACGATTTGGCTATGCTGAGAATGATTCAACACGGGGTACGTGGTGGAATTTCGCTTTGTTCTCATAGAAATTGTTCCGCGAATCACGCTGCTCTTCCTGGTTATGACCGGACTAAACCGGATTCTTATATCATTTATATCGATTGCAATAATTTGTACGGATTCAGTATGAGTCAGTATTTACCATTATCGGGTTTCAAATTTATGGAGCAAAATGAAATCAATTCTTTGGATGTCACAGAAATCCCAGATGATTCTGTGCACGGCTTTATTCTAGAAGTCGATTTGATTTATCCGAACGAACTGCATAGTGCACACAACGATCTCCCGTTCTGTCCTGAAAAATGCATCCCTCCAGGTGGAAAAACGGAAAAACTTGTACCGAATTTGTATGACAAACATTTTTATGTTATCCATTACATCCATTTAAAAACCTGTCTGAAACATGGATTAATATTGCGTAAAATACACAGAGTAATAAAATTCGTGCAGGGACCGTATTTGAAAAAATATATTGATCTTAACACGCAGTTACGTCAACAGGCAACATCAACATTTGAGCAAGATTTTTTCAAGTTGCTAAACAATAGTATATTTGGAAAAACGCTAGAAAATAATGAAAAACGGGTTAATGTTAAATTAGTCAACGAATGGACAGACAAAAAAAATAGCACTAAAAAGAAAACGACGGCTGCAAAATTGATTGCAAGTCCACATTTTCATAGCGCATCTGTGTTCTCTAAAAATTTGGTCGCAGTGCAATTGAAACCAGATCGCATAGTTTTAGACAAACCAATCTATATCGGTTTTACCGTACTTGAGCTATCAAAAAGTCACATGTATGACTTTCATTACTCGGTATTTAGACCTGTCTATGATAATCGCATTAAGATGTGTTACACTGACACTGATAGTTTTATATATCATATTGAAACTAAAGACGTATACAAAGATCTAAAAGAAATCTTTATTTCGTATTTTGATACGAGTAACTATGCGATAAATAACGAGCACAACATTCCTCTTAAAAATAAAAAAGTTCCTGGCCTTTTTAAGGATGAGATGGGGGGAAAAATGATCACTGAATTTGTAGGTCTCCGTTCCAAACTTTACTGCGTGAAAACAGCTGACAGCATCATTAAAAAAGCAAAAGGTGTAAAAAATACTGTCGTTGACGAACTAGATCTGGCCGACTATAATAAAACCTTATATCACGGAAACGTTTTGAAAAAAACAAATGTTCTTTTTAAATCAATAAAACATGAGGTATTTACACAAAAAGTAAAGAAAGTGGCTTTGTCAGGAAACGATGATAAGCGTTTGATTTCTGCTGATAAGGTATCCACAAAAGCTTGGGGTAACTGCTCAATCCTTTTTAGGACAGGTAAAATTGATTAAAATCATTCATGTACCTACCTACTTTTTTTATTATTGATGTGTAAATAAAAAGTTTGTTATCTATCCAGTTAGCTTATTTCGTGTTTCTTAAATTTGTAATTAGTATAATAAATAATGTTGTTTTTAAGGTATTCATACTCAAGTGAAATCAAACATTACGGAACAGCAGAGGTTGTAACTGGTCTTAGCTGCAATTATTGATATTGTTATTTTTAATTAAAACATTCACCAAGATTAAAACATGGAACTAAAACAGCCTGCTCATAGTCGTTATGCCCTGCAACAAACTCGTCTGCGGAGTTTTGACTCTTGGCCTAAAGGATTAGCTCAGTCACCAGAAGAAATGGCTGAGGCAGGTTTTTTCTACACAGGACAAAGTGATAAAGTGATTTGTTACTTCTGTGGTGGTGGTATCAAAGACTGGTCAGCTCCAGACCGACCTATGATAGAGCACGCACGATTTTTTCAAGACTGTTCCTATATTTTAATTTTGAAAGGTGAAAGATATATAAAAGATATAATAGAAAAAAAATATGATCAGTATCAAAAATCTGAGGCGTTCAATGTTAGTAGTGATAATATTAATGACGACGATGATATTCAAAGTAAAAAGTACTTTAAAAATATGATTTGTAAAATTTGTTTCAATGATGAGATTTCATTATCGTTAAATTGTGGACATCTTAGCTGTGTAAAGTGTGCACTATCTTTGAAAAATACATGCCCATTTTGTCGTAAAATGTTTTTTAGAGTTATAAGATTATACTTTTAAAATATTGTTACCTATCCTAGCTTAATTAGTTTATAATTATATGTCCTAGGTTTAATAAATGTATGGTACCTATAATACTATTCAAATTGTTTTATTATTTAGTTTTAATATACCTACCCTGAATTAGGTATTAAAATAAACAGAATATTAGTCAGTATACTGCACAGGTGGTATGGTTTCCAATTACCGTTCTTATACACAACCAATTGCTTTGCAAGCAAATATTCTGCCATTGCTGTAACAAGTTTGAACTTGCTGATCTTATGCGCGCAGGTGGTATAGTTTCCAGTTACCATTCACAAACTGCATTGCTAGCAAATAACTGAATCTGAAGTGCACAGGTGGTACGGTTTCCAACTACCATTCTCATACACGATCAAACTGCTTTGCAAGCAAATATTCTGCCATTGCTGTAACAAGTTTGAACTTGCTGATCTTATGCGCGCAGGTGGTATAGTTTCTAGTTACCATTTGCAAACTGCATTGTTAGCAAATAACTGAATTTGAAGCACACAGGTGGTACGGTTTCCAATTACCAGTCTCATACACAATCAAACTGCTTTGCAAGCAAATATTCTGCCATTGCTGTAACACGTTTGAACACGCAGGTGGTATGGTTTCCAGTTATTATTAGCGTAGGTACACAACAAAACTGTATTGTAAGCATGTATGATTCAGACATTGTTAAAGTTATTTAATAACTGTAATGAATAACCGCATTCAAACGGGCGCAGGCAAACGGAGCAGCAGCAAGCAACAAAGCACAGCAAGGGTTATTTTTATTTCAACGAAAACCTATCTACCAAAACAAAGTACCTAATGGTGAGTTTTGTTGTTTTTAAGTTACTTTCTAAATAGTAAGTGTAAGTGTTTAGTAAATGTGTTTAAAATATTTTGTTTGTTTCAGGCTACTCAGAATTATGGTTTCTCGATTTTGTCCGACCCAGAAGAACGCGCTGTTTCACCGGATCCGTTTTCTCAGTGTGCTCAATACTTCGAGCCTCCGACACCGCCGAACTCCCATGAACTCTGCGATGTCATCAAGGCTCAGCGGAAGGCGAAATCTAAGAAGCCCAGCAAGAGAATGGCAAAAGGCCATGTAATAGAAAAACGTCAGCGTGGTTACGAGCCGTCGTTTGTTATTAATGGAGAACCATCTCGAGGAATACGACTAATCAAAATACAAATTTTAAATATGGATAAACCTCAGCGGCATTCGAGTGACTGCAAATGTGAGGAATGCGAAGACAATGTAATGCTTAGTGCCCAATACGTTGTGAGAAATGTAAATGATACTATATATGATCAAACACAAAATGTAATCAATAATATTTCAAAAAACTTATGTGGTTATAGTTATGATTTTTCATAAAATTATTGTAATGTACCTACGTAATTATTTCTGTTTTATGTTAATTAAATATATTAAATTTTAATAATACTTAATTTTTATCATCACAAAATGTACTTCAATGAAGTTATAAATGTAGTTATGTAGTTATGGTTATGAATTTTCATAAAATATTATAATGTTGTATCTAAGTAATAATTTTCGTATTTGTTAAGTAGATATAAGAAATAATATAATCATTATGTGTAATTTAAGCTTACTTATAAAATAAATGGTATTTAACTATAATAAAATCTTTTTTTCCTATTAGAGTAGATTAGGTAGGAAATAAAAAATAATGCTTATAATAGTTAAAATATTTATTACAATGAATAAACAATTTCTTAAATAAATAAGTTAAATTTAAAAATATCATTATCTTCACACCATTTTTTTATACAAATTACATTTCTTAATGCACATTGTTTTTTGTGATTAACACAGTTATAATATAAACTATCATACCGTGAGTGCAACTTCATAAAATTAGGACACCCTTTTTCGCCTATATCAACTACATCACAGGTCTCACAAAGCTCCTGAATCCATTTAATCTTCTCCTGGCCTTTAGTTATAACTTTTTTTCTAATCAAATATGGTACTATGGTACGCTTTAGTTCTCGGTGGTCTATGAAACCTTCGCTCCACATAATTCCACGGTTGTTTTCAATCCATTTCACTTGTCTTTTTTCTTCTTTTGTTAAGTTGTTATAGGAATAGGGAGGCTTCACCAAAAACGTTTGGCTATGATCTTCACTTGTAATTGCAATTTCTTTTATGATAAAATTGTTTCTTGAATCTTTGAATCCTTGAAGATCTACTATGATTGTATCAGGATTCATGTTATCTTTTTCACCAAGTTGCTTAGAGGCTTGTATTCCACAATACAGTCGTTAAGAATAAGACAGTATGCCGAAGTATTAGCAGGAATCTCTGTGTTGCTTTCAAACTCCACGCGTACGTTTACCACAGGTCCTGATTTTATATTGTCACACTGTCTAGAGCAATCAATAACGAAAAGTGGAGCTATTTCCTTAAAATTGGTTATACTTAACAAGGGCACGGTCCCACTACCGTAATAAGACTGTTGAAATCTGACATACTGCTCGTATAATATAGCATATTTGTGATCGGTAAAATTAACATTAAGGCTTTCGTAAGGAAAATACGTAGAATTGAGGTACACTTTCAAATCGCGTAAATTACAATGATCAAACTGTGACATATCTTTATCCCATTGATTTTTTCTATTTGTTTGAAGACCAACAATTACATATCTGGGTTTTTCTATTTGAGATGACGTTTTAATAGACCACGTGTGTTTTGTACTTTGAGGTAATAAAGGATACTCATATAGATCCCAGTTTCTAAAAGCGAGCATAATCGGTCGATCCTTTTCCAAAATTTTCAGTAAATTAATTTTTTCCTTGTCGGATACTTTAACATGTGGCATGCGCCAAATTATTTTATGAATTTCTATATTTTCTATAGTTTCTCCATTATTCAGTTTTACAGCATTTAAGTCTGTATTGCTACGTAGAAGAACCAATTCGTGTTTACAGTTAATGATAATTTTTTTATAATCTTCTGCGAATCCGAGAATATTTCTGAGCGGTATTGATGCTGAAAAGTTCACTCCTTGTCTTGTTCCATGAATGTCCCATCCCCAAGCTTTTGCTACTCTAGAGTCATCTAAACTCATAGATATCAAAGATTTCATAGTAGTTGATATACCAGCATTTTTGATCTTATCTATTTCCACTCCGTTAAGCTCATACCTAATATCTTGAAACAAGTAAAGCAGAGGATTGTTTGTATATTCAACGTGATCAACCTTCTGTTTTATATCTTTTTTTAAAATATTCACAGTTCCTTCTAAATACAAAGTACTGGCTGACGGTAGCACGTATAAATCTTGCTGATTAATAGGAATACGAATTTCATCATTCCTGTTAAAACTTGTCACATAAGGCTTGTATGAATGGAATTCGATGCCGTCGATTGTGTTGTCGCAGACAGGTGTACTTGTTATATCTAAAATGCTCATTTTAGAAGCCCAATAAATTTCAAATATTTTTTATTTTCTTTACTTATTTTTATTTTCCGTTTAGATGTGTCTTTGCGAATTGTGCAATTAACACTGATTGCTCTTGATACAGGATTCACGTATTTATTGTAGTCAATCATTTCCTTTTAAGATGTAGATAGAGCTGTATTTCCTCACCTCTTAGATTAACCAAATTATCGTTTACGTCCAATACTCTAATATTAATAGAACTGATATTATGTTGATTGACAGGAAAATAAATGATGTTTTTAGGTATTTCTATGATTCTATATCCAGGAGGTACATTTGGCGCAAATTCATGAATAATATGACTTGATTTTCCGTTAATATATGATCCGCTTACTATATCACATTCGATCCTTACCACAGTCGTTGATAAAATGTTCACTGGAAGCTGCGACTCATGTATTATATTAGCTTTTAATACCTGTTTGCCGAAACCTAACAACATTCCAAGAGAACTTTCTTTCTCAAAATGTATGTCTTTAGTGCAATATATAAATGTTTTTAATGTATTGTTGTTGCAGTACAATTTAAGATTTGCATTTTTCATTTTGGTTTTCAAGTAGTCACAAATATCTTGAAGTTCATACGCTCCTTCGGGTATTACTATGATTTCATTATCATCGTAATAGAATTTATTATTTGTAATATCAATATTTGGAATTGAATTAAAAGTAGACAAATACAATAAAGCACACTCGTATTCGTCGTCAAGCTGTAATGCAGGCGAATAACTTGTTGATAAAAGTGATGTACTACCAGTTATGGACAGTGTGAAAGACATTGTAGTAATGACATAAATTAAAACAGTACTTTATATTTTATACATTTTTATTAATGTTTTCTAAATATTTACTCAACACAATAGTGGGGTTTTTCCAAAAATTTACAAGATATTTTATACACAGGTGTCCACAATTAAAAGAGTTAAAGCTTTGATATTTGCTATAATTGTATGTTACATCTTGTTTTAAATAATTAATCAATTCATAGGGTGGCTTTAAGTCACCGAAACTATCAAAATATTCACAATAATCTAAAAACTTAACGTAGGCTACCCAATGAGTTCCTTCGTTCGCCATACTATCCAAATTAACGACGGCACATTCAACTTTTCTAGGATGTTTTGGTAGCGTATCTCTCATATAAACACCTCTGAAGTAAGGTATGCGATGGACAGCATATTCTAGGATGTCTATGTTTGTGAGTGGACGATTAGGTAGCCGTTTCATTAGTTTTTTGATTTAACAAACAATCCATTACCCTTTTTATAAGGTTTCATATACAAGCCCTTTCCTAAGGCTATAGCTTCCATCACTTTATTATGACGCTGAGCTTCCTCCAAGTTGCGTTGAGCTGACTTATAATCGTTTACAGTTTTAGCGATTCCTGCTGCACCACCTGCCGCAGCGCCCAATGCAGATAATCCAGCGAAAATGGGTATTAAAGGTAAAATACCGCCTGTTTTTGGCACTGGTATAATGCGTGGCAGACTCATTCCTTTATTTTTGGAATTAATAAGTTTTTTCGCTGCTTTATATGCTAGTTTAATAGCCGTCGTGTTATTTTTTGGTTTTCTTTTCTTCAAACTGGAGCGAATTGAAGAAACCAATTTTTTGAAAGATTTCACTCCAGCTCCATGCTTTAATTTAGTTTTCATTACTTTACTTACTAGCCAGGAGGCTAGCTTTTCTCCTTTGCCAGCATCTTTAGATTTTATTCTCTGTTTTGCCATATTTAACAACTCCGAATCCGCTCTATGACGATCTTCTAAACTATTGTTAGCCGAGTATGCGATGTCGTGTTTCATACAAGCTTCATCCAATTTATTTATTCCTTTATCACCTCGCTGTAATCTTTCCTTCAGTTTCGTGCCCGGTCCGCAATAATTATATCCAGGTAAATGTAGTTCAAATGGTAAATTATTTATTACACTGTTAATAAGTCCTCTACCTCGCGTAACTGACATTATAATGTCCTCCAACTCGTTGTATCCTGATTTTTATACAATAGCTCGTCTATCAATCCAACTGTTTTCACTATTAGGCAAACCTAACCATTTTACAAATAGTTTGTTGCCTTTTCTTCTTATAACTTTTTCAATTAGATAAATACTTGGACAGTTAGTTCTTTGCAGTTCGTGCTCATAAAAACTTCCCAAAATTGGTTGCTTTTTAATATCTACTACTAAGTAAGTTATAGGGAATGTTTTATTAATTTTTTTAATCACGAACAGTTCTGTCGACCAGTTGGGGGTATAGCCCTTTTCGAAACTGCCTTTGTATTTGCTTATCCTCACATAATCCCCAATGCTAAATTTATTTCTTTTCAACATAAATATCTGTGATTTTCGAATATTATATCTGACAATGTTTTCATTCTCTTTATTTACGTCTACTGGTTTATGTTTGGTAATGCGGTGCTCTGTGTTGTTGTAGCATTTCACAACACTTTCTAAGGGCTTGCCAATCCATTTGTAACTACCGTTTAGACTAAAGTATTTGTATAATTTGTTTTTCAATGTTTTAATTAACCTTTCAACAATCGAAGCTTTTTTTACTGAATATGTAGAATAATGATTGATATTATACAAAAGCATGAGTTTCTTAAAGTTTTCATTGTAAAACTCTTTTCCCATGTCTGTTTGTAAGCTTATTGGAGAGCGATTAGTGATTTTTTAAATGTGTTCGAATGCATTTGATACTTCTGTTTTTGATTTTGTCTTGACTGGAACAGTTAAGCAAAGTATTGAGAAGCAATCTATTATAACTAAAATGAATCCAAATCCATTATTGTATCGCTTTAAATTCTGTATATCAATAAGATCTGCTTGCCATAAGTCATCGATTCCCTTTAAAACCACAGGTCGCCTTGGGAAATTTTTTCTTGCTGTTTTGTGAATTTCATTTACTACTTCTTCTTTACTCATTTTAAGTTTAATTTTAAAACATTTTCTAACTCAGCTTTAGTACAATAATTTTCTTGAAGTTTACCGACTGAAATCAGTATGTCGTTTTTAATAGCATGAAGTAAATGTTGGACTTCTTGTTTACTATAATAATTTTGTTTAATCCTGTCCACATAATCCTTGTTAACAGCATCACTATCCGCCGAAGGAGTTCTCACCCCTGTCAATCTTGTCTGTTGTAAATCGAATTCTTCGTTTTCCGTTTTTGTTAAAGTATTGTCAAATACACCTAGTAATTCTGTCAATCGTAAGCGTTTATGTATATGGTTACCAAATTTATCTGTATTCATTGCATCAGGTGAACCGCAATGTTTAAGTTATGAAATGGAAATGAGTTAATTTTGAAAACTTCATTGTATTTATTTATTTATTTATTACACCACTTTCACGCAATTCTTCGATGATTGATATTATTTCGTTATCTACTCCTGTGTTACCAGCATCACGTGAAGCGATTAATAATTTTAATCGCTCAATCAATTCATTTGGATCGTCCCAATATACATAATCAGTAGTTCTCTTCCATTTTTTTAACAGTGGTAATCCGGAACCTTGTCGTAAATCTTGATTACTGCCTTCAGTACTTGCAGAAACTTTTCGTAATTTAAATAATGGTTTTATAATAGCTAAGTACTTTCGTCCTCTGTTGCTTTTCATTGGCTTGTGTGGATCATAATCTCTTCTGTGAGCATTAGTATCTAACAGCATTGACTTATAGTGCATAGTATCTTCATCCGTGACCGCAGCTAAATCTGGGATCTTTCTAAATAACAGCTCGTATATTCCAGGGGTTTTTTTGTATTTACGTCCACTGACTTGTACGTAGTCATCAGTAACAGTAACACGAGATGACCCCATCATTAGCTTTCCGCGTTCATTCCTTACACCAAATGGAATGTTGCTCAAAACGTCTGGAGACAGAGACCAAGAAGATATATTATAATCTTCATTACTTTCACTAGATCCAACTGTCTTAAAAGATACATTGCTTGTATCTTTAGCATCGCTTTCATCTTCTTCCTCACTCTCCTGATACTGATCTGAATTATCCATTTTATCTTCTGAATCAGTGTCTTCATATTTTGTTGCATTGCCAAAAAGTGTGATATCAGACTGCCTCTTAATAAGAGTTTTATCAAAGTCTTTTGACTCAATGGATGTGTTGAGCTTATTATTATGTGCATTTGTATTCTCATTTTTCATAATTTGATTAAGTGGGTTAATTATCGGTTTAAAAACGTTTCTGATCACTTGATCATTTTCATTCTCTATATCTTTCATTTGACGTATTTTCTTTTTAACGGCTTCTGCAGCATTTACTATTTGTCTTTTTAGATCTTTTTCCATATTTATTATTTTGAAAATAATATGTACTTATCTTTGTACTGCTTAGTGTATAATGAAGTCCTATGTATGAAACTTTTATTTATAAGTACTAATTAAACTTGACAAATGTGTCAAAGTTTTTTCTGTAGGCACCTCTGTTTTTTTCACAATCTTTGTTAATCACCAGGTAGTTGTACGGTTTGCTCCAAATCCTTGAACACATTTCTCTGAACTCCAACCATGTCATGTCTGTAGTTACATGTTCATCATAAATATGTCTCATGTTTACATCATCTTGTTTAAAGAGTATAATTAAATTTGCATTATCTCTCACCAACTGTTTAGGTATTTTACTATAAGTTTGATTTAAATAAAAACAATCAATGTGTTTATGTCTACCCATAGCGAAATAATCTCGCATGTTCGACTGGTTTTCACATGCAACATCATCAAATATTATTATTGAATTAGGTTTGGCGTCCTGTGGACTAATAACGTCTTCATTAGCTTGATATTTGGTGAAACAAATATTAGGAACCATTTCCAGGACTTTTTCTAGAAATATATATTTCGGTTGATACAAAGTTTTAGAATATACATATATATTACGGTAACGTAATCCTTTTTCATGTAAAAGGAGACCAACCATTAAGTTTGTTTTTCCACAATTAGATGGTCCGATAATCAAACAGCGCATTGTGTTTGGAAGTAATTTTCCATGTCGAAAGATGTTTTTTTTACAATCTTCATATATTTTGTTAAAACTCAATGATTCCGCTTGTTTAATAAACTTCATTTTTATGTATCAATGTTAGGGATGTTTTCCATGCAATGATAATTTTTTCGTTGTTATGGTCGTTATATACGAGTCACCATCAAAGCTTGAACACTAAATTTTCTCGCCATAACAGGATTTCGAAAGCGAAGTAGAATTACTTCATCAACGACAATAAAATAAAATAATATTGGGTATGCTATCCCACCAAGCGAGTGGAACGAGCGGTGCGAGTGTAACGAGCAGGGTGGGATAGAATGCCCAATATTATCCTACTGACGCGCTAGAGAATCTGTGTGGTGGCCTGGCATCTCCAGCAACATCCGCACTCTAGTTAAACAATGCAAAGAATGCATTGAACACAGAGTCAATGCAACAGAACCTCTTATTACAGCAGAAAAGGCCACATCTCCATGGGAAGTCATAGCTGTAGATTTATTTACAGAAAAGGGTAAAGAATTTATGGTGGTGATTGATTATTTTTCGCGGTTTCCGGAAATGTTTAATCTGAACTCTACAACATCAAATGCAATCATAACTCACCTCAAGGGTTTATTTGCTAGATACGGCATACCAAATGTTGTAAGATCAGATAATGGTCCACAATTTGCTGCAGCTGAATTCAAAAGTTTTGCAAAAGCATGGGGTTTCAAACATATCACTAGTAGCCCTCATGCACCTTGGAGTAACGGCATGGCAGAAGCAGGAGTGAAAATAGTAAAAAATATAATTTCAAAATCAAAGGAGCCTTACTTGGGGTTAATGGCCTATCGAAGCACCCCTACTGAAAATGGTTATAGGGTGCATGTACCACTAGCTGACCAGACACTAATAGCTGACCAAAATGTAGAAATACAAAAATACTAAGATTGTGTGGCAACTCAGAATGGTAGGTTTTATTTTTTTTACTATAGCAAGGTTTCATCTGTCAAATACAGTGTGAAGTGTTCTCCTATTGGTTGAAAAAACGTCCATTCTTTTACTTCGAAGATGGCGCCACAGATATCTACTATACTAGTCAAAGACAGATAGGACAGCTCTATATGATCGACAATTAGTTCCCGTGTCTCCACGAAACGCTGGTGTCGCCATAGTGATGTACCTAGCTCCATATTCAAATATCGATATCGATACCATAGTGACGCGCCACGCCAAAAAAATATCGACATGGAAGTTACATAGGAAGTTATTATTATTATTTTAACCTATTACATTTTAATACTATAGGAAGATGAAGCACCCGCTAATAAGGATTAAATGAAACAAATGAGACTGAAATAGCTTTTATTTATTTTTATTTCTTAGCCTAAGCTTTGTATTTTTACTGCCATTTTTAGGCCGTTTTTTTGGGTTGAAACCATTTTTATTTTAATTATTTATTTTTGCTATTCAAATTGAGTTTACTCACCAGATAAGCTCAAGGGAATCCCGTGCAACACTTCATTTGCAGTGAACAAGGATATCCATGCAGAAGACGGTTACCCATCCCATCAAATTGGGGGTATATCAAAGTGATTTTGGCGAACACGTTTGTTCACTAGGGCCAAAACACATAACCGCGTTGCGGCGCCGCGCCGCGAGAATCGGCAGTAGCGGCACTGCCGATTGTAGCGGCGCGGCACCGCAGCGTGGCGCTAGTTCCAGCGTTATGATGTCATACTTGTTGACAATGATTTAGTTTGTTTCTATCACTCTAGCAAATAACACGTGTCAGTAAACCCGGAAGCAGTTTTAAAATTATAATGTCTGACTTTGACATCGATTTATTTATATCGTTGATTCGGGAACGTCCTTGTTTGTGGGATACCAGTGACGAAACTTATAAAGACAAATTTATAAAACAAGAAGCATGGAAAACCATTTGCGAAATCATTTATGAAAATTACAACGAAAAAGACGCTATCGAAAAATCAAAACTGGGTAAGTTGTGTAGTCTTTTCTTTTGAAATAAGTTATTAAGGAAAGGGACAGAACATGGCGGTGTTGTTATTTGCTTCACGCTCACACTTATGCGTGTGTGAGCGAGAAACAAATAACAGACAGCGTCGCCATTTTCTTCATTTTTAAGGCATAGTTCCTGAGTGTAATAAATAGTTTGTAGGTATATGGCGCTCTTATCCTAAAAGGTATACAAAACAATAAATTAAATTCTAAATTGCTATTTTAATTGTTTATTTGCAGTTTACAACATGTCAGATAGACTAAATAATTTTTATGTCAAATTCATATTTTTGTTAATTGCCAACTAAGGGCACCAACATCACTAGAAAAGTAATCACAAAAAATATTTCGTGTTAGATGTGGGCTCATACTAAGTTCATTAGTTGTCAGCGGTTCTAATATTTGAAGATCAGAATCATCAAAGATAATGTCATCAGACGCTTGTACTCCATCTCGATTCAAAACAAAGTTATGTAGTACACAACATGCCTTAATAATGTCTGTCGCAAATTCATATTGCACATTCATAGCTCGATGTAATATGCGCCATTTATTGGCTAGGATGCCGAAAGCGCACTCAACATATCTTCGGGCACGACTCAACCGATAATTGAAAATTCGTTGTTGTACCGACAAATGCTTTCCTGAGTAAGGGCGCATAACGTTATTTGAAATTGAGAATGCTTCATCTCCCACAAAAACAAATGGAGTTGCATTTTGATTACCTGGTAAAGGCTTTGGTGCTGGAATAGGTAATTTATGTTTCATAATCAAATCATAAAGTTTAGAGTTCTGGAAAACGGTGGAGTCATTTTCCTTTCCATACGCTCCTATATCGACAAAAATGAATCTATATGTAGAATCCACAAGAGCTAATAAAACTATTGAATTATAGCTCTTATAATTGTAAAATAGTGATCCACTGTGCGCAGGACACCAAATACGGACATGTTTACCATCGAGAGCTCCTATGCAGTTAGGAAAATTCGCGTTTTTGTCAAAGTCAATAGCGACATCTTCTAAAAGCTGTCTTGTTATAGGAGGTATGTTTTGACTTAATAGATGTTTCCATATGGCACGACAAACTGTCCTCACAATTTTTGCTATTGTACTTGCTCCTCGGTAGTAATTCGTATGCATGGTTTTGAAATCACTGCCGGTTGCTAGAAATCTGAAATGAAATAACAACTAGTAGACATGTAATAAAATAATAAAAATGTAGGTATAATTATACAAGGTGTTATAAAATTATATAGGTAGGTACGCAAATTGTTACGGGTGATTGATACGGACAGATTTTATTTACCAAATCAGGAACAAGCTGTTCATGTTTTCAGTTTGTGTACATAATTTTAAAGCTTTTTATACATTTGTTAAGGGCCACATAAGGTTAATAATTTAAAACTTTGTAGTTTAAATGTAATCTAGGGTATTTTTATATTTATTTCAATTTTTCATTTGTGTTTTTTTTTCTGATTCAGGTAATGAACTAGTTAAGAAGTGGAAGGCCATAAAAGATAATTTTTCTAAATATCAAAAAAAACTAAAAGATGCCAATCGGTCTGGAGCTGGAGCTTCAAAAATAAAAGAATATCACTTGAATAAACAATTACAGTTTTTGAAAAAAGTTTCACAAAATGCAACTGATTCCAGTATAAATGTAGTGGAAGAAGATAGTGAGAACCAAACTGAAATAACAGCATTGCCTCGTTATCAAAGTCAATCACGAAAACGAAAGGCGGCTGAGAAGGATGGCTTTGAAGAAAATATTTTGAAAATATTAAAAACACCGGAGAGTAGACATTTCCATTTTTTTAAGGGGATTTTACCATCTCTTCAAGCTTTGAATGATAATCAAACATTGATATTTCAAAGTCGAGTGCTTCAAATACTAACAGACATTCTTCAGCCTTCAAATCAGCAACATATACAAACATATACACCTCACGGCTATAATCAAGATTATCAACATCAGGGCTATAATCAAGGATATTCAACTCAGAGATACGATAATACTTTTCAGAGTGGCTACCACACTTCTACTCCTGGATGTCCCAGTACTGAACAGAGGTCTGCCTCATCCTCACAAATACATTCCGAGCCATCAAACCAACAACGTCCAATAAATTCACCATTTACACTGGAGGAAACGACAAGTACTTCCTATGGTACACAAGACGAAGAGTTTGATTTTTCTTGAACATTGTATTTTTGAAAGACTAATTAAAGTATTCTTAAAGTAAGTAATTAATCAATAAAAACTATCAATAAAAACGTATTTGTTTTACTTTACCTTACAGTCAAGCCCAACATTTCCAAAGTAGTAAGAGGTTTCCTTCCTTTAATATTTTTTTTATGTATATATTTTGATAACCCACGTAGTAGCTCTTCAAATGATGATATACTCATTCTAAAGTAGGCGAAAAATTTATTTTCGTCTATCTTTAATGCTTTATATTTTCGAGAAAAGTACTCGCCATCGGGATTCATAGCCTTATTAAATGGATGTATCCAGTATCTTCTTTGTCGTTTATTTAAAACAGAGTAATGTCTTTTTAATAACAAATAAGCAATAAGTTTTTCACGATTGTCCATGGCAGAGACACGTCTATCCACAATAAAAAATCACGAGTAACTGGATACCCTACCATTAAGACAATAAAATGCTCTTTTTCGCGACGCCGCAACGCCGCAACGCAAACCGCCGATTTTAGCGGCGCGGCGCCGCAACGCGGTTATGTGTTTTGGCCCTAAGACAGGCCACTGAGCTCAGTATTTGTAGGAATCAGAAAAGACAACCATGATTCTCGTAATTTATCGTCCCTTGGGATACTTAACAGGCGATGAGTTTAATTAGTTGCAAGCTTCAACATGACATTTTCGCGTCGCCATAGTGTTGATCAATAACCATAGTCACTGCCCATGCTCAACTGATTAAGATAATTGGTATATAATTTGAAGTTAGAGCGATGGTAGCAGAGCAGTAACATGTGCACTTCGCAATCTTACGGCACCAGGTTCGATCCTCGGCCTTGCACCGATGATTTATCTAGTAAGTTATGTGCAGTTTTCAATGCCATCCGTGCCTCCGAGAGCCGTCGGTCCCGGTTGTCATAAGACCAACTTAGAACTGGAAAAAATAAAAAAGTCCTCAAGATCAGGCGCTGGTGGAAATGTCTATATTCCAAAAGTTAGATGGTTCGAAGAAATGGATGCTTTTATAAGAAATGTATCTATACAAAGAAAAACAACAGTAAGTACCCACATTTTTATTATAAATTTTTTAATATAGTTTTTAAAATTAGTATTATGAAAAAAATAGTAGTAAACTTTGTTTTTAGTATTAAATTGAAACATAAATTTTAAGAAATTCTGTTAAACTGCCACGGTACACTTCCGTTCGTCATAAAGTAATTTTTCAACAAATCTCTTCTCTCTTTCGCATTTGCGGCATGGTTACCTCTGAGTTGATCAGTTATACGTTCTAAGGGAGTTATTTCCGATCTCCAAGCACCTGGTATTATTTGTCCTTCAGAATCCTCTCTGTCTACACAAGTAGGTGTTATGTAGTTAGAAGATTTTTTTCGCAACCAATTATGAAGGGCACAGGAGGCACAGACGATTGCATCAGTTGTGTTCAAATTGGTGGGAATTGCTTTTTCGAAGACACGGAATCTAGAAACTAGAATTCCAAAAGCATTTTCCACTATACGTCTCGCCCGTGATAGTCTGTAATTGAAGATTTTTTCACTAGTAGACAGTTGCGAACCTGGATACGGTTTTAATAAATAAGTCTTTAACGGAAAAGCTGCATCGCCAACAATGATTCCATCCGCTGGCAGTATCCATCATCTAAACGGCGATAAATCGAACAATTTTTAAAGACTCCCCCATCAGAAGCCCTGCCATTCGCACCAACATCGATATATGAAAAACAATAGTTATGGTCTGCAATAGCCATCAAAACAATACTATTTGTTTTTTTATAGTTGAAAAAATCATTTCCACTATTTAGGGGAGCTTTGATAGCGACATGTTTTCCATCAATTGCTCCATAACACGAGGGGAAATTCCATCTGATAATAAATCCTTCTTCTATAATTTTCCATTCATCCTCTCCATCTGGAATCTGCAAAGGAAAAATAATAATAATGATTAAAACAATCATTTAAATTTTTCCTGTATGTATTACATATTTATTATTTGTTTACTGTGTATGTAGGTAGATATTATGTTGAAATGGCTATATATACAACCTGTATTCGATTTAGCTGTTCGTTATTATTACTAATTAAACTTTTTTTCAGGATAATTCTGACACACCGAACAATATTCCTGTTTCTGGTGATGATGATGAAGATGAGACAAGATTCGACGCTGAAAATAATAACACTGCGAATTCACCAGCTTCAGAATCCGGGCTGACCACACCAAGACCGAGGTCAAAACGTAGCAAAATGTCTCAGATGTCGGAAATGATAAAAGATATAAAAAATGTTGCACATAGTATCAATATGCCACCCGAAGAAGAAAGTGATTGTGATATTTACGGAAAGCATGTGGCTTCTCAGTTGAAAAACCTCTCTGAGGAACAATGTATAATTGCACAGGCGGAAATACAAAAAATATTAGCTAAATGTAGACTGGCAGATATAGAAAATAGAAGAAGAAACATGAATGTTTACCAAAATACACACTTTTCTATGGCATCTACTAGTCGTTCACAGCAACACCAGAATCGTTATACTCCTAGTCCAGCTTCTACGACCTACAGCGGCAGCAGTAGTTCCTTAGGATTCTACCCCCCAGATGTACCTCAGATGCCGACCTCAAGTAATAGTTCTTTGGGATTTTATCCCAACCAGTCTACACAGATAGCTGTCCCCAGTAGCAGTTCTCTGGGATATTACCTTTCATCACAAACTCAAAGTCCAAGATATGTAGATCCCAGGCAGGTGATCGTCACTAATGCCCCTATAACTCAGCTTAATGATAATGTGGAGTGTGAAAGCGACAGTGCAACTGATGTTATCAAGTATGCTTTTGATACAGCTTAATACCAACTTTTGTCAAGATTTTTATGATTTGGTTTGTGATCGTCATTTTTTGATAGCCTACTTAAATACCTACTGTTGTCTAGATTATTATAACTTGTAATTGTTAATTTTTTGATAGCCTACTTTAAGTATTTTCTAAATAAATAACTTTCTTACCTTAATCTCTGTTTTTAATGATTCATATATTGCCCAACACACTTCTGGTATTAAATTAGAAATAGATGGTATCGATACACGATAAAAGTGACTGAGACTCCGAAACGACATTCCAGAAGCCAAATATGTCAGCGTAATTTCCAGTTTTACTTTGGCTGGCAAGGCGTCTCTCATAAATGTGTCTTGACGCTGAATGGAGCTTGATAATAACATAAGCAAATCATCAAAGTTTTTTGGCGTCATTCTCAAGGCCAGTTTGTATTCCCGAGGATCTTCAAGTCTCAACTGGGTTAACAACAGAGCAGAACCTCCAGTTTTATCTCTGTCATCTATCCATTTCCTTACCCAAATTCGTTTCTGTTTAGATAAACCTTCTTCTAACATGTCAATTAGTTCTTGCATCATCACAAAGGTTATTTTTCTTAAACAATTATTCACTTTCGTTTTTTGTAGTTTTCGATTATTCATTTTACGAACGTGTGTGCACCAAACAAAATATCCTCGACGACTGGCCTCGTGTAAACGGTGGGCGACAGTTTTTGGCGCCAGCGCTGTCTCGGCACTGGCGTCAGTTACTTACCTCGTATAAAACAGCCATTAGGCTGACCATTGTGGTCACGTAAAACTTAGGCATGTTAGTTGAATTTATACTTCAAAAGGTCAGGCTTTGGCAACGACTGCAAACCTTAAGTTGTCCACTTTCTTGTTGTAATATCTTCTATATTATATACTTGTTTAATGCTTCGTTACTTAAATTTCAGACGATGGCAAAAAAATTTTGCGCTATCCCGATTCTGCAATGCAGTCGGCTATAGCAGCAGTACGAGAGAATCGTTTTAAAATAAGAGAAGCCGCTCGGCGCTATGCAGTGCCACATAGCACTTTAATAAATAAATTAAAAGGAAGAGTTCCAGAGACTAGAAAAATGGGCCGTGATACATATTTTACCACAAAAGAAGAAAATCTTTTAGCGAACTATATTATTGCAAACGCCAAAAAAGGTATTCCATTGAAACGTGAGACATTAATTGATACCGTTAAAAAAATTCTGGATGATGATGAGCGCGTAACACCGTTTAAGAATAACCGCCCGGGTAGAAAATGGGTTGATTTGTTTTTGAAGAGACACCCAGAAATCTCAGAAAGACAAGCTGAAGGTATCTCTACGGCAAGAGCCAATGTAACTTCCGACAATATTAAGGAGTGGCACAAATCCCTTCAGCAGTATTTGACCGAGGCAAACGCCTCGGATATACTGGAGGAACCTCAAAGAATATTTAATGCAGATGAGTCAGGATTTCAAACCTGTCCAGAATCAGGCAAAGTTTTTGGCCCTATTGGGATGAAAAACTTTTACGAGGTTAAGACTGGAAAGGAAAAGGAACAATTAACCGTAATGTTGACAATAAATGCTGCCGGTCAAGTGGTTTCTCCAATGGTAGTGTATCCACTTGTTCGGATCTCGAAAGAAATTTCAACAAATGTTCCAGAGGACTGGGCTATTGGATTGGTAAATCTCCAAAAGGATGGATGACCGGACCATTATATTATGAATTTATCGCAAACGTGTTTGATCCATGGCTTAAGACAAATAATATTAAAAAACCAGTTTTGCTTCTAATAGATGGTCATCGCTCTCATATGACGCTACAAGTGTCACAATACTGTGCTGAAAACCAAATAATAGCTTATGCCCTTTTCCCGAATTCTACACACATCACTCAGCCTGCTGATGTGTCAGTTTTCAAATGCCTTAAAAGTCGTTGGAAGTGTATAGCCAGTGACTACAAAAGAAACACAGGAAATAGACAGATCAATCGCTCTAGCTTTGCACCATTACTAGCCAAAGTTTTCCAAGAAAAGGTAACACCAGAAATTATTATGGCTTTAAAAGATGTGGGATTTATCCCTTCGATATATCTGCAGTCGATTTCACCAGATGCATGGATCACGACTCGCGGAGAATTGCACCTACAGCGGTATCCGAATCTGAACTCGGTGTGGAAACATTGTTGTTTATAGAATCTGTCATGAAAAAAAGCAGAGTCGAAGAGTTTAGATGTGCAGAAGAGTGGGAAGGCGATGAATCTGCCAAAGAATTGTTTATAGTTTGGAAAAAGATACATCAGTACATTCACAAGAAAGTTCCGACAGCCAAACCTACACAAGAAATAGGTGATTCGCCGATCACAGGGTCTGCACATTGTATTGTGCCACGTTCACCTGTTTCATCACCTTCAGTTTTGCAGTCAACTCCGAAAACCACACCAAGTACGGCTCCTTCACCTCCAAATACTTCTCCGACTGTGTTACTCAAACCTCAAACACCGTCGACTCAAAGAACTTCCAACCTTTCTCATGACTTAGCCGCAGCTCTTGAGATAGCATGGATGCGAGAAAAAACACCTGATCTCCCAGAAGAATCAAAAACTCCTACCAGACTTCAAACCCCGACTTCCAATAAGAAATCAAAGCCCTTCGGGTCTATTACCCCAAATCTACGAAGCCCCAATTTAAATAATTCGGATTTAACCGTAGTGAATATGAATCAGGAACTTGTACAATGTCAAAATAACACGCCAACATCTTCTAACAATCGTATACAAATTATAGCTCAAAAACAACAACAAATTAGCCCTGCATTTGGCAACCATATTATATGGCCTTCAGATTCTCCGTTGAAAAAAAGGAAGACAAATAGGTTGCCTTTTGCTACCACGTCCAAAAAATGGCAAGAATACTGGCTGTCAAAGGAAAAAGAAAAAGCAGAAAAAGAAGTAAATGCAGAACACAGAAAGAGAATACGCGAAGAAAAGAAAATAATGAAAACCTCAAACCACACATGAAAGAAAAGGGTTATTACAAGTGACTCAAGTGAATCCGAAGAGCAAGAAGAACTTGCGAGTGATGATGAAAACGATATGAATATCTCTGAAAACGAAGATAATGAAGAATCTAATGTCACGTCAAATTATGAAACCGGAAATTTCGTAATTTTTAAATACGAAGACAAACACTATGTAGGAAAGATTGAATCAATTAATGAAAAAGGTGCATTGATCAAGTCTATGCAAAAATCTCTTAAAAACTGGAAATGGCCTGTGAAAGAAGACATCAACCTATACAGTATGAGTGATATAAAAGAAAAAATTAAAGAGCCACAGTTAATAAATACAAAAAGGGGAATATATCAAGTACGCGAATTTGAAAAATATCAAGAATTCTATTGTTAAAAATATCACTTTAATAGATAATATTTTTAAAATAACAACAATAACAATTATTTTTAACAAAAGGATTCTTGGTGATTTAAAAGGCTCTGTGTGTTTAAATAAAACAATGTATACCTACCAACATTGTAATTTTTATGTAATATAAAGTTGATAATTAATAAATGAAGAACTATAGGCCCATCTCGCTCTTGAGTCATGTGTATAAGCTGTTTTCGAGAGTCATTACGAATCGTCTCGCACGCAGGTTTGATGAATTCCAGCCTCCCGAACAAGCCGGTTTCCGAAAAGGCTTTAGCACCATAGACCACATCCATACGCTGCGCCAGATTATACAGAAGACCGAAGAGTATAATCGGCCGTTATGCCTAGCGTTTGTGGACTATGAGAAAGCCTTCGATTCAATCGAGACTTGGGCGGTGCTGCAGTCCTTGCAGCGATGCCAAATTGACTATAGGTATATCGAAGTTTTGAAGTGTTTGTACAGTAAGGCCACTATGTCAGTCCGACTACAGGACCAGAGTACGGAACAAATTCCATTGCAAAGAGGCGTGAGACAGGGAGACGTTATTTCTCCGAAACTGTTCACAAACGCATTGGAGGATGTTTTCAAGCTCTTGGAGTGGAAAAGATCTGGCATCAACATAAATGGCGAGTACATCACTAACCTTCGTTTTGCCGATGATATAGTCATAATGGCGGAATCGCTCGAGGACCTTAGCACCATGCTCAACGACCTCAGTAGAGTCTCCCAGCAGGTTGGTCTTAAGATGAATATGGACAAGACAAAGATCATGTCTAATGCTCATGTTCCACCTATACCGGTAATTGTTGGGAACGATACTCTCGAAGTTGTCGACAAGTATGTCTACCTAGGACAGATTGTCCAATTAGGTAGGTCCAACTTCGACAAAGAGGTGGCGCGAAGAATCCAACTCGGCTGGGCAGCGTTCGGGAAGCTTCGTCCTATCTTTTCGTCCAAAATACCGCAGAGCCTGAAAACGAAAGTTTTCAATCAGTGTGTGTTGCCAGTGATGACTTATGGAACTGAGACATGGTCTCTTACTGTTGGCCTCATTAGTAAGCTCAAAGTCGCGCAGCGAGCTATGGAGCGAGCTATGCTCGGTGTTTCCCTGCGAGATAAGCTCCGGAACGAGGAGATCCGCAGGAGAACTAAAGTGACCGATATAGCTCTTAGAGTTAGTAAGTTGAAGTGGCAATGGGCAGGCCACATCGCTCGTAGAACTGACAACCGATGGGGAAGAAAGGTTCTCGAGTGGCGACCACGAACCGGAAGACGCAGCGTGGGCCGGCCCCCCACTCGGTGGACCGACGACCTGGTGAAAGCCGCGGGGAGCCGATGGATGCAGGAGGCGAGCAGCCGCTCAAGGTGGCGTGCTCTGGGGGAGGCCTATGTTCAGCAGTGGACGTCTTCAGGCTGTTGATGATGATGATGATGAATTAATAAATGACAGTTTTATTTCTTGTTTTGACGACAATAAACGCAAAGGTTTTCAAGTGGTCAGCTATTAGTCCTTAGTGGTCAATTATCAGAGTTTAGTGGTCAAGACATGGTACAATATATTTTTTTTACTTTGAGTCAAGAATGCAGAAAATCCATTGGAGTTTGAGTTTTTTGTTCATTACATTTCGTGCGTGCTCTCATTAAATAATCACTGTGTTCAAGCAGAATCGCTAATAAAATGAAATTATGAAAATACTAAGAATGTTTGGAATAAAACCGCTTAATTGGTCAACTAGTGGTACATGCACCCTAGTCCAGCGCAGTTACTATTTGGTAGACGTATTCGCACAACAGTACCGATGCAGAGAGACTTGCTAGTGCCAAAATGCCCAAACGTAAAAGTCATTAACGATCATAGACGTATGACTAACGAAAGAGTTAAAAGGGACTACGATAGAAGACAATGCGAGGGAATTATCTATTCTAGAACCTGGTACACATGTTTGGGATGTAATATCAAGGAGTTACGGCACAATTATTAAGCAGAGAGAAGAGCCTAGAAGCTATGATATTAAAACTGCAAATGGTACCATCATTCGTAGGAACCGATACCACATTACTCAATCATCATTCAATCATACTCAAAATAGAGGCGAGAGTGATAACGTGAATAATAATAGCGCTAATAACAGCTTGACAGATTTTAATATGAATAATAGAATGAGTAACGGACATGAGACTCTTGAGAATCACAGATGCGAAGTGAATACTGGAAGTGAACACCGTCGACCAGTGACGGATCCTGTGATCACCAGAACTGGTAGAGTGGTACGTAAGCCAGCACGTACCAACCTTTAACTACTTCTTACAATTATTATTATTGTTTTTTATATAAAAGAAAGGATGTTGTATTAAGTTTTCATGCTACTTGTGATATACTCTTTGGTCTATTATGTTTATAGTTTAGGTCTTGAAGGATATCAACTGGCATTGTCATATCAAGTCAGATTGGAAAATAATACATGGAAGCATACTAAAATATCGTATTATTTAATAACTAAACAAGTTCTGTGGCACAAAACATTATTTTGAAAAGAAATTATGCCCAGCGTATGGCAAGAGGTGCGAAAATTGTAACGGGTGGAACCACAACACAAGACTGTGTAAAAAGAAGCATTTTAAAAATAGAGTGAAAGTTATTCAGGAAGAAAGCGATTCTGAGACGGAGCTGGTTATAGAGAAAATTGTAAGAGATAGCCGAGGTGTGAAAGGCGAGTTATTAGTCAAGGTAAATAATAACTTAAAACCTTACTTATTTCAATTGGATACTGGTGCACAAATGTGTATTATACGGAAAGACCACTGTATGAAAACAACCGAATTGCCTCTCCTCCCACCCAAATCTAAACTCAGGGCTATTGGGGGACATCCTCTCCAAGTCCTGGGAGATGTTATATTATCATGTTATCGCAAAGGCACAAAGTATAAAACTAGGTTTTCAGTTGTTGATATACACCATGGGCCATTATTGTCTGAAAATGCATGTGTGAAGCTTGGATTTATAAAATATTGCAATATGGTAAAAAAGCAATCTAATACTATAAACAATGACTACAGGACAGAGGCTCTAAAATTATTAAAGAGCTATAATGATATTTTTGAAGGCTATGGTCAATTTTCAGGAGAAACAACCATCGAAGTAGACAAGTCAGTGCAGCCTAGTATACAGCCTCCCAGAAGGATCCCCATGGCACTGCGAAACCACCTGAAACAAGAACTACAAAGGTTAGAAAATTCCAATATAATTACTAAAGAAACTGAGCATACAGAGTGGGTTAATAACATTCTGATTATTAAGAGAAAAGACAAATACAGAATTTGCTTAGATCCAGTGCCTCTAAATAAGGCTATCAAGAGGCCAAACTACCAATTTACTACTTTAGATGAAGTTCTACCAGAGCTTGGTCTTGGCTTGGAGTCTTTAGCACAGCAGATACCAAAAAAGGATTTTGGCATTTAAATCTCACAGAAGAGAGTAGTAAACTGACTACTTTTTGGACTCCATTCGGTAGATATCGCTGGAAAAGGCTTCCTTTTGGAATTTCGTCTGCTCCGGAAATTTTTCAGCAGAAACTGCATCTCTTAGTGGCTTGACAGGAATTGAGCTGATGGCTGATGATATCCTGATTTATGGAACAGGAGAGACCATGGATGAAGCATTAGAAAACCACAATAAAAATCTCGAAATGCTACTTCAACGACTACGTGCTATAAACTGTAAATTAAACCGAGATAAACTGAACCTCCTGCAAACATCTGTAAAATTTTTTGGTCACATCCTTACAGATTCCGGACTTCAGCCTGACAACTCCAAAGTAGATGCCATAAAGAACATGCCAGCTCCTACATGTAAAAAAGATGTGTTGAGATTTCTGGGAATGGTTACATACCTTAGCCGCTACATCAGAAACCTGAGCTGTGAGGCATGTCGTCTACGTAAGTTAACATACAAAGACACTCCCTGGCAGGCCTTAAAGGGCATAATTAGCGATCTACATTCTCTAAAATATTATGAGGTCAACAAGCCCGTTACCATGGAATGTGACGCCAGCAACCATGGACTTGGAGTAGCATTATACCAAGACAATAAAATCATTGCATATGCATCACGCACACTAACCATAACGGAACAACGCTATGCCCAAATAGAGAAAGAAATGTTGTCAGTAGTATTTGGATGCACCCGGTTTGACCAGTACTTGAATGGTAGTAAAGGAACAGTTGTTAAAACAGACCATAAGCCCTTGATAAACATTTTTAAAAAGCCACTATGCCAAGCTCCCAAGAGACTTCAACTGATGTTGATGACATTGCAGAAATACTATATAAGTTTGGAACTTGTTAATGGAAAAAATAACAATTTAGCTGATACACTCTCAAGATCTCCTATACAAAACAGCACAATTCTTAAGAGTAATGTTGAAGACTTGTCAAAAGAATACAAAATTTTTGAAGTTCTGCAAGATGTTAATGATGAAGAACATTTGAGTATATCAGACAAGGTCATTGACCAAATTAAAATAGCTACGAGAAAAGACTCGCATTGCCAAGCTCTATCAACATTTATAATTAATGGTTTTCCAAAATATATTGATAACATGCCCACGGAGTTGAAAGTATATTTCAAATATAAACATGAGCTTAGTACTAGAGATAATATTATTTTCAGAAGCGGTCAAATTTTAATTCCAGTAGCTCTAAGAAATACCATGCTTAATAAGTTACATGCCAGCCACAGTGGTATTGAAAATAGCTTGAAGGACTTATCTTCGAGTGAAACAGTTAACTTATGTAAAAAGATTTTTTCCAGACATGGCGTGCCACAGAAAGTAGTAACAGATGGCGCCACTAATTTTGTAAACCAAGAATTCCGGAAGTTTTCTGAAGAATGGCATTTCACACATGTAACTTCATCACCTCATTATCCACAATCCAATGGTAAAGCAGAAGCTACAGTTAAGATAGCAAAACATCTGATACGAAAAGCTGAGGAAAATAAAGAAGATGTTTGGTATGCTTTGCTACACCAAAGGAATGTTCCAACAGCCTGTTTAAATTGCAGCCCAGCTCAGAAATTCTTCTGCAGAAGGACCAGGACCAGTGTACCTGCTATTGAAGCAGATATGGAACAACAGCTGGTAGAGGGGGTACCTCAAGCCATTCATAGAAAACAGCTGAAAAGTAAAGACTATTATGATAGGAATACACAAAACTTGCCTTCTTTGCAAATAGGACAAACGGTATTTGTAAAGATTTATCCAGAATTTGACGGGAGATGGTACCCCGGATTGGTTAAGAAGAGGATTTCAAGTAGATCATACCTAGTGGATGTAAATGGTAGAACATACAGACGCAATAGATCACATATTAGAGCATATAAAGCCAAAGCAAACTCATTCCAGACAGCTACACATGCCTATCAAAATCAAGTTCAGATATTTGTGATGAGACAGGTTTTGAAGTAACAGACGACTTCCCATCTCAGCCAGTTTCGCCCTCTGGCGAGGTCCGGCAGACTGCGGCGCGTTCGTGTGCTGTACGTGTGACGCCGCCGCCCACCAGACCTCAGCGTGCAGCCAGACCTTCTGGATGGCTTCAGAACTATGTAGTTGATTGATTTATATTTAGCATGTATAAGATAGTACCTAAGATACTTAGGTTAATTTTAAGTAATTTTTAGTTCTCAATAAGAAGAGAGAGGATGTGTTATCTATGACCAGATTGTCGGACTGTAACAGGTAGATCTCGCGGTCTGTGGTGAGTATGTCAGTCTGTGTAAAATATGGAGAATAAAAACGCAACTCAAAATTACAGTATTTTATTTTAATATAGAAATCTATGATTCTATTACAATTATTTTACTAGCGTACAATATTGTTAATCCTGAAAAACTTCCTAAAGTTACAAGTTATCAGGTACCTACCTACTACCATAATTTTGCCCGTCCTAAGCCGGTTAAAGTATGAAGGGAAAGTTGGTGGTTTTACCTGTAGAGATTTGCAAAGAGTATTATATGAGAGTATTATAGAGGTATGCTAGATTTTCTCTCTGTGGAACTCACAACTGTGGTTACCCCTTATTATACAATTCATGGTAAAGAAACCGAGTAATATACATATTTCAACCTAACATCAAATTGTTATTGTCACTATTCAGGACAGTACACATACTATGGTTTCTCAACCTTCCCTGGCTTCAGCAGTCCTCTTCTGTGGGGTGCAACTGGTAGAAATCTTATAAAAAACATAGCTTAGATGTGTTCCAGGTATTGAAACCATATATCAGAATATCCTTAAAGGAAAGATATTTTGAAGCTGGTGCCAATACAGTATACTAAATACAGATATATTCTGCACTCTCTTGGCATATTAGAGATAAAATGTGTATTATGTCAATGACAGAATTTAAAGTTTTTTCAGAGGTTTCTTTAGAATCAATCCTACAAGACCTAGATGATATATGGAGACCAGGGAACCATCAAAGTTCTATGAAACTGGCTAGACAAGATAGACCTAAGCTATGAACAGTTATCCAAAAATTATCCATATGCTACAGGCACTTGATAGAAACACTATCTGTAATCAAACTAAACAATATATCTGTAACACCCACCATGAATATCACAAATTGTTATGAATGGATATAGTTGAAACTCCAGTGTCCACTAGGAAGCGACCAATATCACAACTACCATTATTATTATTTATTTATTTTTTACACAAAAACCATTACCATGTCCAGCTAGAACGCCCAGTATGGACATGCATGCAATAGCGGTAGTGTTGTCAATGCATAGTAAGATGTCAGTTAGTTAAAGATTTATCATAACAAATCTTTATCAAACATCTTTATCTTTACATCGAACTGTTATGACAGTTCAGACCAAAATAAGATGCATTGCAAGCAGTTCCAGTTGATTGATGTGAATATTTGTTTAGGCTCTATCCACCGCCTGACAACACTCTGCTCATTACAGTATGTTCCTGAGCATGTTAATGAGATATTGGTGAAGACCTGCTAGGCTATCACGTAACTTGGTTGCAACCGATAGAAACACAAAATGTATGGATTTGACAGTTTCAATACACAGTTTATGTGCTTAGTTACAGTGGAAATTCCCAATTTTGGAATGAAATTTCTCCTTTTGCATTGCAATCAAAGTTACATGATCACCCTGCCTGGTACCTGGTAGCTATAGTACTAAGACATTAAGGTTTTCCAAGTGTACATAATGTTGTCATTCTACCATTTGAGGTCTGGCAGAAATGCTCCTGGAAACTTGCAATTCCAATACTTTTGTATGTAAAATTCCATAAAAAGAACTGCTGGGCTAGCTGCTACCAGTCAACCTGGGGGTTTTGTAAATTCCCTAATACAAAACTTTAATTGTTTTATAGGTCTGTTAATTGAGTATACTTGTCCATTTTCCAGTGGTAGTTCCCAGCATGTATGTTTTAAATTTATGACAAAAGCTAGGATTTAAAATTTTAGTGGGTACTAAATTATTCTTCTCTCAATTTATTATGAACAAGAAACATTGAAAACACCCCTATAGTAGTATTCATGTTTTGCAAACAATCATTGTAGGTATGACCTCTAAACAAGTAATCATCAATATAAATAGTGGACATGTGCCCTAAACCTAGGTATAGGTTATTACTAGTTTCAGTAGTTTATTATTTAAAAAGGAAAAAGAAAAGAAAGGGTGCTGTACATAGTATATAGAACTGTTCATTACATACAAAACGGAGGTATTTCCAATAGCTCTGAGCTATTTTATGAACAAAATAGATATATGTGATTTTTGTTTCAAAAATCATTGGTAGTCAAGTTAAAGTTAACTAATTTAAAGGCTGTTCTTATATCCTCCATCATGAAAATTATTAACAAACTAGTTGGGAGGTTTTAAAATGAGTATAAACCAAAATTTACCAATCAGATATGGTACCAGAAAGTTAAATGAACTTACCCTCTGTGTCATTAGCATTACATATAGTGCTACAGCTCCAAGTTCTTATAAGCCACTTAGAACTTATCCAATATTATTAGGCTCCTTTTTTGGAAAATAAGACCTTTTGATGGGTAATTTTTTGAGCTAGTTCACAAATAAAAAAGAGTTTACATAATCCTTTAACTCATTCTAATAAAGGAGGGTCAATTTGACACCTGTTGAGTTTGCTTGGAACGGGAGTACTGAGTGAGAGCTGGTAGATGCTGTTGACACGATGGTTGTTGCTGTGGATTCTGACAAGGTACACCATGTTTGTTGTTCATACTCTTATTCTTTTTAAACTGTGGATGTTGTGGCTGGTTTCAAGGCAGGTTTCTTAAACTGTATTGATACCAATGACTGCTGCATTTGTTTATTAGTTTTATTAAGTCTGTTAAATTTTCAACTTACTAGATTGGTCTCTGTTAGTATTTTCAATCATTTGATTGGAGCTTTTGTTTAAGAAAGGGGAAATCAGTACTCTTCTTGTTTCAGTGTGCTGTTGATTCAAATCGTTCAATAACTTAGTAGCATCACTTGGAGGTTCAAGCATTTTCATAATAATATACCTGTTTTCCTTGCCAATCAATTTGGACAGAACATGATCTAATGCCTGTTGCTAGGCCTAGGCCTAGGTGGCTCCTGTTGTTGATATTCTATAGCTTTATCCCCATGTTTAGAGTTTTCTAGTAACACTGTGTTTACCTCTGCATTTGATACTGGTATCTGATACATGGATAGATAGAAAATATATTGCACCAACAGCTAATGTAGGTAGGTACATAGACAAGCTTAATGCTAGAGAGCATTATCTTCCAGTTAACCTGGGTTTAACATGGAAATGTTTATGTGGTATCAGTGTCTGAAGTCAGTTTTGGTATTTTATAAGCATAAATAGCTTTATCTTCTTGATAGGCCCGATACACGTATTATGTTGCCAGCATTTTGCTATGTTAGTAATTTTTTCGCAAAAAATCTCTATAATAGGCATGTTATGTTTAAAAGCTCATCCTTATCTTATTGACACCCCGTCAGTGAGTGTTTAGTCGTCTGAAATACAAATAAGTTGCATTATTATACATCGCCTGTGCAACTGTATCACGTACAGAAAACAATCGGATAAGTAGGTACTTCGTACTTACATCCAGTTGTGCACAATATCGTAACGATATTAACATCAAAGCCTGTATCTCGTACAAGCAATTGATCTTTGTGTATAAGCATCTCGTACTACACGGAAAGGCGGAATGATTACAACGATGCGCGGTGCTTAACATGGCATGAGTCTTACTAAAATAAAGCTAAAAATGGTGAGAAAATATTACCTTGAATAATTACTATTAGAGGCACATAGACACTCTAGAGGCGACATCCAAATTGCCGTTATTTGTGGCGGCGATAAGAGAAGACATTCCCAAGTTCCCAAGGAACGCGTTAGCGTATAGTAGTCTGTGCAAGGAACTCTGGTTTTCTTTCGTTCGGCTTCTCAAGATGGGGATGTTGCACAGGACTCTAGCATCGCGATTAACACATATCAGAGCCTTTAATGAGGCTACCATCGCGTTTCATACATCGCTTTATATGTTTTGATAAAGACCCTTTTAAGCAACTTTACTTTCATCGTTCTAATTATATCATCACTCTAACACACAAAAACAAACTTGAACGCGACACGGCTCGAGAGCGCGAAAAGAAGTGTCAAACATAGAGTAACTTTTTACACTGGAGGTAGAGTCATCATTTAAAGATATGCGCATGTAGCGACATCTCTTGCTTTGTACCGCAAATAAACAGCAACCTATATACATACCTATAGGATAGTTTCATAAAAGAATTATTTCGGAAAGTCCTGTTGTTTGAATGTTGATGTAGGAATTGATAAATTAATAATATAATTCTACCAAAAGCTACATCAACATTCAAACAACAGGACATATAGAAATGGGAACAAAATATTAACACAATCAAGTTTATATATTTAATTTATTTATTGAACACCAACTTAATATACACTATTATATTAAGAATGCAAACATTACATATTTTACCTATATAATGCTTTTTTCATTATTGTTGCTATGAAAGCATTCTTTCTCTTTTTGAGAATCAAACAAATTGTTATAGAATTCTATTATTTCAGCTGTACTTCACATTGAAGATTCTTTTGGAAGTACTCCTATGCCTGAAAACAAACAAATTCATAATGTATTTATACTTAATGCTGTGTGGCCTAGTATGCAAATAGGAGCACTTCATCTCTTCTTGTGGGTGCCGTCAGCCGGCTAAGGGAATATCCATTATTTGTATAATTTCTGTTTTCTGGAAGAGATACCATCCATTATGACAGTTATAAGATTTTTGATTACCAACTGTTCCTGTAATATGGTGTTTTCAATAATAAATTTATCTATATAAAATGCTACATCCTCTGTATATTATAATTTTATGCAAACACCAAGCCACCTGCCAAGTGTGGTGATTATGGCAAATTCCCCCTATGATAAGCATACAAATTGGCATTTTATGGGGGAGGACTGAGTTCAATGTTGACTTCTTTCTGCCGATCATGTGTATTTTAATAATTGTAATAGCTACATAGAATGGTTATTATTATTTATTAATTATAATTTATAAAATTTTTGGCAGTCACAACAGTACAACTCGTAAAAATAACACAGGCTATATTTCTATGCCAGAACATGAGTGGTTCTTGTGAGATAGTGATTATTGTCTATATGGGTGATATTAACGATTTCCATCCCAGTACCTCGATAAGTGCACATGCGCTTATTGAGGAACTCTTCATCATTTAGGTGCACTTAATAACAGTGACAAAAAGAGTATTCTCATAGAGGGGGATGAAAAACCGAGTGTACCACAATTATTTAAACTCAAGCAACATAGACTTTGAATCCTTTGCTAAACTTACGGTTCTACTCTAGAATCATTATCACCCTAATTACATTATTTCGGTCCCTTGTGACACAATCTACTATTGTGGTTACAAAGCATTACCTTGCAAGTGGAGCGTAGGTACTGCAGCTGGAATAAGCATTTTGCTATGAATGTGGTATTGCAGCTCAAAGAGAGAGTGGCAGACTCTTTGACACTCTCATATAGATGTCTAACAAGTATAATGTGACCTCCTATTGCATTTTCCACCAAATAAATCTGTCAGTTTTTATCTGGATTGGGAAATAAACGCAGAATAGTGGCCTCTTCACTTGTAATAAAATATATGGGTACTATTTATTAAATACATCGCAGGATAGATAATATACAACAACAAACAACAATAAGGGGGGTTATGGAATATAAAAGTGTAGGTTTTACTCATAGTCATGCACTTAAGTTTTTAGGTTAGGTCAACTATATAGCTAAAACTTAACTTACGCATTTCGTTGCAGTTCGGAACACACCATTTCTTAGAAGAGATGGTAATAATCCATACAAAACACGAAACCAAATCAATTTGCAGGGGGTCGATCAGTGTATAGTCGCACCCATCGAAATCCAGTTTTGGCGGGTCAGAGGCAGGCACGGATGTACATACTAGTCACAGGGAATCGTTAATGTTATCGTAACTAGCATAGCCATTATTAAAATCTTTAATTTTTGAAAAACAAAATAATAATATTTTATTTTCCAGGAACCAGTGTTGCCAGCCCAAAAAAACTTTTCCCCTAAGATAATTTTAAAATCCCCTAAAAACCCCTAAATTTTTTCTGTTTAAATTTTTCCTTTACAAAATCTGTTGTCTATAATCTATAACAATATTATAAAAAGGAAAGACTTGATTGTTTGTTTGTTTGCATTGAATAGGCTCCGAAACTACTGAACCGATTTGAAAAATTCTCTTTGTTGGGAAGTTACACTATCCCCGGGTGACATAGGCTATATAATATTTTCAAAAAATTAGGGATCTTTACTAAAACTGCAAGGTGTAAAAAAATTACCTAAAATATTCTTCACATCGCGTGGGCTGCAAAAACTATTGATGATAGAATAAACAAATGTACTACGACTTTGCAGAACACATCATGAGCAGGCCCCTCTTTCCCACTGGGCACTCTGGGCACTTGCCCAGGGCTCCGCGATCGATAGGGCCCTGCCAGATCAGTAACGATTACCGAAAACGATCATTATTTCAAAAAAAGAATGAATGACTACAACTGACCTGCTGGTTTATTAGCTTTTGCATGCGCGAAGTTACTTTACTTTCGCCAGAAAATAAAATTTTCCTATTTCAGTATGTTAAGATCGCTGTTTCCTCGTGGCTAATGAAATTTTTGCACTAACATCACATGCGTTTTCATATCAGTCATTTCATTATGATTGGGAGCTCTAATTTTAATATAACTAAACTATATCGCGTTTTATCTAGATGAACTTGTAAACTTGCAAATTTTTGGCGCTCGCTTCACTCGCGTATTTCAATCGCTTCCCTGTATATAAACTACTGAAGCTTCTGCACTAACTTCGCATGCGTTTTCATATCAGTTATTTCATATTGGGGTCTCTAATTTTAAATGTAACTAAATTATATCGTGTTTTATCTAGACGTCTTTGTAAACGTGCAAAGTTTCAGCGCTCGCTTCGCTCGCGTGTTGGATGGATAAAATAGAACTCTGTCCAGGTCATACTATCCAGGGGCCCCACTATCTCAAGTGCCCAGGGCCTCCAATAGGTTAAAGACGGCCCTGATCATGAGGCCTATGTTCAGCAAGTTGTTTGGTGGGACAGAGCAACTGCATTCGAAAATATATCAACAGGTGCAAATTGGCACCATTAAGAAATAAAAGACTGTTTTAATATACTTTAACCCTAATAAATTCTCCCCAAAAAAATACTCCTAAAGAAATCATGCCCCTAAACTTCCTCTTTCAACGCTTCTTCCCCCTAAATTTAGGAGAAAATCCCCAAGTTGGCAACACTGCCACGAACGAAAACTTTAAACAGTGACCATTTGTAAAATTCAAATTCTGCCCTAAATAGAAATAGAAATCTGTCCAAATCAATTTGAAATCTGCCAGAAATATGCCCCGAACATGCACATGCGCATGATGCGTTTTCATAATCGGTATTCTATAGTTTTTTTTATGGAATCGAATAACATGACGAGCTAGTCGTAGGTAAAAAAAAAACGGTTGTACTTACTCACAGATTGGAAATATGATTGTAAGAAAGAGATGGTGTGATACGCTAGGATATATGAATGAAAAGGATACATCATGTTATTTTTTTGTCTATCTGCGTAACTACATTTTTTGGCGACCCAGGGTCAAAATCGGAGACTATCTGGGTCAAATACAGTCAAACAGTATTGGGCTCATCTTTCCAATATGTGAGTTTTGTTAGGAGGCTAAATTTTTTTCCATAGGCAGGTATGTACACACAGAAAAATCACATTGACTCACTGCTCGATGACTGAGTGACACAATAAATTGATCTCAGCTCCCAGAAATGATGGGTCAAACCCAATTATGAGGGTGTATAGGAATGGGTCACGTGACCCCCAGAATAGTAGATATTACCAGAGTCGTCGCCATGATTGAGTAGGTACCCCAACGAGTCTCAGAAACGACAAGCGATATGGAAGTAACGCTTTAAAAATTTGGAGTTTAAGGGCCTCCTTTTTTTACCTCTGAAAACATTTCTAAACAAAAACGGTGGCCCCTATACAAAATTGAATTGCTCATAAATCAGAAACGGTAAAAGGTACGTGGGTCTGGGTAGTGTTCGAACAAGTGCCATAGATGACGATAGGGGCTGTCCGATGGTGGTTATGAAAATCCAAGATGGTGGATCCAAAATGGCAGCGATTTATAAAAGTTTGTCCAATCGGGGTGATTTTTTGGGGGGTCTACAGGGCCGCAAAATCATTATTTGAATTTTTTTAAATCGCCCTTTTTAAATATAACACCCACGGAATGGAGGAAATATTGAATACTTTTATTGACATTCGTATTATGTGCAAGGTTTCTTCAAAAAATTCATGAAGTAATCTTGGTCATAACCTTTCGTCACTCAACCAGTAAACGGCCATGCTAATCCATACAAGATAGGTCATGAGCGTTTTAAGAAATGTTGTAGCAAACCCTAGGACAATTTTAGAGAAAAAAAAATTAAAAATGCGGAAAAATATCCGCCATAAAAATTTTAACCGCAAATGATAGCAAAACTATGACAGTTTAGTATTAAGAGCTCAATATGGTATGGAAGGACAAATAGATTTCAAAATATTTTTTTTTAAATGGTGAAAATTTCGGTCGCGGCGAGAAAACCAGTTTCACTGATCCAGATCAAAATCGATATCTGAGGGTCCCCAAAGATGTTGATGACCATTCTAAAATCTGTAACGATGGATTTAAGTATAATAAAGTTTAAAAAAATTATTCACACCTCCAAAATATTTATATTTGGCTTCAAATAAAACGAAAAATATTGAATGCTTGCAACTCTGGAGTTGGCAAATTGAATGTTTTACATTATCTGTAGCTGGTCATAAAGCAGAAATGCACAACCAAAGTATTGCACAGCCCGTATTGTATGACCAGTAGGAATGTATGGCCCATAACTGGTGTGTATGGCTTCCAAATATAAATAACGCCCAACGTCACACACATAGATCCTGGAACCTAACTAGGATTCCCTGTATCTAGGGACCCAGGAACTATGAGGACCATGGTCCTACAAACACCCAGACACAGAACAAGTATTTGCGGTTTTTTTTGTGGACAAATACTTGCCCTGTCGCGGGAATCGAACCCGCCGCCTCCGGGTTATGAGCTGACCTGTTCAACCACCACACCACAGAAGCTGTCAAATAAAATATCGGGCTGTACAATACGGATGGTACAATGTCTTATTCTTAATATTGCATGTGCAAGATTGCTACAGGCAGTAATGCACGACTCGGAATTAACAGCAGGAATCCGTGTACATAGCTTTGAAATACTGGATACGTGCATTATTTGGTCATGCATTCCTGGCTGTACAAAGCAGTGATTGTGATTTATGTTTGTCAATGTCAAGTATCTTCTGTGGTTTTTAAACTCGTATTACATTTCTATTGACACAGTAAAATAATTAGTGTTCTGATATTGCAAATCTACATCTCAGGTTTAAAAAAAATCAAAATCGTTACCGTGTAACTTTATAAATAACCCTGTATCAATTCATAACCTTATCATTTTGATTAATTGCAACTTATTTAACACCCACTTATAACCCTCTTCTTTAGACATGCAGTGTTTTTCAATAGGGCCACCACACAAAGGTACTTTTATCGAAATATGAACTTTCTTTTTTGCGCCTTCAATATGAAGTCTTAGAAAAGTCTTTACCTCCCACTTCGTCTCTCAAATCTGCCAAATTTTTTAAAACATTTTTACTATCTGTGACAGGGTATTTGAGGGCCAAATGTGCCAAAATGGCAGAAATCTGCAACAAATGGTCACACTGTTTTAAACATATGCAAAGCATTTAGTGGCGGGCGTACCGTAATCGATTGTTATCAGTATAATTGCAATCACGAGAAGAAGAAGATTATAATGATTGATGGTGGTTTTTAAGATCGATCATAAAAACTGATCAAGTAATAAGCCATAAAAGTAATAAAAGTATGTAAGAACCATTTATTTGCAATCTATGGTGCAAGTAGTGGTTTCGAGGCTGCAGATTCCAGCTTACAATATTCTTTTTTTGGATTCCACCATTTTTAAAGATGGGCGCTATACACTTCTTTTTGCGTTTTCGATCAATTGTCTCTCGAAACTTGGCATTTTTTAATATTTTTTTCAACTTTCGTAAGGTGTCATCAAAAAACTCAGGACCAGGGAGGTGCCGTGAGCTCTTAGCGCGATTCAAAACAGAGCCTACACTGGATAGCTTGTCAAAATCCCCATACAAAAAACAAAGCAATCCAATATAGGCTCTGTTTTGAATCACGCTAAGAGCTCACAGTACGCCCCCTGGTCTTCCAACCTTCCATCACTCGGACAGTCAACGGCCTGGCTAAACCATACGAGATGCGAGATAGGTCTTACGCGTTGTAAGGAATGTAATGTAATCAACAAATCAAACCCTAACTAGGATTCCCTGTATTAACGATAAAACTGTTAACAGGAAAGATACTACGATAGTGGACTGTAAAACTATTTAAAATGACGAATTATGCAAACTATGGAAAAAGAAGCTAAACTGAACAAGAACTGAATTTAAACTGGCTAGGTATATATAGACTAGTTGCTGGACTTCTAAGGCTTGCAAGTGAAACGACTGAAGATTAAAACAAAACTGACCATTTATTCCTAAGACACCTTGTATTTATATGGACAATACGGGCTCACCATTGGCTGACTGGCTAGGTTGAGTGGAATTTTCCTACGAGATCGGGCCTTCGAAAAGATTCCCACGGTTGGGCTCAAGGTTTTCCTCATGCTATCTCTCTCTAACTTTTTCGTAATGGTTTATTCCACTCGAACCGTTCAAATTTATTGTACTATATGATTCTATATAATATTAGGGTATCTTATGATATCATGGCTCGTCGATGTAGAGGGTTGGTTGCTCGGCGTCCGCAACACCCTGCATCTAGGTACCCAGGAACTACGAGGACCATGGTCCCACAACATCCAGGCACAGAAAAAGTTTTTCATATTTTTTTTCCGGGAATCGAACCCGCCACCTACGTGTTATGAGCTGACCTATCAACCACCACACCACAGTGGCTGTCCAAACGTTTTAATCAGGGCGGCAAATTAAAAAACGCAAGAAAATTTGAATTTGCTGCGCTGAGTAATATAAAATATATAAAACTGTAACAAAAACCACCATGATTCATTATCCCTACTTTTTTAAAATGATTCACGACTACATTTGTGCTATACTTTATTAATCAATTTTCACAATTCAATGCGTGACACGCTTATCTATGTACTTAAACATGTTTTACATCTCAGTTTTTCTATTTTCTAAAACTGGTCGTAGTAATCGATTTATCGGTTGCTCCCAAGGGTGAATATCGATTATGAAATTAATCTGGACATGGACATCACTTATGGCGATTTGTTATTTTGTTTGTCTATGTCACAGACTACTAACGGATACTATGTTCACAGACTAGACTACACAACGTATTTGATGAAAAAAAAGCACACTTTAATATAAAATGAAATAATTTTAGCTAATTTTTAGTTTTTTTTTTGGAATTATTTTATAGGTACATATTATTATTAGGTAGGCAAATAATTATTTTTTATATAAAACAGCAATTTAAAATAGTGCCATCTCTTGATTTGTGCAGGGAATAATTGAATATTCAAACACTTGTTCTGAATTATAACACCATGGTGTCAAATTAGGGCTCATAGGGCTGGCTGCCAGAGTTTTTTTTTTTTTTTTTTCTCTTATATTTTGGCTCCACACATAGTGTATTTAGCCAGTGTCAAGTATTGTAATTTTTCATAATGATAGAATATTTCACGTAAAGTCAAGTCTTAGTCACAGGCTGCGTAGTCATAGTCCAGTCTAAGTCAGGTAGTCTCAGTCCAGTCTAAGTCATGCCCTAGTAAAGTGGTGGCAACTTTACTAGAAGCTTCTATGGAATTTTGGAAGCAACACGAAAAACACGTTTCACCACATTATATCACTTGCCCACACTCATGCTCGTAATTCAGCACTTAATGCGTAAAACGCCACTGATTTTAATCATTAACACTGGAAAAAGCACGAGTTTTGAAAAATAATACAATGCAACGACGTGAACTTTTCCGCGTTCCCGCCAAAACTCCCGGCTGCCAGAGTTATGACCACAGAGCATAATTTTTTTTTTTTAATGCTTTAAGTATCGCGATACTAACGAATAGCGAAGGAGATACTACACTGTAAACAATTATATTTCAGATCATCGTGAAATAAAATTAGAGATAAACTTGGGTGAAGGTTGGTTGGCAGTATGGTTGTAATATCTGAATCCCTCCTTAGTTGTAGTTTTGTGAATGAATCAGCTCTCCTACGGCATTTGACTTTGCCTTTGTGATTGACTAGAAAGGCAGTCTAGTGCTCTTATTTTTCATGCAAACTTCGCATATCTTTTTACTGTAAGGCAAATTCATTACCTGTAGTCCTTTGCGATTGACATGTCCCAGTTTAATGTGCCAAAGGTCATCATTATTTGATTCCTCATGACTGCGCAGTCATACTTTTTAGGTAGTTGCAATTTCAGTATATGTAGTTTTTACCTTGTGGCGTATGCCGTTAAGCGGCACTACCAACAGGTAGGTAGTAGTAGTTAGTCCTAGCTGGGTTCAGAGAGAAAATGCTCAATAGAAAAGTAGGTGTTTAATAATTAAGAACATTTCCAATATTCGTTGCACAACCGCTCATTAGCACGCTTAGTATGTCGCACTGGCCTTTGCCTGCCTCAACGGCACGAGTCCACGCGGCCTTCATCAGCCTTGTGAAGGAGTTGCCAGCGTCGAGGAAGCTGGAGACACATGGCCTGGGCAGCTGCAGAGCCGGCCCGTGGTTGAGGGCGGTGGAGGAAAGTGAGGTTCCCAGGGGAAGCTCGCGGAGCATACGTGCTCCCAGCAGATAGATGCTGAGTAGTAGTGAGTGCCCTCCGAGAATCCTGAAATATTCTCGGAATTAGTTTCTGGTTCTGAAGGAACTGTTGTGCTGTGCCTTCTTCGCTGTAGCGAGGTGGAGCTCATGCCAGTCAAGGTGGCCAAGGTAGTACGACGAGCTCGCTCGTGATTCCATTACATACAGCCGGCACAGCAGAACAGCTTATTTAGTACACATGAGAACAATAAATGAAATGAAATTAATTTATTTGCAACAACAGTTTTAAGCACAGAAGATACACACATTGGTATATAGGTATACTACCTATAAATATAAAAAGAAGAATAAGCCGTTGCCACAAATCGGCCCAATAGATAGAAGGATGGTAGTAATAGACACAGATTACACAGCAGTTACATGATATAGGAGCGCGAGGCGTACGTTATAGGTACAGATGCTATACACACAAGATTATGAGACTGCAAAGTTTAAAGGAAAGTAAATAGTTATCAAATGGTAGCTCACCCCAGCGGGATTCTCGAAGATACGTGGACACTGATTTTATTATTATTTAAGTTATTACAGTAAGTAGTACTAGGCTGGTGTCCAGCGTAAGAGCAAGCGGCGAATGAGCTCGCTCCAGCATCGCAGCTATTTATAGCCCGTTGCTACCAGTGGTTTACGCCCCGATATTTAGGGATCCGCGCGTTATCATATTCTTTAAAAGGACCTCTAAGGTTCTAACTATCCTAGGATACCGTGACGCCTCACAACGTCACAACCTCTCTTTTCTTCATAGTAGGTACCAAAGTTCCATTTTTTGATTTTATTATTAGTACTCCGTCTTTGAATGTTACATTTTTGCCTTTATTCATTAGCTCGTTTGCAGATAAGAGGTTATGTGAATTCACATACAATGAAGCCCTCATTTGTTATTGGTGTCTGTCTCTCCATAAAAAGTTTTTAAATATCCCTTCTTCCTAGCATATAGTATATAACTATTTAATTTTCTCCATTAGCAATTTTTATTTCAATTGGCACTGGTGGTTGGCTGGCTCTCTTATATCTGTCATGAATTTTTAAATATTTTTCTGAATGAAGTTATGTGTAGCTCCAGAGTCCACAACAAAAATTGTTTCTGTTGATTTTGTTTCTATCGCACATTCTGAGCTTAGAGCAACAAATATTTCTTCATCATTTTTCTCACTTGCTTGTGCTATATTATTATGTCCATTCCCTCTGGATCGTCCTCTACGTAGACATAGACAGATTTTTGATGAATCTGATCATCTTCCTCTATTTATTGGTGTTCTTTTCTCGCATTGATATGCCATATTTTATGCCCTTCTTTGCCACATTTGTAGCATGTAAAAAAGCTACTTTCTACTTCGTCACTTTTCTTTTCTATTAATTTTAGTTCCGCATCAAGAAGCCTTGATTTGACAAAGTCAACTGTAGGTAAGTTCTTTTTCAACACATTTGCAAAAAAAATGCATTTACAAAGCCTGTGTACATTGTTCGAAAGTTAAACATTACACACCATACAACGGAGCGTGCGGTAAGATAGGTACTCTCACCTAAGTACTGGGTGGCGCAAAAGTACTGGCACTAAAGAAAATAGTTTTATTTTTTTTATATGACATTTTCTGTCATTCTGTTGTTGAAAATTGTGTAGTGAACAAATGTAAAATACACTGAAAATAAACATGGACCGTTTTACTCCCCAAGAACGTGGAATAATTGTGTCAATGTTCTTACGGAATAATTCATCAGTGATAAGAACACAACGTGAATTTCGTCGACGATTTCCCCACCGTCCGGCACCGATTGGTCGCACAATTCGACGCTTTGCCACACGCCTTGAAGCAACTGGCTCAACATTGGATAGACCTAAGTCTGGGAGACCAAGAACAGGCCGTTCAGCTGAAAATATCGATGCTGTGCGCGAAGATGTGGAAGAGTGTCCAGAAACATCAACGAGGCGACGTGCCACGCAATTGGGCATTTCCAGACGGACCCTGCAGCGTATTTTGGTGAAAGACTTAAAGATGTTCCCGTATAAAACTCAAATGACTCATCAACTGCTGCCTGCTGACCACCGAGCTCGTCTAGATTACTGCCAGCGCGTCATAAACCTCAACCTTGAAGAGGATGATTTTCCTTCAAAATTGGTTATGAGTGACGAAGCGCATTTCCATCTCTCAGGGCATGTCAATAAGCAGAATACTAGGTTCTGGGGCACTGATAATCCGCGCATTATTCAAGAAACACCTCTACACCCACTAAAAGTTACTGTATGGTGTGGCATCTGTGTTGACAGAGTGATCGGACCCTATTTTTTCGAAGACGCTGGAGGCAATGCGATAACTGTCACTGGAGAACGCTACAGAACCATGTTACGTGAGTTTTTGATACCCAGTTTGGACGAATTGGGGCTGGAGCACATCTGGTTTCAACAAGACGGCGCTACGGCACACACAGCGCGCGACACTATGGACTTAGTGAGGGACGCTTTTCCAAGCCGAGTTATCTCTCGTTTTGGCGATTTGCCTTGGCCTGCAAGATCACCCGATCTGACCAGTCCAGACTTCTTTCTTTGGGGTTTTTTGAAATCTCGGGTGTATGTGAACAAGCCACAGACTCTCGCAGCTCTAAAAGAAAACATTCGTCAAGAAATAACGAACATATCGCAGGAAGTGTTACGGCAAGTTATGCAAAATGTCATAAATAGGGCTCAAATGTGTATCAACTCTGGAGGTCACCATTTAAAAGACATCATCTTTAAATCCTAATGGTACGAAATTTAATGGCACAAATATACATTTAAAAAACCTAAATCTAGTTTTCTAATTTAGAAAAAATGTTATAGCTGAACCAAATAGGGTCTTTACTTTTGCGCCACCCAGTACCTATTTTACCGCATCGTTCCTTGTATGGCGCCGTGCGTAACCTTTACGGTTATTTTTTAATTTCCATAAAAAATACATAAGAATTCCACCAAAGAGTTTCACATAACGAGAATAAATAAGCTGAATGATTGAAACTCCTTGGAAGCGTTTTTACTCAATATGTTTGTCTCACTTTAATACTAAAGAGAAAATGAAACTAGAGATGTAGTTCTAATTTTTACCACACGCGTGGCGCCATTTGAATTGTAAATGCGCGCCATTTTAGTCCATTTTCATATTAGATTAGAATCATCAAAGATTGTTTGTTGTGACTTTCCCACTAATAAACAAAAGTTTGTTTCATTATCTATTGTTCTGTTTTCTCGCGAATGTGTTGAAAAACGTTGTATGATACACGTGCGGAAATTGGTTTCTACAAACTCGTGACTATGGTAAGCCCTCGACTTCGTCTCGGGCTTACATTTGTCTACTCGTTTGTAAAAACCAACTTACCGCCCTAATATCATAAATAACTATTTCTGCTCATTGTTTCCAGTGTTGTAAATTGTAATTACCGTATTATACTTTTCGGGCAATGTAAGGAACAGATGCGTTAATTTGTCAATGTCGTCCATGTTAGTTCCTGCCGTTTCCAGTTGACTAATGAGGTTATCAAAATGTAGGAAATGGTCCTGCAGACCACTAGTAGGTACACTTAATTGCGATTATCTTTTTTCTCAAAAATAGTTTATTAAATATGCTTTTACGCTCAAACACAGCTTCGAGAGACGTCAACATCTCGGCCGCGGTGTTGCATCTTTTTATAATATTTAGGTATCGGTCAGTGACTCACTGCAATATTAGCGATCTGGCTTTCGCGTCGATCTCCATGTCTTCTTTCTTTTTTATATCATATTCACTTAATATATGTGCCAAATTCTTCCCTTCTAATATGGTTCTAACTCGAATCTTCCAGTTAGAGAACGCTATGTTATCACCGAGTTTTGGGAGATTACATGTCCCCGACGACGTCATTTTTCATTGATCACCCACGCTTTGCTGTTATGATTGTTCTTTAATCATAGGCCGATGAAGTTAAACACCTTTTATTATGAAAAAATGGAGGGAACAGAAAAGTAATTTTTTTTTTGACATAAGGAGCGTTTAACTTTAACATATATATCACTTGGCCACACTCATGCTCGTAATTCAGCATTTAATGCGTAAAACACCACCAATTTTAAACATTAACACTAGAAAAAGCACAAATTTTGAAATGATATAAGCGTTCAAAATTGATTATTGCACAAGTTGCGAGGAAAAAAACAGAGTTGTACCTAACTGTTAAATGTCGTGTACAGCACTGAAAATAAGAAGCTTGCATGCACCACGCGGCGTCAGATAAAAACCGTATTGATGGCGCGAACAAAATCGTCATCGAACAAACCGAAACGAAACGAAAACTGGAACTAGAAGTTAGAACGGGAACTGGAACTGTAACTGGAACGTGAACTGGAATAGGGCTTAAAGCCCTATTCAAACCGGCGCGGTTTATTTTATTTTATACTAGCTTTTGCCCGCGGCTTCGCACACTTGTATTGTGTTATTTCTACGTTTAGGTAGTCTAATAATAGATCATGCATTTTCTATATACCAAACAACAAATCCACTAAATCTTTTCGGGGCTGAGCACGTATTAGCACACGTGTAAAATGCATTTACCTATACGATGCGTACATATATTAATTACGTACGTATTAATTGAGTATATGTATTAATTATGTACGCATCGTATAGATGCGTACATAATTAATTTTGTTAATACTAATTAGAAATTACAAATACTTAAGTACGCCACTGTAAAAGGAGTCGACATTTAAGATGTCCACTATTTTCCACGTTGTCTCATTTCACTGCACTTTCAACATAGTGGAGGGAGTGAGGATATAACATGTCTACAAAGCTCAAATCAGGATCGCTTTTGTAAAGAATGTTTCATATTTAGGGTTCCGTAACAGTTTTGAAATCTGTTTTATGACCTGTGTATCACAAAATAAATGATTTGATTTAATTTGATTTGAAATAAAGGAACCCTTTGTGGCGAAGTTTCTAGATTTTTGTGTATAATTTCAAATTAATATATCATCATCGTCATCCTCTTCGTCTTTTTCCCATTTTCCATTTGTTATTGGGGTCGGCTCCCAAGCTCCAGTCTAATCTGTAGCGGCAAGCTACCAGAATTACACGAGCGACTGCAGGATCGGAGCGTGAGTTTGTTTACCTGGGCCTGGGCTAATACTTCTACGGGGCCTACCTAATTATATCAACAAATGGCCTAACTCTTAGCTGTTCTTGTATTTCGTTAATCCTGATAGATTCAGGTTTCGCACATTTATAAATAAATCTAGATAAGACCCGTTAAATTTCAGTGGGGGCTGGGGGCCCTTTATCTCCACGGCGCGCTGGGCTGAAGCTCAAATTACCCTTATACAAGATCTGGCCCTGAGCGACTGCCATCTGATCTCGCAACCCATAAGGAACCAGTAACAAGGATGGTTAGACCAGGTGTCAGATTCTATCAGGCGTCTGACTACCCGTAACGATTGCCATAGATGGTCTTATGACAACCAGGACTGACAGCTCTCGGAGGCACGGATGGCATCGAAAACTGCACATAACTTACTAGTAGATAAATCATCGGTGCAAGCCCGAGGATCGAACCTGGTGCCGTAAGATTGCGAAGTGCACATGTTACCACTCTGCCACCATCGCTCTAATTTCAAACTATATACCAATTAACTTAATCAGTTGAGCATGGGCAGTGACTATGGTTATTGATCAACACTATGGCGACGCGAAAATGTCATGTTGAAGCTTGCAACTAATAAAACTCATCGCCTGTTAAGTATCCCAAGGGACGATAAATTACGAGAATCATGGTTGTCTTTTCTGATTCCTACAAATACTGAGCTCAGTGGTCTGTCTTAGTGAACAAACGTGTTCGCCAAAATCACTTTGATAGGATGGGTAACCGTCTTCTGCATGGATATCCTTGTTCACTGCAAATGAAGTGTTGCACGGGATTCCCTTGAGCTTATCTGGTGAGTAAACTCAATTTGAATAGCAAAAATAAATAATTAAAATAAAAATGGTTTCACCCCAAAAAATGGCCTAAAAATGGCAGTAAAAATACAAAGCTCTTAGGCTAAGAAATAAAAATAAATAAAAGCTATTTCAGTCTCATTTGTTTCATTTAATCCTTATTAGCGGGTGCTTCATCTTCCTGTAGTATTAAAATGTAATAGGTTAAAATAATAATAATAACATCCTATGTAACTTTCATGTCGATTTTTTTTGCCGTGGCGCGTCACTATGCTATCGATATCGATATTTGAATATGGAGCTAGGTGCATCACTATGGCGACACCAGCGCTTAGCGCAGACACGGGAACTAATTGTCAATCATATAGAGCTGTCCTATCTGTCTTTGACTAGTAGGTATAGTAGATATCTGTGGTTACAGTATGTAATTATATTATATCATATATATATTTATACATACATAAGATATGTATCATACTATGTTAGATTATTATTTTTATGATTTGGTATCAGTATTTAGTATATATATATTTTGTTTTTATTTTTTTTAAGTAATTATACTTTGTTGTCTCATTGTTGTTCTTAGTAGGTATGTTAGTTGTAACTTTAATAACACCAACCGTAATTTTTGTTTCTTTAATTCCTGTCCGTCCAATGGTAGCCTCGAATAAATCGCTTAATGCGATAAGGCCGCCCGTTGTTCTACCATTCTTATGTAATTTTTTATGTGTATTTTAATTTTTGTTATTTATGATTGGTGTTTAATAATGTATTATTGTAATGTATTGTACAATACATCATTATGCACAATAAGCACCACACTTGAAGCAATTGGGAAGTAATAAAATTACACGATTTGACGAACTTGTATAATTAATTCAGCAAATAAAACATTAAAATAAAACTAAATAGGACCAGTTTTGGACGGATAATAAAATTCATGATTGAACATAAATAATACCTACTTTTAAAGTAATTATTAAAACAAAACATTTCAAATGAATGCAATTCTTTAGGTACATTCCTAGATAATAATTAAAAACGACAAGTACCTACTAGTGGTAAGGCAGGTGGTAGGTATAATATTAAGGCACATATATTGTGGATTTGGGAAAAGGCACATTTTACAGTTTTGTATGTAGGTACCTACCTAACATACATTTATATAGATTATCATGATGTTACTGTTACTACAAAATGAGAAATGGGGATATATCATTATGCCACAGATTCATGTGACACATTAATAAAGTACCTATATTATGTAGTAGGTACTTATGCCCGTCTACATCTGCTCTAAAGTTTGACAGCTCCTAAGATTGTACTTATCCTGCTATGACGTACCTACTGCAATGCATTTGGGTACGTTATAGAGAGATAAGTATGAATATAACGAGCTGCCAAGTCGAGCACAGCCTGGCATATAATTACTACATAAAATAAAGGTGACAAATCATTTTACTTAAAATGGAAAAAAAACAACCGCCACATCGTATTTGCGCGATTAGACTACGTTGCCACATTAATTATTAACTTTATGATATTTTGTAGGAATATATTAAATATATAAAATATACATTATTATACAGGGTGGAACTTGATAAATGGGCCAACGGAACTTGAGCACTTGTAAAATGATTTTATACACTTAGAACATTATATAAAATAATAAACTAATAATATAGTATTCTGAGTTCGACTGAGGGGTGCGCGGGTTCGATTCCGCAACAGGACAAGTATTTGTGCACGTAAAAAACAAGCGCAAATACTTGTTCTGTGTCTGGGTGTTGTGGCTCCATGGTCCTCGTAGTTCCTGGGTCCCTAGATACAGGGAATCCTAGTTAGGGTCCAGGATCTATGTATGTGATCGTTGGGCGTTATTTATTTATTTATAAGGCTACTTACTAGCACTTTTACATGACGAACTCTGAATACTATATTAGAAGTATTTTAAATAGGTATTTGCAATAAATTAATTGACTTCAACTATATATGTTGCTAAGTTTTTTGAGGTGCCCTTAGCTTTTAAACTATACATATAGTTTAGAACCCGGGTATCTTTTTTAATAAGCAGTTTTCCAAATGTCATTTATTTATCTCTCGCTAGATGGATGGATGGCTTTATCTAAATAAAATCAGCAAACAGAACCCAGTTTATTCACATAACCTAGAGGCAAGATTTTGAAAATTGGGTGTTTAAATCTAGGCCTATTTCTTATATAGAAATAGTAAAATATAATAATGTAACTAGATTTACTATCGTGGGCTTTTAAGGTCCCGTACCACACTTCCGCTGATCTACTTATCAATTTCACACCCTGTATACTTTTGTTATGAATTAAAAATAATGTAAGTTTAGTATAAAATGTTATGACAAAAAATAAATACCCTTGAATTTTCTTACGAACATCTAAAGTGAAGGTTTTTAAAAGCATGGTGGGTTGTTTTGAATAATATTTACATTTACTTACTTACTACGAATTCCCGTACACGATATTTCTTACAATTTACAATACAATCCTACTATATTATAAAAAAATGCGGAATTTACTGTGTATTATCATTTAAACGTGAAACACGAATTTCGATTGGGTCCTGTAGAAAATACTTATAATATATTTTATACTCGTGTTAATAGAATACTATCCATGATACTATATAGTATATAGAAAATTTTTATATCTGAAAATTGTGCGGTTTCTGTGAGATCAATACAGATCATCATTCATGCAGGTGAAACGTTTTAAGCGTGCTACACCTTCGACCGCATCATCGCTTCCCATCAGGTGACATTGTGGTCAAACACTAGCAGCCTAATTAATATTGAAAAAAAAATACGTTTCCAGCCATTACCTATAATGACTATATAAATTAAGCAGTAATTTATTATACTTCAGTTATTTCACATAAGGCAATATAGGGCTATAGTCAGTGTAACCAGAAGGACAATTTTATTCTTGTAATTTAAAACAACAAATACATGTTTTAATCTAGTCTTAGTCACATGAAAATATCGCATTTGTGCATTCTGTTAAAAGGAGAATGTTTTTTGTAAGTAAAGGTTATAGAATGTGATAGAAATGATATTGGGATGGGATTATTGTTAGTAAAGCCTTTTTGATAGACTTATTTAAATTAAAAATAATTTATGTTCTCTAGTTCACTTTTGATACCTGCCGATGTACGTCACTATAAGAGCCTACTGAACGCCAAAATGCTTAAAATGGCTTAGCATGATCCCGTGTCCTGTCAACAATATTGCAACAATGGCTTTGAAATTAATATATGGTAAAGTTCAGGACTAACACTAAGGCTTATGTATAGTGGAAACACGAATTAATATACTTTTATTGATAGAAAAAAAATTACAATATTACCTCCAAACCGTACAAATAAACCGCGATTATTCAATGAATACTTTAAATAAGGTGATGAAACTTTGTGTAGTAGTTGAACTAAATATAATGGAGGGCTTATGCATAGCGGATTTTTAAAATACTCATTATATTCAGTGTAAAAATAAATTACCTAAATTATTACGCGTTGGAACCATTTTAACTTAGACCGCCCCTGCCGCTTGGCCCCCCGACTCATCCCCGCTTTGGCTTAGTACTATATATCGATTCCGTGGCTTTGGCTTGGATTCGCGCTGGCCTACCACAAGCCCTTAATAGAAAACTTTACAGCATATACCGAGTTGTTTTACTATTTATCTGTAATTCTCTACTCCAATATTTAGATGTTATATTAGGGTTACGGCCCTCGCAGCAGAGTGTGGAAGTGGCGGCAATATGTAACACCTAAATATTGGAGTAGAGAGTTAAAGATAAATAGTAAAACAATTTTTGCTGTAAAGATTTCTATTAATGTGACGTACATCGGCAGGTATCAAAAGTGGACAGAACATGAATTATTTTAAATTTAAACACGTCTATCAAAAAGGCTTTACTAACAATTATATTGAGACAAAACAATTTATTATTAATTATCAATATTGTCCCACTGTAATTCACTTGCAGTCAATATAAAATGTTTACTTATTTGTCACCCAAATTCATCAAGGTCAGGCTAAAGTAAAATAAATAGCAATTCGTGCTCGAGAATTCTTACAAACATTATCATAACACTATATTGCAATATACTAACTTAGTGCTAACTTTGTAAATAAAGAATATGAAATTCGCACGAACATGTACAACAAAAGCAACAAAAAAAACGTCATAATCTTCACAACACTTTGTGCTGATTCTATATACAAATACATAAGTGTATATATTGTTTACACAAAAAGAACTTTGTTCAAGCTAATATACATAAACGATTGCAATGTAAAATTGTAAATAATTCTGCTGTCAGTTGCTAACTTAGTCGCAATAATTTCTTTTTTCTATGATTTTTGTGAGATATGTAATTTTTCTTACAACTAAGTGTATATAAAATTATAAGTGATGCCATTCATTAGGAATGTAAATCCTATATTATATTACACAAACATAATTATTCTTATAATAAAATCTATAATTAGGTGGTGGCATATTAAATTATATTGCTTGACACATCATTGTTAAACTAGAAACAAAACATAAAAATTTATAGAATAACTATAAAAATGTATAGAATAACTATACAAGGTGAGTTTGAATTAGTATGTTATCCCGAATGGGATACCATAATAGCCCACAAGTTGTGAGAGCCTTACTTGAAACTGCGTGTTTTCAAACCTCCATACTAACAAATAAATCCACTCGCGAAATTGCACGTGCAATCGCTACGAGAGTTAACAAGACACTATAAATTCATTTCTAAACACAGGTTGTTAAACTCATCTAAGTGCATTAGAGTTCAACCACCCAGCTGCGCTAGGGCTATCTTCGAACGTTAGCTTTACATGGCATTTCTTCAATGAAAAACTATTAATTTAGAACAGTCGTAGAAGAAACATTGTCTAGCTTGGGGAGTAGATTTACCCCCTTTCGGAATAACATAACAATTCAAACTCAGCTAGTAGATCTTGAGGGCCACAGTGGGTTGACGGTTCAAATACTAAATCAAATCTAATTTGACAGTCACTGTCCTTGTTATACACGTTGAAAAGACAAGGACCGCAATAGTTTTAAAGCTGTCAAATTATGTATGAATTTTGTATGAATCAACTAAATTATGGAATCAACATAATTTAAGGGTTAAGTTGTTTTTTTTTATTAAGAGTAATAGTATTCATTCGTGAGATTCCAGAGATATATTCACTTACCGTTTTGAATATCTATCAACCTCTACATAAATACGGCAGCCATTAGTGTCCAAATATACACACTTAAAATATTCCACCATGTTTTCTTTATGGTGAGATTGGTACGTAATTATTACACTAACATAACCTTAAAAGGTATTAGCATAAGGATCATTTTCAGATTTGACACTAAAACATTATTGTATAAAACTTGGATACTTGTTCTATATTGTCATTATTCTAGTTCATATGTGAAGAGTCTATAAATGTTTTGTGCAACACACATGTCTTTTTAGCAGTCTTAACAATAAAACTAACATTTGTATTAAAGTTATAATAAATTATGAGACTAATTTTTGAAACTCTAACATTTGCATGCAAGCAAAGTCAAAACTTTTCTTGAATTAATTGTTTTCGATTGACCAAAACTAGTGTTAAGTTTGGATAGATGTTTTAAATAAATAAGACTAGGAACCAGAAGCATCTAGACTGTAAAGTGGCCAAGATCTACAGGGTTTAATATTTAAACCTGAAAATTTAGAACTGCTTACCAGTTTTTCATTGTACATGGCAGTTAAACCCACTAGTACCAGTTTTGAATAAAACCGTTGTGAAATTGGTCCATCCATCGGCGCTTGTGTGCCACAGACAATTGTAAGCGTTAATCTCAACACCTTAAGGTCGGTTATAGCAATCATTGATGTTCATCACACTTCGGTGCTGTGAGTTTGTATGCGCACTTTCTTCTGGCTACCATTTCTGTTGAGAGGCGGGGAATGGCCGGAGTAGCCCGGGTTCTGTATACCGAGGCTGGGGTCACCTTCACGTCGAGGCTTCTTCAGCGAGGAACGTAGAGGCGACCGTGTTATGGTGCTAGCATCCGATGATACACCTGAAAGTTTTAACATTTATATTAATTTACGTATTACGTCATTTTTTCCGAACCTCCTCTGTCCCTTTCGAACCTCACGTGATTACTGGACGATCCCTTAACTACATAAGAAAAAGGTAACACGGTCTTAGATAAAAAAAACAGCCATCATCATTCATCATCATCATCATCATCAACAGCCTAAAGACGTACACTGCTGAAGATAAGCCTCCCCGCCTCTCCCACAGAGCGCCACTTTGAGCGGCTGCTTGCCTCCTGCATCATCATCATTATCATAAATGAACTGTAAATGCCATATTCTTATTCTGAATGGGGGAGATAAGGGCCTATAAGTTTTTAAAATATCTGAGCACAGCCTTAAGTCAATGACAGGGGTTCCGGTGCTCATGATTTTGATGATAGTGGTGATTCTTAGAAACCATTTTTTTTTTCTTTTTATTTTTTTTTAAACATAAACAATATTATTTACAAAACTATTTTTTTCTGGAGTTGTTGAGTAATTGCCATAATGCACAACAAAACATACCTGTTAAAGTAGTTGCCGTTGTATTCATAGAAGCAACACTCCCGTGACCGTTTGTGCTGTATGGTTTCCCCGAAGCATCGGTCATCGATATGCCTGAAAAAAGAAACTGGCGATCAGGAAAGTATGAGCATCTATTTGTACCTGACGGTGACTTCAATTCAATTTCAAAAATCTTTATTCATCATGACAAAACACAAGTACATGATCTAGTGTTCATTATTAAACCCTAGATATGACTAACATTCATAAATTTTTACATTTTTAAAGCCTAAAACAATACATGAAATCCAATAATAAAATGGTACATGTCCTGATTCGTGGTTTTGTTTGCTTCAGTAAATAGCATAACAATTGCAAATTTTATTTAATAATATTCAATATTCAAAAATAAACTAACTTAAAATAAGGGGGTAGTATAATAATGTGTGAGCAAGGATGGTGACTGAATAAGTAATAATCATCGATACCAAACGCCGATTTCAATATTAGTTTTTTCTTTTTTGAAGCCTTGGGGATGTTTGAATGTTTTATACAGATTACTATAATTATTATTACAGGTCTTTACTGGATATATAGTCACCAGCAGTCATCATCATCATCATCATTAACAGCCTGAAGACGTCCACTGCTGAACATAGGCCTCCCCCAGAGCACGCCACCTTGAGCGGCTGCTCGCCTCCTGCATCCATCGGCTCCCCGCGGCTTTCACCAGGTCGTCGGTCCACCGAGTGGGGGGCCGGCCTACGCTGCGTCTTCCGGTTCGTGGTCGCCACTCGAGAACCTTTCTTCCCCATCGGTTGTCAGTTCTACGAGCGATGTGGCCTGCCCATTGCCACTTCAACTTACTAACTCTAAGAGCTATATCGGTCACTTTAGTTCTCCTGCGCCCACCAGCAGTGATCATGGAATTTTGATTGCAATGTAACAGGTTAAAATTTCCACAGTAACTATGCACATAAACTGCGTATTGAAACTGTCAAATCCATACATTTTTGCGTTTCAATCGGTTGCAATCAAGCTACATGATCGCCTAGCAGTTTAACGTTGCCATAGTAAGTCACACCCATTTAGCAAATATATAAAGTTACTTGTCGGGATACTTATTTGCGTGCGTATTCTAATCTTTACCTAGCTTATCGGAAATTGGAATAAATAAAAATGTCATTGCTTTTCCCTAAATATATTGTCCAACGAGCTGAACACACGACTCACAAAAAGCTAATAAAATTATCAACTCGGGGTATGTGCGGACACGCATCTCAAAGGCTACGGAGGAACTATCGAATTCAACTCCTTGTAACTGTGACTACGACTGTTCTACAACTCTCTATGCGAATGCGACTGTCTTAGAACTGCGACTAGAACTGCCAAATTATTTAACGCATTCGCGTCCTCCCCCCGTTCATAGAGCTCATACCCCATCCCGCCAGACAGGCCCGAGCACGCGGGGACCTCACCATTACAGATGCGCCAGAGTGAGCCCACGAGGAGGGTTCGCGGAATATAGTATGTGCTCGTAATATAAAATACGCTTTTACGCGCAAATACGTCGTAAATATGTGCTATCATAAAGATGATACGTTGCCCAAAAGTTCCGTGAAAAAGTGTATTTACTATGAAAACCACATTTTTAATATGAACCCTCGAGGTGGGTCTTCGGGCCCACGAATGTAGAAAAGGTGAACCCTCCTGGAGGTTCCCCGTGCCACAGTTATTTACCTCGAGTGTCCTTGAAGCCTGGATTGTTGATGGTGGTAGCGGGAGCCTCACCGACCGGGTTGGTGGGGTCGCCGCCCTCTCGCCGGGAAAATAGTGCATCGTACACGGACATTATGAAGAGGCCGGAGTTTATCACTATGCACACTATCTGAAAATAAGACATTTTGAATGTTTATTTAATTTTATTTTCATAAAAACATTTATCACACATGTTTGTCACAAATAGAAAAGACAACAAAATAATATCCTTTTTTAGAAACAGGGTTAAACATTGATTATAATTATAATCTTTGGGGTTAAAGGACTTCATCCACAACACGTAAAGTGTAGCGATAGTGAAAGAAGGGATACTCAACCACAAGTAGGTTTAAAAGATTCACTATTACTACATTACTGTTGGACCCGTAGTAGTGTAGACCAATGCAATATTTGGTCACTCATGCTTTCAATATAGGTATGTCAATACCACTGCAACAATGTTAGACCACGTTTTTAGTAAACATCATTAGCCGATTACGTTCCCAGGGGGCTTCTCTCTCAGGGAATACGCAGTTACAGTGAATCTTTTATCATTTTAGTCTTAATAAATTTTAACATTATGTAGGTAGGTACTAAAACATTGTATTTTTTGTACAGACCTCAGACCAAAGCCGTTGGTGAGCAGAACGCTTTAGGCATTTCTGCTTCTGCGCAGGTCACGTGTTCTTCGCCAGAGCTCAAAATGTTGTTTATACTTGGTGGAGCGACGATAATGGCTCCCCCACTAGGTGGACCCCCGATCTGGTTAAAACCGTCGGAAGGCAATGGATGCAGGAGGCAAGTAGCTGCTCAAAGTGGCGCTCTGTCATGATGATACTTACTTGAACATAGAACGCTTCGCCTCTCTTCAAGAAGAAACCTCTGTCATCGCCCTGCACAGCGAACAGACCTGCTGCGGCTATGGACAGCAATGCTGGAACGAGAATATTAATTTAACGACAGAACAATTTTATGATAGCTATCGCCTAGTTGGCCGTGTGATCCCCGTTTGCGAATAGGGTCACCCCTTCTCTTCCCGTGGGTGCCGTAAAAGCGCTTTTACGGCACCCACGGGAAGACAAAGCAAATACCCGGCAAAGGGAATATCCAGGGAATGGGCAGCAGCATTCTCCTCGGTACCGCGATCACCAAGCCGCCTGCAAAGCGTGGTGATTATGGCAAACCCCCCCTATAATATGCGTCTATAATGGCATTTTAGGTAAGGCCTGCGTTCAGCAGTGGAAGTCTTCCGGCTGATGAAGAGAGAAGAGTATCGCCTATCTCTAGAAAACATCGGATCACTTCTGTGTATGCGAAAAGGGAGGATGGCGCACGACCTCGCAATAAAAGTGATTTTATTCAATGAGCATGTTGCTGGCGATGCGCGCTACATAGCCATGACATCTACCTAACTAAACTTATATAAGCTCCGTGATGCTGACCGATTAGTCCGACGTTGATAGACCGATTTGCGTGATAAGTGGCCACTTAATTTGATCATAAACCAAAATGTCAAGGTTCTCCCCCCGGGAGAACTTCTAACGTTCATGAAATTTTTGTTAAAAAGTGTATATTGTGTAGGTACCTTCTGAAACCTGTACATTTTAATATTATATTGATGCATATTTTATTTAACTATGATACAATCAATCAATTGGATATGTGAACCAGTTGGTCCCTAAATCCAAATTATCATGCAAATCAGCCCATCAACATCAGAGTGGATCCCAGGATTTCTTAACGGCATAACGTGGGTCTACTAGATAATCGCTATTTAACATCTCAGACCTAATACATAGATACAGTTTACTAGGTGGTAGGACTTTTCTGCAAAGTTCATCTAGGTAGGTACCACCGCTTTGCCAGTTATTCTGCCACCAAGCAGTAGTGTGCAAGCACTACTGTGTTCCGGTTTGAAGGGCATTAGTGAAATTACTGGGCGAAACTTTAGAGTTCCGAGTGACACAGCAGTCTGTTATGGGCGGCCGTGACGCTTAACACCAGGCGAACGACTAGCTCGTCACACATACATTAAGAAACCTAATTACAATAGTATATAAATTGACCTAAATTGTAATGTGACGAAATTCAATTAAACCATGTATAAGTAATTTGCTATTTTCAATAACGATTGAAGAACTTGTAATACTTTGAACTGGGAAATGTATGCTCAGCTCCACTGTACACTGCAACGCCCTCACAGGGCTCATACAATGAATATATTTACGGCTTCTTTAGATTATTTAAGACTAATGATCATGGAAGTATTTACTAAATAAATAATTAAAAATAGTGTATTAGATCGAACATAAAATGATTCCATTACTCACTAGCTAACAGCGCCAGCGCGAGTTTCATCATCACGAGGTGGGTGTACTTGACGCCGACGCGCTCCTTCGAGGATATCATGGCTAGCTGAAGGATGGACAGCACGCAGAACACGCCGAGAACCGAGACGCCGATAGTTCCTACCACTCCTGCGAAGTACACCGCACCTGTAAACAAAGATGGTCGAGTTAGGCGGAGATTCTATCACATCAAACACACATTATCAGGCCACTGCTGAAAATAGGCCTCCCTCATAAAACGCCACTTTGGACGATTATCGTAAGGGGAGATTTGCCATAATGATCACGCTAGGCAGGCGGCTTGGTGATCGCAGAAGATTTTAATGTACCGAGGAAAATGCTGCTCCCCATTTCCTGGATATTCCCTTAGCCGGCTTTTATGGCAGCCACGGGAAGAGATTGGGTGGTTCTATGCGCAAACCGGGACCACACGGCCAATCGAATGGGAGATATTAAGATCTTTCCTTGCTAATGTGATAATGGTTACAGACAATAGAATAGACTTAGCTAAAACTATTTTTTAATATTGTTTTGAAGTTCCTAAACCTAAAATTAGGATTTGAAAAGAATCCGTGATTTTGATTTGATTTCTCTTACATCATAATCAGATTATCCTTTGATAGAAAGGAGACAAGACAGATATCAACAACAGCATCGATAATAATAAAAAGAACATTGGTGCCCTTTAGAAAAATTAATATAAATCGCGAATGGAACGTACCTATGCAGCCGGATCTTCACACTTCCATAAACAGTAACCATTAACTAATATTTGATGTACCTAGTAGCTACCTTAGCTTACAGAGCGAGATTAGTAGGTATAAATATCAACAAATGTACTATGAGATGAATATGTGTTTCTCTCTCTCACCTAGTCTAGACTTACTGATCGCTCACATATCAATATCACAATCCACACTTCACAGTACAGAAATCCACGCGCGTATTTTTTATGTTGCGTAAAATAAAGCGATTTCATAAGGTCCTTTTACAAAACACTCGCCACAGCGACTGACTGATGGCTGACCTGACTCACGGAATACATACAACTTTCCTCTTACTCACATTAGTTATAAAGTTAATAGCCACGCAAACTTGCTGTTTAGGACAATTTATATAACGGGTGGCGCAAAAGTAAAGACCCTATTTGGTTCAGCTATAACATTTTTTCTAAATTAGAAAACTAGATTTAGGTTTTTTTAAATGTATATTTGTGCCATTAAATTTCGTACCATTAGGATTTAAAGATGATGTCTTTTAAATGGTGACCTCCAGAGTTGATACACATTTGAGCCCTATTTATGACATTTTGCATAACTTGCCGTAACACTTCCTGCGATATGTTCGTTATTTCTTGACGAATGTTTTCTTTTAGAGCTGCGAGAGTCTGTGGCTTGTTCACATACACCCGAGATTTCAAAAAACCCCAAAGAAAGAAGTCTGGACTGGTCAGATCGGGTGATCTTGCAGGCCAAGGCAAATCGCCAAAACGAGAGATAACTCGGCTTGGAAAAGCGTCCCTCACTAAGTCCATAGTGTCGCGCGCTGTGTGTGCCGTAGCGCCGTCTTGTTGAAACCAGATGTGCTCCAGCCCCAATTCGTCCAAACTGGGTATCAAAAACTCACGTAACATGGTTCTGTAGCGTTCTCCAGTGACAGTTATCGCATTGCCTCCAGCGTCTTCGAAAAAATAGGGTCCGATCACTCTGTCAACACAGATGCCACACCATACAGTAACTTTTAGTGGGTGTAGAGGTGTTTCTTGAATAATGCGCGGATTATCAGTGCCCCAGAACCGAGTATTCTGCTTATTGACATGCCCTGAGAGATGGAAATGCGCTTCGTCACTCATAACCAATTTTGAAGGAAAATCATCCTCTTCAAGGTTGAGGTTTATGACGCGCTGGCAGTAATCTAGACGAGCTCGGTGGTCAGCAGGCAGCAGTTGATGAGTCATTTGAGTTTTATACGGGAACATCTTTAAGTCTTTCACCAAAATACGCTGCAGGGTCCGTCTGGAAATGCCCAATTGCGTGGCACGTCGCCTCGTTGATGTTTCTGGACACTCTTCCACATCTTCGCGCACAGCATCGATATTTTCAGCTGAACGGCCTGTTCTTGGTCTCCCAGACTTAGGTCTATCCAATGTTGAGCCAGTTGCTTCAAGGCGTGTGGCAAAGCGTCGAATTGTGCGACCAATCGGTGCCGGACGGTGGGGAAATCGTCGACGAAATTCACGTTGTGTTCTTATCACTGATGAATTATTCCGTAAGAACATTGACACAATTATTCCACGTTCTTGGGGAGTAAAACGGTCCATGTTTATTTTCAGTGTATTTTACATTTGTTCACTACACAATTTTCAACAACAGAATGACAGAAAATGTCATATAAAAAAAATAAAAGTATTTTCTTTAGTGCCAGTACTTTTGCGCCACCCAGTATTTAACATTTTATATGTACATATTTTATATTACATTTCGTTTGCCGGCTTAGTACTTATCATTTATTCTGTGACCGTGTGTATAGGGTAAAACCGGGATAGATGCCCCACTTTTTGAAGAGGCCTCGTAACTTTTAATCTATTAATTTATCAGGAATAATTCCTATGATAATAGCTAGTCTAATCTTTTATCTTACATTTGGATCTAATTTTGGTGACCTATAAATTACTGGTTGTGCAGAATTTAAGATTTCCCAGACCCTTTTTTTTGGGGATAGACGCCTATCTAATATGGATAGGTGCCCCCACCATGAAAATGAGCAGGAGGATAGGTGCCTGTACTGTGGGATAGTAGCCTTACAAAAGAAAACACTTACGTATATACTATTAAATATGTTTTTTGTATTCTTTTTATAATATAACAGGCATAAACATACTTAAATAATACATTTTAGCATATTTTGTTTATGAAAAAATCAACGGAGTATTTATTTTTAACATGATCAATCACAAGTAAAAACTGGTAATTATACCCACTTAAGATACATTTCTGTCCAATTAATCTACACTAACTAACCCGTCCTGACTTCGCACGGGCTTATGAGTTTTACACCCTAACCCTGTCAAAGAGAAGTGGTGAGAAAAAAGGTAGGGGAAAAGGATGAATGGATGGAACGGAGATGATGCGGCCTTCATAATTTCCCCTATCTTTTTCTTTCTCCCTTTTACCTGCCTACCTTTGCCATCTGATCTATTCATCCTTTCTCTTATCTTTTCCTTCTGCCTTCAATATTCCTTTCGACAGAATATGTATAATGTGCCCTAGCCTATGAACACGTTATCTAAGTAACTATTTGCTCTGTATTGTGGAGCCCAGCTGGTCATTTTTCAAGATATTGAAATAATTATTTCACCATTGTTGATTATTTTTTACCGTTTAATAAATCATATAATATGTACATATAAAAAAATATTTCATAAAATCTTTTCTCTTGCTTCGTGCAACCCGCACATGGCCAACGGCAACGCCCGTCTTTTAAAACTAAAGTACTACAAATGATATTCTAAAAAAATAATTACAATCACTCCACGTTTCATCGAAATGCGTCCAGTAGTTTCAGTGTGATGCGTGTTCAAAGGGACAGACAGACAGACAGCCAAAAATAAAGAAAAAATACATATTTAAACCGTAAATAATTTGTCATTTTTGTGGTACTCGACCTTCAGTTACCGTTAAATATGTATCTAAGAAATTTCAAAACGTAAGTACATAAAAACATTTCTAAAACACGTTGACATTATCGGTGCTGGATAGATTGCCCCTAAGGGCACCTATACCGCCAAAAATTGGGGCGACTATCCTTTTTGATATGAATAGATGCCCTTTTATTTTTAAATTAAACTAAATACATTAGAATGATTATTGACACCTAGGTGTGCACTCAATAAACCAATGTGTTGATAAAGTAAAACTTGAATGGACTATAATTACTGATTAGAAAGTTATATAACAGCTAATACTCCCGTTTGAAACTTTGACGTGATTTTCGCATTCGCTGCGGAGATGATCGCTCATACGATCGAGATGCGTCTACTTTGCGAGATGGTCTGCGGGGACCCGAGGTTTATGGCGTCTACGCTCCTTATTTATCCTATAAATTTTCTGTTGCGATTTTGGGACGTTAGATTTTTTGATAACGGGGCACCTATCCCATTGAGGCATGTATCCCGGTTTTACCCTATCATTGATTCTTGATTTCTCCGAAACAATAATAATAATAACGCCTAACGATTACATAGATCCTGGACCTAAACTAGGGACCCGCAGGGCCTAGGGAACCAGGAACTACGATGACCATGGTCCCACAAGACCCAGACAAAACAAGTATTTGAGCAGGCATATCATTTCAAAGATCAGTGCTGAACTTACGTAGTATTTTGTAAGTACTTTCTTCGGCCGCGCTGGTTTATACACAAAAGATATAAATATTATCCAATATCTATATCTTCTGTGTGTCGATCGCCAGTCATAAAACGTGCACTGAACTATCAATCTGGTCGATAAAATCGATGATTCCGTAAAAGACTGCCTCTTTAAAATACTTAAACTTGCATTTGTGCCAATTTTATCGGAATTAACTATGCACGACGCGCCTTTCAATCTACACGAACTAGCAGTCTAGCACGCTTTGGTCCAACGCAACATCAAATCAAAGAAAAGTAGACCGATTTAGCGCTTTCGTGCTGGTGCTTCTAATGGTACCTAAATCTAAGAACTAGCGAATCACAAGTTGGCATACACCAATAACTCGAATAAAAATACAAAACCTCAAGTCCACAGTTTACGCGTAAAGTTAGTAATTAACAAGATAAAACGATGTATTACACATTTAGGTCGGTTTCCAAGGTTGAGCCCATATGACGTGTTTTACTTGTCGTACCACCCTAATGCCTGTCTAGTTATCTAATGTAGTGTTGTTAGAGTGTGTCAACGGCCTTTTGCAGACAAAAATACCAATTAGTAATAACCATTAATTTATTAATTACAGTTACATAATAATTGCTTGTGTGGTAGTGGCTAATTTTATAAATGAGAAAATTGAACAAAAATAAAAATAAAATGAAATTAAAAATTGAATTTTATTTGATTTTTTGAGTACCTTCTACGCAAAAATTGTCATTAAGGGGGAACGTTTCCTCAGCGCGGCAAATTCAAATTTTCTTGCGTTCTTTTGACAATTTTCTTCTTAGTTTTTCAGTTTATTGCCATCTGTCGCTAAACCAATGATAAGTAAGTGATACTTTTAATTGTAATTTATTGATACATTATATTTATTTGCGCAAAATTAGTTATCATGTAATCATTAAGCTATTATTGGCAAAAGAACGCAAGAAAATTTGAATTTGCCGCGCTTTTGTAACGTTCCACCTTAACAACAACGTACATTTGGCATTCTTTCAAACATAAAATAAATATAATAAATGTTAATATGTGGTGGACACACAGTGCCATCTAGCCCGAAACTAAGCAAATGTTTGTCCCGGGTGGGAATCGAACCTACATGCTACAGTTCAGAAGGCAGAGCTACATGGCTACTACCAACTGTGCTATCAGCCCAGTCAAGTCCGTCAGACATTTGTATTAGGAGAAGACGGTATAATTCTAGCCAAGTCTAGAACCAGGCAGGCCTACGTAATATCCAGCAGGATTCACGTGCAGATATTTATTATCTTATACGCGTTAGAGGCGTTTCCATCAGTTATCACTTGTACTACCGCTTCTACAGACTGATGCTGATGATATCACATAGCTATTCTTCCAGAATAAAATATGCAAGTAGGCTATAATTAATGTCATTGTAAATTCGTCCAAGCATTGTAAATAAAAGCATATATCCGTTAAAGTCAGGCAAACTTTCTCGCATTTCAAAAGCTTTAGAATATAGAAGTCCTTTCACACACGTATCATTGCGTCAGGGTATGTGCAATCGAGTGCATTATATGCGTGAATATGTGAACGGTATTTATGAGGCTTTACAAAGACTAGCGGTGCGGTGTTAGGATCATGTTACTTGCAATAATATTATGTAGGATGAATGATGTTGGCGAATTAGAACAAGCAGCTAAAGATTTGCTGCGATTCTGCTGTATCCAGCACCCCGATTCCCAAGTCCCAACCCATCGAAAAAGTTTCGACTCGAAATTTACACCCTCTGTTTCCTTTATTCTGGATGTAGATAAAAGAGACGGAGAGCGTAAATTTCGAATCGAATCTTTTTGGATGGGTTGGGAATCGGGGTGCTGATTTCAATAGAGATCAGATATAAACGTCTTCAAGACGAGAGTGAACAGGTATCTTCTAGGCAAGCATGTTCCATCGTAGACTGCGTCATCGCTTTCCACCAGGTGAGACAGTGGTCAAATGCTTTGCCTATAAACAATAAATAAAAAAAAAAAAGGAAAAACCACAAGGTTATCAGTCTAGAGACGGTATCGTCACATTGTCAGAACTTTTAGCCGTGTTACGGGATCGTCAATTTGGTCGTAGGTAGGGTATTTCCCATCCTGTAACGCTGTTAACGTCGGTAGAGACAACGACAGCTGGCCCAAAAAAATCCTAGGGTATTTCTGTAGTGACAGTAGCTAGACCAGACACTTTCTTTTAACACCATGCTAGCACCTTTCCTAGGATTTAGGGTCCAATTGGTTCACATGTAAAAATCGCCAAATGGTTGTGCTAATGTGCTAAATGCTACAAGTGCTAAGAATAGCCTTTTTTAGAATTTGCAATAAAACATTTTGATTTTGATTGTATCATGGTCAAAATGTGTACTTAAGCGTCAAACATTCAAGTATTAAACGTCCAATACATCATAGTCGCAATGTTTTAGTGACAAATTGTGATGGCATACTCCCCTCATCAGCAACTCGTTAGCTTCTGTTCCGAGAATCTGAAGAACCTTATGTCCACGATAGCCTATGTAAACGGCATCTATTAAAAACCGCAGCATCATCGCATGACAATAGCTTGACATTGACATGACAATGCATTGTACTTAAAGCAATTGTATTCTGCAATCGCAAAGATGTAATCACAGGAAAATTGTCTTAAATAACTTAATAATTGGCAAAGTGTTAGAAGCAGGTTTGTGGATTCTGTAGATTGTGGAATTTCAGTAGGTAAACAAGATTTTTTAACTGTGTAATTTATATCTAGGTACCTACCTACATGACATGACACGAATCATCAACAAGGTGCTTCCGTAACTTCATTTGCCAATTAGGCGCTTAGCAACGTTTTTTTTATGAGAATGAATGACGTGAAGAGCTAGTCGTTCACCTGATGTTAAGCGACACGGCTGCCCATAACGGTTGCAGCGTCACTCGGAACTTTAAAATAATAAAGTTTCGCGTGACACTGCACTGCGCACGTCATCCTGAGACATCACACAGTCTAGTAATCAGATTACCAGACTGTGAAATCAGGTCATAAAGTCTCATTTGCCCAGTAATTTCACTAGCTAAAATGACCTTCAAACCGGAACACAGTAGTGCTTGCAAACTACTGCTTGGCGGCAGAATAACTGGCAAAGCGGGTGGTACCTACCTAGACGAACTTTGCAGAAAAGTCCTACCACCTAGTAACCGTGACGTGAGTAACGTGATCCACTTTGAACTTTTCTATAGTAGATTCTATATTCTACACGTAGGTAATATGCTTACACTTTGATTCAGCAGCCCACAGGTTATTCAAGGAGACAATTCCACAAATCAACCTCGTTTTATCATGCATACTTTTCATCTGTAAGGTATTTTATGTCTGCGAAGCAAAAGGGAAACCACGGGGCAACCGCAACGAAGTAGCGCAGACGAATCGGTTATCAAGGGCATAACAAACCTATTATCTTGTTAGACTGCGGAAGAAATTATGATTGATTTCTGTGCAATGTTTAGTACAAGTTCGTAGTTAGAGAACATTGCACAGACAATCAAAATGCAAAAAAGTGTGCATAACAAAACGAGGACATCAGTTTATTCTGGTACAGGTCCGTGATTCTCCTAAAAGAAAATCTCCCTTAGGACTGCATTAAAAATGCTTTAAAAAAATCATACGCTCAGACTGTCACTAAATAAGTGCATGACGTCATCAGCAAACTAGCAGCGATGGGAGTTGGATGCCACTGATCAAACCGGTTTCATGGCATTAAACTCCCATGCCACAAACAACTTTGGAGTTTTACGATCTACTCTTATCGTGCTGTAAAATACATATTACGTCAGATTTTGGTAAACTATTAGTAATGGCATATACACATAAATAATTCAATCTTAAATCTGCAGAGGTACCATAATACCAAGGATTTACAGATTTACCACGGATGGATCGTCTAAATTCCGTCCACTATATCCAGACCCTCGAAATACTAGACAAGTGGTTCAACAGCAGACCTACGTAAGAGTTCATATTTTTAATGCAGCCAATGACCAGCGATATCATTTTAAAAAACTGGCAAAGTCAGTGTCGGAGGACGCATAATGTTCTCGATCCGCTAGAGGTTATTTGTGTAAACCTAAGGTGTAAACAAACTTAAATCCTCCATATTTAAAAGAAATGAGAATTTTATTTCTTAGATAACAAAACAGAGCCGTTTATAAAATAAAATATGAAAGTTTAGGTAAAGATAATCTTCTTCTTCCTCTCGTGTAGGCAAGTGGTCAGCCCTGGTGTCTGAATTTTTAGGCCGCCCAAAGGCTTCTGACTTGGGTTAACGACTTATTGTCTTACGACAACAACCAGGACCGACGGCTTAACGTGCCCTCCGAAGCACGGCAGCGCTCAGTTGTAAATACCACTTTTTGCTGTAGCAGTCACCCATCAAAGTAGTGACCGCAGCGAACGTTGCTTAGCTTTGCCTGCCGATCGGTTAAAAATGGCTAGTGGTGCTTCGCTGTGAGCGCTACAGGTAAAGATAACTATTTAGGTAAAGAAAAGTATAGGGGCAGCCTGTCCCTATACTTTCCTCTGCCCCGGGCGACTGCCCTCTTGATTAAAGAATCAAGGCGGATTCATTAACTTCAATAATACATTATCAACCAACCCGAAAAATTCGATAATATTCTTATTACCAAGATCGGTTTGGTGGGATTCGTTGGGAGCTGCCCCTTTTATCGGTTTTATTTATTTATTTATTTATTTATGGACCTTCAACAGTACTACAAATGTAATAAAAATATTACATGATTTACATGACAGGTTTTGAATTACATGTAGGCCTAATTACAGAATGGCCACTTTTAATTAAGAAGTGAGAATCCTATAGTAAACCCTACAGTAAAAATAAATACATATTTAAAAAGACAAAGATTACAAACAATAGATAAACAAAAAATAGGTACCTACACAGCAGCACAGACAACGCATTTTGCATGGACCATTGTTATAATACATTTCATCACCTAATTATGGAGGTTTCCTTTATTTTTGGTTTTTGGTTTTATGGAGGTTATGCAAACTTCAAACGTTTGATTTAACTATAAAATTTTTGATATGCCCAGAGTAGTTAAATAGTAATATACTACATGCACTATTAATTAAGCTTTCATTGGTACTGCTCGATTTGAGAAAAAAATCCAGAAAGCTTTTACATTCTTCTTTAAAGGCATTTGAAGTAAATAATTACAGCTTTGACTTTCTTCGCAGTGTCACCATTTCTAAAATAAACTCGCATCTATTGTACACTATCTAGTTGAAAAGTGAAATTGTGAATAGCAGAACGGATGTTTATTTCGAGTATTGTTCGTGTGCTCGGCCTCGGTTTTCCAAACTTTCATGTTAATTTGAACTCTACGTATTTGTTAAACCGCTTTTACTGTTTAGTAAATAATTCATCGTTTGGTTTCATCTCTTATTGATATCTTCTTCTTATTTAGGAGGCCTGCTCTTGTCGGTGGAGTAATCGCCATCTTTCTCTATTTTCAGCCAATGCTTTGACTTCCCCGAACGACATGACATTTATCTTTTGTTTTATTTGATCTGTGTATGCCTTATGCGTATGTGTATGCTTCTAGGTCTGCCTCTTCCTCTTCTTCCCTTCTATAAAAAAAAACACTTTCCTTCTATGATGTTTTTCATGAAGCTGTCATGTCGTACAAGGTGGCCAAATATTTTTCCTCTTCTTGACTAATTAACAAAACAAAATTTTTTGTTTTTTTTTTTAAGTTTTATGTATGCTATTCTTAAGAAACAATACAAATAAAGAGCCATAATATTAAATTAAAAAAAAAAAAAAAAAAAAAAAAAAAAATGTAAAATAGTAACAGAGTAATAGTAACATAACTAACATTTTTGTACTAAACTTATACCTACTATTATTTTATCTGTTTGTTACTGCCATGTTCTGTTTATATGTGTGCTTTTGTATGTCTTGTGTTGTCGTATTTATTCCAGATAAAACTCAGATTAGAATAACCGGTCAAAGTTCTACCATCCACCGATCAATCTCCATCGTGTGTTTTCTACTCTATCCACGCGACATTGGCGAAATTGTGGCAACCCCGCAGAAGCCATAACAAGAAGAAGTTGAAGTTGACTCTATTGTCGCTATTTAATTATTGATATACTTAGACTTTAATTTCGTATTTAAGTCCAGAAAATGTAATGTAAAGAGTAAAGTCAGTGAAACTGCATAGCTGAGCGAGCGGACGACATATTTGCACGTCGTCCCGCTGCGATCGTGACTCACGATAGCTCAATCATAAAATACGTCATCATAAAATGAATTCATTTATTTATCCTGAAGAGATAAACGTCGCTCGGAACTTGAAATTTTAGTCACTTTAACGGCAGTCTTACTTAAATCAACGACTTGCAAGCCGATGCTATAACAGATAGTGACATAAACTTGCAATTTCATTCTAAAAAAAGATGTACAGGATCTTTTGAAAGTTCCAATAATTGTTGGTACAAAATGTACCAGGATTACGAGAAACTCTAATAATACGCATAACTCTCCCATAAACAAAAACACAGCACAAATAAATATAACCGATTCGATCCAGTAGCAATACCATTTTGGACGTGCATGACCGATCAAATGGTTGGGCTGATCAAATCGAAATCGCATAAAATGTGTTCTTTAAATATAGTCACGTTGAAACTGTTGAATACATTTCTAATCTGCGGCTATAAGCGATCTTATAGTTTTAATAGCACGTAGAAGTGACTGAACTGTTATTTTAGATCTTTAGGTATTGGCAACGTGTTTTGAATTAGTGAATAAGTGTAAATTCATAAATGTAAATACTTTAAAACCTTTAAAAATTGTTCAGCAGTGATCTCTTGAAATTGATATTACATATTAATAACAAAAAAAAAACAGACAGAAAGTTTGCACGAAATATTTAGAGTTCAGAATATTTCTTCTATTCTTGACATTTATTTATATACTAGCTGCGCCCCGCGGTTTCATTCACCTGCGGATTAAAAGTAGCCTACCGTATAAGCTATGTTTATTCCAAACATCTAAATCTGTCCAGCCGTTTGAGCGTGAAGGAGTAACAAACATACACACATACAAACTTTCGCTTTTATAATGTTAGTGTGATAAATTGATCATTGTTAGCGAGTATTTTGTACAAATGGGCTTTACTGGGCTGAACATAGGTACCTTTTCGCTGTAGTGACTACAAGTGCTGGTAATTTCAATGCAATATTATGCACATCGTGATATGCATCTGATTAGCAATGACTCACTAGGTTAGCGCAGCCTGGTACGTCATTCGAAGGCCGTTTCATCAATAGAACAGAGTTTTTCTCTTGTTTTATTAAATGGCTGATCCTGCTGCGCAAAAGCAACGTATGACTATTAGTCCGTTGTGTACTTTATTTCATCGGCTGCCACCACATCACACTTGGCAGGAGTCTTGGTGATCGCAGTAGATTATAATGCAGACCGAGGGGAATGCTGCTGCCCATTCCCTGGATATACCCTTAGCCGGCTCTTACGGCACACATGGGAAGAGAAGGGTGGTTCTATTCATACCCGGCACAGACTAAGCTAGATAATTTTCACTTTAATATTTGTTATCATCTCCACTACACTATTGACTTTCTAAATGGGCTGTCTGTTTGTGGAGCTGTAAATCAGACTTAGGCCGATTATACCAAAGTAGATTAATTTTATTCCAAGTATAAAGCCCGTTGGCCCATTGGTTACTCTCGGTTATAGCTGAATGACAATTAATGAAATGACAATTAAAATGACGCCATTTTGATTGTATCCAAGGAATAAGCTTCTTATTCCTTCAAAATTGACTCGTGTAACTCGGTTGTTCTCGGAAAGTTATACTTGGAATAAAACTTATTCTACTTTGGTAAAATCGGGCCTTAGTGGCGTGCCTTGCGAGATTTGTGTCCATGCTGTAGTGGTATAGGCTAACGATAACGAACATTAAAAATTGGATCAGTGCTTATTTTTCTCTTCCCTCTCTTTGTCACCTCATCTCCTTTTATTAAACATATACCTACATCGCCACTATGAGTAGGTACTTATACTATTTTTATTTTTACTATCAGAACTCATTATTAAATCATTAATTTAAGGTGACGGGTAGAGCCGATAAGCAGCCGATGAGCAGATAAGCAGGTCCAAATCCGTTCAAAGAAACATCAACCTTAACTTTGTGTCATTAAATATCAATTCAGTCTGCACTTCAGCGCGGCGCGTACGACAAAGACAACGCACGTTTTGACGGTTTTAATTAATATCTATTATTATATAGTAGACGCAGCGTAGGCCGGCCCCCCACTCGGTGGACCGACGCACTATGTGGAGATTGAGTCGGTTTCGGGTCATAAATCCATAACTTCCATGTTTTTATAGATTTCCTGCTGATTTTTTTTTTATGTATTCTTGAATAAATGTACTTTTAAATAATATACAATTAATAGATATAATTATATGTTTATTGTCTAAAAAAAATAGTAAACTTAAATGTTGAAAAATATTCAGAAATGTACGACTATATTTAAATAATATGACCTTAAATGTTATAATAAACACAAATTAAACTCATAAAATTATTTCTGCTATTATTATGTACCATTACTTTTAACTAAAAAAACACTGTTTTATTTAACTAGCTCTAAAGCTTCATCTATAAGTTCCATAGACTTTTTACTAGATGGTTTTCTTAAACTTGTTATGTAAGGGTCCGAAGTATACAAAAGTGTATGTAGAACATCTTCATTTGTAGCTATTCTAGAGCATTTTCTAGCATGATGAAGTCTGAATCGTTTATAGTCTTTGTTCCTTGATTCCTGTGCATCTTCCGAAAGTTGTCCTAGGGGTAACACTGAATAATGCCGAATGACGCTTTCCCCGTGAATTAGGACTTTATGGACAGATGATGGCATATAATACCACATATATTTATTAACATATCTTTGTGCTGTATCCAAAGCATACTGACCGAATTTTGTAGCATTAATAACTTTTCCACTTGACATAACTTGAAGTAAAACATAAAATCGTTTAATCAATTCCTCGTCCACACCAGTAATTTCTGCACTGCACTGATAATTTTGAAAAAATCTTCTAGCTGTATTACCGTCATTGCTGTTACCAGTACCTTGTTTAGGTTTATCTATATTTAAACCAAGCTCTTCTCTGAACCTTCTTTGTACATATGCCTTCTTTTGTTTTTTCAAATCTTTGTTTTCGTTTGTTGTAGCAGACCATTTTTCGAAGCCTAGGTTATAGGATACATGTAAAATTAACTCCATAAATCGAATCCAGCAATGCAATGTCGACAACCCATATTGATAAGCATTTTCATCAACTGGTTTATTTTGCACTTTTTCTAAATTATTCATCTCTGTTGGTCTTGCACCACAAATAGTGCATACAGCACTTGATGCAGTTTCTGACAAAACTTGAGCCACTTTCCCGTCAACCATGGTTAAAAATAATGTATGTTTAGTTTCGATACCTTCTCCATTCATATTGACTAAAGTTGGTGTAAGAGCGTCTTTTTGAGCTTCAATTTCATTAACTACACTTCTTGTCTTCTCAGGTGTCTCCTTTGAAAACTCTATTAAAATGGGTCTACAAAATCTTACTGATGACGGAACAAGGTTTTCCCACACAGTTTCATTTGTATTCATATTTACAAGTTTCAGAGGCACTAATGAAGCTATAAATAAATTAGTGTCAGAAATTACCTCACTTTCTTCAGCTAAGACTTGCTTGTATTCACTTTGTCCGCTTGAACCATCACAGCCCCATTTAGAATAAAGCATTAAATGTGTCTTGCCAACTTTGTATACACCATCGATTTGTAAAATTCTTGCAATAGTGTGATCCAGCAGATCTTGAAGTGTCACCTTTGCTTTAGTATTATTAATTTCTATGCTTGATCTTGGTGGGTAGCATTTTCCTTTAGCTTCCTGTATTGATTTGTATGATGGAAATAATAAGCAATTCTTCGCGATTAAGTAACTCCTCATGTTTTCATACTGTGCCATATTAAGGTCCAACTCGATGAAAATACTGAGAGCTTCGTCTTTAGAGTACGCTGTTAAATGTGCCGGTTCGTTTAAGAGATTTTGACGTATATCACTTTTTTTTTCCATGGGCAATACTCGTAAAATTTCGACAATGAATGCTTCTTCGGTTTCCCCTTGAGATCTCAATCCCTGAAGATATGAATTCAGTATAAAATCAAGGCCGCATGTTTCAAGCAACTCCTTGTTTTTTCGTCTTTGTGTTCTATCGGAACTATCTTCGTAGGTTTTCGAAGGGCGTCCTCGCTTTCCTGTCGATGTCGAAGGTTCGGATTCACAAGTAGGATCTTCCAGATTCACAGTAAATATGACGTCCAACCACGCGCTATTCTTGTTTAAAAATATTTGCTTATTTCTGCCTGATTTTGTGTAACGTTGACGAAAGTTTGTAATAAGATTCTTTTGTACACTTGCTACAATCTTAGCGATATTTGCCTCGGAAAAGTTGGTAAAATTATCCCGTATATAACTTGTTAAAGCAACAACATAATTCCCGTCACTTTCAATTAAAACAAGACATAAGTTACGTCTGGTACAGTTGAATTCACTCATTGTTGTGAGAAGGTAGATGGTTAGGTTAGTACACTTTAAGTAACGACAATGACGAACGAAAAACAGTATGTAATTGTTGAGTATTCAGAATCCCTATTTTATATAAAAATATTGATTTGAAACGTGTGCAAAATTGTGGTAGAAAGAACGAATTATCATTATGTGGTTATGCGGCTTACGATATGTATAATTGATAATTTATTATGTATGTGAACTAAAAAATCGTGGGAAACACTAGATACATTATCTTAACGGAAACCGCAATTAATAAAATATCACAAATAAGACCTATAATAAGCAAGTAGCCAAATAGTATCACCTACGTATTTGTATAATTTTTTACTGTTTTATGCTATAATAGATTAACATATGTTGTGCAACGAAATTGCAACTTTTCTTTTCTTCTTTTATTATAATATTAAATTTCCTATCAAATAACATAATTTACAGACCTTCGGCAAATTTCGGCAACTGTCAAAACTCTAATTGAAAGTTTCAGGTACGCAAAAATGATATGTCACGAGATAAACACTTTTAGTAAATATATTTACAAATATATAGCACTTTTATGCATACCAGTCAAAAGTACATAGTATAAGCTTTCTGTAATAGTATAATACTTATATAGTTTTTGTTGCTAGTTGGCTAGAAAATAATCTTGAAAAAATTACAAATTCAGATTGTTTTGTGATAGTTTAGGAATGATCGTGTTTAGATGATCTTTTTTATAAACCAGTAGCGACCACATACATAACTTATGTATAATATAGTAGATTAACTTCTTAGCTACAGTTTGAGGTATAATACGAGTACCTGCGCCGATTTTTACAAAATGTATTTATGACCAGGCTCTCTTAGGCACCTCCACATAGTGCGACGACCTGGTGAAAGCCGCGGGGAGCCGATGGATGCAGGAGGCGAGCAGCCGCTCAAGGTGGCGTGCTCTGGGGGAGGCCTATGTTCAGCAATGGACGTCTTCAGGCTGTTAATGATGATTATATAGTATTTATCAAAGTTATTAAGTCATCACGCCATCTGAATGTTTGTTGGGAATACACTAATTTATTTTTTGTAAAAATATATTCGGTAGAAGCTCAGTAAAATGGAACATTCAAATTTTTTGAGGGAGATTTGCGATTTTTTTCTATAGAGCTATATTTCATTAATCTTGTATCTGCGGTCATCACAAACGACTTAATGAAATGAATTCCATGATATATTAAACTCAAAGCTCCACATGCTCTAATTACGATAAGAAACGTGCCAAAAAACACCTTGCTTGCTCTTCCCGTCGCCTTAACAAAACAAAGCACAATACACACAAGAAACACACACACTCAACATACACAATAAGAAAAATGATAAAAATCTGTTGGATAATAACTTTAAAAAACCTTATTGCTCAACCCCAAGATCAATATTTCTAAAGTTGCTTCTACCAGCTTTCCTATCCTCTGCTGTACCTACATAGCACCGCTGCGCTTATATTGCGAAAATAGTCGAGCCTTCCTTAGGCAGTGCCGATGCCGATGCCATGTCTGAGGTTGAGGTCAGCTAACCTATACACAATGCTACAACAACTTTTTTTCCGCGTACATTTTACATTGTTTTTAAGAATAGCGAAAATATTCTCGGTTTGTGGTTTTAATTGTTTACCGAGGCGATGACAGATGTCTGAGGACTCACAGTGCGTGTACCCCTTGTGCCCTAACGAATAACGATGCACGATGGTGTCGTATGTCCAGGCATCCGACACCGGACACTGCCCACGCGCACATCCACCGTTACCCTCGCATTATCTGTTGGACCAAATAGCCACCACAACCACAGAGTACATAACACAACTAAAGTAACGCCAACGTCGCCAACCTGTTAGCGAACAACAACAATGTAAGGAGGTAGGTAAAGGTATTTAACTAGTATGTCTAGGTACAGGAAAATAAAACGTCCAATGAGTGTTATTTTTTTGTTGAGTTAGTTTAACCCAATTAAACCGCATTCCGTCACTAAGATAACAGTAAATTACTATAATGACGACACCGACATATTAACTAGGTATTACGGTAGATATAATATAATAAATTGGAAATTCCAGTGTTTTATATTATATCTATCGTAATAATAGTTTGGAATTACATGTGTAATAATAATAGCCATGTAATTTACTTCACCGTGTGACATTTAATTTAATGTTAATGACCATGAAATGGTTATTATATAACTATATAAAATATTATGTTAATATTACGGCCATTGCAATAATATTATACATTGATGTTATACAATTAATCATCTACTTAATTCAAGGATGTAATCACAAACTAGGATTTAAATTGTTGCAATTGTTAGGGATAAAGAATCCTGCACTCAAACAATCCCATGCAACTTGTACTGCAATATTTGGAAAACATAAGCCGATATTTCCAAACACGAAAGATCCGGTCTACACTGTTTAGCCGATGTGCTACAGAAACTTCACTGACGATTCTGTGATAAGTTTTATATGACGTTAAATAAACCACTGGTTGAATTTTGATGCCGCTTGTTGTAATGTATTCTTTGGAGTTCCGAGGTTCTTACGGTTGTTTGTTTTAACAAAATGGATTCGTTAAAAAAATAAGACTTCTAAGACAAAGGCATCCACCTACACCGTACCACCAAGCGTCAATCGTATTCGCGATCGTCCATATCCGCGAATACGAATTGAACAAAGCATCAATAAATACTGTTTATTAACTAGTGGCCCGCCCCGGCTTCGCGCGGGTATAATTGTTTTCACAGCCGCACGCAATGTAAAGAATATTTTAGGTAATTTTATTACACCTTGGGTTTACATTATTGGAGTTTTAGTAAGGTTCCCTAATTTTTTTGAAAATATAATATAGCCTATGTTACCCGGGGATAGTGTAGCTTCCCAACAGTGAAAGAATTTTTCAAATCGATTCAGTAGTTTTGGAGCCTACTCAATGCAAACAAACAAACAATGAAATCTTTACTCTTTATAATATTGTTATGTTATGTTATAGATTATAGATAAACATTCTGAATCTATATCTAATATTATTTAGAGAGGACAAATGGAGTGGGCCGGCCAGCCAGTGTGTCTAATATAATAATTATCTTTTTTTCGATAGATTCGATGGGTTTTCGTTTGGCTAATTTCACCTGATGGTAAGTGATGATAAGGTCGAAAATGGAGCACACTCCCAGAAATAACCTATTGATACTGGAAGTTGAGACATAAACAGCTCTCCCATAAACTTTATGGTGTGCGCGTGGCTATGAATTCCAATCCAGGCATAACACCTGCACCTGTGCAAGCATTGACTACGTACAGTCAGCTCTAACAAGAGTTAAAAATTTTGGCAACGTCGTACAAAAAACATTCTTCAACGTCGTGGCAAATCTGCCCATTGCCCAGTTGCCCACACATTGTTTTGTTTATATTCATACAAGTTTAAGTCATGAGTGCAACTAGCAGTCATTTATCTCACTTTCACTACATAATAATCTAACTTCAATAACTTTCAATAGGCTTGTGTCCCGCTATTTTTTTATTGTACAAAATAATGATATTCCAAAAAAAAAATCAGTCGTGAAACAAAATTTAAATATCTCAAAAAATGACAATGCTACAAGCATTTTAAAACACAGGAATAGACAAAGACAGTTCAAACATGCAGTGACGTCACTCTTGCTCATTGAGAGTACCTCATTACTAAGCTGTGGTAGCTTCAGATACAGTCTCTTCGGCATGTGACTTCACAACGTGCGTTTTCATAGTAACTGCGGGGAATCTCCTGTTTTGCGAGAAAGGGACAGGCGATGCCCTCTCCAGAAACTTTAAAAGCTTATTACTCCATGTTTTATTTACTGATTTCATTATTTTTTTGCAATTATTGCATTAATTTTTAACCTACTTTATGAAAATAATATTTATTTGTAAATTTTTAATAGCAGGACTCTACCCTATTCATGGTGGTATTTATTCACTAGATAGAGGCCAGAGAGACAGCCCCCGTATCACAGAACGTTACTCAGTCATCAATCGGCGCTCAAGTCAAGATTTCATTCACAAAATGATTCATTCGTAAATGAAATCTTGAGCACCGATCGACGACTGAACATCGTCCTGTAATACGGGCCTGAGACTAAAAGGGTTGGGAAATCACTGTTCTACGATCGAACTAAAAATTTAAAGCAATTTACAGCGATTACTTGAATGAATAGGTCGGTACTGTAATTGCAGCAAACTGTACACGTTGACTAATCCGCGTTCTCGTATAGTTCAGTTTGTATGCGATGTCGGTCCACATTGTTCCTTATTTGTGTCAGGTGTATTCAATTCTAAATCGACTGAAAGTAGCTCGCTTTCAGTGTTTGCACTCTTGCTATTCATTCTCAATGGTTTCTAAGTAGGCGTAGTTTCACAATACTTAACTGAAATTACTGATACTTCATATTCATCTCGATTCTGTTGTAAAACAAAAATGTTGATGTCAAATAACAAGGACCGCTGTAAGAACTGTCAAATTAAGTTTGCAAATTTTGTACAACAGAATATAAATTAGTTAATACTGTGTAGAGATTTCTAACAAATAGGTACATATTCTGTATTTTTGTGTGACCATGAATCGTAATAATCATAGCAGGATAATGAAATTGCTCGAACCAAATACGATAATATTTTCCTGTTTTGCAATGATTTAGGTATAATTATAATACGGATTAATACGAACTTGTAGTTAGTAAGGATGCTTTGAAAACAATAAAGGTGTTGCACAGACTGCACATCAATAGCACAATGACATTGTTTTGGCATGACGTGGTAGTAGGTAGGGCGAGGCACGCCGATTTTTTTTAAAGGCTAAAATACGTTAGACAACAAATCACCTGATCTAAGGTGGAGCACGTTTGCCCATGTGATGCTCTGAATTCACTCTTGACTTGAAAAGACCCAGGTATTTAGTGATATGTGATTTTTTGTTCTTTTCAGTGACCTATGTAAATTGGGAGAATTCTGTGTTTTCAGTTTGGTTATTACTAGCTGACCCGCCCCGGCTTCGCACGGGTGTTTAGGGTTTTCCCGGCAATTATTCGAATTTTTCTCAACTTCTAACTAAATATAAATGTTACCTACCTATATGCCTTGTCCAAATAAATGTATTTTTCATTTCATTTTTCGGATAAGATAAATCCGTTCAGCTAAACCGAAACCATAGATTAAAGGTTCAAAAACCCACAAGCAGTTAACAAACGATAACACCACACCAAATCAACACATTCTGCTGTCACCAAAGCCTCAGTAAAGACGTGAAACTTTCCACTCTTTAACGACGCAATCGATTACATCCCGGCTGATAATTTCGAAAGTTCAATAGCACCCGTAATGCACCATCATCATCATCATTAACAGCCTGAAGACGTCCACTGCTGAACATAGGCCTCCCCCAGAGCACACCACCTTGAGCGGCTGCTCGCCTCCTGCATCCATCGGCTCCCCGCGGCTTTCACCAGGTCGTCGGTCCACCGAGTGGGGGGCCGGCCTACGCTGCGTCTTCCGGTTCGTGGTCGCCACTCGAGAACCTTTCTTCCCCATCGGTTGTCAGTTCTACGAGCGATGTGGCCTGCCCATTGCCACTTCAACTTACTAACTCTAAGAGCTTTATCGGTCACTTTAGTTCTCCTGCGGATCTCCTCGTTCCGGAGCTTATCTCGCAGGGAAACACCGAGCATAGCTCGCTCCATAGCTCGCTGCGCGACTTTGAGCTTACTAATGAGGCCAACAGTAAGAGACCATGTCTCAGTTCCATAAGTCATCACTGGCAACACACACTGAATGCACAGGGAATGAGTAAAGGGTAAATCTATTGAACTACACTTAAAAGGACATTCGTAAGACTCCTTATATAATAATATAATTTTACAACCTTTACGCTAGGTTAGGAATATTAGGAATTAGAAATCCACCGACTACCCTACATATTGATAAACTAAATCGTATGATAATAGTCTGTCAAATTAGGTAGTTCATTAATATAATAGCCGCAGTGGCATGTAACTATACCTAGGTACATATTTTTTGTCTTCTATCTTATGTTAGTAGTACCTTACCACTGATTACTGAATATGTTACTACCAACATCTAGTAACGCGGAAGTGAGTTTCAAATGTGGGCGGAAAGTCCACCCATCACCTTGTTGCTACAATTTAAGGGTCACAACTATATTTCATACTACTTCCTACTCTAAAATGATTATGTAGGCACCTAAAACGTATATTTATTTGCGAACGAAACTGAACTGATCGGAAAAAAATCTATTAGTTTCGGTGACTATTTGCTTTTGAAAAGTATTTCGTTTCACAGGAACAAATAGGTACTTAGTTAGGTAGTAAAATAAATGTCAGTACTATCACAAATTACTAAATATGTTACTTGCCAATAAAAAAGGAAAAGCAAAAGCACTCACTTCTTAGTTATCACTCTCAGGAAATAAATCAGTTTCACAAATCACTTTTTCTTTCAAAAAATACAATTAAGTGATCGCTGAGTTACGACAAACTGTGCATGGAGTCCTGAAGGAAATGCCATCGCGTCGTTGGAAGATAAGATAAGCGACTGTTAGCATAGTACTATGTAAATGTGGTCTATTTTTAAAACTGCATTTTTTAGATAAATCTACCTGATGAAGGTTTGTGTGCTGGGCTTCAGCTTCGCTACTGTCTTATTTGATACATTGGATTAAAGAATGTGAACTGTGAACCAAACAGACAAAAATAAATCAAATGTATGAGAATCGTAGTTATGGTTTAGGTAATCGTAATGGTGACTAGGGTGTATCACTAACTGTGTGCTAATCCCATATTAGCCCGTCGAATGCTTTAATTTGCATTAGCAATCATTCTTTCGTTCTGATGGAATAGCGTATTTCCAAATACACACTAATTAATTCAAATACATATAAAAGTATTGAACTGTACATAGTGTGAAGTCGGTTATAAGCCGTGGCTGGAGCTGGTGTTGATGGAGATGGCGCTATGCATGTGTTTGTTAATCACTTGTTACTGTTTCTTGCAAGTATAAATGCTAATGAGACTATTGAGAAAACCTACCATCGATCAATCTCGGCGTGATTGGAATAATTATTCGTAATAGCTGGTGGCACTTCGATGTTAGGCGCAGCTTAGTAGGAAACAGGGGAAATGTCAGGGTTAGAGACAATTGTCTCAGCTTTCCAAGACGTAGAGAATTATTGCGTTAGCTACTTACAGAAGTCGTCCAATCGGATAAACCTATCCAAAGGACAAAGCTAGAAATTATTTTTTCAATCTTTGATTTGAAAAGATGATTTCTTTTAAATCCATGCAAGCTCATGAAAGTGACGTTTTTGCACGGACTTGTTGCCTTTGTCTATGGCAATTTAGCCACGCGCTATTAGGTATGTATGTGGAATATATTAAACTGGTCTAACGGCCGCTACTACCAGCGGTACCAACGGGCACTACCAGCTATGGGATAATATAACGTATAATTATAACTATAAAGTGTAAATTTTATAAATATTACAATATAACCAATGTGAACGATTTGTATCTTGTTTCTATAGGTATTACGTTGGAGTGCTTTTCTTCGCTCACTTACTTACCTTTTAAGTTATATTATCAGATTTCTTCATTTTGATTCTCCTACTGCGAGTATTCGTGCGCTAAAGGTCACTAATTTGCTAAAGTGCCGAAACACTATCGGTGAACTGAAATTGATTCGATTGATTCGCCTTTCTCTATTTACCTATCTATGGTATAGTATAATACAAGTATACTATTACCGCAGTCATATACAGCTTTATATTATCTTCAAGAAAATATAGCCTTAGCCTTATCATGAAAAGACAAAATCGATGAAAAAGACTTACATCGCTTTTGACAGTCCCGATGACTGTTATCCACGTATCAAAATCGCTATTCCACGTGATTGTAAACTCCCCTTTCAATTTCGATCGAAATATTAAGTTACACTAGCTGTTAAAGTTTTATGGGTTCAGAACTTCGAAATGGAACAAAGGAAAATATACAAGCCCTTTTGATACGCGCTATTTGATCGATCAATATAAAAAAAATGCTGACAAAGATTTAAATCTATTCACTGTAGGTATTAAATTAATCAGTACAGAGAATTGTTAACTATTTATAACGGTTGGAGTTAAACTACTCTGGTATGTTTCAGCGTACTGATTATTCAAAATACAAAATGCTATAACGGGCGTTGCCGAAAGAAATAGGTCACGCCAAAAGAAGGGGACTAATGTCCCTGAAACATGGAACCATAAATAACCACAATAACAAAGTAATTTAGAAAGATTTAAGTTTAAATCCAGAATTCAGTAATTGTAGTGATTAGAAAACAGTTTTAATATTGCGATATTAAATAATCTGCTGATTGTGAAATGATAGATTAGACTTTAATAATGCAGATTTTAATACTGCACTCAGTACCTTCTAGTTCTAGATTATAACTGAAATGGAAACGATAGATACATTTTAATTTATGCCTACTTTAAATAGTAGAGAAAGATTGATTAGGGAAAAAAAGTAAGCTGTTAGGCTTCAATCATAGGGCAGTGAAACCCTACGCTATATTTTATTTTTTTAATACTACAGTATTAAGTACAAAAGAAATAAATGATTCATTACAGAACCTTTTTGTTACAGTTATGAAAGGTTCATCATACTCATAGGCGTATATCTGAAAAGCTCTTGAAGAATTTTATTTTTGTCAATAAATCATAGTTTTACGAGAGGATAATATAAGAAGAGGCCACGGTGCTGCTGCCAGCACAGGTTATTCATTTTCGATACCTACCTACGCATTACATTATAGCTGATAGAAAACAGATGCCTCAATAGTGCCACAGGAATGGGATCAAGCGCAAAATATATCATGAAATAACTTGTCAAGAGCATGTCGCAATTACATTGAAAAGAACAGATAATTTAAAATTATCTATGGAGATATAGTTGCCAAAAACAGGAGTCTTCTTGAAGTAAATAGATACACGTAAACAATTTCACAAATAGAAATAGATTTCAATAACTAATAAAATAGCAATAACTTACTGGAGGGCCGGAACTTGGACACGTCGTTGCCGCATTTCTCTCTGTTGTACAGCAGTTTCTTGCAAACCCGCCATGGCCCGAAGTACCCTTGGTCGAAGTTTGGATTTTCTACTGTAAACAAAAAATGCATAATTTATAAACCAGACATCATACCAATTGCAACACCGCCGAATCATGTAAATTCTTAGATTTGTAAGCGAAACAACAAATTCACTGGCCGCTGTTTCACAATAGTTCCGGAATTGGTTCTCCGAAAACCATTTTGGAAGGTTTTGGCGCTGCTCTACAATGTACCTGCTGGAGACATCATCTGAGTCGGTTAGGACAGAAAAAGGTTTCTATGATAATGCGATAAGCGTGTTATGTCGGCAAAAAGCTAAGAAAGTTTACACAAGCTGGCGAGATCACCTCTTACTGGAAAGCTGGAATGATGTTGAAAACAGATTGCTGCTATTTACTGGATTCTCATTTCCGTTCGATCAACGCTGGTTAATGGCATATTTAATTAGGAATTGTATGGAAGCATATATAATGTTAAAGTGGGTGTGAGCACCGGCAAAAGAGCATAAAATGGTACCGAACATGAATAATTAGATGTTTGGATTAAAATCATTCAGATGACATTCAATTTATATTATCTGTAAGGTGCCGAGCTACCGCCAATTTGTCCAATTCGTTTTGTGTAATAATGTAGTCTTGTATTGTTTTATTTCGTTTTGTATACTTATAATAAAACGTTTCAAGTTACGTTCTTTTAATGAATTTCGGTCTATCCAAAACGGAGTTTAGATTAGAGGCGTTCGTAGATAGACGCTTCCGCACCGCACCAGTTGGAGAACCGAAGGGTTGACTAACATAAAACAAATATTATGTTTTGGAAAGTAAGGACAAAGGGACGGAAGGGGGAGAAGGAACAAATGGGGAAAAGTGTAGAGAAAGGGCAAATAAAATTAATCTACCTCGGTTTTAAGTTGGAAATAAACCTAAGCTATTTAGATTCTAAATAATCCTATTTCTTTTGTTATTTTAAACGAAAAACAAGGTATGCTTTGTACAAATATCGATGTTTGTGTGAGTAACGCAACAAGACAAATTCAAATACGGCCTTGGTTGTATTTTTAAGGTAACATCGTACGTAAGTCAATAACTGTGTGAAATTTGGTCAACAGTACCGAGTGTGATCTGTGCTACTTTATTACACGAAGTGTTCTAAAACGTAACTTTACTTTTACGATTTAATATAGGTACCTACTTTTAGAAGCACTAATGGCTGTTACAGCTTAGACATACCTATTCTGCATTCTGTACGCTCGATCGGGTTTTTCTACGAATGTAGTTTTTCAGTTATAATGATATAGGTACGTGTATTATAATATTGAATGTATGTTGTTCTAATGCTGAGCATTTTTATTATGAATAATGATTAATCAAAAGTTTTGACGGCTTTAGGTTTTGTGATTAATGCTTTGAGCTTTCGGTAAATTTTTTACGCAAGAATGCAAACAATTCAAAACATGAATTCATTTATAATCTAGAGCGAAAATATTTGAACACATTACTGGCAAGGTCTATTTATCCTTACAAACAGAACCTAAAAGGCAGGAAGGAAACAGATAGCCTAGCCAGTTCCGTTCAGTCTATTCCGGTCGACAGTAATAACGAAAATATAGACATCTTTATCTTATGAAAGAGAAAAACAACTCAAAAGAATCTTGTGGTAGGTTAATGCCATGACAAAAACTATAACAGTATTAGAGACAATAATCGCGTCTTTTGTAAACGCTAACTACAAATTGCAAAAAGATCATCAGTCTTGATGCATGAAGAACAACAACCGCTTGCAAAATGAGTATGGTATGATGTTGCTGATACTGATACATTTTGAACTGACTGTAAATCGGAGAAACCCGGTCGGAGAAATCACAATGCAATGTAAAACTCAGAAAAACAATGAATACCTATAACATGGTGAGAGGTCACATCATGTCATATTCATTTATCGTCACATCATGAGACAAAACATCAAGAACCGGATATAGAGGAATGGCGAAAAGTACCGCATCCCATGAACAATTCGTTGTGACAATAATGTGGAAGTCAATTGACATGTCTCGAGGTTTCGGAAATTGAAGGCCACAGAGGCGCTCTGCGAAGGAACAGAGGTATTCATCACGATTTCCTAGGTGTATAGTACACTAATTGAATTCGTACTCTGTTGTAAATTGAGCCCGTGCTAATACGCGACAAGGTTTAGCTCTCGCTTCGTTTCTACTGCAGATCACGAATTTTCATGTTTTCCCTTCATATTTATGTGTGAAAATAGAAAGACCACGTAGGTAAAATATTTTCGAAATTTCAATCATAAACATATTTAAATCATCAGTAAAGTTATTTCCGAATCAGGAAATATTATACTCATCACATGACAAAATTTGTCAGATTATCCAAGTTTACCTTTAAGTATATTGTTTTTATCCCGAGATTATGTGATAAATTTTATTCATTACCATAAATTGAGCGCATGATAGTATATCTTGTGTTGATGATTATTAAAGGGTAAACAGTGCAAATGAAAAGATGTTATATTCAAAGTTATGAAGATTGCCGCGGCTCCTAATAACGTAGTTGGCACCATTGATTTTGATACTGTTATTTTTTTACCTTTGACGTACCTTGTAATTAAAAACAGTGGGTACTTAATTATTTTAATTTAATTTTGTACTCTAGTAGTTGAATAAGTAAGTTATCCCATTTTTTGGAGTTATTATCAATACTAAATCGATGGGTTAGATTAGTGACCAGTGTCAAAAGTAGGTACCTAGTTTCAAAGGATGCTAATGAAAACTACACCCAGTATAATAAGATAATCATTATCTATAACAGAACATATTCAAATTCAAATTCATCTCAATGGCTACACAATAATTATATTGCCAATGTTGCATCAGTTGAAGATGTGTTTTCATTCATACAAAAACATTCACGTATACGAATTGAAATGGGTAGGTATTTACCTTTTAAGAAGACGAATAAAAACTATGTTCAGCCGATGTAAAGGTGTCCAGCGGAAGTTGTAAGCGTAAATTGAGCAACACGTGGAAGTGTTTAACGATGAAATGAGTCACGGTACGAGTCAATGAAATGAACGATCATTTGTTGAATGATGAGCTGGTGACCGACATTCACCGAGTCAGAAGTTAATTACGTAACTTAATGCAATCAAATGTCGTAAAATGAAAACTAATTAGTTTAAGGTGTTTACTGGCAATGTTGGCAATTGGCATACTTGGGATGCCATTGGAATTAGCTAATAATTAATATTGTAATTAGCGACTGCCTGCGTGTAGTTTAGTTTATCGAGTTAAATCCTATGTTGTTCTCCAGGGTTCAAATCATCATCATACAAACAATCAACATCAAGGTTCAGCCGTTTTGTCGAGAACAGGTAACAAACAGAAAGACAGACAGATTTACTTTCAAAATAATATTAGTATCAAAGTAGGAATAGTATGGTGCATTATTATCATACGAGTACTCTGCGATGAAATATAGGGTAGATCTACGATAACCACCTCGAAAACGGCACCATTTAAACAAGGCATATGCCTTGTTTTAGCTCTCAGTCCATGTGACCGCGCCTAATGAAAGTGATGTAATATCTGTACTTTAAATATAAGTAAGCATTGGCGCGGGGACACTTTTGAGGTTTGATTTTCATAGTGACTGTGTAATATATATCTATAGAATACTTGATTTAAGCGATTACTGCATTTTACAATCATAGCGCTACTTATGTACTAGTAATATTGCGCTGTTACATTTTAAAAAAATGTATTCAGTATGGGTAACAAAGATACTTTAACACCTAGTTGTCGTTAGGCGATCAGTTGTATTGTTATTAATTAAAAACCTAGGAGTATATAAAGTTAATTATTTTTTTAGGCAAACATCAGCATCAAGTAACTTTACTATTTACAACAGTACCCAACATAAGGTGTGATAAAGAAGCAGCTAACGTAATGTCATTTAAGAAACTTCGCAGAACAATAGCTCGTACACGTAGCGATAACATTTACGGTTAAACCAAGTCCTCGTAAACCGATAGCCTAGATTTTCGCCACTACTTAGCAACACACAGGTAGAGTACATTATGAAAGAACTCAAGAATAGATATTTGAATAATGAGTTCACTTTTTGTGTTTTTGATTTGGCATCGATACACGTGATATTACTACATTGTTATGTTTTTTAACCCCAACGACGACCCCTGGCCCTGGCAACACATAACGTGCGCACACTGAAGGCTGACGAAAGGATGGTCGAGCTAGAGGCGGAGATGGGTAAGTTACGCTGGGATGTAATGGGATTGTCAGAAGTCCGAAGACAGGGACAGGACACGATAATCCTAAATTCCGGTAACTTATTCTTCTACCGGGAGGGAGACCAACTCTCCCAAGGGGGTGTCGGGTTTCTCGTCCGCAAGTCTCTCGTCAACAACGTGGTCAAAGTCGACAGTGTGTCGGCCAGGGTAGCGTACCTGGTACTCCGAATAACCAAACGGTATTCGTTGAAGGTTATACAGGTATACGCGCCGACGTCGGCACACTCAGACGATGAAGTAGAAGCTATGTATGAGGACATATCCGAAGCCATGCATACTTCCGAAACATACTTCACCGTTGTGATGGGAGACTTCAATGCGAAGTTGGGCACAAGGAATAGCGATGAGCTGAGAGTGGGGCCATTTGGATACGGGCAGCGGAACCCTCGAGGACAGAGGCTGGCTGACTTCATGGAGAAGGAGGAACTCTTTATGATGAACTCCTTCTACGAGAAGCGGCCATCCAGGAAGTGGACGTGGATAAGTCCCGACGGTTCCACTAAAAATGAGATAGACTTTATCATGACGACCAAGAAGCACATATTCGATGATGTCTCTGTGATCAGCAAGGTGAAAACCGGTAGCGATCACCGTATTGTTAGAGGCACATTGAATATCAATGTTAAGCTCGAAAGGTCATGTCTGGTGAAGTCTACGCTCCGTCCAAATCCTGTCCAAATCCAAAACCCCGAAGGCTTTCAGCTGGAACTCCAAAATCGCTTCCAGTGCCTAGCCGACTGTAACACAGTGGACGAGCTAAACGACGGGTTGGTGGAAACTGTCCAAGCTGTTGGATCGAAATTCTTTAAGACCCAACGCCGAAAGAAGACTCAAAAGCTCGCAGAAAAAACTCTTGAGCTAATGGCCGATCGGAGCGAAATGAAGCTGCAGTCTTCAGTTGATATGTCAGCCTACGGTGAACTCAATAGACGAATCTGGAGTTCCTTGCGACACGACTTGCGTGCTCTTAGTACTTCACGTATTGAGGCCGCAATTGAGCGGAACCAAGGCTCTAAAGTGTTCGCAAAGGATTCGTCTATTGGGCAACACCAAATGACAAAACTGAAGACCGAAAATGGTAGCGTCATTTCATCCAAGCCTGAGATTCTGAGAGAGATCGAGAACTTCTATGGACAGTTATACACCTCGACACGTAAGCCCGCTACTAACACAGCTCAGGACATCAGAGCCAAGTTAGTCCGACACTATACCGAAGATATCCCGGACGTCAGCCTGTACGAGATTAGAATGGCCCTCAAACAGCTTAAAAACAACAAGGCACCAGGTGAAGATGGAATTATGACCGAACTTCTGAGAGCGGGTGGTAGACCGGTACTTTTAGTCCTCCAGAAGTTATTTAATTCTGTCATCATTGAAGGTACAACGCCAGAGGCATGGCACAAGAGCGTGGTGGTGCTCTTCTTCAAAAAAGGCGATAACACCTTATTGAAGAACTATAGGCCCATCTCGCTCTTGAGTCATGTGTATAAGCTGTTTTCGAGAGTCATTACGAATCGTCTCGCACGCAGGTTTGATGAATTCCAGCCTCCCGAACAAGCCGGTTTCCGAAAAGGCTTTAGCACCATAGACCACATTCATACGCTGCGCCAGATTATACAGAAGACCGAAGAGTATAATCGGCCGTTATGCCTAGCGTTTGTGGACTATGAGAAAGCCTTCGATTCAATCGAGACTTGGGCGGTGCTGCAGTCCTTGCAGCGATGCCAAATTGACTATAGGTATATCGAAGTTTTGAAGTGTTTGTACAGTAAGGCCACTATGTCAGTCCGACTACAGGACCAGAGTACGGAACAAATTCCATTGCAAAGAGGCGTGAGACAGGGAGACGTTATTTCTCCGAAACTGTTCACAAACGCATTGGAGGATGTTTTCAAGCTCTTGGAGTGGAAAAGATCTGGCATCAACATAAATGGCGAGTACATCACTAACCTTCGTTTTGCCGATGATATAGTCATAATGGCGGAATCGCTCGAGGACCTTAGCACCATGCTCAACGACCTCAGTAGAGTCTCCCAGCAGGTTGGTCTTAAGATGAATATGGACAAGACAAAGATCATGTCTAATGCTCATGTTCCACCTATACCGGTAATTGTTGGGAACGATACTCTCGAAGTTGTCGACAAGTATGTCTACCTAGGACAGATTGTCCAATTAGGTAGGTCCAACTTCGACAAAGAGGTGGCGCGAAGAATCCAACTCGGCTGGGCAGCGTTCGGGAAGCTTCGTCCTATCTTTTCGTCCAAAATACCGCAGAGCCTGAAAACGAAAGTTTTCAATCAGTGTGTGTTGCCAGTGATGACTTATGGAACTGAGACATGGTCTCTTACTGTTGGCCTCATTAGTAAGCTCAAAGTCGCGCAGCGAGCTATGGAGCGAGCTATGCTCGGTGTTTCCCTGCGAGATAAGCTCCGGAACGAGGAGATCCGCAGGAGAACTAAAGTGACCGATATAGCTCTTAGAGTTAGTAAGTTGAAGTGGCAATGGGCAGGCCACATCGCTCGTAGAACTGACAACCGATGGGGAAGAAAGGTTCTCGAGTGGCGACCACGAACCGGAAGACGCAGCGTAGGCCGGCCCCCCACTCGGTGGACCGACGACCTGGTGAAAGCCGCGGGGAGCCGATGGATGCAGGAGGCGAGCAGCCGCTCAAGGTGGCGTGCTCTGGGGGAGGCCTATGTTCAGCAGTGGACGTCTTCAGGCTGTTAATGATGATGATGATGTTTTTTAAAAAAGTAACAGGTAGGTAATTAGGTAAGACGTAACGCAAGGAGAAAGCATGTCCGAATCCAGTGAGGAGTACTACACAAAACAGTTGGTTGTACATCGTAAAATCGTATGGGACGGGTCATCCCTCCCGCGGTATAAGTTTAAGTAGGGTACCTTCTTAGTTCTTTCGCTACTACACTTTACGTGAGCACCTTATCATCATTTACATCTTTTCCAGTCTTTCAAATCTAATTTTTTATGTACCAGTATGTTACCACTCCAGTGTCTAATAAAATCATGTCCTGTTTCATTGTCAAAACTGAAAGACTATAGCACACACACAGAATTCGACAAGTCTATGAGCATTCATTGATTTAAAATGAATAGCATCACTTGCAGACGTGACACTTCATTTAGCATTAATGTCATGGACAACAATGAGTGAAGAGGCGAAAACTAATGGCTCACAAAACAACAGTTAGTTAAAAAGTGTTTTTGTTTTGTATTCGCGGGCCACATCTGCGTTCACGGCTTCACGTTTAGTGCTGCTGTTGCTGATAAACTATCGTAATGAATTTATTCGTGATGCCCTCAAATCAAATATACTGTATATAAACAGTCTCTATGAAAATGAAGCCTCAAAAGTGTCCCCGCGCCAACGCTTACTTATACAGATATACCTCATGGATTGATTTTTAAGTGTAAACCACACTTCAGGTATATCTATAAAGATATTATAGTTCTTAAAATTTTAGCAACCAGCGGGGAACTATAATATCTTTACAGATATACCTCTCCAGCTAATATAAATTAGTACACAATGGTACACCAACAGTTGTTTCATTTGAATAATAAACCATGTCACCCTGTAATAGCGTTGTAAAACAATAATATGTGCGTTACATCACTTTCATTAAGCGCGGTCACACGTGACTGAGAGCAAAAACAAGGCATATGCCTTGTTTAAACTGCCGTTTTCGAGGCGACGATCGTGGATCTACCCCATATTTCATCGCAGGTGATGCCAGTAATATTGTTTTGATAAACTCTATTGCTCTTTCAAATGACTGAACAAAAGTGCTAACGGTGAAAATGTACTCAAATCTACGTTTTCTCTTTGTCTTTCACGCCAATGTGGCAGAAATTTTGCATTCATATTGCTGCCACTAACGGGATCAAAGAGTAATTTTTATCCCAATAAATTAAAAGATCCGCGGGAAAACGGGTAAATTTACTCAATTTGGTTACTGCTATGTTACAAAAAGACCTGTGATGACCAGTGCAGTGGCCCGAGCAATAGGGCCTTCGCAGGCGTGCAAGACGCGAGGTCGTTGGCTGTCAGTCAGAAATAATGCGCCGTCATGATGGCCATTGATTGAGCACGATTTGGCGTCCTACCTCAGACACCGTTACTCAGTTGTAATCTGTTCGTGTTCGTAGTATTTATTGCATTATTTTGAAACGGGTTTTTCTTGCGATATGGTAAATGTCACAAAGTAATTCGTTGTATTGTATGATAATAAATAATAATTATAAAACAGTTATGCATCCGCAGGAGAACTGAAGTGACCGATATAGCTCTTAGAATAAGCAAGTTGAAATGGCAAAGGCCTGCCCATTCACATCACTCGTAGAACTGACAACTGATGGGGAAGAAAGGTTCTCGAGTGGCGACCACGAACCGGAAGACGTAGCGTAGGCCGGCCCCCCGGTGGACCAGCAATCTGGTGAAAACCGCGGAGAGCCGATGGTTGCAGGAGGCGAGCAGCCGCTCAAAGTGGCGCTCTCTGGGGGAGGCCTATGTTCAGCAGTGAACGTCTTCAGACTGTTGATGATATGTTATGCATATACGGTGTGAAAATACTGTAAATGAAAAGATCTTCGTCATTGAAATAATAATGCCATGCAATAGTACGAAAATAAAATTAGGGACCTAAAACCTACCTACCAGTTAGGCTATAGGTCATAGATTACAAACACTAACTTCTCTAGTGCTGCACTTTGACAGTTATCAGAACATCGTAACACTGCAGAATTTTACTTTTAATGCTTTACTTTATTCAATTTGGGACAGAATGACCAAACAATCTTAGCTTTCACAAGATTGAGTTTATTTTTATCTTAAAACAACCATCTAAAAGCATGTATTGGAGATATTTCAATCAGTGACCATGCTGTTTTCGGTGTAACTACTTATACGGTTGCAGGCGCGAAAGTGTGAAATATAATTATGACGTACAAGGTTGACACTTTTATCGAAATTAACGACACTATAATAATTATTAAGCCTAACCTATCTAGGTGCATAATAATAGACAAGAAACAAAGGGAGAATAGAATAGTAACTGTATGAGTAGCCGCTCAAAGTGGCGCTCTCTGCGGGAGGCCTATGTTCAGCAGTGGACGACTTCAGGCTGTTGATGATGATGATGATGATGAATAATTATTATACGAATGGTGTTGAAGAATATTTTTTCGTTGATAGCTATAGCTTATACCTACCTGCTACTCATGCAGTTACTATTCTATTCTCCCTTTGTTTCTTGTCTATTAGTACCTAGATAGGTTAGGTACCCGTAGAATCGTATGTGAATATGATATAATGTACAAGTAATGTAATGTAGGTATAAGTATAACTGACTTATACCTACATTACATTTTAAGAAGTAATATTACATCAAATGGTTTTGTATAGATTAACAGATCATATTTTATTTTTATTAAATAAAAAAACTATGGCAAAATAAAGTTTTTTTTAAATACTTAATAATACGATTTTTTTAAAGTAGTTTATGTAGGTACCTAATAAAGCAGTTTATGTACTTATGTATATTGTGTAGGCCCCGTATGACGTAATCGTTGTTTTCCAAATAATAAGTATTATTTAATTATATTTAACTTAATTACGTATTATAATAAAAACATACAGTTGAGAATCACTTCTATTTTAAAAGTTAGTTTAAAAATTTTCAATAAACGAGCGGCCCGGTACATCTCTCGCAAGTTTTGTCACAAAGGTATGGGGGGTCGGTGACCCGTTTGGCGGGCGTGCCGCATTTTTTACACTGCATGGGTACAGAATGAATACTAAACCTTGTAAACATGATCATGAGACAACTGAATAAACCGGAGTTACATTGTGAAGATCAATTTCGACTTGTACCTACCTATAATAGTTACGACTTACGATCAGTGAGTCGATCACACGTCATTAGTTTTCAACCAACATTTTCCACCTACAAGTAAAAGTAATAGTAATTAATTCTGTTACTACTAGCTTAGTTAGTTTAGACAATATTGAACATTAATGACATTTTTATAAAATATTTGATGATTGTTAATAAAGAACTTACCTACCTATTCTTCTGAACTAAATTAACGTGATGGAATCACGTAAATCAACTGACTTATACCACTTATACCTTTTAGTTTCTGTAGTCTTAATTCATGTAAACTCTGTAGATAGTAGATACCTATTATAGGTACCTACTATGTGTACGAATGTGTACTTGTGGAAAAGTGTGATAGATAGGGACATATTATTTTATATATATATTAATGTTTTGGAATGTGTGTCCAAGCGGGCCTAGTTTTTAATGGATGACAGAAAAGGACTGTGACCGATCGAAACTAACTCAGATACCCAATCTAACACCAAAAAAATGTAAGTTAAAAAAGTAAGATGATAACACGAGTCTTTCTCTATTATGAAAATGTTCCAGTTCCGAGCTGCAACGCAATCAAGATAATATGCCAAGTTAGATTACAAAAGCAATTTTATTTGCTTTATTGAAAGAGAACTAAGATCTCGACTGAGTGAACTTTCCATTACAATAACGGTTTTACTGAAGTAATCATTGGCATGATCATGTGCCTGAGTACATTCGCCCTTCACTATATACCAAAAGCAGCATTTCTGTCTGAGTTTGAAGTTTGATGCATTAGTTAATTTGGGTGCTGCAGTGATTAGTCAATTCATCAGCCGTGCGAACTTGGCACCCGACTTTGGAAAACCTATTTCATTTTATGTTTACGAAAGATTTCGGTAGGTAGTGGATAGTAGTAACAAACACTATTTTCGTTAGTAGTATTTTAAAAAGATGTCCCCCGACTTTAGAAAAACAATTCCATTTTTTGTTTTACGAAAGATTTCGGTAGCTAGTGGACAGTAGTAAAACTATTTTCACTTGTAGTCATTCAAAAAAAAATCCACCATCATTAGAATAGATCCGAAACGTCTATAGTCTAGATTAAAGTGTTAAAAAATTGAGAGGTACCTACTTAAATATTATACCGTTCACCCAATCGAATAAAAGAACCCAATTAAGAGCTAAAGCCCATATGCATGTACCTAGCTAGATAAACTGCAAACGTTTCTTCCCAATCACGAGTCTTTCAGGTTGCAGGTCAAATCAAGAGCGCGAAGAAATAGGCAATCCTGGAAAGAGATTCCCTTAAAGAGAAACCACAAAGCACAGGAAGACAAACTCTAGAAACTCTCGTGTAGAGAACGTAGGGCATTTACCTAGTGTTGAAAGACTACTTTCTGAAATCACGAGTAAACCTGGATACTGGTGTAGTGTAATGCATCATCCTACTAGGTGGCTGGACTTTTCTGCAAAGTTCGTCTAGGTACCACCGCTTTGCCAGTTATTCTGCCGCAAAGCAGTAGTGTGCAAGCACTACTGTGTTCCGGTTTGAACGGCATTGTAGCTAGTGAAATTACTGGGCAAATGATACTTTATGATCTGATCGCACAGTCTAAATCCAATTACTAGACTGTATGAAGTCTAAGGATGACGTGTGCAGTGCAGTGTCACGCAAAACTATATTATTCATTTAGAGTTCCGAGTGATACTGCAATCTGTTATGGGCAGCCGTGACGCTCAACATCAGGCGAACGACAAGCTCGTCACGTCATTCATTCACATTTAAAAAAAAACAAGCAAGTGTGTAGCAATAGCAAGCAAGTGACAAGACTGTACTACAATGTATATCATGTACAATAGATAGGTACGAAACATAGATTGTGCCTCTATAATGCAGAGCCAAAGGTAACTGTATCAAAGTTAAAGTAACAGTTAGATGAAGGTACCTTCTAACCTTCATTGCGTGGTTTGTCCCACTTCGCCGGCATCAGAGCATAGAGAAGCAACATCCGTTTGAATAGGATCAGGTTTTAGCGTTTTATGTAAATAACTTTTGGTACGCTTAACAGATAGGTCTTTCATCGTCCATGTGAGACGTTTCAGGAGTTGCGTGGTTAATTACACTGTAATCTTCCATATTTTTACAGCGCGATAAAAAAAATAGACAAGAATTTATTACAATGCTTAATGAACTAATTGTATGTTAATTATAATTTTTGCTCAGAGAGCCGTTAAGAGCCGAGTAATGGTAGCAATAAATGTGTTACACGTTCTCATTTTTATATTATGCTAGCGAGTTAGTGTGCATGGTAATATAGATAGTATAGATGATTAATTGGATGTAAGGCACATCCAATTAATCTTCTATATTGTATATAAACTAAAATGAAATGTTGTTTGTTAGTAAACGCATCACTTGAAAATGGCTAGCTTTTTGGCTATTTTTTTTAATGTTCGTAAGAATATTAGAATAGAAAATATTTTGTTCCCAACGATACAAAAATAAGGGCTTCCTCGAGTCAAAATTAGGTTTTTTGTAAAGAAATATTGGAATAAATGGCGTTATGGCGAGGCCAAAACAGAACAGTTTAAAAAAATTGCCCATGGCGAAGCAGAAGGCAGAACCTTCCTACAAATACGCGAACAAAGTCGCGGGCAATAGCTTAAATAACAGAAAGAAAATGTGTTCGGGAAATATAAGGAAGCTAAACAGATAAAAGCTATTGCAATCAAACTTTCAAATTACAAAACGTTTATGAGGACTATAAATAGAAGATACCAAATAAGTAGTGAGGACAAGTGGCGCGTAAAGTTCAAGCACTGAGGGTTCTCCGATAACACTCCGTGTGTTCCTGTGTTTCAATTCAACCCATCACCATTTTTACATACATCATGTACGTACCATTTTTCATTAATGATTGATTAACTAATTAGAAATAAGACCCAAATAATAATTTACAATAGAATTACTTACATGAGATATACGACTGCGGGAAGAGGTGAATGTCAGAATCATCTGAAAGAATTAGTGTTATTGATACAGGTGCACAAGCATAAGTACTAGTATGAAAGTATAGTGGTATTAATGCAATAAAACTCTTTACTTATACAGTATGTTTGATTATTGTTATTCTGTGATTGCCATATAATCATTCTACTACAATCAATTATTTTTTTGTGTAAAATGCATTTTGTCAATATCATTAGGGCTCATGCAAGGGATGCCACTTGGTCTCACTTTGTTAAATTGCCACAGGAAGGACACACCAATATAATGCAAATATAATAGTAAGACATTAAAAACTATAGATTTTTAACATTCTTGAGTAAACTTTCATTGAATTATCAAGACACCATTACAGGTATATTGGCATAAGTGACCGATATAGCTCTTAGAATTAGCAAGTTGAAATGGTAATGGGCAGGCCACATCGCTCGTAGAACTGACAACCGATGGGGAAGAAAGGTTCTCGAGAGGCGACCACGAACCGGAACACGCAGCGTAGGCCGGCCCCCCACTTGGTGGACCGACGATCTGGTGAAACCCGCGTGGAGCCAATGGATTGAGGAGGCGAGCAGGCGTTCAAGGCGGCAATCTCTAGGGGAGGCCTATGTTCAGCAGTGGACGTCTCCAGGCTGTTGATGATGAATGATTTCTAACAGGAATAACTTAGGATGTGATCCAACTTTCCCTGTTTTCGTGATGAATATAGGTGATAAAGTTTAATAACCTTTCAGGTTAATAAGCACTTTCCGCTCCCTTTAAGCACAACAAAAAACCAAGGAAAGTAATGTCCTAAAATATTTTAAACTAGGTATTTTAAGTTACAGGTTGTTATGTTACTCACAAATAGCATATTGATATCTCAACCCACTATTAGTGAGTGTTAAGATGTTGCCCAAAATACTTGTTTGCATAGATCAGTAATGCATGGTAGTACAATGTACATAAATGACTCCATCCTAATCAGCCTTATTCATAAACGTGGAGTAGTTTTGGATTAGTTAAATGGGCTTTTGTCTTTTTCGATCGAGTTTGACATTCCAATGACAAAAAAAGCGAAATCCAAAGCTACTACACATTTATTAATAAGGCCGAATATGCCTAACTAATGCTATCAGCAACTACCTACAGCCCGGTTAGCACGGACTGTAAACAAAATTGTCTTTCCCCTGTTTTACTCTACTTGACAAGTAAACAGTTTGAAAAAAGTGACATAAAACAGGAAAAGACAATTTTGTCTGCTGTCCGTGCTAACCGGGCAGGAGCATGCATTTTAATTCAATTACATGTCAACAAATGATGCGGCAGTCAGTACTCATGACCCTGAGAGCAATACCTAACTACTTATTCAATGCAGAATACAAGTCCTGTAAACTGAAATAAATGCTTTTTTGTAGGTATTGTGTACTTGGGTTTTAGCAGTAGAATGAATGTGAATGCGAATACATTATTTGGGTAATTCAAAAGCAAGCTAAGCTTGTGTGAAAACGTTGACTAATAAGGTTATTTATTGTCTTATGTATCATTGCTTAATATGTACAATAATTTAATTTTTATTATTTATAAATACATTATCTAGTTTTGACTTGTAATAGTGCTAAAAATAGCCTATTTGCAATAAAGAATTTGAGTTTGAGTTTGATTAAAACTCTATACTTAATAAATTAAATACCTACCCATTTTGTAAACAACCAATTTTAAAACCAAAATGTGTTAATTTTATAAAAATAAATAGACAACAACCCACACACAACTACTTGTACCACTATTTATTATGTAACAACACCACTATTATTTACAAAGTTATAAAAACATACTCACAACTGTAAAAATATCCCCAAGTGGGCAATCCAACAGCGATGGCACCAACAACAAAACACACGAAGCCGAGGACAACCACCGTTATGGAATACAAAGCCTTGCCACTGGCCATGGCTGCATGACACAGCCTAACTTTTGGAACGTCCTAGACATCAGGATTGTGTTCTATGTGGGTGGTGTTGGCGCAGCAACATCTGGTAATAACAATACACGAGTTGTAATATGTATTACACATGTTTTAATTTTTAAATATCAAAAAAAGAAAACCATTTAGAGAACCTAACTTTTAAGAAATGGTATAATTATGTAGTATGTATAAATTATATTATTGTTGCAGTATTACTGCAATTAATAATTAATGTAAAAAAATGATCTTTAGCCTTTAACTAACATCATTCACTATGTCAGAGTAGCTAGGTACAATGAAGCTACTCTATCTGAAAAACTTAAGTTTTTTTAAGTATTAAGTTTCGCATTTTAGTATCAAAACTAATATTGATGCCATTCCATACCTACATATGAGTAGGATTAGCATAAAAACAAACAAATAACTGGAAGTGTTGTTGTGCAGTTGTGTAGTTGCAGCCTCTTAATGCAACCCTGCACAGTATCCTTTATTTTAGTCTCAGTGTAAGTTTCAACAGAGTCCTCAGTATTTTAATATTTGTTTTATTTTAGTATAGTATAGTAATTAGCATAATAGTTTCCTTATGGCAGATAAGGTAAGGTAACACTCCAAAGAAAAATACATATTACATAAAGCAGGTAATTGACTCTAAGTGGTAATATAAGAGGAGGCCTATTTTCAGCAGTGGGCACCTGCACATCTCTGTATGATGGAAGATAAATACAGATGAGATGTGTGCAAAATTATGTAAATGAACACCATAGGTATAGCTACTTAGGTCTAAAATTATTTTTTGTATTCATTTATGTAGTTCTTCTACTTGGTATTTCAAAGATATACCACATTTCAAATCGTTTTTAATACAAGCCAACAAGCCGTTCAAAACAGGTTTGAAAGTTTGTAGGTAGGTGTTTTGGTTGCCGTCATTTGCAGTTCTTAAATTCAAACCGGTTTTTTATGGTACCGCAGATTTAACAATACTTGCACAAAGAAATGTGGTGTCAAAACAATTAAAGGCATTGAAACTTAGATTTTAATCTTGCTAAGTTTTTCCAATTGAAATCCTATTGAAAAGCGGATTGTTGACAAAATATTCCCGCTTGGAATGTTTTGCAGTGTTCATGACATGTCGACGCGATGCGATAGTTCTATTGGCGATCGCATTACAATTTTTTAAACATTTTTACTCACATTTGTCATCTATATGGGCACAGTTACATATTGAGTGCAGCTTCGTCTTTAATAGAATCAAGAATCACACGGTGTTCACTGAACCTACACAACACAAGCACACACAACTCCGAAAGGAATTTATACTCTTTGAACACAATCGTTTACTTTTGAATTGAATTTTAATTTAATACAATCACCTCAAGACTTGAGTGCACGTCTTTTATTTAGCAATTTCTAATCGTCTGCATGAACATTCGAATTACGAATTCTCGGCACACTTTTACAGTTATTGTCTTTTGTTTGCCTACAAAACGCAGCTATAACGTAGCGTAGGTATCACTAGGATTTTAAAGAAATGTTATTTGTACTCTTTAAAATTTAACGTCTTGGAATAAAATAAAATCATTGCACGACGAATTAACTCACATGTACACTCACTCACGGTCGCGGTCAGTAAATAACTGATTTTTTTTTTTCAATTCAATACCGTTTGTTTTTTTTTAAATTTATTTCTTGACCTGGATACAAAGTCTTTCAGTCGCAATATTAAAAAGTCTACAAAGTTTGCATTATATACATTTTATTTCACGTAGTTTTTTAGTCACAGTCACAGTCCAGTCCAACTAGTAGCGGGGTCCAGTTGAACAAAATTATCGTTATTTTCGTTTACATTGACTGGAACGATCATATGTGATATGGCCTTGTCTGGGTAAAAAGTGGCATAATTTCGTAGCGTTGTTGGCGTTTTTAGCAGCTACTGGAACCCACACTAGTTGGACTGTGACTACCCAAGCTGTGAGTTACCAGGTAAAAAAATAATAATACCATGTTTATGCATTAAAAATACGGTGTTTCAGACGTAGACACAATTGAAAAATTATACCGTGTAAATTACCGTGTAAAAACCAAAAGAAAATTATATCCCATGAATCTTGAAAATTTGTATTCATATAATCATGTATAATTGTCAATTTTCTTAATCATCTAAAACTAAAATAACTTCTTGATCATAATATAGCTGCAGTCATTTTTGACAACATATTTTTAGTAGGTACAAAATCAACACAGTTGTTTCCATGTCGATGAATAGACTGTTGCGCAAGAATATTTCCCTTTATGGTGTTTGTTATTAATTTATTTCTTTTCTTAGACTTGATATCGTTGACCTGGCTAAAAATTCTTTCACAGGATTTTGGTTATGGTTAGATAAGTCGACAAACTACTGACAGAAACACTCTTGTATTTAGCAAGCCGTATTAAGATCACCTGACATACAGTAAAATATATTTGGCGGTTCTCCCGCGCGGCGTAGTAGTAATGCCAAGCGACAAAAACTAAACATGCGTTTCGTTCTACGTATATTTTTCGCACTACAATTTTAGTAGCATGCAATTAAATTTACAGTTTAACACGGTAGTCAGTATTCAAAATTATCATAGACTTTTACACGGTAGTGAATCGTTACCGTAGATCGTGTATAAGTAGAAAATACCATGCTTCTGCGGTAATTACCGTGTACCTGGTAACACGTCCAGTCAAATAGCGGCCCCGTTATTACCTAACTCGCGACAGGCGTAAATCTCGCGGTGATAGCTGTCAGACATCATTAGTGGTGTAGCGTAGCATACATGCTCGACACCACTAATGATGTATGACAGCAATTACCGCGAGATTTTTTTTTTTTTCGTTATATTTTGGCTCCACACATAGTGTATTTAGCCAGTGTCAAGTTTTGTAATTTTTCATCGTATTATAGAAAAAATCTCACTTCAAGTCAAGTCATAGTCACAGTCAGAGTAGTCATAGTCTAGTCTAAGTCATAATCCAGTCTAAGGCATGCCCTAGTAAAGTGGTGGCAACTTTACTAGAGGCTTCTATGGAATTTTGGAAGGAACACGAAAAACCACGTTTCACCACATATCACTTGCCCACACTCATGCTCGTAATTCAGCACTTAATGCGTAAAGCACCACCAATTTTAAACATTAACACTGGAAAAAGCATAAGTTTTGTAAAATAATACAATGCACCGACGTGAACTTTTCCGCGTTCCCGCCAAAACTCCTACCGCGAGATTTACGCCTGTCGCAAGTTAGGTAATTAGGGGGCGGGTTCCACTTGAACAAAATTATCGTCATTTTCGTTTTTTTCGTTCACATTGACTGGAACGATCATATGTGATATGACCTTGTCTGGGTAAAAAGTGCCATAATTTCGTAGCGTTCTTGGCGTTTTTAGCAGCTACTGGAACCCACACAAAGTCGTGCCCCAGTATTGGCGGGAACGTGAAAAAGTTCACGTCGTTGCATTGTATTATTTCACAAAATATATGCTTTTTCTGGTGTTAATGTTTAAAATTAGTGGCATTTTACGCATTAAGTGCTGAATTATGAGTATAAGTGTGGGCAAGTGATATAATGTAGTGAAACGTGGTTTTTCATGTTGCTTCCAAAATTCCATAGAAGCCTCTAGTAAAGTTGCCACTACTTTACTAGGGCATGACTTAGACTGGATTATGACTACCTGACTTAGACTGGACTATGACTACCCTGACTGACTGTGACTAAGACTTGACTTTACATGAAATATTTCATAATACGACGAAAAACTACAATACTTGACACTGGCTAAATACACTATGTGTGGAGCCAAACTATAAGAAAAAAAAAAAAAAAAAACTTTACTAGAGGCTTCTATGGAGTTTTGGAAGCAACACGAAAATCCACGTTTCACCACATTATATCACTTGTCCACACTCATAATCGGAATTAAGCATTTAATGCGTAAAACACCACCAATTTTAATCATTAACACTGGAAAAAGCACTAGTTTGGAAAAATAATACAGTGCAACGACGCGCGACGTGAACTTTTTCGCGTTCCCGCCAAAACTTTCAGTGTTGCACACACACAAGCGCAAAAAATACCGTATTTGCCAAAAAACTCCTTATATATCAATATACCATGTATACGGACTCCAGGGTGTACATTCCTGGCCATGTATTGTCACCCTCGGACTGATTTTGCACAGCCAATATTGTACGGCCAGGAATGTACAGACCGGAATTGGTGTACATGGCTTCCAAATAACAGGCTGTGCAATACGGGTCGTACAATATTGGCTGTGCTTGTGCAGTGATGGTACAAGCAATATTACACGACCTGCGGGTTAATTACGTATAAATTGCAAGAGCAAACCAACAGCAGTAGCGAAGCATACATGCTCGACACCACTAATGATGTATGACAGCAATCATCGCAAAATTTACGCCTGTTGCAAACCTGTTGCGAGTTAGGTAATAAGCCCGCCGGTATGTACAGCCCGGAATCCGTGTACATGGCTTCGAATTACTGGGTTGTGCAATACAGGTCGTACAATACTGGCCGTGTATTCCGGGCTGTATAATATAGTGCCAGTCACAGAATTCCCACTAGTAGAAATCTATTTCGCGTGGCCGCCTAGTTGTTTCTTGCTCCCACACGAGGTGCTGCCTGAATAAGAACGTCTCCCAAAATTTTGGGTAGATAGTGGGCGATTTCGTTAGCTCATATCTATAGAGTAATATACCTTGATACCTAGAATTTATGTTTTACCAGTGTTCACTGCTTCTTTATTGTAAAAACTAAAATGTAAGGTCAGGTGGGGTAAGTGAAACGAAGGAGTACCTAAGTGAAACGCTATCGTAATCAATAAATCACGCAGTTTAGCTCTATGCTATGTGGCGAAATGGTTTCAATGCTCTAGCACACGCGACACACTATCTTTCTGCTAGGTCATAAAATAAAAAGAAATCAGCTATCTTTAAGTTTACAAAACACAAGTCGGCTGATGCCATGAAGCAATTTAATAGTGTTTTTGTACATTTTTACACGAAAATAATGCATGAAACGGCGCGTAATGTGGGGTTAGTATTTGAAGTCACAGACGACACAGGTAATACAATTAATCAAATACCTACTACATTATAAATGTCATTGTAAATGTCCCATGGGCGAAAATCACGTATTTCACATCAACAGCTGGAAAACGTCTAGTACTTCAGCACTAGACGTTTTCCAGCTGTTGTTAGTTTTATGGGCATGCCTGTGTTCACACAGGCATTCCTTATTCCTTCATATTTACGCCTCAATGCGACTTCTGTTGCTTAAAATGCTGCAACCACCCACTGCACACACATTATTACTCAAATCTTTATTGCCTAGATCACCATTTAAATAGGATTATTTCACAAAAAACAACAATTTCAAAAAATTGTTAACCTGTTTGGCTTAGATCAAACGAAGCCTAATAAAAAAAACCCGGTAACGGTGATAAGGACCAAAGATATTACGTTCGTCTTTTTTTTGCTTAGTACCGAATGTATAGCGCTCTCCTTGTTGTCCATAAATGACGTCATATACTACGGTTCTACTCGTAGATATTCAAAAGTGCCAGTAATATGTAGCTAGATATAGTGATTAGCGACCAAAGACTTCTAAGTAGTACATAGAACTCTTTGTTAGCGACTCAAATTGTAAATAAATGATAAAAAAACTGAAAGGTTTTGGCGGGAACGCGGAAAAGTTCACGTATTATTTTTCAAAACTCGTGCTTTTTCCAGTGTTAATGTTTAAAATCGGTGGCGTTTTACGCATTAAGTGCTGAATTACGAGCATAAGTGTGGGCAAGTGATATAATGTGGTGAAACGTGGTTTTTCGTGTTGCTTCCAAAATTCCATAGAAGCTTCTAGTAAAGTTGCCACCACTTTACTAGGGCATGACTTAGACTGGACTGAGACTACCTGACTAGACTGGACTATGACTACGCAGACTGTGACTAAAACTTGACTTTACGTGAAATATTCTATCATTATGAAAAATTACAATACTTGACACTGGCTAAATACACTATGTGTGGAGCCAAAATATAAGAGAAAAAAAAAACTGAAAATACATTTACATTACATAAAAAATAAATTAAAAATTGTTTGCTGTACACATTGCACATATTGAATATTAATTGTAAGTATCAATTATTATTTAAAATAAATAATCGAGTGTGGATATAATTTCTATATGTTGATAGAGATATGTAGGTAGTGAAAATGAAATTTCATGAAGTTTCCTTTTCTTCAGGGTACATAATCTACGTACCTACCTACATTTTAATTTTCTTCATGGTGCAGCGTAGGCCGGCCCCTCACTAGGTGCAGGAGGCAATCAGCCGCTCAAAGTGGCAGTCTGTGGGGGGCTCATGTTCAGCAGTGGATGTCTTCAGGCTGTTGATGATGACCTACATAATAACATAGTTAACATAAGTAAAAAAAAAAATGCAAGAAGTATGAAACATCTTTATTAGGTACTGTTAAATTATCAGTCTTACACAAACAGTTCCAGGTGCAATGTGGTAGGTGCAGATGAAATGGAGGATTTAGTAGACATGGCAATCACCACCGTTGGCATCTTGCTCACAATGGTGTTGCTGGCTTGCTTGTGCTGCCTCTGTATGAAGATCAGGTAAGCTGTACCTATCTCATTTAAAATGAGTTGATTATAATAATTATTATATTTAGGTAAGTAGACCGGTAGGTGGTGGGTGGTTAGGTAGGTGGTTGGGTGTTTAGGATAGTAACTATTCTCTAGCTGGGCTGGCCCCTATTTCATAAAGCGACAAATCACAATAAACCTACAAACGTAAGTCAAATGTGTTTCTTACAAAAATACTAATGTGACTGGTGATTGTCAGTCATATTTACTGTATTATAATAATACCTTCATAAGAAATGGAGCAAAACGATTACCTCATGGTACCCAAGGGAAGGGAAGGAAAAGAGGAGAAGACAGTTTAAAAGATGGCAGGATGAATTAGTGGCAATTGCTGGTAAATCCTGGACCAGAATTGCACAGGATAGGATGGAATGGAAGGGGTTGGAGGAGGCCTTTGCCAAAGGGCACACAGATCATACATAGTATCAATGAAAAAAACAGACCATTAAAACAATAATAATATCTGATACAGGCTATAAATAAAATAAGTAATAATAAATAAATAAATAATAATACCTTCATATAAGTATTTGCATGCCTGCTTGCAGGCTGGGTGGGTGAGTGTGACATTACCTGAAATCTAGAATGTAATTTGCTTTATGAAATAGGGGTCTGATTGTGATAAACTATTATCTAATCTGTGATGATTAAGGTCTAAGTAATAGGCTTTGTCCTAGTGTACTGACAGACAGATATCGTCGCATGTATGACTAAAGGTCCTATCTCATTTTTGTCCATTGTTCAGAAAACGCATTTTAAGGTTTTGACATTTCTAACTTTCAGATAGTTTCGTTCCTCGCAAGTCCAGCATATTTATTTTTATATGCTTTTGTAGATAATTTCAAGTACTTTAATTACACGTTGAAACTTTTAACCTGTTTGCATTCTAAATACCTGTTTTGATTAATCAAAACAGATAGGTCACTTAGTGAAAACTTAGTTTTATTTAAAATAAGCTGTCTGTTTTTAGTTACGATTTTTTTAGACTTAGTATGGAAATAAATATACAAAATTTATGTTGTTAATGCTTTATTAGTGTGTTTTTTTTTAGTAAGTTTTAGTAAGTTTAATGCTTTACTGTATTTAATTCAACACAACACCATAACTTTACCAAGTACCTAACAATAAAAAACTACTTATTCAGCCTCATTTTGTTTTGGTTGCAATATGTAATTGAATATTATGAAGTTTAATTGTAATAATAATTAATTAATTAATAATTAATTATCTTGTGATCCAAAATGTTAAGAGGGACAACAATTAGTCAAATGGATAGAGGATTTTGCGTTGATTAACATAGCAGTTCTAACTCAAAACAGCCAAAAAGTGAGATAGGACCTTTAGTCACACGAGCGACGATATAATGTAGGTGCAGCACAAACAGTTGGACTTAGAGAGGGTGTCTACCTTTTTAACTGACTTAAAAAAAGAAGAAGTTTTTTAATTCAGTTGTATTTTTATATTTACTAGCTCAGATCTTCATCATTTAATAAACTAATTACGAACCACCACCACCACTTTAGAACCTTTCTTCCCCATCGGTTGTCAGTTCTACGAGCGATGTGGCCTGCCCACTGCCACTTTAACTTGCTAATTCTCAAAGCTATATCGGTGACTTTAGTTCTCTTGCGAATCTCCTCATTTGGGATCTTGTCTCGCAAGGAAACTCCAGTAAAAAGTACTAATTACCATTTCTTTATTACAGTGATCTAAAACTGAAATGCTACATCATGGAGACAGCGAAGAGTAAAGGTATTAATGTTGATGTTGACAAGCTTAATTCTAAAGCATCCTACCAGCTAACTGATGACTCCTGTACAATCATGGTACCAGGTGCTTTTACTATATAGCAAATACTGAGTGAGTATGGCTGCATTTACAAAGCTAAAACAGCTCATAAAATACAACCTGGGGTTGTTCAAGTCAAGAGTGAATAGGTATTTATTACTAGACAAGCGTGCTACACCTTCGACCGCATCATCACTTCCCATCAGGTGAGATTGTGGTCAAACGCTAGCCTAGTCAAATAAAAAAAAAAAAAAAAAAAAAAAAATGTACACAAGGCTTAGCATTTGACTAGCACTGGATTTACAATAATGGATTTTCTATTGTTTAGGGGTAATTTTGGGTTTTTATTTGTTCATTGTTTTAAGACTATTAACAGATTACTTGAAACACATACAAACAAATAAAAGAGTGACTGACACAATCTTCTCAAAGGAGGAGCTTAAATTAGAACATAATTTGGGATCAAAATAAAGGTACAAGTTCGTAGCTGACTCCATGGGGGAGTTGGCTGTGGGCAAATTGCTTATGCCGGGTCCCTCACAATTATATTTTCCCTACCACTATACGAAGAGACCTAGAGCCAAGTCATAACTTCAAGACAACTCTCCGGAGGCGGCACCACCAGTGTAAATTTGAAAGCATATCTTGGAAACGTGATTCTGGAGTACATTTTGTCAGTACAAGTGTGCTGGTTGTAAATTAAAGTATGGAGTCAGCCTGACTCCATGCAGTACCAGCAGGCGACGTGTTGCTACGTTTCTATTGTTTCTCTATGAAATACATATGGGCGAACGTGCTCCACCTTGGACAACTTCGTCACTTCACTTACCATTTGTGAGTTGGTGTGAAACATATGCACATTTTAGCATAAAAAAAAATACAGGCGAAGTGTCGCTAGATACGAAAGGGACACGTCGCCTGCTACTGTTGCGTGGAGTCTGCTACGAACTTGTATAGTGTAATTCAAACTTAATGGCGGTTGTGAAGTGCGTTGCAAGTCCCCCGCACGCTGCGCTCACCGCTGGCGCTTACCTCTGCCCGTGCACATCTCATTTTTCCTACTGCACAGCGTTTCGCGCCGACTTCACAGCCTCCATTGAGTTTGAATCGCTACCTTTAAACCGTTGTTCGTGTTTCATGTGTTTGAAACAACCATTGACATTATCATTACTAAGATGTAAGATCTCAACCTATAGACTCAGAAGTGGGTAGAAAGAGATGAGGGACATGATCATGATGGTCAAAAAGAAAATGTAGCTGTAAATTGTCACCTTATGTTTTGTTGTGGTTGTATAAGGCCCGTTTCAATGAATGTGAGAATTAAGTGATTTACCCAAACTAAATTTTCATATAATATGCCATTGTAGGTCAGCCTACAATGGCATATTATATGAAAATTTAGTCTCGTATCGTAATGTACATGATAATTTTTTGTTTATAAATATTTGTGGCCTTTTTGACACTTTAAAAAAATATTTCTGTTGTAATGTGTATTTGAAACGAGAGACAAGAATTATTTTAATTTTTACTACGGGCATATTATGCTTCAAACTGTGATTGTAAAATAATAAATTAAGTAAGTATTCTTATATTATTAAGTTAATCATAGTATTTTATCTAGTCAATGTAATGTTTACCTAGTAGGGATATAACAATATTTCAATGATTCTAAAAATATAAATAGAGAGAATTTTAATATGGAACTATATTAGAATAGATATCGTATATAAGTACAGAAAATTTATTATAGGTACAACTCTATTTTTATGAAATGGTTGGTTGATATAAGTGCCAAAGAAAATACATGTGAACCAGTTGCCAATCGAAGTGTGGCGCTGGCGCTACCAGTTTCGCCATTTTGTATCAATATAATGTATTAGTAGTAAGTATATTTATGTGTAAAACTTTGTGATTAAAAAGTCAGAGGAATAGAATGAAAGGCTGAAAAGAGAACTGACTTGAACAAATTGAATGTGTAAATATTGCGATGATGACAGAAAAGAAATTCTAATTTCATAAGGAGCTGCATTTGTATTTAATTTGAGATATTATTTAGTATTATTAAATACTAACACACAATAAGCACATTAGTTCTGAGGGTCTAGCAAAGATACCTTTCTATTAGCATTAACGCCAAACGATAACTCCAAATGTATGGCAATTACCTGCGGACAAGCAATTTCCGCAGGTAAGGTCGTTCCCAATCCCATACATTTTTTTTTACTTTTTTTTTTGGCGTTAACTCTAATGGAAAGGGGTCTTTGCTAGACCCTCTGTACCCTCTGTACTCACTATCGAGTATCGACAAAACTACTATAGTCGATATTGAGTCGTCAGACTAATCTAACCAGCAACCTCATCATCATCATTAGCCTGAAGACGCCCACTGCTGAACATAGGCCTCCACCATAGTGACCAGACCCCCTAGCATGCGCACCGCGAGAAAACTTATCGTCGCTGTTAGAGTGAGACACGCTTAGGCGCTACCATAGGCTTGTCTGGGTCTCACGAGAAAAAGTGTCGAGATAATTTTGTCGCGGTGCGCATGCTAGGCCTACAGATCCACTCCAATCCACTAATCTGACCACTGAGAAACACCGGAAATAGTTGGTATTAATCACAGCCCTAGAATATTTTTGTTACTTTTAATAATAGAATATTTGTATGAAAGCCTTAGTACGTATAATATGCGCTAGTGGCGCTGTGCAGGATTTCATATAAATATTTTACGATATTCGATTACTCGATTGTGAGTACAGTACTGTACAAATAAATTCGTACTAGCGGTACATCAGTATAGATGGAATGCAGTCACCTTCCATAAAACGAGCGTCATTTTTGATAAATCCATTTATAGTGCGATTCAAACTCAATGGCGGCTGTGAAGTCTACGCGAAACGCCGCGCAGTAGCAAAAATTAGATGTGCGCGGTAGGCATGGAAATGATCGCTACTTGCTTATCATATGATTTATTGTTGTCACTGTGATTTCACCTGTGATTTTTCATATGCTGAATGAATTTATGATCAAAGGCAATCGCCTTTGATTATAAACACCGCCAATCGGCGGTGTTTTAGGAAATGGAACAGAGATGTGATTTAGGAGCAACCTAGTGATGTTGGGACCTGTTACAAATGATTACTAAGAAATGTAATGCTACTCTCTTAAGTTAAACAAGCTCAAGGTTCACCACTACATCACAGGCACAATGATTATAAAATTGTACTCTACAGGTATCAGTTTGTTTACTGAAGCATAAACAAAATTATTTGTTTTGATATTTATACAGCTGATGCTACTCTCGTACTTATTATGAAATCCGAAGCCACGATCATTTAATTGTGATTGTGTTTTTGTTTTTTTGTGATTGTGACACTGTGATTTGTATCAGAGTATGTGACAAAAAGTAGCAGTGACTTATGAAAAATAAAATCATATAATTTTTCACCTGCTCCTTGTGCTGCAGTGCCGCAGCGTGCGGCGGGCTTGCAGCGCAGTTCACAGCCGCCATTGAGTTTGAACCACACCTTCCGTTCCGTCGCGGGTCCATTTATACTGGACGAGAGTGCAGGCGTCGTTTCGTTTAGGGCAGGAATGTGCACTGTGAAGTAAAAAAAACCAGGTAAATTCAACTTTTAGAGATTAGGAATGGTTATACCTATAGCCCTATGAACAATACCATAACTTTTCAACTGCCCATAAGTAAGAAAGGAGGTGAGAAGTAGGCACCTGCTTAAGGAAATCGTATACAAGTAACTTTGAGATGCAGTGTCTTAAGTAGTACATACATTAGTGTTTTACACTATATTTTTATTTCTATATATTTAAGTTTCTGTCGTCGTAAAATGTAGACAAATATTTTAGGTGCTTAAATATTAATATGCATTCTAAAGAAAGGAATTGAGGAAAAAGATGTACCTAGTAGTAATTATTATTAGCTGCTAATTGCAGATATCGATAATTATAATTGTGAATATTTAAGGTTCGCACGATCAGGTATAGAAAGAGGAACCAAAAAAGTTTACTGGTACCTATCATGAACTGCGAAGTCATAACCAATTCATCCGCAGGCCGCAATAGGTAAAATACTGGAGCAAGTATCGTGATTCACATATACTTTTGCGTTAGCAAAAATCATACCATACAACTAGCTGACCAGCCCTGGTTTCGCACGGGTTAATTAGTTTTACGCCTTACCTCAGTCTAAAGAAAGAGAGAAGGGAGGGGGGAAAAGATAAGGGAAAAGGATGAATGGATGAACGTGCCTCCTTTCACCGTTTCTCTCCTTCGCATAGTACAGGATAGGAGTGGCTTTGGACCTAACACTGAAGGTTGGAGTCTGTAATTTCTGTACCACAAAACCGACGACCTTGTAATGTTTACGGGACAATATTTAAAGTACCCCCTTTCTAACAAATAAAGAATGAAAGAAATCGGACCACACTTTAATGAATTACAACTAAGTACATATTCTAACTTTCATCCCCTCTCCTGAGGGAACTGTGCTGAATTTCGGGATCAGAAGTACCTGTATAGCCTACCTCGTTATAATGAGCTCAAATCATGCCAAGTTTCATTTGAACACATTCCGTAGTTTTGGCGTGATGCTCAGCCAAGATACAAGACAGACAAAAATGAAAAAAAAAAAATTTTGGCTTCAGCATCGATAGCGAAAAAACAATGAAGCCCTACAAAAAAAATTACATAATATCTTCAATGTACAAAATTGGACCTGTTACAGTTTTATTATAAGTAGATGATTATGTTATCGCAACAAAGAATTAATTCACATTCGCACCCGTTTATGTGTACTTACCTAAAATATGTAAGTAAGTATAAAATTATTTACAAATATTACGTATAAATATATTTAATGGTTCACTGTCGAAACTCATAAAATCGTTTATCATAATTTTAAAACATCATTTCACATAATGTAATTAAACATAATTTTACTACATCTAATTTTGTTTATTATAAATCAAAAGTAATAATCATCGAAATTTATAAGAATGAAACTCATAAACCGTATAAATGCATAACAGTATAAATTTATAATGTTTTTTTACCATATCTAACTTAAATCATAAAACAAAAAATCATTAATACTGTAAACAAATGAAACTGAAACACTTTATAGTATGTAATTTTTTATATAAGCACAAGTGACTTCTCTAGCACTTAGCCGGCCGCTGCCGCGGCACGCTCGCTACGCTTCGCTTCGTTCGCTCGTGGTCACTGTTCACCTAACGCTCCTCCTCGCTTCGCTCGTCGTCGCACCTATTTATGACTTTGCCCTGGACTAGTTAAGACTAGTACTAAGGTATCTTTAGGGAATACATGCATTGCATAGGTATGTAATGATTAAAATCCCTGAAAAAAAAAATTTTGTTACCCAATAAATACGCGAAAACAATCATTCTAAACGATAAAATTATGAAGGATGATAACTATGAAAATAAGAAATGAAATTTATTATAAACAAAAATATGTAAAACAATCTTAACATTAACATTATATATTTATAACATAAAATTTTATAAAATTAACCATTATTTTAATAAATGATATAAGAAAAGATCAATATAAAACGTATCTATTATGAACAAAATTATTTATAATTAACCACCATTATAAAGATCATTATTAAAAATGAGGTATGTGAAATGAAATTATGAATAATGAAATTATTAGTTCTGACGGTATACCATATTTAATAGTTCCTATAAAACTTAGTGAGAATAACAGCCTTATAGTAAGTTATTTTTATGCTTAGAGTTATAATAATGCACTATAAAACCTTTTATTGTAAAATATGCATTTGTGAATGCATTGTAATGTATTGTATACCTTCAAAAGTATTTCCTAAAAGTTCTAAACTGTTTCTAGTAAGTTAAGCAAAATTAACAGCGCACAGTAAAATAAAGTAAGTAAATATAAATAAATATGAAATAAATATTTGTGGACATTCCACACAGCGTCATCTAGCCCCAAAGTAAGCATAGCTAGTACTATGGGAACCAGATAACTGATAGAATACTTAGATACTTTTTGTTTTTTCATTCATACATATAATACAATATAACAATAAACATCTATGTTCATTACACAAATGTTTGTCCTAAGTAGGAATCGAACCTACAACCTACAGTTCAGAAGGCAGGGCCACTACCAACTGAGCTATCAGGCTAGTCAAGTACCTACCTATATAATATTTATTTTTATAAATGTTAGACATGATAAATGTTATCTATTCTGCGTTCTACATTAATTTTATACCTATTCACAGTTTTCATAAAGTTAATTAGTGAATTTGAATGCCAGTTAAAAAATACATTTAATTGAAAAATGCCCTAGCTATTATAAGTAGGTAAGTAGGTAAACTACTACTCTAATTTTACTACTATTTCTATTTACATTACAGATTGCATCTTTTGTAATTTTAATATTATAAAGTACCAGCCTATGCCTATTGTATTATTGACTATAATACTGAATAAAAATTGAGACGTCAAGAAAAAATGTTTTATTTTAATTTTCTTAGAGTACATGTACCAGCATTATATAATACAACGTGGGGTCAGTTCAGATGCTGTTATATAATGTATAGGGTACAGACCTACTGGGTCTGGATAGGTAGATATCTAGTTAATTTAACAGATAGACGTATTATTATAACCACATTTCATTTAACCCTCTTTTGGAGAGTTCCCAGTGGTTTTGTAGAACTATTTCTTGGTAGTACCTACCTATATAATGTAGGTAGGTACCCCACTTCCACCATTATCTGAGATGTGAGCGTGACAGCAATAGAAATGTCTGTTCTGTTTTTTTTTACCTAGAGCACAGATCCTATAAAAAAAGTATATTTTATAGGATCTGTGCCCTAGAGCGAGAAAGGTAAGCTCGAGGAAATGAGGATCTTGAGCGATAGGAAAAAATAGAGCATGAAATACCTAGTATAGCACGATTCCGTGTTGACAGATGTGGTCAGAGATGTCTGCGGATGTGGTGCTTCTTGCTCAACCCTAACTGTAGGTCCCACCGGAAGTTTTAACGATGCTAGTCCAGCCAACCTGACTAATAAAAAGATATAAACCTCTTGATCACAACCTTTGCATCAACTGTAATCTACTAAAATAGGCAACAAGCGGTTTTAGCGAGTTTAACAGAAACCCAGTAGATGGCGCTAGTAGTATCTATCAGAATCATGGAGCGCCTGTAGTAGGTACAGCTATAATACCTATACCATATTTCATAGACTTTCAATATTTTTAAAAGCAGTGATTCACTATGTTCCTGAAATGGGTTTTAACTTTTAATTTAGCTGAAACTCTCAAAGCTTTTACCATATTGTTGCGAGAAATTTCCGATATGAAAAATAGGCCTTTGCTAAAATAGAAAATTAGAGAATGTGCTACGAAATTAAATTACTGAGAGTTCCGAAATTGGATGATTTTTGGTAAAATTATAGTTACGAGTTGGCCTTTTTAGGGGGCAGCTGTTTCACTCGCGCGTTGGTGCAGGTATAGGTAGGTACCACAGAATATTACAGGTACCTACCTACTTTGTGCTTGATACACACAAAATTAATCTGTTGATGTTATTGGTACCTACCATTACAAACATTTTTGTTTCAATTTTATGTTTTTTTAGCTATTTTGTTTGTTATGGTTGAGTCACAGAATACATAATAGTAGGTACAATAAGTAGCGGCACAGAATAAGTAATAGTACGTAGCAGTAACAAGTGGTCAAACTAATTATTTATTAGCATGCAGCTAGTTACCATACCCTTTAGTCTCTATAAATAACTGAATACCTGACTAGTAAAAGGTCTAAAAATAGCCTACTTATTTGCAATAATTTTTTTGATTTTTGAGTTTTAAGACCTATTCAAACAGGCGCGTTATTCGTACCGCTGTGGGTAGCAGTACCGTGCGGGATTCCGCCCGGGTATTTGCTTTACATTTACACATTTAGGTAGGTACCGCGGGGAGCCGATCAACTGCTCAATGCGGCGCTCTATGGGGGAGCTAAACCTATGTTCACCAGTGGATGTCTTCAGGCGGATGATGATGTTAATAGTAGGTAGGTACCTACGAGGGCTACGAGTAAAGTAATTATCATAGTGAGTACGTACCTAAAACTAGGTACCTACCCATCTACTCGTATAGGTGCCTAGCTAGATTAGTTGAGGAGTAAGTATAAGTACCTATCTATAGATCTAAGGTACTTATAATAACAACAAGTATTAGGTGCCTACATTATGACAGTCAGCCAGAGGGCACAGTATTACGTTGGTATCTCTGAAACCAGCGCCGCTTTTGCGTTCCCTGACCACGGTAAATGACGGAACCCTAAAAACCTCTATACACGTGTTCCCGTAGCGATAAGACAGACCCGCCCTCGGGACCTTAATCTTGTGAACTGGATGTCGTGTGTCGAATAGATATTGTTACCCATTTTATCCACGTTGATGTTTAACAACATTTTGTTCCAATTCGTTGGACATGTTGACCCTGATTGAACCTTTGGGGGTTTGACACTTTAACCAAAATATAAATTCAAACAGTTTGACCCCAATAACATAACCAAAAATATTTCTAAGCATGACACCACACTAGTTACACTACTGGATTAGAGACCACGGTTTTAAGTTGAGGACGCCGCCGGAACACACATTAAAAAAAAATTGGTTACACTTGAGAACTAATTAGCTCTTAGTGGTTATATAATTTTTGACCTTAGTCGGAGACAGATTATTGACTAGAAAATGCCCTGCCAAAACACCTAAGCCTGCCCGTATGTTATGGGGTCATTGGTTTCATCCCCATATACTACTAAGCTAAGGAGCTGCTATACACTTTGGATACATTTTGGAGTTAGCGTGAGGCGTTAGCGCTTCACCCTGGGATCTTTGCTAGACCCCAAGAAAGATTAGACGCACGCTATAAAATTGGTCCATGCTTGAGATGAGGCTTATAAGTACAAACCTAAGCCTGCTGTAATAAAACTATACTTATAATTTACCTATAGGTAGGTATATTCTACCACACAGACATGAAGAACATGAGAAAAAAAAACAATTTTTTAATTGGTGCACCAACAGAGTCCTGTGGCAAAGTAGACAGTATATTATGCTGGTTTAAAAATAGACTGCCTTCCGTCTTATGTAACTCGAGTTACGCTAGATTAGCGTCATCGTAGTAGCCCGTCCTAGCTCGGGTTTCGTAGGCGATGATTTATGACCACCAGAGCCGCCAGCGCCATCGCGTCATGACGTAAGTAGGTAGGTAGAATTTATTATAGCTCGGGTTCCATTACACAGTGGAGCGTTGAACAGTATGGGTTCTGATGACATGCCTTTTTTCTAAGTGTTTGTCAAGCGGCAGCGTCCAAAACGCGAAATTTTGCGGTACCCATTGCTGCCCGAGGCGATCGTGGCGCGGCCGTCACGAACATGGGCAGCTATGGGTGCCTAACGGCAGACGTTCCCGCTTTGCTGACGCAACTTGACACGCAGGTGTGACTGAAGCTTTATGCTGTTGATGTCTACAGAGGGCGGGCGTTTAAGGCGCCTAGCCGGTACGTTAAAAATGAGGGGGTCTCTATTATAATAACGTGTGTCTGTCTGTGGCACTGTAGCTCTCAAATGGAATCGATTTAGGTATACCTAATATGCCTAAAACTAGATGGCGTTACAAAATGAGCGGGTTATAAGTTGAGCGCAGATGAGAAATATGCCAAAAAACCGTTTTAAACTTGGCTGGCGCCGTTTTAAATAATTTTTGTTATAATTTGACACCAAAAATTCGTAATTTTAGGTGGCTACGAAGATATTGCGAAAACTCAGAAAAGGAAGACGTATGGGTATAATTTTTACGTGCAAATAACATTAAATAATCATCGATATCTAATAATATTTAGGGGTAGAAAAACCTTGGCGATTTTGGGCGCTTTTTGTATGAACAAAGGGGCGTTTCTTAAGCGTTTCTAATTAAGTATTTTTAGGAAATTATATTTAGAAATTCTAAATGTACCTACATAAAGAACCTTTGAAAATAGGGCGAATTAGGTACCTAATAACTAAATAAATAAAACGACATCTTTCCCTAAATAAAAACTCTTATACCTACTTACCTTAAATTTTTTTAGGCTGTGATTATTTTATTTTAGTTTATTTTCGAAATATTTTCTGTCATAAAAGCTATCATTTCGTTGAATAAAATACCATCATTCCGTTATGCCTCCGCCGGTGTACGAGGAAAGAATACTAAATCTATATTTACGGAAGTAGGCGAAGTAAACATATCAGGATTTTGGATATCGTAATACTTAATAGTGAGTAAATAAGGTTTAAATTTGTGTGCCGATTACAGTAAAGATTTCTCGTAAAACCATTTCTATTGATCTGTAATAAATTAGGATAGAGATCGTAGAGAGTTGTTATGGATGTTTTTTTCTACCTATCTACTTATATAGATTTCTGTAGTCTTTTAATCTATGCGAGGTACCTAATACTCGAATCACTTGCCCTTAGACACTTGGGTCTCACTTATCGGTGATAAAACTACACAGGCTTAGAAAGAAGTACATCTAAGAACATATCATAACGCTAAATTTATGTAGCCCACACATGCATCGTATACGTTTGCATTGCTGTGATGTGTTCTAGGTAGTTATGTACCTACCTAGAAACAAACACCTACCTACCTTACCTACTTATCTCCACAAATACTACTTAGATACCTAAATACATCAGCATCATTACCTACTTGGTAGTATATTGCATTTCAGTATACTTACATGCTTACTTACCTATAGTAAGACAGAAGAGAATAGATAGAATCCTTCCTTTAATCCTCTCTTTTAGGTACGTAACTATCTAAAATAAATACCTACGTGCTTTCAGTTTTTTTTATGTAAACGGATGACGTGACAAACGAGTCCCTTGTGTTAAGCGTCACAGCCAGTGGCCACCCACATTGCAGTGTCACTCGGAACTCTAAATTAAGGTATCGCGTGATACTGCGCACTGCGCACGTCATCCTGAGACATCACACAGTCTAAAAAAGATTTCTAGACTGGGAGTGTGAAATCAGTTCATAAGTCTCATTTGCTCAGTAATTTCACTAGCTACGATGCCCTTCAAACCGGCCCCTTAACTACCTAACTCCCAACAGGTTTGCGACAGGCGTAAATCTCGCGGTGATTGCTGTCATACATTATTAGTGGTGTCGAGCATGTATGCTACGCTGCACCATTAATGATGTATGACAGTAATCACCGCGAGATTTACGCCTGTCGCAAACCTGTTGCGAATTAGGTAATAAGGGGGCCGAACACATTGTAACTAGTGCTTGCACGCACTACTGCTTGACGGCAGAATAGCTGGCAAATCGCGGTGGTACCTATATACCTAGACGAACTTTGCAGAAAAGTCCTAAGACCTAGTGAAAAGAAAAAATGATTTTTATTTGTTTGGTTTTACCATTAGAGACAAATAAATCAATTAAAATCAAATGAAAAATAAATATCTACGTGCTTGTAGAATGCACATTCTAAAGTTTTAGAATAGGATGCTGCGATATAGTGTACCTACATATACAGCCTCTGTGGTGTGGTGGTTTAGCAGGTCGGCTCATAACCCGGAGGCGGCGGGTTCGATTCCCGCGACAGGAATTTGAGCACATGAAAAAAAAAAGCGCAAATACTTGTTCTGTGTCTGGGTGTGGTGATACCATGGTCCTCGTAGTTCCTGGATCCCTAGATACAGGGAATCCTAGTTACGGTCCAGGATCTATGTATGTGCTCCTTGGGCGTTATTATTATTATCATACCTGTCTGCTTAAATTTTGCTTAACAAACTTTAGAAGGATAATAGCCTTATTATCCAATTAGATATCCGCTTTACCCCGTAACATAGTTAGGTACCTACATCATCCTCAGATTAGATATCACTTAAGTACTACGTTTACGTATATTTCCTACTACCTAATACCTACTATAATCATAATATGACCATAAGATTGTGAAATAGTTAATGTACGGTCAACGACAATGCTTTCACTGCTGCTTATGCCTATAATAATCCCTTCTAACTTAAGTTTGGCACATTCATAAGGGTCTTAACTCCAGCTTAAGCCCTTTAAGCACCACCTTATCCACCCAAGGGATCAGAGGATAAGCAAATACTCCTAATTGGATTGGAATTTAAACTGTTTGCCAATACGTTACTAATGTGATTGTTATATTTCAATTGCCTATTAAGTAGGTCCTAATCCTATCGTTTGGACAAACATTGTTATTTGACGAGCGACTGCCATCTGACCCCGCAACCCATTAGGAACCATTAGGAACTTACTAGATAAGTCGTTGGTGCAGGGCCGAGGATCGAACCCGGTGCCGTAAGATTGCGAAGCGCACATGCTACCACTCGGCCACCATCGCTAAATAAGTAACATACTAAATTAATAACGTAGAATGACAGATATTTTTGTAGGAGGAATATTAATCTTTCATGAAAGAAATCATAAATTAACTAACGAATGGCAGAGTCGTTCATGGACTTACTCGTACTAGGTAGGTACTGAACGTGGACATACAGATGTTTCAAAACAAATTCGAAACACTAATTGTATAGAAATATAACATACTTCCTTGCCTAATTATTCTAATAACAATTATTAGGCACTTATTAGGTATTTGGTGGGTTTAATATTAATTTAATACGAATTGAGCCAATGTGAGATAGATATAGGTAGGTATACCTACCTATACAATCTTACAAGTAACAATTTAGTGTTATACCTATACGAGACTAGAAATATTCCCAAATGAGTAAATTCTGGTACCTATATTACGAGAATGTTTCCACAGCACATTGCTAGTCACATACAAACTCACCCAACCCGCAATATTTCAAACATAAACACTACAAGAGACGCTCTAGCCCCTAGAGGCTGTGCTACTTTACGTGACGTACCTTCGGATCCCAGACTAAAGCTGCTAACAGACGGATCGTCTAAAACCTGAAGCTTAACCACATTAGGACCAAGACACGTTAGGAAGAGGGCAATTTTGAAAATGAATACTTAAGAAGTGGACCAAACCGACCAGGGAAAAGTACCGTGAGGTTTCTCGTACATATTCGACTTCTTTTCTAACAGTTTCGTTCTCGTGGATTTGAAATGTAAAGCTCCGATAATGAGTTAAATTAAAAATGGAATATGAAAGCGAAAATCATACTACTGCGCAAGCATTATTCTTGAGCTGCAACTAGCAGCGACTTCTAACTTATAGACTAGCTGGACAAAGAGACGATGTTCTTGACTGCTTCTCGATAATAACGAGGTAATAATAATCCTGCATCCCCTGCATGCTCCCCGCGGTTTTCACCAGGTCATCGGTCCGCCGAGTGGGAGCCAGCCTACGCTGCGTCTTCCGGATCGTGGTCGCCACTCGAGAGCCTTTCTTCCCCATCGGTTGTTAGTTCTGCGATCGATGTGGCCTGCCCATCGACATTTTATCTTGCTAATTCGAAGAGCTATGTCGATCATTTTAGTCCCGATATAGCTCTTAGAATTAGCAAGTTGGTTTAGTTGTAATATAATTTTGAGAAACGCATTCTGTTTTTAGCTTCAGCTTCTGGTTAAGTCTGGAGCTATGACTTATGACAGAAGATTAGCTGAATGTACAAGAACACAGGCTCAAATATAGCAAAGCGATACTAATTTTCTACTATACCGTACGACCTATACAGGTTCCGTAGTCTTTATCACTCAGTTGACGAATTAGTCTCATCTGATCGCTGCGTGAAAATTCTGTGGGGTAGAATACTTACTACGCTTATAGAGAGCGTAATAGTCTCTGAAACCGTATCATCGTATGTCTCTCTAAGCAGATAAAACTGGTATTATAACCCACCTTAGATTATTAATAAGATTAAGAATATATTTATTTCTCAGAAAAAATAATAAACAGATTACAGAACCTTAAATATAAGACAGGTAGGTGCATTACAGTTACATTTTCATAATACTTTGGTGTAGTTAGTAGGTAAACTCCGAAGTGAAATTTTTATTTTAGTCAGCTCAACCGGGTGTAACCCAGCTATTACAATATTAGGTACCTACCTATACCTACCAACTAATAATAATAGGATAAATATTGTGTTCTGCTGTGCCACAGTATCCCACCTGTGTCTGTACCATTTAAAATAAAATAAAATTAAAGATAAGGTTAGGGTAGTGTTTACTCGCTGCTTACCTAAAACACAGTGTGCCTTAATCGCGTTGTGCCTAAATGTCATTTGAAATGAGCGTTTGGACTAGACCTACCTAGATATTCGCCTGTCTCTATTAGTCTATTTCTTAAATTGTCCATTTCATCATACGACTATTTCGTTATTGGTCTATTACTTATGGGGAATACCACCACAGCCCGATCTTTAGGTACTGGCTGACGATGCACCAGAGTGCGAACCGGAAGTGACAATTAGACTGATATTTTATTTTATATCAATATAATTTTAATTTTAATCGTGATGTGTTTTAGTATAATTGTAGCATTTTATTTTAACTTTAATCTTTTGTAATTTTTTGTAATATGGGTTATTACCTGAAATAAATACATTTTTTATTTTTACATACATATATTACTGTCCATTTTTTCCATAGGACCCTTTCGTATAGTCACACTGTGCCGTCTTGCTTATCGGCTGGTCTGAGCAGTTCTGCCACGTTTTACTTTAAGATCACGGCTCGTTAGTGTACGAAAGGAACGGTTCTTACCGCTGACACTTTCTTTACGGTCCGTTGCTGAGCGGATTTAGGCTTATTAGAATGCGATGGGGTTTTCAATGGTCGTCCTTCGGCATCAGGGTTGTTTACTTGTAGTTCGAAGTGGCAAGGGTGGATATTTCGGAAAGGAAAGCCGGTCTAAGCCGAAACAATAATGACAGCTAGATTTTAATTTATCGTCAGTTTGAGGTATTCCCATAACAGCACCAGTTTCAAATAGCACCAAAAGTAATTTTTACAATAGCACCTATAAGCAAAAAAGGTACCTAATATACGAAAAATAAATACGAACGTTACCTATCCGTTATACTAGTAACTGTTGCTTTCATAAACATCATAACATGTAACCTTACCTATTAGAGATTATCACCAATGGTGCTGATAGATATTTCTGCCTAATTTTTTAAATTTTCTTGTTCGAACACTTCGTGACTAGGTTCAGCCTTATACCATCCACGTAATTCGTACCTTATTAATGTATTGCTATGAGTCGAAGTGTTTTATTGTACCTAAACAAATAAATAACATACAAAAGACGACATATATATATCGCTCGACTAGACAAGACACATCACTCTCGGAATTTTGTCCGATGAATACACTTTTGATGAACACACATGCTATTCTTTTTAAATTGAAAATTAATATAGAATCCTACATATACCTAGCTCATATAAGTATCTCATACGTATTAATACGATACGAAATAGACCTTTCTGAAACGTGTAAAATAGTTTTTTGCCGTCACGTGCGTTCAATGGCGTTCTCGAAAATTAATATATCCATCGTCAAGGACGTGTCACCGAAAATGATGGCTAAGGTAAAAAAGATTTTATATGCGGGCCCCGTGTCCACCCTCTATTGAGTAGATGCCTTTTATGATAACACACTCTATTGTTATTAGACGATGGGAGATTTCGTGCCCTATATATTGAGGCTGCATACATACATAATGTAAGGATACTTATATTTACAATTATATTGCTTTTTCTATGATTTGCCTTGCGTGAATTCCAAGATACGTACCATTGGGTGGTAGGTCTTTTTCTGCAAAGTTCGTCTAGGTAGGTACCATCGCTTTGCCAGTTATTCTGCCGCCAAGCAGTAGTGTGCAATCACTACTGTGTTCCGGTTTGAAGGGCGTTGTAGCTAGTGCAATTACTGGGCTAATGAGACTTCATGATCTGATCTCACAGTCTAGTAATCTTATAACTAGACTGTGTGATGTTTCAGGATGGTGTGCGCAGTGCAGTGTCACGCGAAACATTATAATTTAGAGTTTAGAGTGTTTAGATTATACAATACTTATCTATGGTTCTGAGTGATACTGCAACTGTTATGAGCAGCCGTGACGCTTAACATCAGGTGAACGACTAACTCGTCACGTCATTCGTTTACATAAAAAAAGAAAGGTATATCTAGTATATAAAGTCAACCGCATATTTCTCATCATCATTATCATCATCAACAACAGCCTGAAAACGTCCACTGCTGAACATAGGCCTCCCCCAAAGAGCTTCACTTTGAGCAGTCACTTGCCTCTTGCATCCATCGGCTCCCCGCGGTTCTGACCAGGTCGTCGGTCTACCTAGTGGGGGGCCGAGCTACGCTTCGTCTTCCGGTTCGTGGTCGCCACTCGAGAACCTTTCTTCCCCATCGGTTGTCAGTTCTACGAGCGCCCATGACATATCTATAGCTATGCAATTATGAACGCTTCTCGCTCAGTTTTCACTTTGCCTTTTCCAAGTTGGATCATAAAAACAAATGAATTGAATTAAACTGCCTAAAGGCGGTAAATAATTTTCGTAAAAACAGTTGGGTTCACAAACAATGCAGATAAACGCGATCAAAAACAAAAAGTATGCGAAAAGTTCAACAACTAATTTGAGAAAATACAAAAGGGTTAATTACTCGATTGACTGATGAAGTGAAAAGTTGTCTAATAGAAAACTTGTAATGGCGTGCTTTACGTTTTGTTTACCTTTTAGACTTCATAAAAAGGGATTCGGTTGTATTATTAAGTTCCAGCATTGAACAGCCTGAAGACGTCCACTGCTGAATACAGGCCTCCCCCAGAGAGCGCCACTTTGAGCTGCTGCTCGCCTCCGCCATCCATCGGCTCCCCGCGGCTTCCGCCAGATCCTCGGTCCACTTAGTGGGGGGCCGGTCTACGCTGCGTCTTCCGGTTCGTGGTCACCACTCGAGAACTTTTCCTCTCCATGGGTTGTCAGTTTACAAGCGATGTGACCTGCCCATTACCATTTCAACTTGCTAATTCTAAGAGCTATATCGGTCACTTTAGTGCTCCTACGGATTTCCTCATTTCCGGAAACACCGAGCATAGGTATTTTATCATCTCTAAATCTTTCAATTTTTTAGCTGGTCTTAATAGATTTACGTTTGACCATTATCTCGTCTGATGGTAAGCTACGGTGAGTCCGAAAATGTAATGTCATGTCCTTTGGATTTCGGAAAAGGAAATGGAATAAAATAATAACACCATCGTCGTCGTTAAACATTTATTAATATAATTCATTTTCCATATTCCAATATTGGTATATTAATACATCATGTTCCACACAGAGGAACGTAAAAGAAGCTACGTACAGATGGAACTACTCGCTGCGTACCATACACCCCTGTCCAAGAATCGCGATATATATAATATATAACATCCATTTTCTAACATATGAAATATATATTGACACATTAATTATGTAGATATTAAAATTCTAAGTTGCCAATCGCAAATACAAGTGGCATAGTTATACAAAGGCTTATTATAGCGTCTTTCACCAAGTTTTCTTTTACCGATACTCTCTTAACTAGAACATTTAAAGTTAAGTACATTTATTTTTTTTATTTTTTTTCTACTCTCTATAGACATAAGTTTACCACCAATTTTAGCTACTTTTTAATTTTCTACGATTAGCTTACTTAACTCTACATACATACATTTTAAGAGATAAGAGCTGTCGTTGGAGCGACTAGTCCGATGGTAGAAATTAAAAAAAACTGAAGAAGATGCCATGGACTGGTCGCCGGAGACAGTGACAGGGTCTGACGGGCAGGGCTTGTTGTCTGGCGTACTGATTGGGCAATAAGGCTGGGTGATTGCCCAACCAAGTAAGCGGACACCCGACCCGTTCAGACAGAAGAGAAACCCAACATAATCAGATGTAAACGATCCAAAAATATTTCCGAAAGAAATCTAGGTCCCTGTTTTGGCGAATTTCTCTAACGAAGAAAATGGAAATGAAGGTTGGAAACGGGTCCGTTTGGTTTGCTGTGGTTGTCGCGGGCGGTGAAGCGGCGGTCAAGTCGGCTGGCGTGAGCTGGTCGACGCTTCATCGGCGCGTTGCGTCCGGGGGGCAAGTTCTACCCCCATTTCTGGAAGAGGCCCATGCGCTGGCATCGACAGTTGGAGCCCCAGAGGTTGCAGCGACAGGAAGATGAGTGGCAACAGTCCCCGGGGCGGTGGTCGCAGTTACCGCCGCGACGGATGCACGCACGCCTGAAAACGTAGATCAGCGACGATCGTCTGAAACCACATCATCGAAGACTAGCCTAAGTTTTCGTACTACGGGCAGGGAATGTCTTATTTCCCCATTTTTCACTTGAGATGAGGATAGCAAACAAGAGTTTCAAAATTGTTATAGACTTTAGCGAGTGAGCCTAAGTTGATCACAAGTAGGCGTTTAGATACGATATCTAAAGGGCTTCCTTATTACTTCCTATTTGATATTCCTTACAATACCTCATCTCTACTATTTCCGCGGTGGGTGATGTAAGCACACTAGATAAGTTAATATATACAAAGATATCATAGATGATAAATCGTTTTAGCATTATATTTATTATGAGCTACGTTTACTAACCAGGAATCTTGATAGGATACAAAACTAAGTAAGCAAATTGGACCTGTATCATAGAGCAGTAAAACTCACTTTCCAACATCCTGTAGTAGCTGCAAGTCGGCCGGGTCGTCGCCGTAGTCAGACAGATTCACATCAGCATCGTCGTCACCTATAAATAAAAAAAAAGCGCTGTAAGCATCATCTTCTTAAACAATAAAGAGAAAGCGTTTGTGAGGATTAGGTGATCATACTCACCATACGAATCCATTTAGTATACTGAAATATATCGCTGAGATACCTATAGAATTCGGTATTTGTTTTAGTTTGAATAGAAGATATAAAAGTTTATTTTAATGCAGCAGAGTCGCGTAGAGTTTATATTATATTTAAACCGGTGTAGCGTTTAGGTATAAGTACCTACTTATACCTTTTTAAGTTATTCTTAGACATATTCACGTCTTGGAAAAATATGTTTTCATCGTAAAAACCTTTTACTACCTTGTTACCTCACTACGGCGTAAAAGAGGGTTATGAATTATGATTTTGTTTTATTTTATAGGTGGCACACGTCTTTACATGCTGTCTATATTACACAATGTATATGCAATGTACTTATATGTACAATATACGTCTGTAATTAATGCTGACATAATGGAATAGTGACAAATTGGTTTTGTTGAATTACGGTTGAGATTATTATAGATACAAATAAATAACCCAAAGATGACATAGATACACATCCTAGACCCTAACTAGAATTTCCTGTATCTAGGAACCCATAGGAACTACGAGTACCATGGTCCCACAACACCCAGACACTGAAAAAGTATTTGCGCTTTGTTTTTCCTGTGCACAAATAGTCATCCTGTCACCGGATTCGAACCCACTGCCTTTGGATTATGAACGTCAGGTTACTGCACAATCACCACACCACAGGATGTCGATTTTGGGCTCGTTGCCTACTGGTAGCTCGTGGTTTGTTAGATTATGGTTTTTTAATATTTTGTACTTTACCATGTAAAAGTGTAAAAAATAGTATATTTGTAATAAATTATTGGCATTTTTCTATTGTATTCACCTGGATCGATATAAGATGCATGCGCCCACTCAGTAGCGAGCAGTACGCCCGCTACTGCCAGCAACAGGGCGCCGGCGCGCGGCATGCTGCTTCGCAACAACCGCTGCTTCTCTGAAACATTATTAATACACTTAAGTATACCAAGTACTTCTAATTTTTCACACCGTGTCCCGCAGGTGCCACAAAAACTGGCTAAGGGAATATACAGGGAATGGGCAGCGTTCTCTTCGGTCTTCACAATAATTTACTGCGGTCACCAAGTGATGATGGCAAGTCTATGTGGAGACATAGCGCCCCCCATGTCACACAAAATATGCAAGAGATGAGCCTCCGCTCAAAGTGACACTCTATGGGCGAGGCCTATGTCCAGCAGTGAACGTCTTCAGGCTGATGATGATGATGACTATGCGGTACCCGAATACGTGTTGGAAATTTAAGGTACTATTGGAATTTCTAACACGAATTCGACTGTGACCCTAATAAAATTTTATATGACTAAGTTTATATTTTTAAACATTCATGAGTGTTTACCATTGTTATTTTTTTTTTACAATGCCAACTAATTTTTACTAATCTTTGGCACTAGAATATACCTAAGAATAACATTTTCTTGTTTTTGACATTTGACTATAAATTTTATTTCCATAAAATAGAGCTACGGATTTCAACTAAATCATGCGATAATACAAAACAACATAGCAGCTTACACAAAAAAGTTACAATATGTGAACTGAATTTCTCATCATAAACCAAATCACCCATATTACATCGTTCCATCGAGTAGCAAAGCCTGCAAAAACCTAGATAGCGTGAAAAAATGATGACCCCAAATCATGTCAAGAATTACCCTACCAAGATCGATGAGCTCGCTTTTGTCAGCAACACAGCTTTCAACGTATCCATTCCTTGATAAAGGTATTCTTTCACCGCAACGGACCACGGTCGCACTTACTTTCTGTAATACCCTTTTTATTCAAGGCGACCACTCGGAAAATGCCTAATCCGGAAATTCGTAGACCGTCTACGGAGGTCACGTAGCGGTGCTACTTCGAACACTGCTACGCTTTTAGTGAACTGCTACGTCAAGCGGAAAATTATTGTTCGCACGAGTCTGGCCTTTCGCTTGAATAGAATAGAGATGATAAATACATTATGACTTTGTGTAGTTACGCGTCCATTTATTTCTATTGTGCCCAAGCTCTACTATAGAAAGTCGGATATGATTTATATCCTTTTCACCCTGGGCTAAACTTTCACCTTGCCACGAACTTAGGAACAAGTTCCTCTTTATTTTTGGCTTGAATATGATACAAAAGAATACACAACATTTGAACTAAGGTTTGTTTATAATCACACTTTAATATTATAAAGTCGAAAGTTTGTATGTGTGTTTGTGTGTACGTTTGTTACTCCTTCACGCTGAAACGGCTGGACGGATTTGGATGAAATTTGTAGTATAGATAGCTTATGTACTAGATGAACACATAGGCTACTTTTTATCCGCGGGTAAAACCGCGGGGCGCAGCTAGTATCACTTAATTCTCCATAAACTAAATTCATCCTCGCCATCATATTATGAGTTGGACTAATGACAAAACAACTTATCTGATGCAAAACCATCTGGTATTTTACCGTTCGACCTACTCAGCCTTGGCAGTTTTAGCACACAGGGCACATTAGACGAGACAAAAGCTAGGTGGTAGGTAGTAGAATTTACTATTACTGTAGGTACTACAACTTTTGTGCAACGTTCATCTAGGTAGGTACCATCGCTCTGCCAGTTATTCTGCCGCCAAGCCAAGCAAGTTAGTGTGCAAGCATTACTGGTGTGTTCTGATTTGAAGGGTTTTGTAACTAGTGAAATTACTGGGCAAATGAGACTTTATGACGTGATCTCACAGTCTAATGATGTCTCAGGATGACGTGCACTGTGCAGCAGTGTCACGCGAAACTTTATAATTTTGAGTTCCAAGTGACACTGCAATCTGTTGTAGGCAGCTGTGACGCTTAACTTCAGGTGAGCGTCTAGCTCATCACGTCATTCGTTTACATAAAAAAGCTCTACGGACTACGTCGTTTAGGGCTTGGTGACGCGTAAGAGGTCTATAACTAGTTTTGTATCATATAAAGTTTTATGTATTGCATTATATTGAATAAATATCGTAATAGCAATAAATACTTACGTGTAGCTTTTAACATTTTGTACATATGCATAAGTAAAAAACGTCATAGAAGCATTTTATGAATGGCATTAAATGTATTCTTGGCACAGAGTACCTACCTACTACGTATTCTTGGACGAATTAAACACGTATTGATGTCACGGTTAGCTACACACTTTACACTGTAAAGTTTCTTGTAGCTTCTTCTTTACAGAGCTACGGATCGGGGTTTGTTATTCTGCTTTGTGCCAAACTCGTATTGTAATAAGCTTGCTAAATAACATATTGACATTAAGCACAACATTAAGCACTATGTAATGTTGCATATAAATGCTTGCTTAGTATATTCAATGATTTATTTTAATATTTTTAAATATCTCATCTGATTATTGACTTGTAAAAGTGCTATTAATAGCCTATTTGCAATAAAATTATTGAGTTTTGAGTGATGCTACTTACCTATAGACAAGAACACACAACGTGCACACAACAACATAACAACATTGAGACAACACAACAAGAACATTGGGCATATCGCTCAGAGGGATCTTCCTATCTATATGTATAGTATACCTATACACATCACGTTTTCTTACCACGCAAGGGTTACGAGCAGTTCAGGCAAGTGGTTGCCAAATGACTTTTTTGTTAGAGACCCTACACTACAATGCGGCTTTGTGATCTCCGCTTTAGTATGTCATCCTCAAATCTATTATCTGAACCTTCTGACGTGACTTGATAAATGGTGCGTCATACAGAAAAACCCCTTTGCCGTTTATCTTTTTTATTATTATGTTAAGCTCTTATCGATTACAAAAAGTGCTATTAGGCTGGCAAGTCACTCATCATTTGTTTTGCCATTTCGAACTGGGTCTATCTATTTGAGTTTGTACGCCTTTTGTTTGCTAAGGGAATACTTAGTAGAAATAAAAAGGGAAGGTAAGATTTATTAGGTACGTTATCCCTTTAAAATAAATCAACATTAGCGTTCCATTTAAAGGGCTCTATTAACTTTGCTGTTAATACTCTTCGAATATATTATGAAATCACCATTAGCGTGTTTCTATTTCTCAAAAAAAGTAATTTAACTTATTTTAAGGTATTTTTTAAAATAAGGCCCTTAAAATTAATCTTAGTTACATGTATTGAAATTAATCAGTTTAGATTAAGTTAGATAGGTAAGTTTTACAACAATAACTTGCATATTTAAGTAGATTTTTTTGTTGTAAGTGTTTTTGCCTTGAGCGATGTCAGCTACGGCTAACTATACAACATGAATGGTTTGCTGAAACCTACGACACAAGATTATTCTTAGTGTAGATTAAGCATGACATAAAATGGTGTGATAATACAAGCTATAACTATGTCTCAGTAAGTTGTGTCATCATCATCATTAACAGCCTGAAGACGTCCACTGCTGAACATAGGCCTCCCCCAGAGCACGCCACCTTGAGCGGCTGCTCGCCTCCTGCATCCATCGGCTCCCCGCGGCTTTCACCAGGTCGTCGGTCCACCGAGTGGGGGGCCGGCCCACGCTGCGTCTTCCGGTTCGTGGTCGCCACTCGAGAACCTTTCTTCCCCATCGGTTGTCAGTTCTACGAGCGATGTGGCCTGCCCATTGCCACTTCAACTTACTAACTCTAAGAGCTATATCGGTCACTTTAGTTCTCCTGCGGATCTCCTCGTTCCGGAGCTTATCTCGCAGGGAAACACCGAGCATAGCTCGCTCCATAGCTCGCTGCGCGACTTTGAGCTTACTAATGAGGCCAACAGTAAGAGACCATGTCTCAGTTCCATAAGTCATCACTGGCAACACACACTGATTGAAAACTTTCGTTTTCAGGCTCTGCGGTATTTTGGACGAAAAGATAGGACGAAGCTTCCCGAACGCTGCCCAGCCGAGTTGGATTCTTCGCGCCACCTCTTTGTCGAAGTTGGACCTACCTAATTGGACAATCTGTCCTAGGTAGACATACTTGTCGACAACTTCGAGAGTATCGTTCCCAACAATTACCGGTATAGGTGGAACATGAGCATTAGACATGATCTTTGTCTTGTCCATATTCATCTTAAGACCAACCTGCTGGGAGACTCTACTGAGGTCGTTGAGCATGGTGCTAAGGTCCTCGAGCGATTCCGCCATTATGACTATATCATCGGCAAAACGAAGGTTAGTGATGTACTCGCCATTTATGTTGATGCCAGATCTTTTCCACTCCAAGAGCTTGAAAACATCCTCCAATGCGTTTGTGAACAGTTTCGGAGAAATAACAGTAAGAAAGAATAATAGTAAGTTGTGTAACATGTAATTATTGTATTACGTAAACTAAGTACATACCTACCTATTTCATGACTCTTACAAAGTTACATTGTTTATTTCTCCATTGCCTTATTTGCAAAGTAAACTTAATATTGCTTACTGTTTGCTGCCAATAATTTACAACCCTTATTTTCTATCCACACGTAAAATACAACAATTTTTAATACTTTCCCCTCGACTTATTGAATTACGTTTCCCGCATAGAATTGCGTAACTACAGAAAACATTTTTAATCAATCTTTATTTGTCCACAATTACAATTTTATATGAGCATAGCTTAAGTATTAGGTTCTATAGGTTAGAGTTATGCTGCTAGATTCTCAAATAAAAAAATCGTGTGATTTGATACACATTTTAATACTGCAATCTATAGAGAGCAGAAAAGTATACAATAATTATCATGAATCCTAATAAGCGAGCTGATTGGTTTTTACAGTTTCTTATGATTTAGTATACTCTTATCAGTCTGATCTTTTCCGTTTAAATATTCTTACCTTAATATATGGATTATAGGAATATGTTTGATATACAAACGAAATAAATAAACAGGTGAGGAAAAATATACGCAAGCCAGTGAGATAGTATAATATTACATCAAAGCTCTCTTTGACTCTGAATCCCATTTGTGACACAGAGTGTAAAGAAGTTTATCGCCTAGAAAGCCTTGATAACATTACATCCTATACATGATTTCACAGAGCATTGTAGAGCTGTTTCCTAAAAGAAACATACAAAATCATAAATAAATAAAGAATTATAAAGGGAACATACATTTTTAAATTAGCCACCTTTTTTTCTTCTTATTGGCGATGCCGAATAATTACTCCTCAGTTATTTAGTCAATTTTAGCAATAATTTTACTTATTATGCGTTGCTCCGTCGTATATTGTTCTATTATTTACAATAGCAATAATAACGGCTTAACAAATATTATATTTATATCAATATTTTTTATCAAAAAAGAAGTAGTGAGGATTAGAGAAAAAAACAATGGAATGGATATGACAGTCGATACATTCTTATGTCACTTTTGACACGTTAATCATGTTTTTATTTGTAGTACGTTTTGATGCAAATTTTCACGCAAACAAACAACTTTCCAATTATACATATATAGTTACATATATTACACTTAGTAAGTGCGCCCAGGAATAGGATTTTTTTTTTTTTTTTTTTATATGAGTTTCGCAGAGAGATGAGATGAAATTCTAAATAGCGGTAGTCATTAAACTGCGGCGTTAAACAAAAAGTTTTGAATTCAAGAGAATAACTAGCATTACTACTATTACTTATACAATGTACCAACATACCTACTAATGTCGTGGATTTTGTAATTAGTTCCTATTTTTTTCTGGTTGGCAATATTCGGATAGAAATAATCATCATCAGCATCATCATCAGCCTGAAGACGTCCACTGCTAAACATAGACCTCTCCCAGAGCGCGCCACCTTGAGCGGCTGCTTGCCTCCTGCATTCATCGGCTCCCCGCGGCTTTCACCAGATCGTCGTCCCCCGACATCCCCCGAGTGGGAGGCTGGCCTACGCAGTGTCTTCCGGTTCGTGGTCGCCACTCGAGAACCTTTCTTCCCCATCGGTTGTCAGTTCTACGAGCGATGTGAAACAATTGATAAATTAAAATCTACCCGTCTAGATTAGCCGAAACTATGATTACAGCCAATCAAGACAGCCAGATTATAATCTCACGACACGATAATTTCTGTCCGAAAAGTAGGTATGTGAGTGTGTTTCTGTCTTTTATTGTAACAGCTACGGCTCGTAACTCACATATGAAAACGTCCTACTTAAAAGTCTTAAAACTTACCTAATTGTATCGTGGTCACAATAAATGTGAACATCAAAACGCTCAAATGTTAAACCGTAATTTCATTGGAAAACGAATTTGGAATTCACTTACAGTATACGTAGGTATACTAAAGCAGTAATTCAACATATAGCAGTGCTGCCAACTGTTAGGTACGTTACTAAGTACCTATAATATAAGCATGATAAGCGCGGTCTATATTATAAAGGCACATTGAAAATGTTTTTGTAGAGACAAGTACCTAGTCTAGCTAGTTGCATTTTCTAGTAGTTGGTATTATTGTAATTATCAGTTAGCTTTAGAATAAAGGCATTTTGCCCGTTCAATTAAATCACATAAGTACTTAGTTATGATATTTAATGAAATTTCGTCATGGTACTAACAGTGATTATTAGTAAAAAATATCATACCGTGTTCTACTTAGTAACGACAAGATTATGCAGTTTTATGGTCTATAATGTTTATAATAATAGGTTTCCAACAATGAACAATGCTTGTAAATAAAGAGCCTAACGCGTTTTTTGGTTAGATTTAGTCTAATTGTGATTTTTATGAGACGCCTAACCGCAATGCCGTATGCCCTAATTCTATAAGACCACTTTACGATTCCTTACTTCGAAACCACGCGAATTCCTTGTCTTACATAAGAAATCTGCAAAAATCTATTTTCTATGAAATGAAAACAAAATCGCGCGATTTGAACTGTCAAAAATCATATGTTCTACTGAGACGCTTTCCGAAACAAAAACACGTCAAAAGTTACCACCACTTATTATATCAATATTTACTCAAAATAAAAATAACATAATGTAAAATTATGGTATTTCTAATGCTGTGACACGATTTGAACAAGACACGATAACGACGTGGTTTCGTGTCGTGTGGAATCTGTGTTTTCATACAGAATTAGAGCCCAGTTAGGTACTAACGCACACAATGTTACGCTAAAAATGTTATTATCACCAAAAATAAAAGACATTTTTACAATGTTAACGAATCGTTAGTATAAACTGAGCCCACGCGTTGGGCTCACAATAACTCTGAACATTACGAGAATTTATGTCAAAACAAAACAAGCGTAACAAGGTAAAAAACCCTAACAACTCACAAACTAACTTTAAGAAAACTACTAACGTCTCCCCCGAGTAGGGTGACTGTGTGTTTGGCATTAGACAAGCCAAATTTATTAAGGTTCCGGTTTTTTTGGAACCTTAAAATAATTACGTTACCCACGTCAAACAGAGGCCAACAGTTTCAAAAATATTAACAAGAAATATGTAAGTTACCGACTTATGAAACAAGTGAGAATGTTAGAAGGAAGACTTAACTTTTAATCTGTGTAATATTTAGTACTTTGTGACATTTTAACTTATGCCTTTCATATGATAAGTCTTCAGAACTCATTAACTTGATCCTTTGCCTATATACATTCAAATAAGTTTACGTTAATATTAAACTAAGATCGAAACTCAAACACCTACAGGCGAAACACGAAAATATAAATAAATTATCCAGCATATAAAACGAGAAGAAGCGAGAATATTTTCACATATCTATCTAGGTATTTCTTGTTACAATAATATACAGTATTATATTAATGAAAGTGTCCTATCCTATTGCGTGCAACTCTCTTTTCGCTAAAGACAAACAAAACTCATATAAAAGTTCAGTTCGCGCGATAGATTGGCAATTACGCATTAACCAATAGAAAGTTTGCGATTTCACGCCCCGATAACAGTAAAATCGTACACTAGAGAATCCTCAGTACTTTTGATGTTTCAGCCTAATTTCTTTTCTGTTGCACGGGGTTTCTCTCTCGCAGGAATACACACTGTATAGAATAATATTATTTTGTCTGGCACAACACGTGTCTGGCACTCTCGATGTCTGTAGATAAGCGAACCTTTAATCGTTCGCCTGATGTTAAGCGTTACGGCCGCCTATAACAGATTGCAGTGTCACTCGGAGCTCTTAAGTTTCGCGTGACACTGCACTGCGCAAGTTATTCTGGGACATCAGCACACAGTCTAGTAATAAGAATTCTAGACTGCGAGATTAGATGATAAAGTCTCATTTGCCCAGCAATTTCACTAGCTACAATGCCCTTCAAACCGGACCACAGTAGTGCTTGCACGGCTTGGCGCCAGAATAACTGCATGGTAAAGCGGTGGCAGAAACGTCTTATACCACCCATAGTAAACTCTCTCTCCTATTTTTCTCCTGTTGTCCTATTTTCCGACATAAGTACTTTTCTAGATATTCATTTCAAAACCATTATAAGCGAAAACGAAGAGTACAGTCAGCAAGATTCCCTTAAAGCTATTTTGTAATTAATGTTGTCACTGTTTCCTTTGACAGCTTAGAGTTGATTCAAGAGCTTTGTTGACTCTGTAGTCTGTTTGCGAAACGCTCTTGTGATTGCAATCGCTTTGGTATTGACAGCTGAGTCTAAAGATTTCGGTAAAAATAAACGACGTTTATGTAAAACGTAATTTAGATACGAATTTAGAATTAAGGTTGCTTATTTGATTATTATTTGAGCGTTTGAGCGGGCTCGTTCACTATTGAGGGCCGATTTCATCCAAACATTTTTGAGGAAAAATTATTACTTGTCATTAAGTTTTTTATTCCCTTCACTTTTTTTGGAAGTTTAATGGGAGTAAAAAAATAGATCATCAACTGTTTTGAGTTCTTTTTATTGATGTACCTAGGTAAGTTATGATGTTAGAGATATAGACTAAACAAAGCCAGCTCAAAGCACAAACATAATTAGGTTAGAATTTGATACCGTATCATATAATTACATCCATACATCACAGACCCGTATCAGGGGACGAGTTTATGCAGAATGAGTTCCTGTGTCAGCTGCGAATAGCAGATTTATTCGCGAGTGTTCGGAATAATTATATTGTGTTACAACTCTCATTTGCTTTGAAGTGGCTAGCTGCAAATGGCTAATTCGTTTTATTATAGGTACTAGGTGTAATTACCATTTCAATACACGTGCAAGTAATTGAGCGCGTAAATTCATTGTTATAATCGATCATATCACGACTCCTCTTAGCCAAAAAATTACTAAAAAATAACTAAAAAAAATAACATAAATCATTAATAAAAATAATAACAATTAATAATTAATAATATTTTTTTATTTTTTTTGTTTTTATTTATTAATTATTAATTTTGTAATTCATAGACATAATAAGAAAGAATAAAAAATTGAATTTACTTTGACCATGGCTCAATTGGTTTTTTTTTTCTGAAATAACTTGATTAATAAGCTAAGATAAAATTTTAGAGAATTGGTATTGATAGACGGTCACTTAATACTTTGATTGTGTGTTCTGCACCTAAAATACCTAACATATCTTGCTCAAACACTACGGTTAGTTCATACCTACTTTGGCTGTGTTATCTGCGTCTAATACCTAACATATCTTATTCAAAACAGGTTAGTATACATTAAGTGTTTGAAGCGATGATAGCTCAGTTGGTGGTGAGGTCGACTTGTGATTAGTGAGTCGTGGGTTCAAACCTTGTAATGAGCTTTCATTGAAAGAAAACACCATTAGGGCACAATATCATGGTAGTATGGCGTTTTCTAGTGCTTGTCTTGCTAACTAGTATTATCACTTAACATCAGGTGGAATGTAGTCAAAAGCTACCCCTGCATAGAAAAAAAGTAAAATAGGATTAATAAGCCTTGACGTCAACCCAACGCTTCGTTTTCAATACATCTTGCATTTACGTCTACGAAACTAATATCTTTGCACAAGAAAAGCATTAGGACCTCGCTTGTTTTCCTTCACCGTTGAGTGAGTAGTAAAGCCGCCAATTTCGTTTGCCGTGGCTATATACGGAAAAGGCGAGGCTCAAGTAAATTTAGGTGTAGCAAAGGGAAAGCAATTTTAGTTCTGGCGAGGCACGTGACCTGCGACCGTCTGCTAACGGAGTAACAGTCAGAATACATTATAATCGTTTATCAGTCCGTATCAGCCCACTGTTGGTATAAGACTCCTCTTCACGCCATCTGACCACCATTTCACCATAGGACAACCAGATGTACGAAAAAACGGCACCGATACATGGCCAACATCTCACATGTGCGAACAAAGCGATTTGCTTCCACGTTCATCATGCGAACAGCCAAAGAGCGGAACGTTTTGCCGGCGTCTGTATTTCCCGAAAACTGTAATACAACTTTGGGGTCTTCAAATCGAGAGTGAACAGGTATCTTATAGGTAAGCGTGTTACATCCTAGACCGCATCGTCACTTCCCATCACGGATATAGTGGTCAAACGCCAGCCTATCAATCAATAAAAATAATCTGTTTCGGTTTGTGCGAGTGCAAGTCTAAACCAATGCTATGCAGCAGCCTTCTTTTTTATGTTAATGAATGATGTGATGAGCTAGACGTTCGCCTGATGTTAAGCGTCACGGCTGCCCATAACAGACTGCAGTATCACTCGGAACTTTAAATTAATATAGTTTTGCGTGGCACTGCACTGCGCACGTCATCCTGAGACTTCACACAGTCTAATAATAACATTACTAGACTGTGTGATCGGATCATAAAGTCTCATTTGCTACAATGCCCTTCAAACCGGAACACAGTAGTGCTTGCACACTACTGCTTGGCGGCAGAATAATAGGCAAAGCGGTGGTACCTACCTAGATGAACTTTGCAAAAAAGTCCTACCACCTAGTAAAAATGCTTACACTACCGAAATAAAAACAGATACCTCTACACTAGGTAGGTACGACACACTACTACAGGTTTCGTTCCACTAAAAGTGGTCTGATGGAAGAGATCACAGATTACTTAAGCGATACACTCATGATACTAGTATAAGTTAACTAAGCTTTTTGAAAAATTTATTCTTTGGTGTAATAATAAGTTACATTTATATAATTATCTATCTAGAGGTATAAACATAGAAATTAATATCCTAGAATGTAGGATATTTTTTATCGCAGGAAACTATAAGGGGAAGCTGGTAATTGCAAGTGGAACCGCGAGACGCCTCTAGTCTTAAACAACGATGAATATGATATCAGTTATAACTTATAATAGGTACTTATGGGAAGTTGGGAAGAAGATCTCTATAATTAAGCGCTGTGCTATATAAAGAGGCGAGATGAGCTTGTTAACCAAACAATTAAATTTAGCTCCAGCCAGTAGTTTCTTTCGAGTAACTTAACTATAAAAATATATTTTTACCTCCGATTTCTGGTACGTTTTTTAAAGTTAAACTCACATCAACTCAAAAATACTGAACGATCATTGGTTACCTGTTGATCATCGGCTGTCTTCAACCAATGAGTATAGTATTTGGTATGTTAAGTTAACACGAGTTTGACAAATGTATACGAAAAACTGGGGGCTAGTTTCACAAATAGGCACACTAGTGTTAAAACGGTCAATCAGAAACGGACTCATTCGACAGTGTCATGCATAGTTTAAAGAATTTTAACCATTGGTTTCGTTGTTTAAGGCTGCTGTATACGCAGATCCACTAACTCGCTCGCGCATTGCGACATTTTTGAAGATATTAAATAACTGAATTTACTTACGCAAAATCTGGCTAAACTATATGATCACGAATAACATTACAACTGTTCAACAAAAATATCACATTTATCCAAACAGGATTTCATAAATACAACGGAATCAAAGTTTTTACTCATTCCGTTTGCAAATATCTGTAATGTTATTCATCAATATATAGTTTAGAGATAGTGGATCTGCGTATACAGCGGCCATTGGTGTTAAAATAGTTTTAAAACCCTTGTGCTCGTTCAGTGTTAGCTTGAACGTTCATATAAAAAGGTATCGTCTACTTAATTAGTATTTGCTCACCCAAATATTGACAAAGCCGTGAATATCTGCTCCGCGCCATCCAGCCATTTGGGGCTCTTATTTTTATTATTATCGTTCACGCAATAAAAAGGGTCTCGTTTGGCTTAATGAATTCTGATGGTTGAAAGAATTGCTATGGGATGATAAGCTGATAAGTGAATTGATTAGAGAATCGCGTAGTAGTGTGCAAGCACTATGTTAAAAAGGCACTGTAGCTATATAGTAAAATTACTGGGCAAATGAGACTGGCAAAATCACAGACCTTATCTTACAGTCTATAGTAATCTTATCGTGCGCAGTGCAGTGTCACGCGAAACTTTATACTTTACAGTTCTGAGTGGCACTGCTGCAATTGCCTATATACTGTTATGGGTGGCCGTAATGCTTAACATCAGGCAAATGACTAGCTCGTCACGTCATTTGTTTACATTAAAGAAAACGCCGGCAGGTATTAGCATCGTGTAGTGGTGAGTCATAATAACAGGCAGGGCGTATACTCGATACGTACCTTTAATGCAGTGGATGGAAGCAGCATAAAACTTAGTTTGATATAAATAATAACGTATGTGGCATAAGAATAGAACTACCCCATTTGATAGCTCAGTTGGTAGTAGCTCTGCCTTCTGAACTGTGGGTTGGTTCGATTTCTACCCAGGAAAAACATTGTGTTTGTTCTGTGTCTGGGTGTTATGTTGTATGCTATGTATGTATTTACAAACAAAAAGTAAATATATAAGTATTCTATCAGTTATCTGGTTCCTATAGTACAAGTTTTGCTTAGTTTGGGGCTAAATGAGATAGTCCATATTTATTTATTTATTAATTTCTTCTGGCAGGTGCTATAAGAGCCTCTAGAATAACTAGGCAATGGGCAGCAGCATCTCCTCTGCCAAGCAAAGTGATTATGGCAAACCCCTCCCTGATGGTCCCAAATTGTTCAGGAGTGGATGCATAAATGCTGATGATGCGAATGTAGAGAAAATACGTGGCAATAAGTCTACGCGCACCAATTTAAGCTTGCCGTCCAGTAACAATCGATAATGCTATTGTTATTAGCGCGTAACGTTTGTGAGTGCGTTTGTCTTTTGTTTCCACGTAAAATGTATAGTTCTCAAATAATAATAAAATTGACGATTGGGCTTAAGGTGGAACGTTTCACTAGCGCGGCAAATTCAAATTTTCTTGCACTCTTTTGCCAATAACAGCTTAATTACTAAACGTGATTACATTAAAACTGTTTTTACATAAAGGAATAGAATGTATCAACAAATTACGATTAAAAGTATCTCCTAGATATCATTGGTTTAGCGACAAATGGCAGTAAACAATTTTCTTCTTAGTTTTTCAGTCTATTGTCATTTGTCACTAAACCAATGATAAGTAGGTGATACTTTTAATTGTAATTTATTGATACATTATATTTATTTGCGCAAAATTAGTTTTCATTTAATTACGTTGAGTAATTAAGCTATTATTGGCAAAAGAACGCAAGAAAATTTGAATTTGCCGCGCTAGTGTAACGTTCCACCTTAACTAAAAAGAATATAATATAATGACATTAAGATTAATACCTAGCATAGACTATGTCAATAGGGCGAATTCTGTGATACCTAGACCCCAGGTAGCAAAATAACGTCATTGACGAAAAATAGACGTCATTTTAAGGTCATTTTAGGGTCTGTACGGAATTCGGCGTATTTGTGTACGTCATAATGTCGTCATTTTAAGGTCTTTTAAGGACGTGCGGAACTCGTCGCATGTGTACGTCGCAATGTCGTCATTTTAAGGTCATTTAAGTTTATTGTTAAACATGCCACCTAGTTTCATATGATGGAACTATCCACAAAACAACTAGATGGCGTGTGCTAACTTGCATGCTGAAGTTAGCACACGCAAGCGTTTCACGCACGCATACCAACTCATTGCTGTAGTCTCAATGCTAATACCACCAGGCAGGCAGGAGGACTGCAGGAACTTTACGTTCTCCGTAAACGAAAGTAAATCCATACTAACTCGAAATCAAATAATCTATAGATTTACTTTACTTACGATTACAAAGTAAGTAACGTAACATTCCTTCCTGCCTATTGTAATCCCTCTTCCCTTAAATGGGATCCTCTGGTCTTTTTGGAATGTCATATTAACAAAAATATAAAGTTATCATCATTCCTAATCAATATTCGTTATTTTTAAGTCCTGATATAACGACCACAGCACGTCTTTAAGGAACGTCAAAAACACGACATGCGAAGACGTCATCAGTCCGTCTTCAATAGTCGTCATTTTCACGTCTTAAGATGACGTCTTGAGGCTGTGACAAATGTACGTACTTTTCTGGTACTCCCAGACGTCATTGTAGGACGTCTTTACGTCACAGAATGACCTGATAAAGACGTCTTTCTGACGAAGATTTGCTACATGGGAGTCCATGACACTGATCTTAACATGTAAAAAACTGACTCAGGCGGTTAACTTTGGCTCTCAAACTATGAGTGGCAATTAAATTGAAATGTCTGCATGATGTTGGTTAGTTGCCGCCCTCAATAAATGTTGAGCCTTTCCTACATTGTTATCGGTTGGCCACACCAGAGTCTCAAGGAAAACCGTTACAAAAGAAGCACCGAAGAAAAATTTACCACCTGCCTATCCAACTTTCCTTTTCCCAATCAGTAGTCCAATCACGATCTGCGTGTAACTTTGTACAGGCCACAGAAGAAGAAGTAAGCCCGAGCCTGTTATACTTCGGAAGACTTCAAACGTGTGCATAACGCCCACATAACACCCAAGCCTGCCCAATCAGTCACGAATCGTTCACGAGCTTTGCCAACCGTAAAATTGCTTGTCTTGCTTAAACACACCTGGGTTGCGAATGCGATTGCGATCCCAATGATTAAAGTTCGCTCGTTTCGCTCGTTCCAACACGTTTCCGACGGGGAAGGAAATTGCTTCGAATGCCTACCTGCTAAGCTAACTGTTGAAAAGGTATGTCGACAAGGTAAATGCTGGCAATCCGTGAACTACACAAGTGATTTGTTGCTTTTTCCTGTAGTTTTTTTTTTAATTTTATAGGCATTTGATCTCTGTTTCGCCTGATGTTAAGCAATGACGTGGTCTACGATGGGGCATGCTTGTTTAGAAGATACCTGACCAGTCTTGACTTGAAAACTCCCAGGTTATAGTTAACCGGAAACAAGGACGCTCGCAAGTTGTTCCATTCATTAACTGTTCGCTCTATAAAGTTAGTAGCGAAACGCTTAGTGCGGGTTGAAGGAATTTCAACCATTTGGACGCCGTGTTTCTGTGCGTCTTGTAGTCCGATGAAAGAAAGGAGATGGGGGAATTCAAGGATAGTAGCGGAACGACAATAATGAATAAACTGGAGGCCGATCCATCAAAATGCCCTTGACCTTTAGGTACTAAAGAAAACCTTTTATTTATCGTATTTGGTATTAAAGTGAGGTAGATACTTGCTTACCCTTTCAATCTTTAATTAATTCAATCAAGGTATCTGTCAAGTTGGAGGAAGCTTTCGTATTTAGGACGGCTGTGATAATTCTATAAATAGTTACCTATACGAAGTTTGCTAATAGACAAAATTAGGTACATTATTTTCAGTTCCTTTTTGTCTTATAATCAGAAAATAATACGTTTTTGGGGCCATTATTAGGTACCTACCCCCTATGTTTTTGTTTAAACTGTTAAGTATAAACTTAAGCTTAGATAAAGGACTAGAGGTATTTGTGATTTTAAGGGCGGTGTGGATGCTAAGCGACAAGGCATCCCAAATAATAAGAAAACCCTACCTGTACATCCAACTTAAAGCCAACCCCTAGTGGCCAATTTGCAATTTGCCGCTTGTATATTTATACAAGCGACAAATTCCTATATTCTAAAGAATTTCTGTATGAAAACCCTCTGAATTTGTATATAATATAACTGTCCCATTTATAAAGAGATATCGGGATAATAATTCCCTCGTCTCTTTATCCAGCTCTTTAAAAGGAAAGAAAATGATTACCCCCTCCGCCGTCGGCTGCAAGCAATTCCAATTATATGGCACGACATCCAACTCATTTTCCAGTAATTTGGTGTGACAACATTTAAATATTTATTATGTTTACAATCGTCACTTAGGATAACGGACGCAGACCGTGTTTGAAAAAGAAAATGCGAAATTTCAACGCTTTTGTCGGTATGATTGTTAACTTATTGAAGTGTTGACTAATGCTGCTGATTTTCTTTTATCCCGGTTGCTCAGATGTTTGATATAGCTCAGTTTACAAAAAGAAAGTAAATAAATAAATAAATAAGCTTTAAATATATCTTCACTTTAAATAAATTAAATTATTAGCGACCGCGACTATTCTAGAAAAGGTCATTATGATCCATTTAAAATCCGGAGGCTTTCCCCAGTTTCAGGGCAAAGCTAAACAGATGGCAGCTCGCCAGAACGAAACCAGTTGTTTGAATTAAAAATAGAACAACGCTAAAAATAAAGCGGCTTTTGAGGGCAAACCGGAGTCGAGGGTAGTTGTAAATGTCATCATTCGCTCCTGGAAATACGTATCCGTTTTGGCATACTTAGTAGTGGTAGTGCAAGATAGTATTATGTAAGTATTTGTGCTGTTTTTGGATACATAATATGCATTCGTGGAAACATGGAAGGAAAGCTTTACACAAATAAGACCATTAGGGACATGAACATGAACATGACAGGGGGTACTTCATTTGTTTTTAAACTGCCAGATGTTTGAAAAGGTTCACTGTCGAAACTTATAAAATCGTTTATCATAATTTTGTTACAAATAAAAATGTTACTTATAATCATCATTTCACATAATGTGATTTAACACACTTTCACTACATCTAATTTTCTTTATTATAAATCAAAATTAATAATAATCCAAATTTATAAGAATGAAACTCATAAGGCGTATATAACATAACAGTACAAATTTATAATGTTCTTTTACCATAAGTAACTTAAATCATAAAACAAATTATCTATAATACTGTAAATTAATGTGACTGGAACTGTTGATTATTATATATATCTTAATCAGTTATAAAAACGTATTACGGCAAGCCAATTTGTTCTTCAATCTATGCAGGCACTTTATCCAGTCAAAACAATCAAAATTAACGTGTGGACTGTAGGTAATTGTAAAATAACTTATATTTTCTCATGTTATGTTGATTTTGGTGTTGTTGGTGAACTTTGTTTAAATCAAATAGAGGTTATCTGAAACTTAGTATAGATGGTTTCTGTAATTTTTTATATAAGCATAAGTGACTTCTGGCACTTCGCCGGCCGCTGCCGCGGCACGCTCGCTACGCTTCGCTTCGCTCGCTCGGCTCGTGCGTCGTGTGGTCACAGTTAACCTAACGCTCCTCCTCGCTTCGCTCGTCGTCGCACCTATTTATGACTTTGCCTTAGCCTAGTATCTTAGTATCTTTAGGGTATACATGCATATCTATGTAATGATTTAACTACCTCAAAATTATTATTATGTTAACTAAAAAATATGAAAAAAAAACATTATAAACAATATAATTATGAATGCTGATTATTATGAAATTATAAGTAATGATATTTATAATAAAAAAAATATGATAAAAAAATTCGTAACATTAAATAACTGTACCGTTACTGGAACCTTATATTGAGAATAGCATTTCCGTTTCCGTCGATTTCCTGTCAGTTTTTCCGTACTTTTATACCTCGGTTCCTGTAAAGTGGCGCCACCTGGCGGATGCGCAGCATTTTAGTTTACTTGGAAAAGTGCAGCGCCATATTGGATCATTGGCGTTTGAGTTCCCGTCGTAGCAACTTGTGCGCAGCAGCTCTGGCTCTGCGTGAGTTGCAAAGTTATTAAGTGTATTTTCTATATGCTTTACTTCACATTATTATTTAATTATATTATAGTGAAACTGAATATGTGAGTAAATTGTAAAAGTAAGTGGTACCCACACTTGGTAAGTAAACCAATTACATTATGCTTAAACGGCTTTTGCCGTTCGACACTTACAGTTTAAATTTTAAATAGCCAGTGTATATATCTTTCGTAGTGCTTACAGTAGTTTTATTATGGACTTGAAGTTACAGAGCACACGGATAACGAAAGCAGGCTGCCATTCAAGCCCTGCTAAAGAGCGGCACCGAAGCAGATCTAGCTGCAGCAGCAGCGACAGCAGCTCTTTAGGTTTGTCGTCCTCAGGCAACAAACAGAGGCGAAGGTTCCAGCCACAGAATTACAAGCGTTCCAGCCATACGAAGCAGGGGTGAGCTTTATAACAATTTTCTTATTTTCTTACTACAAGTACCTCGGTAGGTTTTATAGATAATGCATGTCATGTCATCTCAAGTTATACTAGAGGATATCGATTTTGAAGACAATTTCGTAATCCTAAGAGTGACAGTCATAGTCATTATGAATTATTTATAATGTTGAATTGTCCCTATGCAAAACGTCAGCATTTGACTACGTAAAAATATTAACCGATCTCAGTGACTGGGTAGTGTTCTTGTTCAAACATCAGTCGAGGAGGTATATAAATATGACACTTTTCGTCACCTAACCTGTAATAATTTTAAAATATTAAGAGTTATATCAGAACCAAGATACCATTAAGTCTCTCTGACACTGATCACCATAATAATGGATTGTATAGATGTTTTGGCAGATTGCGTGTTACACTACGGTAGACAGAATTCCACCTTTAGCGACTTGCAATCAAAAGCCTGTCGTTCCATCGCATGGAACTGGATATTTGTTACTGCTATGAACAAAATTTGTCATTTACAAATTTACCAATTACGATGAGCCATCCTCGCGGGATGCAATCACATGATATGAGCAAAGTATGCCGTTTTCAATCCTACAATGATCCATCCTCGCGGGATGTTATTACATGCTATGAACAAAGTTTATCCTTTAAAATCCTACAAGGGGTCATCCTCGCAGGATGCTATCACATACTGTGAATTAAAGTTTGTCTTTTAAAACTTGCAATGAGTCATCCTCGCAGGATGCTATCCCATACTATGAATTAAAGTGTATCTTTCCAAACTTACACTGAGCCATCCTCGCAGGATGCTATCACATACTATGAATTAAAGTTTGTCTTTTAAAACTTACAATGAGCCATCCTCGCAGGATGCTATCACATACTGTGAATTAAAGTTTGTCTTTTAAAACTTACAATGAGTCATCCTCGCAGGATGCTATCACATACTATGAATTAAAGTTGTCTTTTAAAACTTAGAATGAGTCGTCCTCGCAGGATGCTATCACATACTATGATTTAAAGTTTGTCTTTTAAAACTTACAATGAGCCATCCTCGCAGGATGCTATCACATACTGTGAATTAAAGTTGTCTTTTAAAACTTAGAATGAGTCGTCCTCGCAGGATGCTATCACATACTATGAATTAAAGTTGTCTTTTAAAACTTAGAATGAGTCATCCTCGCAGGATGCTATCACATACTATGATTTAAAGTTTGTCTTTTAAAACTTACAATGAGCCATCGTCGCAGGATGCTATCACATACTGTGAATTAAAGTCTGTCTTTTAAAACTTACAATGAGTCATCCTCGCAGGATGCTATCACATACTGTGAATTAAAGTAAAGTTTGTCTTAAATTGAATAGCCATCCTCATGGGATGTTATCACATGCAATGAGCAAAATTTGTCTTAACAAACTTACAATGATCCATCCTCGCAGGATTGTATCACAGGAACTGCCCTCCCTGAGGTCAATCCTCAAATAGCCATTGTAACTGGCACTGAGCTAGGCTCACAACCGGGGCTCGCAGCCCGCTCGTAAAAGTAGCAAAGAGCGTACAAATGCTCAGACGCTCCTTCAGAGAGAAGTAATAGCTCAAACATTTCCAAATCAGCCAAGGTATGAAATGAGCACACCTATGAGGTGATCATGGAACTTTGATTGCAATGCAACAAGAGTATTTTAATTTCTAATTTGGAAAATTTCCTTAGTAATTATACACGTAAACCATTTATTGAAACTGTCAAATCCAAACAAATTGGGGTTTCTATAGATTGTAATAGAAGTTTCGTGATCACCTAGCAGGAATAATTTTGAAGTTAAAATTAAAGTGCATCAAATACAATTCTTTGATACACGTACATATGCATTTAATCCATACATAAATTTATTTTCTCAGAACAACTGTCTGTAATTGTTCATAAAATCTATAAAAATAAAGGGCATTCCAAAAGTAGCAGATAACCTTCTTTAGTTGCCTCTCCTCTCTTTTTCAAATATCCAAGTTGGGTAGATCAGTCCGTCCGCTATAATTATCTACAACCTTAAAGCGTTAATATAATGGCCGCACCATTTCACCGCATATACATGAATTGTATTACATACTTCTTGCAACCAAATCAGGACTGGGTGTGAAAGTAAGTTTATGTTGAGCATCCCTTTGAAAATATACAGTTTTATACAGACAGGCCTTTTGCACCTTGTGAACTGTAAGAGGTGACCTTCTTGCCATTGTGTCTGAGCACAGCACCAAAAACACTTTGATTCTTACAATTGGGTAGCTCAATTATTGCAAGAAAAATGGGACATAGTAGTTTTCCTATTTCTCTCGACTATATATATTTTTTTCTGAAATGAATACATGAACACTGCGGTTCGTCAGAATAGTAAAAATTTTGCGCTGATCCTTGTCAGCAAAGAAATATTAGTATAAATAAATAGTAATAAATAGTCGGGTACTTAGAAAAATAAATATTGCTTGTTGTGGTAGGTACCTCGTGTTTTGTTTAACCGTAAATAAACGTTGAGGAACCTTTAAAACTACCGAAAGATATTCTTAACGATTTGAGTGGTCTATGAACTGCAAGCGAGCAACGCCCTTGCCCCAGTGAGGTGGAAATATAGAGACGTTACAGTCGAACCACACTGCTTTAAAAACTAACTAGAAGCCACCTATACATACCTACGTATGTTTATTATGAAGTTTGTGGAGTATGGAGAGTATATACGCCACTGTTGTTAGAAAGAGACAAGAATGCAATTTTCGTTACGACGTTTATCAGCATATTTTTATCAAATTGGTGGCGATGTGTTGCCGGACACTCGGAGTGCAAGACTGGTAGTGATGACGGCACGGCAGGGCAAAATAGCCTGAACTCTTCGTGTTAGTTTTGGTGGGCGTACAACATACCTACGGGTAAGATATCATTGCCTTGCCCCGGCCCAGTAAATTCGAGCCAGTTCAGTCTCCAATAAATGCGACAAGCGACAACAAAACTGCCAGGTCGCCCAATAATGGAACTATAGATATGCTAAATAAACTTTTGCAAGTATTAGATCAGCATCAAATACACTCATGTCATGATACGTCCATTCATGCTGAATGCAAGTCATGCCGATCATCTATCGCTGCATCGCCATCCTCCAGAGTGGCACCTGCTAATAATACTGGCCAGTGTAGAAATAATGAAATTAAAAACAACGGGTTTGTTTAATTCGGACTAGGTACTGGTAAGTATGGTGCACCCTAGTATTGTATGGTTATATGGTTATATCTATGGTTGGGAGTTCGGAATTGTGTCTTTATCAGTGTTAAAACGAACTATCTACTCACATGGGCGCTTCCATGACCATTTTTCGAGTCCTGACCTGACTCACCAACATCGGCCAAATGGCGAGTTTGTGATGTTTAAGCCCACAAAGATGTGAAAGCTTGGAAATCTTAATGCCCGAGCACTTCAAGCATGGTTGATCTTGAACGACTTATGAATCATCAACAGTTGGAGCATTCAGCTCACGAAATTTGAAAATACGGGGTGGCCCAAGGTGATGGAACCGTAGATTCCTAACTTAAACTAAAAAATTATGGTTTCCTTAAGTTTGTGACGTAAAACCGCATGTCATAGCTCTGAAATTTACATACCAACTCACTCTTCGCTAGCGTGGTGGATCGTGACCTGCACCCTCTCCTTTACAGGGAAGGCCAGCTTTGGAAGAGTATTAACCGTAATTACGCTAGAACTATTTTTTATTCTGTCGTAGGCATATCGTTTCCACCTTGCATTGTATCTCGAAAGATCCAGTCAGTAAGCTCTCACGCTCTTTTTTAGGCTTATCCAAAAGCCTTGAGGTACTATGATGATGGAATGCCAGCTGATTTATATGGTTGTACCTATTAGACAAAAGCAATTGATTTCAGGCATCGCATCATACTGCAATTACTACTTTGTTCTGAAAATATCAGACAAAGCATTGTTGAGAAAAGATTTTAATCGTTGTGTAAGGTTGAAGTCTGTCGAATATATAATATTTATATTTTTACTTTAGATAGCCATGTAAACCGTAAAAATCTTAATGCTTGATTCTGGATAGAAAGCACCAAATATAAAACGTCAGGTTTTATTTCATCAGAGGAAGGTATTGCAAAACCACCTCGCGCATAGCAGTATCTGGCTGAGATAAAACTCTGTTTGAAGAGGCTGGCATCAAACCACATCTTCAAAGTATCAGCAGTAGTATTAAAATATTTAGACAAAGTCTCTCTCAATCAAGTTTTGGCGCAGGGCAATTTGCAAGCAGCTAAATACATTTCATCAGGTCTACTGGCATGAAGTGGTAATAACATATACGATGATTTACAATCTGTAACACAATTCATAATGCTGAATTGACAATCTAAATTGCCTTAGTGTGAATATTATTCACTGCACTTCTTGTTACGTAATATATAGTTATATTTGAATGTTCATAATAGAAAACCACACTTATCTACTGTGTTTCACATAAAAGCCACATCACATCACATTGGCGTTATTTTAATAAGGATCTAAATACTTAATTATTTTAAAAGTGGCGTCACCAGGCGATAACAAACACGTCTCAATATAAGGTTCCAGTAACGGTACAGTTATTTAATAGCAGCGTTTTACCTGAAATAAAACGCATATTAAAATACTTACCTTACTGGAACCTTTCACTTAACTTCTGCCTGGTGAAAATTGAGCCAATGATCCAATATGGCGCTGCACTTTTCCAAGTAAACTGAAATGCTGCGCATCCGCCAGGTGGCGCCACTTTACAGGAACCGAGGTATAAAAGTACGGAAAAACTGGCAGGAAATCGACGGAAACGGAAATGCTATTCTCAATATAAGGTTCCAGTAAGGTAAGTATTTTAATATGCGTTTTATTTCAGGTAAAACGCTGCTATTAATATTATAACATAAAATTTTATAAATTTAAACATTATTTGAATAAATTGTATAAGAAAAGATCAATATAAAAAGTAACTATTATGAACAAAGTTATTTATAAATAACCACCATTATAAATTTCATCATTATTAAAAATGAGGTATGTGAAATGAAATTATGAATAATGAAATTATTAGTACAGACGGTATCCCGTTTGAAAACGGTACTAATTTGAGCGTAAACGTATAAAAATAAGTAAATAGAGTAAATAAAAATCTAAGTTTGGCTCCCTTAAAAGGCCGACCCGAATAATCTTCTTCTCTTAGGTATATCTTAAAACTGAAGAAATCATTTCGGATAAAATAGAAAACTGTTGGTGGTCTTGCGATCTTCAGCTGCTATGGCATTTTTCTCGTTAGACTAAAAACTATTGAGCCAGTCGGCCGTTAAGGGTAAAAGATGATCCCTGACTCTGTACGTTATCCTTATAAAAATTGCGTGAAATCGATTGGAAATAACTTTAACCTAAAGAGCAACATTATGTATCAAAATAGGAAACCAAGTGATTTTTAGTAGACATAAAGCTCAATTTTACGAGCACATATGAGATTTCCTCACAGTTTACGGGTCTTTAAGTATATCTGGCCATTGTATTTAATGGTCTAACTTATTTATATAGACAAAGGCTCTAAACTTTTAAAACTATGAGCCCGAGACACCATTACCTATCACATCTAAATTCAGATCCTTTCAAAACAGTGAATAATACCTTCGTAGGTACCATCAAACTCTAAAGGTATGTACATAATAGTATGAAGAGGACGACAAAAAATATACAAAAATTAAGTCTACATGCAATTTTAATTTAGCAAATTTAAAGTTTTTGTTTATTAGCTTATTCATAGCTATGCATAGGCCCCCACTAGGTGGACCGACGACCTGCGGGGCTACCGTCTAAGCCCATCGTAATCGATGAATCGGTTTCATTTCGTCATTTCCGGCAAGTTGGCAGTGTGTAACATCTCTATCCATTAGTATTTTCTCACTATTTCACATTATTATAGTTAATCAATGTTTTGTCTATTCAGTTCTCCGTCTAATGGATCATAATACCGATGGAGGAGAATTTTACACAACCGGAAATGACCAAATGAAGCTCATTCATTGATTACGATTAAGCTACACAATACGGGAGCTGGTCAGAACTGCGGGGAGCCGATGGATGCAGGAGGCAAGCAGCCGCTCAAAGTGGCGCTCTTTGGGGGAGGCCTATGTTTAGCAGTGGACGTCTTCAGGCTGATGATGATGATGATGGTGATGATGATGATGAGCTTATTCATGTAGGTTAAATGGAAAACTGCATGTATGTTTTCTAACTTAAAAAAAACTGACCGCTTATTGGTTGAATACAGCCGGTGAACAATAGACAACCAATGAGCGTTCCGTATTTTTAATTTAACATGAATTTAACTGTAACAAACGTACGATAAACCGGGGGTAAGAGACGTAAAAAGTTACCCGATAAACCGCTTTACCCCTTTAAACATGTAACTTGTGAGTTTTGCGACTTCGTATTAAAAATAATGGGCGACGTTTCCCGGGAATTGAAACTCAAACATGTCTTCCTAACAAGGCTAATGTTATAAGCTTCATTCGCGATTCTCACTATAATGTCAGTATCGCAACTAAGCCGGTTTGGTTAGAACTCGAAGTAATTTAATCACATGCGTCCCAAGGCGCGTGACTTTAACACCCGTTTAATAGCAAAACAACCAATGAAATAAGATTGGTAGTAACAATAGGAGACGATTTACACAAGAAATAATTTACCTTATATTTAAATACCTACGTATTACCTACCTACATACAATCATTATGTACCTATACTAAGTACCTACCTACTCATGCTCACTCTACCTAATCTGTCTACGTAGTACTCGTCCAGAGACTATATTATAGAAAAATATACCACACCAGATCTTTTCCAGGGTTTAAGATTTCCATTAAGTGGTTAGTAATTCATATTTCTGTCTTCAATATAAATTGAAAATAATTAATTTACTATACTTACTATAATTTTTTAGTAATTTACTAATGGTGTTATCACTATTCACCTTTCTGTGTGGGTTATTATTACGTTAATTATTGTTAAAGACGTTTCAATTTAAAATAAGGTATAAAACTAAAAAGATGCCAAATTAAAAATGTGACTGGCTTGACTGCGACCGAACTCGACAATTTGAATATATTTGTGACTTTACGATCCTAGGTGAGGTCGGTACACGCTACGCATAAATACCTATATTCTATAGTCATACTCATTCATACGTGTCTGGGTGTCATATTGTATTCTATGTATGTATTTACAAACAAAAGTATATAAGTATTGTATCAGTTATCTGGTTTCCATAGTACAAGCTATAATGCTTAGTTTGGGGCTAGATAGCGCTGTGTGAAATGTCCACACATATTTATTTATTATTATTATTATTATACCCACTTACAACATAGTTACTTAGAAATGGTAGGTATGAAGTTGTGTAGCTGTATCTATTTATACCGTGGCTTATCCGAGTACGAAGTTAGGAGTTTGCACGTTCGTTCCGACAGTTTAATAAGAATATTACAGTTACATTTTGTGACTTTGAGCCTCGAAATTGTTACACAACTCAGAGACAGTAGAGAAGCCATTCTATTAAGTTCACTGAAACGCATGTAACGAGTCACGAGGGCCTACTGCCTTTTTGAAACAATCCTACCACAGCGAAAAGTCTACTGGACCACACATTTGAACGGCACACACATAAATTATACACTGTACATACTTATTGAGCTCGATTAGACGTCGTCTCTAGAAAATAAACGTTTAAATTTTCAGTAGCCTGCAGACAATTTTATAGCTTACTAGTTGACTCGGCCCAGCTTCGCACGGATTAATTAGTTTTGCGCCTTAACCCCGTTTATGGGTAAGAGGGAAGTGAAAGGGAAAAAGATAAAAGAAAAAGATGAATTGATGGGAGGCCGGCGAAGGAAGCGGCGGCTTCCGTCTATTGCTGCTGTCCCATCCATTCATCCTTTTTCCCTCTCTCTTCCATCTTCCCTTCGACAGAATGAGTATAAATAAAAAAATAAATACAAAATAATACAAACAAAAAATTCTTGCATAAAAATTTCATATATGTTTCTTCGTGCAACCCGCACTTGGCCGTTTTGGAAAACAAAAAGTATCCTAAATATTATTCTGAAAAATTAGCTATCCTAGTTCCAGCGTGATGCGTGTTCAAAGGGCTGTTTTCAAAAAAATATTCAATGTACAGATTTAGCGCAGTTATCTATAGATTGCACGTGGATACGCCGTGCATACGTCGATGAGTCTTCTGCGTCCGCGTCCTTTTATGCAAATTGTCAAAGGTTCGGCACCTAGGTGGGACGTCGACTAAAATAAGTATGTAAATAAGACTTGCGTGCGAGCAAGTGTTTGTGAAAGGTGGCCCGTGATGTTTGCGCTACGATGTGTGTGAATGTTTCATTTGTGTGTAAGTAAACTTTTATGGAAAAATAACAGGAAATGTTTTCGTTATCAGCTCACCACTGTGAAGAATTTCTATAGCTTTTGTGATCGTATAATATGTGTTGTTCTTACAAGATCAGATATGCGATAAGATTAAAGTTTTATAGAAATATTTTTATACAGGTGGAATGAAAAGTATACAAACAATGCACATGCGCCTTAAAAGTGTAAAACTTTAGAGTTGATAAAATAACGCTTTTAATTCCAGTTACTACACGGTGCTCCGTCATTTCATTTCCGCTCTTTGGATTAAGCGCAATAGGTGATTGAAAACTGATTCCGCGACTCGGTTGGGCCCGTTTTATATCGCAAAATCGGTATATCGTATTAATAGTGACGGGCAAAACGACTTTTTACCGCAAAACGAAACGAACTCATAAAACGAAATGAACTTTTGAAATTGCTTACACGATAAACTTTTATTTACGTTTACGTTATAATACTTTGTTGCTATACATTTAAATTATTACCTATTTGTTTCTCAATACCTTCGATATTACAGAAGTTATCCACTTCGCTTGAGCCTTCGATATATTAATTAAAAACGGTGGCTGAATCCACTGCGAATAAATATATTACAAAAATTAATAAGGACCGTTTTTCAATTATTCCACGCTAAAATAAGCTAGACTTTGGCAACAATATTTTCATTAAACGCGATGTTTTTTATTAATGCTGTGTTCAGTTATCATATATTTCTTTACTTGAGAGCAGGACAGAATGCCTTTCAACTTCCATTTCATTTTTAATTTTTTTTTACTAGGTGGTAGGACTTTTCTGCAAAGTTCGTCTAGGTAGGTACCACCGCGTTGCCAGTTATTCTGCCGCCAAGCAGTAGTGTGCAAGCACTACTGTGTTCCGGTTTGAAGGGAAGTAGCTAGTGAAATTACTGGGCTAATGAGACTTTACGAACTGATCTCACAGTCTAGAAATTTTTTTTAGACTGAGATGTCTCAGGATTACGTGCGCATTGCGCAGTGTCACGCTAAACTTTAGTTTAGAGTTCCGAGTGGCACTGCAATCTGTTACGGGCGGCCGTGTCGCTTAACACCAGGCGAACGACTAGCTCGTCACGTCATTCGATTACATAAAAAAAATTCATTAAACTGCTTTTTATAAATAAAATAACCGATAACGTCATGGTAACGTTAAGTCACGCACCGTCCTAAGTTATTTTGTAAATAGCTCCTGCTTTTATAAATAGCTCGTTGCTTTTAAAAACAGTTCTGCTTCAATAATAGCGTTTCGTTATAACGTTCAAGACTGTAGCGTACTGCGGCCCTGACAGCAGCGTATATAGAACGCTGCAGACAAAAGGCGAGCTCCTGTCACATCCATTCGCTGTTTTTAATTTACAGCTATCGGGATCATGCTACTGAATGCCACAACCTAGTCGAGTGTGAAAATAATGAATAGGATATCGCAGAGACTTTCTGCTGTAATATTGAATAGTAGGTACCTACTCTATTTATATGTAAAATATTTTTTAGTTTTTATTGAATGTATCCATAACACACGTGTCTAAAAAATTGTAATTGAAGTGGTAGCTGTATCAAATAGATAAAGCATTTAGAGAGATTTTTACAAAAATACATTCAACAAAATACATCTAAACTACTACCAAACTAAAACTATAAAATTAACAATATTATACGAAACGAATGTAATAACTAAACCACTGGCACTTATTTGGCTCAACGAATCAGCATTGCAATTCAACGAGACAATGCTGCCAGCATGTTGGGTACTTACTGGTAGTGGGCTGGAGCGTTTGCACTGTCTATGGCTAACCAACTCTGCCATCGCGGCTAGTATAGAGACCAAATGTTCTTTGTAGTAGATAGTTTATTTGTTTTTTATTATTGTAGTATTTAGTTTATTGAACAAAGGCACATTGCCCGTTACAAACCACTACCAGTAGGCAAAGTGCCCAAAATGCTGGCAGCATTGCCACGTTGAATGGCAATGTTCAACCTTTGGACCAAGTAGAGGCCAGCATTATGAAAAAGTAAAAAAAAAACTCTTTGTATTTTGAACCATTGCTTTATTTAGGAGCCACGCGTTTTCACGGCCATTGCGAAATAACTGATAGAAAATCCTGAAATGAATGTAATGAAGGCAAATGTTAATCTATACCTAGTTTTGATAAGAAATATATAATCATCGTCGTTTGTCGTGTATTTAAGAGCACAGAGAGACCCATTTTCCACGGCTACAAGTTAATGTAAGTGTCAGAATTTGAAATTGTATTACAAACTTCTTTAATTAAAATGCTTTTCTGGAGCGTAACAATGATAAAATGAGCTTCAAAATTATTTAATTTTATGAGCTTTGTATAACAATGTAAAAGATTCGAACTTGTGTTGATTTTTGCGAAATGATTACGTCACTTTAAATTGAGAAAAATACGGTCGAATTGAGACCGGCTCCTTTTGTTGAAGTTGTTAAAAGTAAGGGTTCAACAGGGTAGTTTCTGCCATCATGATAGCTCTATCATGATGGCAGAAAAACATGATAGGGATATTTTTGTTGCAAACTGGTATATAATTGTATACTGTTAATTATGGTACTGGTACACTGGTATAGTACTGTGTGTTCCGGCGGTATGAGAATAGGACCACCCCATTTCTTCCCGTGGGTGCCGTAACAGCCCAACATATTTTTTAGGGTTCCATACCCAAAGGGTAAAATGGACCCTATTACTAAGGCTCCGCTGTCCGTCCGGTCTGTATGTCTGTCTGTCTGTTCGTCTGTCACCAGGCTGTATCTCGTGAACCGTGATAGCTAAACACGAAGTTTTCTCACATGATGTATCTCTCTTGCCGCTATAACAATAAATACAGGGGCTCGCATACAACAAACCTGATTTTTTTGCTGGTTTTTATAGATAATGGAACCCTTCGTGCGCGAGTCCGACTCGCACTTGGCCGGTTATTTATTTATGCATAGTAGGTAGTTAATTAGTAATATTGAGCGCGTTGTTTATCAGGGATTATAAGCACATAATATAATATGCATTATACTTTGACATTATCATCTATAATCCACAAGGCTACTTTCCTAAAAGGTAGAAAGGAATCTTTAAGTAGGAGTTTATCTTTTCGGCATGCCTAATAGGCTCTTAGCACAATATCCTAATGAGGCTTTTATACTTTTTATAAAAGACAAAATACAATGAACATTTTTGTAACCTCCATTTTAGTATCGAACGTCAAAGTTACGAGGAACAAAGATTAAAGCACCTTTATTAAGTACCTACTCGGCTTTGGAGGGAAAGTATTTATTAGGCACTTCCGACCCGCCTCGGCTACAGTACACGCACAGCAATTGAGGAAGTCGAAAATCTTACCCTTTCTCCAATTCTCTCTCATCTCGATTCTCCTTCCCTTCATTATTTCTCCTCTACTCATTTCCCCCTGTCCCGTTCCTTCCTCCACTCCTCCCTACCTTCCCACATCGAACGTTATTAGTAATACTGTCAGATAGGTGTCATCATCTTTTTATTGTTGTAATTAAACCTGAAGAGGGAATCTTCCTCTACCAACGTTCATCTCCTTCGGTCTTGCCCGCGTTTCTTCATCCTCTCTTTCTTCTCATTCTCATCTTTTCCCTATTCCGTGCTAAAATTTTGTCCAAACCTGACAAATTTTAGGTAACTACAAGTAGTAAACTCACGTAAATACGTGTTGTCGCCTGGCAACTCCAGCTTCATTTTTTGATGTAGAAAACTGCAGGCGACGCTAGCGCCTCCTCTATACAGACGCGAGTTTTAAGTATACGTTAAGTTGGTTTGTTAATTCGTGTTTTTGAACGTACTTTTAAAGTTTTGGTTTCTGAACGAATTAATTCAACCAATGAGAGGCCTGCTGAGCTGCCATTGGTGACTGATTGGTGTCCGGTAAAAATGGCGGCTCAGGAGGAACGTTTGCTGGTTTTTCATTTTTATTCGGCAGTTGAGTTTGATTCGGCATTCGTGCAACATCGCTTAGTGTTGTTAGGATATTTTACCGCACAAAGTTATAGCGTGTAGTATCGTTTGTACAGCAGCAGTATCTTATTTATATTTAAAACGTGTGAAATATAGACTGTGGATTTTATTTACTTACATCGTTACCTTGTTTTATTTAAGGGCTTCCTACATACGTGAGTGCTAGCCGTTTACTACTTGTAATTCTGAATACTACTCACGTTTTAGTTTCTATAATATTAAATATTTAGGTCGCTATGAATTCATGTAGTTAAGTAACTCTAGTCATCAGCATAACAGAAAAAATACTAAGGCCCGATTTCACCAAAGTAGAATAAGGTTTATTCCAAGTATACGGCTATTCGTTACTCTTGAATACAGCTAATTGACACATGAAATTACACAAAAAGACGCCATTTTGATTGTATCAAAGGAATAAGTCTTATTCCTTCACAAAATTGGTGGTATAAGGGCTATATTTGCGTAACTCGATTGTTCTCGGGTTATACCTGGAATAAAATTTATTCTAGTTTGGAATGAATTCGGGCCTAAAATATACTGTTTTAACCATTGAATAAAAAATATTGAACGTAAATTATCTGTGTTATCTTCAACCTCAAAAAACTTGTTCTGACAGCGTTTATCGTTGGTTTTATATTCAAATTTTTGATTGGGATCGAATGGAAGCTCAAAATAATACTATGTGGTAACAGTTGCAAAAATATTAGGTGGGATCTGTTTGGTGGGAGCCATTGTGACCTAATAAATTTGGGAATTGTCAATCATAATAATCATAATCATAATAATTTTATTGGTAAAGCAATTTACATGTCAGACTTGCGATAACATTGCAACAATTAATATTTAAATTAATATACAATATAATGACTACCCTAAAATGTGTATGTATATTCTTTGAAGTTTGAAAATGGAGATTAAAATACTGTTGCAAACAACGCTCAAAAAATTCAGTACCTACATTTTACTCCGGTAGCTTTCTCAACTATCTTAAATGTGTAGTATAATAGATTTTGATGTTTGTAAATGGAGATTTAATTATTGCTGCAAACAACGCTCAAAAAATACAGTACCTACCTTTTAGTCGGTGTTAAAGCATAATAAAGCATTCAAATTTCGCGCCTATGGGGTAATTGGACTGTATCATTCTTTTTATCCTGTTCGTTCCTTCCCTCCATTCACTCGCCCAGTTCCGCCATATTTTCCAAACAACGCCGGTGTGCAAATCATATAAAAATCCATAAACTGTGACAAACTGTGTGAAACACCTCAAAAACCACATCAAAAGACCTATTAAACCGTGACACTAACATCAAGTGAACAGGGGGCCCCCTAGAAGCCTCCAAAGGAAAGGCGTTAGCAGCAGTCGACATCGGCATCATCGGTGAGTCCCTACCCTTTCTTCCATTCTCCCTTGTAATTTACCAAACAAAACTTTCTATCCATAGAATTATATACAGTCCATTCGAAAACAAACATTTTATGGTCCTTGACGACCGGATTCTGAAATTCGAATCAAATTCCTATTTTCGTTTTGCAATTTTTGTGTCAGCCATGTTTGTTCGCAAAAACCAAATGCATAAATTAGAAAAGTAAACAATCGTAGCATCAACTTATCGTAATTTCTACAACGCATGTCATTTCGTAGCATATTTCTGGGTTTTACATCGTTTGTCAATTGTTTTTCATCATAACAAGTGTAATATCAATTCATTATCATTCGGATCGGAACTCTTCAAATTATACCGGACGAAGTCGAACGAAACGAACCGAAGCTACAATTCGGCAATCGGGCGTGGTCCGCCGTGCTTCGTTCGTTCGTTCTACTTCGTATTCGTAGATCAGGGTATTCGTTCACATTCATTCAAAAGGATACCTACCGAACGACTCGGTACATTCATTCATTCGTTCGTTAGTGAGTGAGTATTATTATCGTCCAATCATAGCAAGGTGCACGAACCCATTCGTTCGTGTACCTATTCACTTTCGGTGAAAATAGGCATTTCAGTCTATTTATTTAGTTCATTTCAATCAATCGTTGGTTTTAGTTTAGGTGTAACATACGACGCTTACTACTAATATTAGTTCGTACCATCAAAACAAACAAACTTTGTGCAGTTATTTGGGCGTAACATACAGCGCCGGAAAAACAATAACAAACATTCTTTTTGTGTTCGAATCCCTTGTGTAGCATATAACACTAGGATATCTTTGACTTTCACTCGTTCTGTCTTTTAGGACAAGTGTGTTGCATTCTAACAATCAAAACAACAAATTGTAAACAAGTAAATAGTGTGTGTTGTGTGTAATAGTTCGTATTATCGCTAAAAATGAGTGAAACAATGATTGCTCATTATGAATCAAAGCGTAACATGGCGCTCAAGCGCCTGCGCGATGCAGCTGCGTGTGCGCGTAATTGCTCGACGGACCCTGATTTAATAACGCGTTTAGAGACATGGTGTACGCGAATAGACGTTATTTTAGAAACATTCAATGATGCCCATGTGAGTTTATTGTGTGAGTTACAAAAGGCTGGCGAGGATGATAAAGAGGTGCAGCAGTCGCAGTCTGAATACCAAGAACAGGCTGACAACATGTACTTTGAGGTGTTAGAAGCTAAACGTAAGTTTTTATCAGCAAAAACATTAGAGCCTTCTGCTGCAGCACAGTGTAAACAAACAAAACCTAACACCAAGTTGCCACCAATGCGACTTCCTATCTTTACAGGACAATTTAAAGATTTTCCAGGTTACATTGATCTTTTCAACAGTCTGGTGCATCACCGAACAGATTTAACAAATGTAGAGAAGTTTCAATATTTAATCACAACACTGTCAGGTGAACCAATGAATGTTATTCGTGCTTTTCCTGTCTCTGAGGCTAACTATATGAGTGCCTATAATGCGTTAGTGAATCGTTACAACAACAAAAGACATTTGGCATTTATGTGCTGGGAACAAATAAACAATTTGAAAGCAATGCATTCTGGTTCGGCTCAGAGCTTGCGGAACTTATTAGATGTGTATAGTGAGAACATAGCCATGCTCAGTTCATTAGGTCTGCCAACAACACAGTGGGATTTTGTTCTATTTCATTCACTGCTAACAAAATTAGACAAATCATCTCGGGAAGCTTTTGAGCTGTCTAGTACCAGCAAGGATTTTCCTAGTTTCAAGGAACTAGAATCATTTTTATTAGATAGGTGTAATGCTCTTGAACGATCATCACTGTCAAATCTTAACAACACCACTTCATCATCTTCATCATCACCTCAACAACAAATTAACAAGCGTGTGATTTCAACCAATCAATCCAAGCCAACCATGCTTTTGGCTCAAGCATCTTCACAATCATGTGTAGTGTGTAAAGAGAACCATCCTCTTTACATTTGTCCCGAGTTTTTATCAAAACTTCCACATGAGAGGTGTCAAGTTGTAAAACAAAACAAATTGTGTTTGAATTGTTTACGTTCAAATCATTTATCAGCATTGTGTGTATCCAACCATACATGCAAAATCTGTAATCAGCGTCATAACAGTCTTTTGCATTTCCCAAAGAAGACAGAGTCTAGCAGACCTGTTGCTTCCCAACATAACCAAGCGAGTGCTTCATCTTCTCGAACCACTTCAGTATCAAAGTCGGGTTCAGATGAACATGTGATCACACCAGTCACATCATTGTCAAATGTGGCTTCAGGTACAGCATCAAGCACCCATTTTGTCATGCTAGCAACTGCTAAGGTAGAGGTCAAGGATGGTAGAGGATCTTTTCAAACGGTACGAATCTTGCTTGATCCCGGGAGTCAAAGTCACATCATTACCAAAGCTTGTGCCCGTCGGTTAGGTCTGACTCAACATAAAATTCTAACACCTATGTCAGGTATTGGTGAAGCTCCTGCATGCTCTTCCAGCAAGGTATTTCCAGAAATCAGACCGGTGGGGAAGTTGGAACCATCATTTACTACTGAAGCGGTCACATTAGACAAAATTTGTGGTGACATGCCCACTCATCCAGTGAGCATTCAGAACTTTGATCACCTATCAAATTTAAAACTGGCGGATGATAAATATCATACTTCTCGTCCTGTGGATATCCTCATTGGTGGAGAGATATTCCCACAAATTCTTTTGCCAGGAAAAGTTGGCGGTGGACCACATGCTGCAACTGCTATCAATACAATCTTCGGATTCATTCTCATGGGAAAAACTTTAACAAGTTCATCATCATCATCTTCCACTCCTGTTTCAATCAATCATGTGTCAATGGACGCCAACCTGGATGTGGCTGTTCAAAAGTTTTGGGAGTTGGACAACATACCGAGTGGAGATAACAAACAATCCCACTCAACAGAAGATATGCACTGTGAAGAAATATTTCAATCAACACATCAACGTGACGCTGATGGACGATACATTGTCCACCTACCATTTCGTGATTCTTCACCACCAGCATTTGAGGAGGCATACCCAATTGCACTGAGGCGCTTTGTACAACTGGAAAAACGTCTTTTGGCAAAACCAGCATTTCATGAACAATACAACCAACATGTCATGGAGTATTTAGCAAGCGGACAGATGGAGAAGGTTCCTGTTGATGAATGTCAGTCCTCTTCTGGTTTTTATCTTGCGCATCACGCTGTAACAAAATCAGACCGCAGTCTGCGTGTGGTCTATGATGCTTCAATGAAGGACAAAAAAGGAATGTCTTTAAATGACACTCTTTTGACAGGCGCTAAACTTCAAGCTGATATCGCCAACATTCTCCTGCGTTTTCGGCTCCATGCCATCGTGTTTACTGCTGACGTGCGTCAAATGTACCGGCAGATCAGTGTAGCGGCGGAACATCGTGATTACCAACGGATCTTGTTTAGGTGTTCCCCTGATGAGCCTATTCAAGAATATAGGCTCAATCGTGTCACATTTGGTGTATCTTCAGCACCATTTTTATCAATACGTGTTCTACATCAATTGGCTCAAGATGAGGGTGACTCGTTTCCAGCTGCATCTCAAGTGTTGCTCCAGGATATTTATGTTGATGATGTTGTCACAGGTTGTCAAAACATTGATGAGGCAACTAGTCTACAGCAACAGTTGATTGATATTATGGCAGCTGGAGGGTTTGAGCTCAGGAAGTGGTCCAGCAATCATGAGGCTGTGCTACAGAACATACCTGAAGCTCACAAAGCAGTATCAAATGTCAACCAAACATTTGATAGTGACGGTCTCTTCGTGAAGGTGCTAGGTCTGGCCTGGAATTCACAAGAGGACATTTTCAATTATCAGGTCAATCAAATTGATCGTGAGTGTACCAAACGTACCATGCTTTCCGAGCTGGCACGCATTTATGACCCTATTGGTCTTTTAACGCCATTAACTTTCTTGGCGAAGCATCTCATTCAGCGTTTGTGGCTGCTTGGTTCATCGTGGGACCAGCCTGTGCCCGATGACATCCATCAAATTTGGTCGAAGTATAGTCAGCAGTTGCCTCACCTTTCTCAACTCGCAATTCCACGGCGCATAACATCTGACGACGCTGTCTCCTACCAACTTCATGGATTTTCAGATGCAAGTGAGGCGGGATTTGCAGCTGCGGTGTACCTTCGGTCCACTAATCATCAAAATCAGCATCAGGTGGTTCTGGTTTGTGCGAGGTCACGCGTCTCCCCAACCAAGCGCAGGACTTTACCAAGGCTTGAGTTGTGTGGTGCTTCATTGCTTGCGGACCTTATGCGACATATCATTAACACTTATAGCAAATTCCTCAACATAAAAAGTGTCAACACCTGGACTGACTCCATGATAGTGTTGTCGTGGATCAAATCAAACTCGTCAAACTTCAAGGCATTTGTGGGTAATCGCATATCAAACATTCAGCGCAAGCTTCCAGATTCTGTCTGGAAACATGTCCCAGGTAAACATAACCCTGCGGATCCAGCAAGTCGTGGTTTGACACCCGATGAGCTTATCAATCATGATCAGTGGTGGACAGGCCCTCAGTGGCTTTCTTTGAATCAAGAACAGTGGCCTCATGAGCCCATAAATTCAGATGTGACGCATCATTCAGATCCTGAGGTGAATTCTGAAAAACGTGCCTGTGTTTTGAACATAACCAATACAGTTGACGTACATCCAATTGACCATTTGTTAGAAAAGTACTCCTCATTAAGGAAAATTCAACGCATTTTATCATATTGTACTCGACTTGTGTATCGTTTTTAAAATAAAAAAAATTCATTGATGCCTTGCGAAAGAGTAAGCGTACAGGCCACTTAACCGAACAAGAGCTTCAACAATCCCTTATGGTACTAGTAAAACATACTCAACATTCAGAGTTTAGTGAAGAGATCAATCTTTTGCGTTCAAACCGTGTCTTACCAAAATCATTTAGGAAACTTAACCCATTTTTAGATCAACACCAAATTTTGCGCGTGGGGGGTAGGCTCTCTCAGTCGGACCTCAATTATGAAGCAAAACATCCAGCTTTGCTTCCTCGCAAGCACCGTTTGACGCAACTTATCATTCAATGCACTCACAACGAAAATTTTCATCCCGGTTTACAAACAATGCAGTATCTTCTGCTCCAAAATTTTTGGATTTTGTCTTCCAAGCGTGCCATTCGCCAAACTATTTCTAATTGTTATCGTTGCTTTCGAGTAAAACCACATCATTTTCAACCGGCAATGGCAGACTTACCACGTTCTCGCATTACTCAAATCAAAGCATTTCAAACGATAGGTTGTGACTACGCCGGACCGTTTAACATCACTTTTCAACGCTATCGCGGAGCACGCTCCGTCAAGGCATACCTCTGCTTGTTCGTATGCTTTGCAACAAAAGCACTTCATTTGGAACTTGCTTCCGATTTATCAACCGAAGCATTTTTAGCTGCCCTTCGCAGATTTATAGCAAGACGTGGCCGTTGCAACGTTATTCACAGCGATTGCGGCTCCAATTTCAAAGGTGCACAGTCCCACCTGGCAGACCTAATGCGCACAGCATGTGAAACGGAGCGCATCCAATTTAAATTCAACCCACCAGGAGCCCCTCATTTTGGAGGCCTGTGGGAAGCAGGAGTAAAATCCGTTAAGACCAACCTGTATCGCGTTGTGGGCACTCAGACCTTGACCTACGAGGAGTTGAACACACTGTTGACCCAAGTAGAGTCAATTTTAAACTCTAGACCAATTTGCCCAATGAGCACAGATCCTTCAGATCTATCAGTTTTGAGTCCAGGACATTTTCTGACTTTAGCACCACTTACAGCAGTACCATCTCCAGATTATTCGAACACAAAAATGAACAGACTTACGCGTTGGCAACTTTTGCAAAAAATGCACCAAGATTTTTGGTCTCGGTGGCACAACGAATATCTTACCACTCTATCACAACGATTGAAGTGGACTAAAGCTTCACCTCCAGTAAGCATCGATCAACTTGTTATAATCAAGGACGAGAATACTCACCCACTACGGTGGCGTTTTGGTAGGATAATTGAACTGTATCCCGGACGCGATGGGATTCCTCGTTCTGCCACGGTCAGGACTGCACAAGGTGTCTTAAAACGACCACTTGTGAAGTTGTGTCCATTACCAGATATGAGTGACGAATAACGTAACTATTTTTGTATCATTTTCATAAGCATAACATGTCTATATTTTGTATTTTGTGTATTAATTTGTATATCATATCACTTTCTTTAGCTTATCATACTTATCAAAACAAAATGCATTGGTTGTTGTGAACAAATTTTCAATTTTGGACGTTACTGTCTCATCAATTCGCCAGCAGGGGGGGAAGATAATGTTAAAGCATAATAAAGCATTCAAATTTCGCGCCTATGGGGTAATTGGACTGTATCATTCTTTTTATCCTGTTCGTTCCTTCCCTCCATTCACTCGCCCAGTTCCGCCATATTTTCCAAACAACGCCGGTGTGCAAATCATATAAAAATCCATAAACTGTGACAAACTGTGTGAAACACCTCAAAAACCACATCAAAAGACCTATTAAACCGTGACACTAACATCAAGTGAACAGGGGGCCCCCTAGAAGCCTCCAAAGGAAAGGCGTTAGCAGCAGTCGACATCGGCATCATCGGTGAGTCCCTACCCTTTCTTCCATTCTCCCTTGTAATTTACCAAACAAAACTTTCTATCCATAGAATTATATACAGTCCATTCGAAAACAAACAGTCGGGTAGCTTTCTCAACTATCTGTCTATCTATTAACGTCGCGTCGTCCAACGTCGAACCTTCGCAGCTAAGAGCTTTCACGGTGTCATTTTATCGAGGGTTTCTAAGTACCCACAAGCTATTAGTGTCTCGAGCAGGCTGAAACTCTATAATGTACTTTTATTTCCCTTTAAAAACTTTTGTTACACCTATCAATATGTTTTTGATATGTTTATAAATGTTTTTTATCATCTTTCTGATATTACGGGGAAAGGTTTGGAAGCTGCTTGTGTGAGATGTTGTGGGGGTGTGTGTGTGTGTGTGTGTATGTGTTTGCAGCCTCAGGAAATTAATAAGGTTCTATGATAATATTCTTTGGGACAATGAGGAATCCTGGTAATCAAACATTTAACGGGTTCGACCAAACCTTTTTGACCTGCTATCTGATTTCCGAATTTGCCTTTACGCAGCTTGACGTCGTCGTAATGTGTACCCAGACATTTTACAAAATTAGAAGTCGCACCCTACACGATTTTTGCGTTCTTTATTGACTCAGAAATTGTAGAACGACCTGCCATCCTCGGTCTTTTCGGTCTTTCCCCTGGTTAAAACATTCAAGAAAGGTATCATTAATGTAGAGTCCTACGGGTTGGCAACGCATCATCATTGCCCCTGGTGTTGCATTAAGTCCATAAGCGATGGTGACTACACTTACAGTCAGGTGACCATCCCTCATCTATACATATAATACAACTGTAACTGAACTAAATCTGTACATGGAATATTTTTTGAAAACAGCCCTTTGAACGCGCATCACGCTGGAACCAGATTTCCCTGAAATTTGGTATGTTCATAGCTAATTTTTCAGAATAACATTTAGGATACTTTTTGTTTTCCAAAACGACCAAGTGCGGGTTGCACGAAGAAACATGTATGTATATAATTTTTATGCAAGATTTTTTTGGTTTGTATTATTTTTTATTGATTTTTTATTTATACACATCCTGTAGAAGGAAAGATGGAAGGGAAAGGGAAAAAAATCGGGGAAAAGGGTGAATGAATGCACCCATTCATCTTTTCCCCCTATCTTTTTCCCTTTCGCTTCCCTCTTACCCATAAACAGGGTTAAGGCGTAAAACAATTAACCCGTGCGAAGACGGGGCGGGCCAACTAGTACCTACTATAAAAAACTAAACAACGATTCTATTAATAAACGCGACATACGTGAGTAGGATGCATACGCGACCTTTATGTGTGTAACCATGCATACACCTGTACTTAACAGCGTGGGTTGAACGCATTTACGAACACAACGACTGACAGCTCGGTGGGAATACAGGGTTTATTATTATAAAACTGAATTGGTATTTGTTAGTGTATTTTTGCGAGCGTTGCACCCGACCACGGCTTTTTGGCACCTATACTATTGATAATTCGCGCCCCTAGGCTACATTTATGACAGTATTTATGTATAGTGAATAAATAAAATAAAAACGACGTTAATTAAGATGCGATTTACTGTACATAATAGTGGATATACTTGTACCCCTTTTAATGTTCGCATGATTGAAGGTGGCTCCACACTACATCTGTGTTGGAAACTGGAAACCTCAAGTGAGAGAATCCCAATTAAATCTTTCAGTTATACATATATACCGTTGACTGACCTGTTAGCTCATTTGGTATTAGCTCTGCCTTCTGAACTATAGGTTGTGGGTTCGATTCTTATCCAGGACAAACATTTGTGTGATGAACATCGATGTTTGTTCTGTGTCTGGGTGTTATATTGTATTCTATGTTTATTTACAAACAAAAAAGTATCTAAGTATTCTATCAGTTATCTGGTTCCCATAATACAAGCTATGCTTAGTTTGGGACTAGAAAGCGTTGTATGAAATGTCCACTCATTTTATATTTTATTATATTTATTATATGCTCTGTCGTTAAATCCGACATATTCGTAAATTGCCGGTACTAAGAAAAAAATCATATACTGTGAAACCCTCAGAATAAAGCTCCTTAATACAGGATAAAATCCGTTTTACACATGTTAATTGCATCACTGTTATCATCTGGTACGCATATAGAAAACATATGACTGTGTGATGTCTCAGGATGGCGTGCGCAGTGCAGTGTCACGCGAAACTTTAGTTTGGAGTTCCGAGTGACACTGCAATCTGTTATGGGCGGCCGTGTCGCTTAACACCAGGCGAACGACTCGCTCGTCCCGTCATTCGTTTACATAAAATAAAATAAAAAACATATTTCCAGCTTCATATTTTCAGTAAGATATAATTTTGTAATTATGTTTAAGCTAAGACCGTAATGCTAACCTGATTTGCATAGATAATTTCATGAATTTGATTTACATACGTAAATCATGTTATTCGAAAACTCGCTCACGCAAAATAACATTTTCCCCACACGTTGTCTTTTTAACCCACTTGAAAAAATGAAAGAGAGTAGGCACAGGTATTATATAGGTCTGGCAAATGTAAATTGGCTTTGATTCGTTGCAGTGAAATTTAATTTTTGTTGTTTCGGGTCAAATATCTATTTGAGTAGCTCTTCTCTCCGCACGCCTCTCCTACTGCTCACTCGAGCGAGAAGATAAACATTAGCTAGTCTTCATTAGGAACGACACAAACACGGCATACGAAGACGTCATCAATCCGTCTTCAGTAGTCGTCATTTTTACGTCCTAAGATGACATCTTGAGGGTGTGACAAATGTACATACTTTTCTGGTACTACCATCAGAGGTCATTGTAAGACATCTTTTCGTCACAGAATGACCTGATAAAGACTGTCTTTATAACAATGATTTGTTACCTGGGGCAGGATACTTTTGATTCTACCCTGCGCCGTAGATCAGGGAAGCGTTTTTCTTACAGATGATGGTGTCCTAATCCATCCATGATAATCTATAAGCCAAATTGTGCATATCATCCGCACATCACCGGGCAGCCGCGCATTAATGGTAAGTATTGTTTGCAAAGATATCTAATATTGTATCAAAGTTTTTAGGATGTCAGAACAATTTTTAATTTAAACAAAAGAGCTGTCATTGTGTCTACCTGTAAATATTGGAAGAGAGACAAATGGAGAAAGAAACAGAAAAAGATTTAGACAGAAAGAGTGAGCAATAGAAGCCGATAATGAGGAAGAAAGAGGAAGGAAAGGAAGAGGAAGAGTGAGGAAGGGAAGATATGGGCTAGTAAATCCACCACTTTGATGCCGTGTACGTAGATTAAATGTGAGTAAACGTAAGTTTCTGTACCAAAAACACTCCTTTCATCCCAAAAACTTGTTTATTCTACTCAAAAAGCTACACAAAATAATAGGCACCAAAACGCGCAACTTCCAAAAACACTTAGAAATTCGATACCTCGGTGCTGCTGCGGGAAAACTGAGCAAACCTCTCCCACGATAAATAAGAAAGTTAAAAAGGGATATATACATTTCCCATAAAACATCCGGTGAAAAGATTTATTGCGTACTCAAATGTGCAAAGTTTTAGATACAACATCCCCGATACGCTGAAAGAAATTAACTTCAATATTTGGAGAAAGATTTTGGCATAAGTTATCTACATGCCGGAAGTTGCTTTAGTGAGTACCTATTTGTTTTGAACAGGCATACTTCGAAATCAACTGAAATAGAACTCGGAATTAAATCAAGAAATTTCAAACGCACGACACGTGTGCATCTTTTAATAGATAATTGTTGCGTTGGCGTTCAACTTCGTTCGAACGACTTCAGAAATACTTAATATTTTTCCTTAATGTTTTAATTTCTTCTTTTAATAAAAATTCAATTCTATAACAATCTTTATACCGTCAGTCATGTATGTAATTATTCATCATCCGTCAACCCTTATTCTGTTTAAATGGGATCGGTGCAGCTAGTCTTTTCTTCCACTCATTTCTGTCAGACGTCATCTCAACATTCACTCCCTTAGCACACATATGATTTTTCACACAGTGCAACCATACATTTTTTGGTCTTACTCTATACCTATTATATTTACCATCAACATTCACATTCAAAACTCTCTTTCAGTGACATGGCTTTCATCTCTCCGCATGACATGACCTTGGTCATACTACGATAGCCTATTACTTCTCAACTTTTCCGTCACTGGTGCCACTTTCAATCTACCCCTACCCCTCGTTACACCACACATCCATCTAAGCATTCGCATTTGTAAAGTTTAATAAGTTTAAGTTTAAGTTTAATCCAAATTATTTGTTGTGACTACAACAAATAATTTGGATTACGACGCACATTGACCAATACGCATGACCATATTCATATTCATTATTCATTTATTTGCATACGAAAAAACGATACGATACGTTTTTTTTATAGATGTTACTAACCACCGATGATGTTTACCGTCATAAATACGTGAAATGACCGACATGTTTGAAAATCAAAATGCTTATCTATATTTTAAGTTACTGGCAATTTGCATCAGCGAAACTTCGTGCTTAGTATATCATCACTATCATCATTAACAGCATGAAGACGTCTACTGCTGAACCATATGTGTAATAAATACTAATAGTGAGTCAACTCGGCGGCTAGACGGAGCAACGATGGAGTGCGGTATGAAGGAGAGCGGAGGTCCCCCCCTGCCCGCGACGTCTGCGGTAGTACCCACCGGCTCGCTTGGGTTGGGGTACGCCCGTTCAGGCGTGTCGCGTACGCAGAACAAGTTGCAATTTGATAAAATTCAATGTTTACTAAGAAAGTACCTACCTCTTACCTACCTACAATTTATTTATTCAAGAAAATGTGTATGTAGTTATATACCAATTTTATAAATGAATCTATAAATTATGAATTCTTCTTCTATTATACGTATATTGAATGTACTACGTTTATAGAAGAAGAATTCTTCGACCTATCTTTTCGTCCAAAATACGAATAGGTATAGATAACACCGAGCATAGCTCTCTCCATAGCTCGCTGGGCGACTTTGAGCTTACTAATGAGGCCAACAGTAAGAGACCATGTCTTAGTTCCATAAGTCATCACTGGCAACACACACTGATTGAAAACCTTCGTTTTCCTTAAACCGTAGCATATAAGCATCGAATAAACAAATTCTAATACGTATTGGGAATATCGATACAAAGGCTTTGCAGTACAAGGTTTGCCAACGTTTCTGCGTACTACATGGTAAGTACTCATAACACATTTTACGGGAGACCATAAAAATAATACGGGCGGTGGGTGCGTAAGTTTGCTTATAGGCATATATAGGTACTAGTCCTTTTTGCGTAATAAGAAATGTAGCTGTAAGTAAACCCAGCTCTGTTTTTGCAGAGGAAACGACATAGACCGTTTTGTGTAGGTATACTAGATACCTATAAAATTAAAATATTTAATTCACAGGCAGTATTCCTCTGCCGGTGATGCTGTATTTTGCTTGTCATTAAATAAATAGAGTGGCGACCATGAACCGGAAGACGCAACGTAAACCGGCCTCCACTAGGTGGTGAACGACGATCTGGTGAAAACCGCGGGGGCTGATGGATGCAAAAGGCGAGCAGCCGCGCAAAGTGGTGCTTCTGGGGCCTATGTTCCGTCTTCAGGCTAAGGGGTAAGTTTGCCTAGGCGAGAAATGAGTAATGAATGACACATGTGACGAGATACTAAGCGGTATATAAGCACCCATCCGTATAGGCGTATCACAGAATTTACCCTATTTAGATACTAAGTCTATGAGGTGTAATACATCTTCATCTTTGACTTTACAAACTGTACTGTAAATACATTGTAAGTTAGACACCATTTTTAGGCATATTGTTTTATAGCCACTTTGCTTTGTAGGCAGTCTGATCATAAAAGCTTAGAGGTAAATAATAATTAACCAAAACTAAATATAATTTTCTTAATTTATTTATTTATTTTTTATTTATTTATTTATTATTGCATTCATGTACATCATTGTTATAGGTAATATACAATAACAAGTATTATATAATACACAAGATCTTAAATAGTTAGTTGGTAGGTTGACATGAGCTCTGGAAGGACGTTTGCAAGTTAAAGTGACTTGTGAGTCAGTCCAAAAACAATAATTTACATATGTGTCAATATTACTATTTTACTATTTTACAATTTTACAAAGCGGCATAGGCATTGTGCCGCGTTGAATAATTATATTTTGTTCATTTGGCTATTTCCGTGCCGGGTGAGGACCATGCCAAGTGGGGATCGCGCCCAGTGAGGATGTAGATACATTAGCTTGCTTATGTATACTCTAAGGGATGAATCTATAAGTAGTGTAGTAGTGTAGTAGTTAGCTTGAGTAATAAAGGCACATTGCCCGTAAAAAAAAAGTTATAAAAAAAGGGATGTAGTAGCCATTTGTTGTAGACCTAAGTTAAAATTAATGAATGAATGCTACAGTTTTGTTGTTATAGTAAAATAACTAGCTGCGCCCAGTGGTTTTACCCGCGGATAAAAAGTAGCCGTGGTTTTTTTTCTAAATCAATAGATTCAATACCTGACTATTGATTTTTCAAAAATCCAATAATGTAGTTTTAGTTTTCTTCAAAATTGGGCCCATGCCTCCTTTGAGTACTTTTCGATATTCCTCATATTTTCAGATTTAGCCTACCACGCCTACTTGAAAAGTTCAACCTGTATAAGCTATGTTTGTTCCAAATTTTATCCGTATCCGTCCAGCCGTTGTGACGTGAGACAAACAACCTTTAACACAAATGTTCGCCTTTGTAATATTAATAGTGTGATCTATGTCTGTAGTGGTATGATTCATGGAGCAACAAAGCGCTTTGACCCTTAATTTTTGTACCCTTGTCCAACAAAACATGAATTATCTCTAGAAACTTACACAAAGGCGTTTAACTCAACTAAGTACATTTAAGTTACATTTGCTTAATGTTTACATAATGAGTTTTCATGGCTCCCTCGTTTACTTGCTATTATAAACTTAGAAATAACAAATGTTGTGTAACGTGATTTATTACGAAAGGTTTCTAATTTACCCGCGTTTATTGAATTATTCTTGGGAAATAATAACCTGAAGCTGATGAGGGTATTAAACTTGAGATGTTGTTTCAGTGTTGGCTCAGCGCGAGCGATTTTATCTTCAAATTAGGGACTTTATTTGTACACTGCAATATTAAATACCTATTTAAAAAGCTGCCGATCAACTAATTTGTTTCTATACTTATTACATACTAGCGGCTCGCCCCGGCTTCGCACGGGTATAATAGTTTTGCAGCGCGATTAAAAATGATTTAACCTACGTCACCAGGGGACAGTGTAGCTTTCCAACAGTGAAAGAATTTTTCAAATCGGTTCAGTAGTTTCGAAGCCTATTCAACGCAAACAAGCAAACAATCAAATCTTTCCTCTTTATAATATTGTTATAGAGGTTATAGACTACAAATTAGTCGATCGGTGCATGCTAGTCGAAATCTAGTGGAGCTATTATACCTTTATTATTATCGTAAGACACAGAATACACACAGATTCCTTATTTCCTTGACACAATATTAACATTGAAAGCCACTGAAACGAGCACCATCACTCATGTTTCTAGACTGACAGAGTATCAGAGAATATTCATTTATCACCTTCAATGTTGACAAGTGGCAATGTACCACTAAATTGATCAGACCTTCCGATAAAATCGATATAATGTTTATGGTCTATTCTGGTATATTAACTTTCATTCGTTACAATATACTTTTTTGGTGTTAATTGGTTTTAACTATGGAGGTATCTCTATCCCAACTAATCTCTACTTTAATATATAAAAATGAAACGTGGATGGTATGTTTGTTTGATCGTGTAGCCTCTACGCTGAAAGCCCGAACTGATTTGGATACAATTTTGGTTATGTCAACATATTAGGATACTTTTTATCCCGGAAAATTGAAAGCTCTAATTGGTAAATGCATAAGTAAACCCCGGGCGCCCTCTTGTACCTACCCGTATACCTACTGGGTGTAATTGAATTCATTAGCATCCTTTGAAACTAGGTACCTACTCCTGACACCGGTCACGTGTGGACCAAAATTTATGAAATCTAACGCATCGATTTGGTATCGATATCAACTGATAACTTACTTAACCAACAGCTACTGTACAAGATTAGATGAAAATAATGAAGTACTGTTGTTATCATTACATAGTAGTAGCGCTCATAGCGAAGCAAGACTAGCCGCGTCTAACCGATGGGTAAAATTAAGCAAATTAGCTGCGGTCACTACTTTGATGGGTGACTGCTACAGCAAAAAGTGGTATTTTTAACTGAGCGCTACCGTCAGAGCGCTTAGTGGTCAACACTACTTCGGAGGGCACGTTAAGCCGTCGGTTCCGGCTAGTCTTAAGACAATAGTCGTTAAGCCAAGTCAGAAGACTTAGAGAGGTCTAAAAATTCTGACACCAGGGCTGACCATTTGTCAACAAAAGAAGAAGAAGAAGATCATTACAATAAAATAACAAAAACTTTTAAACACATCAAAATCATTCGTGCCAAACTGCGTTAGGCGCCGGCAATCATCATAATTTTCAATAATTTTTTTCATTTGCACTTAAACATTAATAACTGATGTACTATCATGTACTCAATTTACGCTAATGAGTTCAATTGCACCCTGTATAATTATTTATATATTATTATTATTATTTATTTATTGTGATAAAAACGACAAAATCAATTACAATTACCACAAAATATTTCATACAGAATAAACATGTCAAGGTATTAAATAATAAAAATTATGTTGACAGTATTTGTATACTAACATAAGTAAGTAATAATAATTATATAATGACATTGAATAATACACGTAATCCTCAAATGAATCTATTTCTTCTTTCCCACTTCTATGTTTTGAGAATTATTTAGCAAGATAACCCCTCAAAACAAATACACGAGAGCCCTATAAAACACGAAGTCATGACAAATGCTATGCTATGTAATCGTTATTCATAGCGGTAGTTTATACAGTAATAGATAAAACGCGCGGTATGCCGAATGCAAATTAGATCTGCTTAATTAGAGATACTCGTCAGGTATGTAGGTGAATTACCGCCTCGGAATCCGCTGGAATCCTAAGTGCTCTGAATAGTTTAGAGTTCTAGAATAATTTGGGTATTAGGTTTTACCACAGAGCAAGAAAAAAAATACGCTTCACCCCCCGAAGTGTCATATTTTTAATGCTATGGGTTTTACCTGCGGGTTACAGGATCCGACGTCTATACTTCGATTTTTGCCCTTCGAAACTTTGGGCATGACATTGTTTTTTTCTCTAATCTGTGAGCGTGACGTAGAAACGTCATCTGTCTTTTTTTAAAATATTGGCTACTGTTTCCGCCAAATGCGGCACAACTTTGCCACTAACCGTAAAGGGATAGTACTCATTAAGGGGGGGGGGGAATTTCTAATAATATTATCTGAATAGAATTTATTTTTCACATAGGTAAGACATTCGTTGCTGAAAATAGGACTAGGTAGCCTATGAAACGCCATTTTGGACGCTTATCATAATTAGCAGGTGTCTGGTGATTCCAGAATCATCATCATCAACAGCCTGAGGACGTCCATTGCTGAACACAGGCCTCATCCACAGAGCGCCACTTTGAGCGGCTGCTCGCCTCCTGCATCCATCGGGTCCTCGCGGCTTTTACCAGATCTTCGGTCCACCTTGTGGGGGGCTGGCCTACGCTGCATCTTACAGTTCGTGGTCTTCAGTCGAGAACCTTTCTTCCCATCGGTTGTCATCAGAATGATCGCAGAATGGTTCTATCCATTCCCTGGATATTCCCTTAGCCAGTTCTTACGGCACCCGCAGGAAGAGATAGGGTATTATATTTATATAGTATTCTCACACCGGGAGCACACTGCTCATATAATAACACAATTTAAAATAAGATATATAATCATCATCATCATCATTAACAGCCTGAAGACGTCCACTGCTGAACATAGGCCTCCCCCAGGGTTCACTGTCGAAACTCATAAAATCGTTTGTCATAATTTTGTTACAAATAAAAATGTTACTTATAATCATCATTTCACATAATGTGATTTATTATACTTTCACTACATCTAATTTTCTTTATTATAAATCAAAATTAATAATAATCCAAATTTATAAGAATGAAACTCATAAGGCGTATATAACATAACAGTACAAATTTATAATGTTCTTTTACCATAACTAACTTTAAGCATAAAACAAAATATCAATAATACTGTAAATTAATGTGACTGGAACTGTTGATTGTTATATATATCCTAATCAGTTATAAAAACGTAGTACGGCAAGCCAATTTGCTCTTCAATCTATGCAGGCACTTCATCCAGTCAAAACAAACAAAATTAACGTGTGGACTGTGGGTAATTGTAAAATAACTTATATTTTCTCATGTTATGTTGATTTTGGTGTTGTTGGTGAACTTTGTGCATTATTTTAATAAATAACTTGAAATGTCTAATAAAAACACGTGTAAAATATTTAAATCAAATAACGGTAACCTGAAACTTAATATAGATGGTTTCTGTAATTTTTTAATATAAGGATAAGTGACTTCTGGCACTTCGCCGGCCGCTGCCGCGGCACGCTCGCTACGCTTCGCTTCGCTCGCTCGGCTCGTGCGTCGTGTGGTCACAGTTAACCTAACGCTCCTCCTCGCTTCGCTCGTCGTCGCACCTATTTATGACTTTGCCTTAGACTAGTATCTTAGTATCTTTAGGGTATACATGCATATGTATATAATGATTTAACTACCTCAAAATTATTATTATGTTAACTAAAAAATATGAAAAAGTCATTATGAACAATACAATTATGAATGCTGATTATTATGAAATTATAAGTAATGAAATTTATAATAAAAAAAAGTATGATAAAAAAATTCTTAACATTAACATTATAACATAATTTTTAATAAATTTAAACATTATTTGAATAAATTGTATAAGAAAAGATCAATATAAAAAGTAACTATTATGAACAAAGTTATTTATAAATAACCACCATTATAAATTTCATCATTATTAAAAATGAGGTATGTGAAATGAAATTATGAATAATGAAATTATTAGTACAGACGGTATCCCCTCCCCCAGAGCACGCCACCTTGAGCGGCTGCTCGCCTCCCGCATCCATCGGCTCCCCGCGGCTTTCACCAGGTCGTCGGTCCACCGAGTGGGGGGCCGGCCCACGCTGCGTCTTCCGGTTCGTGGTCGCCACTCGAGAACCTTTCTTCCCCATCGGTTGTCAGTTCTACGAGCGATGTGGCCTGCCCATTGCCACTTCAACTTACTAACTCTAAGAGCTATATCGGTCACTTTAGTTCTCCTGCGGATCTCCTCGTTCCGGAGCTTATCTCGCAGGGAAACACCGAGCATAGCTCGCTCCATAGCTCGCTGCGCGACTTTGAGCTTACTAATGAGGCCAACAGTAAGAGACCATGTCTCAGTTCCATAAGTCATCACTGGCAACACACACTGATTGAAAACTTTCGTTTTCAGGCTCTGCGGTATTTTGGACGAAAAGATAGGACGAAGCTTCCCGAACGCTGCCCAGCCGAGTTGGATTCTTCGCGCCACCTCTTTGTCGAAGTTGGACCTACCTAATTGGACAATCTGTCCTAGGTAGACATACTTGTCGACAACTTCGAGAGTATCATTCCCAACAATTACCGGTATAGGTGGAACATGAGCATTAGACATGATCTTTGTCTTGTCCATATTCATCTTAAGACCAACCTGCTGGGAGACTCTACTGAGGTCGTTGAGCATGGTGCTAAGGTCCTCGAGCGATTCCGCCATTATGACTATATCATCGGCAAAACGAAGGTTAGTGATGTACTCGCCATTTATGTTGATGCCAGATCTTTTCCACTCCAAGAGCTTGAAAACATCCTCCAATGCGTTTGTGAACAGTTTCGGAGAAATAACGTCTCCCTGTCTCACGCCTCTTTGCAATGGAATTTGTTCCGTACTCTGGTCCTGTAGTCGGACTGACATAGTGGCCTTACTGTACAAACACTTCAAAACTTCGATATACCTATAGTCAATTTGGCATCGCTGCAAGGACTGCAGCACCGCCCAAGTCTCGATTGAATCGAAGGCTTTCTCATAGTCCACAAACGCTAGGCATAACGGCCGATTATACTCTTCGGTCTTCTGTATAATCTGGCGCAGCGTATGGATGTGGTCTATGGTGCTAAAGCCTTTTCGGAAACCGGCTTGTTCGGGAGGCTGGAATTCATCAAACCTGCGTGCGAGACGATTCGTAATGACTCTCGAAAACAGCTTATACACATGACTCAAGAGCGAGATGGGCCTATAGTTCTTCAATAAGGTGTTATCGCCTTTTTTGAAGAAGAGCACCACCACGCTCTTGTGCCATGCCTCTGGCGTTGTACCTTCAAGGATGACAGAATTAAATAACTTCTGGAGGACTAAAAGTACCGGTCTACCACCCGCTCTCAGAAGTTCAGTCGTAATTCCATCTTCACCTGGTGCCTTGTTGTTTTTAAGCTGTTTGAGGGCCATTCTAATCTCGTACAGGCTGACGTCCGGGATATCTTCGGTATAGTGTCGGACTAACTTGGCTCTGATGTCCTGAGCTGTGTTAGTAGCGGGCTTACGTGTCGAGGTGTATAACTGTCCATAGAAGTTCTCGATCTCTCTCAGAATCTCAGGCTTGGATGAAATGATGCTACCATTTTCGGTCTTCAGTTTTGATATATAATATATATATAAGATATATAATAAATTTGTAATAATCAAGGACAAGGTTAAGTTTTAAATACCCCCTTAACCTTTATTCAATACCCGAAAGTTATAACTAAACGTTTCAGCACTCTTTACCAATTAGTAACCTAAACAATGTGTTGTCAATAGCATGGAATATCAGAGGCGAAAGATATTAGGTGCACATGCTCTAAATAGCAGCCGCCAGGTCAACCGTGCAGTACAAATCCACCAGCTGGGTTCGTGCCACATCGATCGGGATAATTTTAGTCTGCTATGAGAATAGTTGGGTTGACTGGGCTGATAGCTCAGTTGGTAGCCCTGCCTTCTGAACTGTTAGGTTGTGGGTTCGATTCCCACCCAGGACAAACATTTGTGTGATGAACATAGGTGTTTATTCTGTGTCTGGGCGTTATAATTGTCTTATATACTATGTATGTATTTACGAAACAAAAAGTGTCTAAGTATTCTATCAGTTATTTGGTTGCCATAGTACAAGCTACGCTTAGCATGGGGCTAATGGCGCTGAGCGAAATATTCCAAAAAGAAAAGTAAAAAAGAAGAACATATTCATATTCAATTATTTGGTACAAAAATACAGGTCATAAATTGTATGTACTCTTAAATTGTTAAATAAATTCATTTTAACTAAATAAAATAGAAAAATAACACTTATCATTGAAACTATGATGTCAGTTGCAAAATAAAGATCAAATATATTAAAATAAAAATAATGAATGTAAATTAGTATGGCCTAATAATAAATAAATAAAAAAAATATATAATGTTTTTTATATAGTCAATACCGGTAGCCTCAGATAGAAGTTTAATCGATTGTATCATTTCTGAAGACTCAGGGGTAGTTGTAAGGTTAAGGATAATGACTAATAGAAGCCAGAATATATAAGTAAGGCTGATTAATGAATATTTTGTTTAGACATTCATCAATTTCGCCTTCGAGAACATTATTCTTTGACAATATATTAACTATTTTGTAAAAATTAAAGGTCACATAAAACATTAGATTTACACGAACAATGACAAAAAAGAAAAGTGTCCAAGAGCTTAAAAATGTCCAAATATAAAAACGCCCAATCAGAAAACCGTCCAAGCACAGAAGCATCCAACTAGAAAAATGACCAAATATAGAAAAGGCCGTCTAGAAAAATGTTCAGGAATAGAAATACCCAACCAGAAAAATGTCCAACTATAGAAATGCCTACATATAATAATACAAATGGGTTCGGCTCATAGCCGCGCGATGGATGCAGGTGGCGAGAAGCCGCTCAAGGTGGCGCTCTCTGGGGGAGGCCTATGTTCTGCAGTGGACGTCTTCAGGCTGTTGATGATGATGATGATGAGGGTCATATCGTCTGGGTTGTAAAACGTCTGTGTATCCAAAAAGTCTTAGTAGTTTTCTAAAACAGCCAAGTGCGGGGTGCACAAAGAAATATGTACGTAATTTTTATGCAAGATTTTGAGATGTATTATTTTTGTTTATTTATACTCATCCTGTCGAAGGGATGATGGAAGGGAAAGGGAATAAGATAGGGGAAAAAGATGAATTAAAATTCATCCTTTTCCCCTATCTTTTTCCTTTTCGCTTCCCTCTTACCCATATACCGAAGCCGGGGCGGGTCAACCAGTATATAAATATAGATGACGTCCGCGAATTCACGGCCGAGTCAGTTTTATATATTCAATAGAAATATATTTAAAGCCTGTTAATTACTGAGAAACCAGGCTCTTGTCTTGGGATCTAGCTACATCAACAACGCAAACTCGGTACAAACTTGGAACAAGTTTAGTTTTGTTTTGCTTCAGATATAAACTTTAACTTGAAAAGGGTGTAAGTTTATGTTTACTTAACATTTTGAAAATGTTTGTTCTATTAAGGATAATATAATGTTATTTACTGTAATCGTGCTCCCTTGCTTCGTTCTATATTTTTATATTATCTGAAGATCTAGATATTATTTTCTACCTACACACCAGCACATTTTGCTTTTCTATTTTATATAACTGGATAGGTTGGTGAAAAAACCAAGCATATGAACCATGGGTCTATAGGAAAAATTCTTACGCAGGGCTTTTTCTTATTCTTTATTTTTCTTTTTCTTTTCTTTTTCTTTTTATTTTCTTATACGTAGGGCCACGAGATAACTTTCGGCTCGCCCCACTACGGACAATAGTTACCGGACAATTATGCGTCACTAGTGGCATTGTCGATGCTATATATATTAGCTAATTACTAAGGCGTGCCTCGCAGGTTTACCCGCGTAGACAATGATCACTCTAACCTTGAGGACTAACACAATTTTGCTGTATGAAAAAACTAACGTGTATTTATGTAACTTCTTGACCTGATAGTCAAACAAAAAAATGAGCTCGTACTTCAGCATTGAGTGGTAGCAAAATGAGTCAACACAAAAAACTTTCGCATTTAATAATACTAGTAGGAGTGCTATTGTGGATGGTAAAAAAATATACATATAATTTTACACACACTTAATTGTTAGTTATGTAATTTAAATAATAATAAGCATGTACTTTTACTACCAGTTGCACAATACTCTTCATTATCACATCATTACCTAATGGCGCTTTGTGTGAATATAAATAAAGTAAAACACAATGGATAATCTGACGTTTCATTAGACAAACTTAAAGGAGCATTAAAATCAGATAAAATGTTGTTACGTGCAATAGTTTAATGAAAGATTGAGGTTTAATGTAGACTTTAAAAACTAATGTTCGTTTCTGCAACTGAGTGTTAGGCATTTCAAATCTAATCCCAAAAATTGAAGTCCAAGTTCATACACCTACAGCAACTATAAACGCCAAATGTTTATCTCAGTAGGTTTCACCACAATTCGGAGCTTTCCAACAGGCTGCTTAGAATAATTGGCAACCGCGATTTGAAATTCTAATTCAAGGATTACAGTGTTGACGTAGTAATTTACTTTTAAGACTTGTAGAAATGAGTGCTTTTTTGTTTGAGATCTTTATAAAAAGACATCGGCTACTGATGATTTGGGAGTTTTAGTTACACTGAGGCATCACAAGTCCTAAAATCGCAACCGAATAACAACTAATGATAATTCGATGCGGCTTACCAAAGCTTGGAACAGCCAAGCACTAATACGCGCAAGCGGAGTCGTGAATCTCTAATCTAAGTTTGTAACTTTCAATCCTGGCCGCTCGAAATTGTCCACGGATTTGCAATTCCAATTTTAAAATTTGATTAGAATGTCGAGACGAGACTGTCGGATTACGTGTGATCGGTGATCCACTGAATTAGTAATGGTGGCTAATCCACTTAGAAAGGGGAGAGGGGTAGTAGCCGGCTTCGGTATCGATAACGTATGGCCATTGGCTTAATTCAATTGTTTTGTATTGCGCTTTATATTGCGATTTTGGATGAAACTTCGTGTATCTATTTTATGATACCGATCCGTTGTTATCATTTTATTTTGTTGGTCATGCTAAGTTAAAGGAGGTTGTTATCAATATAATGTATACTGTTAAACGATAAACTGATTACGCGTATTGCGTATACCTACTAACTCTACCTGGTAGAGTAAAAGATGGTAGACTCTACCATCTTTTATTTAAAATTTTTGCAAGTTTCTGAAGTTGCAAATGCTGATTAATGTAAACATGATCTTGAAGAAAAGAGTTTCTGAGCTGTCACATCTGTCTTCAATCAATAAAAATTATAATAATTACATATAAAATCAATAATTGGAATAATATTAAAAAGTTTTGACTCTTAAAAATAAAAGATAAAACGTCAAAGCGCTTCACAACAATTGTTTTACAACATAAAAGACGCACAGATGTGTACGCAGTGTCTGTCATTCCTACGTAATACTATTTCCACCCGGTTATTAGTTTTTATACGTTTTCAACCCGCATAGTAGCAAAAACCAGGCTCGTATTCACATTACTTTATCTTAATGATACATCGATTTTGTTTACCAAAAACAGGTCCGAAGGGCGTAATACCCAAGCCAATTGAAGTTATTAAGGTCATGGCTTGCTAGCCGTTATCGTGTTTATTTTTGGCCTGGCAAAAGCACATGTGTGTTTAGGCAGCAATAAATAAATGAATCCCAAAGCTCGCATGTATATGGCAGTCTTGACCTCTGGTTTACTATGGGATTGTCGGGAATCAGAAGATACGGTGGTCTCACGACGACGCCACACCCGTAACTTTATAACTTTATAACTTAATATTTCTTAGAACGGAACTTATTTAGAAACGTTCCATGCATGGCCGTAGACAGGGGGGGGGGGGGGTTGAGGGTTCAACCCCCCCCCCCCCCCCGAAATCAGCGCCGGTCCAAGGGTAGAGCAAGAATGTTTGAATTGCCATAGATATTTTTTTGAAATACAACACGGCAAATATAAAAATTACGCGCTCGCTTCGCTCGCGTATTTAATATTTTCACTGTATTTTGTTTTATAGGAAGCGCGTTTGGACTTACTGACATGTAATTCGTGTTTGAATTGCCATACGCGTTTTCTGAAATACAATACGGCAAATATAAAATTTTTCGCGCTCGTTTCGCTCGCGCTTTAAATGTATTACATGCACTTAGGTACTAACATATATGGAGAGCGGATACAATTAGTAGGTATAAAATCTATCTTACCGGACAAGTGCTGCGAAAGATTTCATAAAGAGTATATAATTATAGTAATCAAGCTGAACCTCCCCGAAGAGAATTCCTGGCTACGGCCTTGGTTCCATGCTATAAGTATGTTAACCCACTGCTCTATAAAGTGTCGTGTTTTGAAACCACGTGTAATAAACGGAATATTCCAAGTAACGTATTCCTTAGAGTCTGAATAGAAACATTTCCGTTATAAAAATATTGCTATTTAAGTAATTAATAATTCAGTATTTTATAATTACGAATAATCGTGATATTTTCAATTTTACAACTAGGTTGTCCTAAATTATAGAGAAATCATAGCAGTTTTTAAAAGAATTTACCTTAGTAGGTACATAAGGCATAAGGCAGAACTCTCTTAATGTAGTCATTAAGAGAATTCTACCTTGTGGTCCCGGCTTGCGATTAGAACCACCCCATCTGTTCCCGTGGGTGCCGTAAGAGCCAGCTAAAGGAATATCCATGGAATGGGCAGCAGCATTTTCCTAGGTACTTTAAAACCTACTGCGATAACCAAGCCACCTGCCAAATGTGGTGTTATAATTCTGTATAACATACAGATCTTCACTAAGTGGCAGGACTTTCTTGCAAAGTTCGTCTAGGTAGGTATCACCGCTTTGCAGTTATTCTGCCCACAATCAGTAGTGTGCAAGCACTACTGTGATACTGTGTTCCGGTTGGAAGGGCATTGTAGCTAGTGAAATTACTGGGCAATTGAGACTTTATGATCTGATTACACAGTCTAGGAACCTTTTTTAGACTGTGTGATGTCTCAGGATGCCGTGCGCAGTGCGCAGTGTCAACTGAAACTTTAATTTAGAGTTCCGACTGACACTGTAATCTGTTATGGGCGGCCGTGACGCTTAACATCAAGCGAACGACTAGCCCGTCACGTCATATATATCTTTATTCAGTCCATGTTGTCAAATTACATTGCATTCAGCTATTAAAGATTATGCCAAAATCTTAAAAGCCCTATAAAATTTTATTAACTTATTCAACCATTTGGATAACCACTATTTACTTCCAATAGTATAGTCTATCTCTCAGCCCACGAAATGCACGAAGTAATATAAAAAAGGATAAGACGCATAATAAAACATTTACAAAATGTGAAATGACTACTCAACATCACACATACGTGAAATGCCACATACAATAATTGAATCAGGGACATTTTTACCCCACAGGAGAATATATTGGAATGCTGTTTCTTCAAAATGTATTGGATATAAAGGCCTTTGGAGTAAACGAATGAACTCAATTTAATTTGTGAATTAATAGCAGACAAGTCTGGCAGATTAAATAGGCAGCTTGTCTAATACAAGGACCTCCAGATGCCCAATTTCTCAAGCTAGTTGAGGTAATTAAAGTCAACTCCTGTGGCTATTTGTTTAGGTCGATACAATTATCTCTGTGTTCTAAGCACCAGTTTCGGATAGAGTTGATTTATAAGAAAATTATGATTCAACGTAACAATACACCTGAATTAACAAGTTCATTAAATTTTTTGGAAGGTACCGAAATTAGAAAACGTAGAGCTCATATAAAAATATCAGATTAAATAAAAAAAAAAACATTCAACACAACAAACAACAACAAAGTCATTGTTTAAAAACAAAGTGTTGCTTAGTTAAGTTATATTTTAATAGACTTTAGTGCAGATGGGCGCAAGAATTTCACACAAATATTTTACGATACTTGATAGCGTATAAATTTGAATACAGTACAGGAATACGGAATAAATACAGTGCATCATAAAAATGCTAGTAGGTACATACAAAAAATACAAATAACACCAATACAACTTGCTATCACATCTATCTATCAAAGTCATATAAGCACTATCGGGACAGATAAAGCCGTATTGCGTAATGAGTTCTTAATTGTGTAAAATATTACGCAGATAGCCGCAAATTGGGGAGTTAGCCACGTCACCGTCGCTTGCTTTGATGGTATATAGCCCAACCAACAAAGCAAAACAAGCAAAATAGGAACATGAATTACAGAGAAGAACTTCTTGACAATACACGCCGTGTCATGAAGGAGTACTTCTGAATCTGACTTGATCCGAACCCTCCGATCATTTTCTCTAGTGAAAATGAGTTTCTTTTTATATGCATAACTAAGTACCTACTCATTTATCGAAACTTTTTTATACAACCATACAACTAATAGTTTAAAATATTTTAATGGTTATTATTTTTTTTATTACTTATTTATGTTTTCTATGTTAAACTTATCATTTGTAATAGTTTTTGTGTTTGTGTTTTTAACTGGTTGAGCCGATATCCAATTAAAGTTTTGGAAATGTATGTTTTTTTAATGAAAATAAATGACGTGACGAGGTAGTCGTTCACCTGATGTTGAGCGACACGGCCGCCCATAACAGTAGCAGTGTCACGCGGAACTTTAAAACAATAAAGTTCCGCGTGACACTGCACTGCGCACGTCATCCTGAGACATCACACAGTCTAGTAATCAGATTACTAGACTGTGAAATCAGCTCATAGTCTCATTTGCCCAGTAATTTCACGACCTACAATGCCCTTCAAACCGGAACACAGTAGTGGTGTAATGTAATCCCAGGAAACGATCACTCAACGAGTTAGTAAAATAAAGTAAGAATCCAAAGACACACTATTTCTTAAAATTGCAATATTTTCCATGGACATAAAATAAACATAACTTGTTCGTAGCGTAAAATAATATGTGCTACGCCGTAGCAGCTACGCTGTTTTCGTGTAGCAAGACCTCGTAAATACAAAATGTACGCTACTTCATAGCCGCAAACGATGTACATGATATATTATATTAATATACCGAACAAAACAAGCCCCAGCTGGGTTAACATGGATGGTAGACAAAATTGTCTTTCCCCGTTTTACGTCACTTTCCTCATACTTGCTTGAAGTAAAACAGGGGAAAGACAGTTTTGTCTGCCGGCCGTGCTAACCCTACAGATGTTTCGATCCAGCTGAAGATGTATTCTGTGTGTTTATGTTAACAGGCGCTTGTCATCATCATCATCATCATTAACAGCCTGAAGACGTCCACTGCTGAACATAGGCCTCCCCCAGAGCACGCCACCTTGAGCGGCTGCTCGCCTCCTGCATCCATCGGCTCCCCGCGGCTTTCACCAGGTCGTCGGTCCACCGAGTGGGGGGCCGGCCTACGCTGCGTCTTCCGGTTCGTGGTCGCCACTCGAGAACCTTTCTTCCCCATCGGTTGTCAGTTCTACGAGCGATGTGGCCTGCCCATTGCCACTTCAACTTACTAACTCTAAGAGCTATATCGGTCACTTTAGTTCTCCTGCGGATCTCCTCGTTCCGGAGCTTATCTCGCAGGGAAACACCGAGCATAGCTCGCTCCATAGCTCGCTGCGCGACTTTGAGCTTACTAATGAGGCCAACAGTAAGAGACCATGTCTCAGTTCCATAAGTCATCACTGGCAACACACACTGATTGAAAACTTTCGTTTTCAGGCTCTGCGGTATTTTGGACGAAAAGATAGGACGAAGCTTCCCGAACGCTGCCCAGCCGAGTTGGATTCTTCGCGCCACCTCTTTGTCGAAGTTGGACCTACCTAATTGGACAATCTGTCCTAGGTAGACATACTTGTCGACAACTTCGAGAGTATCGTTCCCAACAATTACCGGTATAGGTGGAACATGAGCATTAGACATGATCTTTGTCTTGTCCATATTCATCTTAAGACCAACCTGCTGGGAGACTCTACTGAGGTCGTTGAGCATGGTGCTAAGGTCCTCGAGCGATTCCGCCATTATGACTATATCATCGGCAAAACGAAGGTTAGTGATGTACTCGCCATTTATGTTGATGCCAGATCTTTTCCACTCCAAGAGCTTGAAAACATCCTCCAATGCGTTTGTGAACAGTTTCGGAGAAATAACGTCTCCCTGTCTCACGCCTCTTTGCAATGGAATTTGTTCCGTACTCTGGTCCTGTAGTCGGACTGACATAGTGGCCTTACTGTACAAACACTTCAAAACTTCGATATACCTATAGTCAATTTGGCATCGCTGCAAGGACTGCAGCACCGCCCAAGTCTCGATTGAATCGAAGGCTTTCTCATAGTCCACAAACGCTAGGCATAACGGCCGATTATACTCTTCGGTCTTCTGTATAATCTGGCGCAGCGTATGGATGTGGTCTATGGTGCCAAAGCCTTTTCGGAAACCGGCTTGTTCGGGAGGCTGGAATTCATCAAACCTGCGTGCGAGACGATTCGTAATGACTCTCGAAAACAGCTTATACACATGACTCAAGAGCGAGATGGGCCTATAGTTCTTCAATAAGGTGTTATCGCCTTTTTTGAAGAAGAGCACCACCACGCTCTTGTGCCATGCCTTGCATGCACAGGCGCTTGTAGAACACCACAAATACTTATTATATTAGGTATATGATAATTATATTCTATTAAACAACCAAAAAAGAAAATGTAATTTTTTTAGTTTATTTTTCACGTGAATAGCTAGTCATTTACCTGATGTCAAGCGTTACGGCCACCCATAACAGTGACAGTATCCCTTAGAACTCATTTATAAAGTTTCGTGGGACACTGCACTGCGCACGTCAGCCTGAGACATCATATACGTCTAGCGATAAAACTTGTAGACTTTAAGATCAGGTCGTGGTGTCATACCTATACGAACTGTTACAGAAAGGTTCTAGCACAAAGTAAATATACAAAAAAACATGTTTCACATTTATACAACCCTACATCCAGACCGAAAAACTGAATAGTGGTAAAATCGATAAAACTCTATCAGCAAACCGTTTACGATAGTCAAATTGCAACGTCCCGAAACCAATTTACACAGAAATCGTTGCCGCGTCCGCTGGAAACAACCCAAACGAAACAAAAACCGATGAAACTGCAAACTACAAAGTCATGCAAAACTCACCGTTAACCGCAACACATTTCGGACATCACTTACGCTTACACCACAATTAAATCAACATTCAGATTTACTCCCATTATTTTTCATTCAATTTACAGCCAATTAATATTGTTGCATCACAATAACATGCTGCAGTAACTCAAAAACAATTGACAACGAAAAAAGTTCCATAAAATTTGAAATTAGAAAAAAAGGAAAGTGTAGGCCGTAACAGTTTGCATTCGTTTTCTAAATTTCATTTTCAATTGTTTTTTTTATTTGTTTTAAAATGCAATTGGATACATACGCGCGCGGTCGTAGTGTCGCGTGGTGATGGCAAGCCGTCCCGAGTGTTCGGGAGGCGAGACGGAGCGCGAATGAGAATGGCAATGCCGCCGCAGCCCTTATACGGACGCCAGTAGCTGAGGACGCAAGGCGGTGGGCGGATATCCATAGAGGTGCTGTAACCACGACAGGAGCTGTACTGAGCTTTTTAGGGTTCCGTACCCAAATGGTAAAACGGACCCTATTACTAAGGCTCCGCTGTCTGTCTGTCTGTCCGTCTATCACCAGGCTGTATCTGAAATTTTCACAGATGATGTATTTCTGTTGCCGCTACTTATAACAAAAAAATACTAAAAAAAACACAAAATAAATATTTAAGGGGCTCCCATACAAAAAAGTGATTTTTTGCTCGTTGTTATAGATAATGGTATGGAACCCTTCGTGCGCGAGTCTGTCTCGCACTTGGCCGGTTATTTATTTTTCATTACGTCAAGCTTTTTAGAAAAAGAGAAATCACTACGTTGTTTGCAAAAAGGAGAGTTAAAAGGAGTTCCTCGTCAATTTGACGATTCTGAAGTCTCTAGTTCAAATCGTTTTAGAAATATGAAAGACAAGGATGGATGGAAGATGAGTCGAGAAGGCTAGAATGCGGTCTCTAGCTTGTTGTGAACGAATAAAACTGATAGATGACTAAATGGTGGCTATGTCGCTAGTAAAGCACATCGCTACTTCAATATTATGAATATTGTGAAAGTCTGGTTTCATCTCGTCTCCTCCAATGCGGAGTAACGCAAAAATAGGGTGAAAGTTTTTTTTGGTTGGGTCATCATTATCATCATCATCATCAACAGCCTGAAAACGTCCACTGCTGAACATAAGCCTCCCCCACAGAGTGCCACTTTGAGCGGCTGCTTGCCTCTTGCATCCAGGAGCTGCTGCTGTTTTGGTTGTGTACCTACGCTTTATTATATTTAGTTAAAAAGCTAAAAAGTAGAAGAAATAAATATTAATTTCTATTTACCTTTGGAAATCTCCAAATATTACGGGATATAATTACATTACTTTATGTAGATCTGGGTAGTACCTATAGGTGCTAGTACTAGAGCAATTTGTTTGCAACACTTCGGTTCAGTTGTTTTACCTTGAAAGCGTCAAACTAACAAACATACAAACAAACAGACAAAGCTTCACTGTTATATATTAGTAGGGAATAGCAACCCCCTTCTCCTTGAAGTGTTGGTAGCATATTATTTTCTAAACCGTAAACCTTCGAAGACTTAGTAGACTCTAGTAAACTTAAAGTAAAGGGTTTTATCACCTCTCAGTGTGTGTCCACAGAGTGCCATCCCTGTCGCACAGTGGAGGGTTGTCAACAAAATGTTATTAGTCGTCATCTGCGCCACCGCCACCGTTCGCTAACTAGAACTAAAAATATTCACAGCGGACACTGAAGTGCAAAACTATTTACCCTAGCTGGAGCTCGTGTTTACCCTTTTATGGAAATTATGAGTCCTGTTTACCCGCGGGCCGCACGGGTTTGCCTGCACGTGTTCAAGCATGAATCTAAATACAACCTTAGTTGAGCTTTCAGTGCTTTTGGACATGCCTATGACGCGTGTCATTTTGAAATGGTTAGCAAAATAAAAAAGAGATCAAAGTAAAAAGTGCGCGGTAATCCAGGCGTAAGTTTTTAAAGCACTGACGTATGTTAGTACCTATTAAATTAATCTATGCCTAATTCAGGAATAGTGTGTTGATTTCTCGACCTGTTCTGAGCATATCCGATGCTCTTCTAGTAATTGGTCGTATGTTATGATACAGGTAGTCACAGTACAGTATTTTATATTATCTATGACTTCGTCATAAGTTCACAGTGGATATTTTTGTAATTTACAAAGTTATCTTACTAAAATATTCCAAAATATGACTGATAATGTTGACAATAAATATAGAAATCTAAGCTACAATTATTTATTTATTATTTATTTATTTATTTATAGAAACACCAACAGTACATATATTTAACATTATCAGTAGAGAATTATATCTTAATCTAATTCTGATACATATACCCTAATTATATGGAGAAGAAGCTCCAATATCTTTCAATCGTACGTATTTTTATTATAACAAAGCCTTGTTTGTTGCTCATACTAGAAGGTGAAAAGGATTACGTCTCATTTAGTTTTGTTTGACTATCAACATACGTCATTTTTGGCACCACTGTGAGGTGTAATGTAATTAAAAACTTAAAAACATGCTAACTTTCAAATCAATGTTTACATTGAGTAACGAGTTAAGTTGGTGGATGCAGAAGGTGCACTTCGCACTTAGCTTGCTAATCTACTTCCAGGAGACTTAACTCGCCCCACGGGCCACTTAGTTAAATTACTTGAAACTAAATGTCTAATCCTTTTAGTGAATCGAATTGACAACGTAGTAATGAAAATTATAATTATGATTATCAATAAAGAAACAGGAGTAGCAATACTTAAAATCTTAATACAACAGTTTGAATAAAAGAAAAACAAAAACCAATCAAATAAAGACTAGTAAAGTAACCAATACAACTATAATAATTATAGCCATCTATTAATAGTACCTTCATAAATAACTTTAAAAGTACTGACGGCGAGTATTAATAATACGTAGATACCATCAACAAGTTCTATGAAAAAACTTGAATAGGGATGGTTCGATACGATATCTAAAAATATCGTAGGCAACGCCTCGTTAGTATGTATGACGTAAACGCAAACTTAGATAGTTTAAGTTACACCGGTGGTTGTCTTGTGTGCCGATATCGAGTTGCATGTGTCACTATTGAAGTTTCAACTCTATGCATATTGGCGAAGGAGAGTTGTTGTTAACTTAGGCACGCTCAGGTTTCACGTGAATACACAGAGTTAAAAGCCCAAGCTGGGAGCGTACTATTATGCAATTTTCCAGGCTTACAACCTAGTGCACACTAGCAAGCACTACGTAACCCATTTCAGTACAAACCGAGCCCTCACTTGGGCCTAACTAACGCTACTCGACGCCTGTTTTTGTAGACACATTATTTGATATACCACGCTCACTAATAGCTACACGATATATTCTTTTGGACTTTTTCACTTGAACGAAGTACGTTTTTCGGACGACTGTGCAGCCAGGCGCACAACCTAGCACACCACACTGCACACATGTTGGTGTTCAAGCTCTATAAACACCGCGTTGCACACAAAACTCTAATGTAGAATTCAAATCCACGATATTAAAGTGATCTGAATTGGTTTCAGCTGCATCCCAATGGAGCTTTCCGTTATTAATAGCCGCTAGCCGGGTTAAAAATATAACGGGATAAGTCGATAACTTTATAACGTGCAAACTAAAATAGAGAACTAACCCGGGTTAGGTTATTTTCAGATAACCCGAGTTAAACCGAAACGCGCAAATGGGCCTAAGTGTGCTCAGGTTGGCTAGACGGCGGCAGACACCTTTGATAATAACTATCTTAAGCGCTCGAATGACACAAAATAACAGCTTTTGAAGCGGATAGCTCAGTTAGTGACATCGGTTTGTGATTTGCATTCCTTGGATTTCAGTAATGTAACCTGCAAGCTTTCAGTAAAGGAAAACATCGCCATAAATAAAACCATAGCATGGTGGTTTTATTTATAGTCTTTTATTTTTTCCACTGAAGCATAAATAAAATTATATGTTTTGATATTCACCGCTTATGCTACTCTCGTATTATGAAATCCGAAGTCACGATTCAATTAAGTGTGATTATCACACTGTGATTAGTATCAGAGTGTCTGTTAAAAAGTAGCAGAGTGATTTATGAATAATAAAATCATATGATTTTTCACCTGCTCCTTGCGATTTGATCCATGCCTAGTATTGTCACTAAACAACACTTATGACATAAGATCGGGTCATATTTCTGGCTAACGCTTCGCTAGGTGTATTTGTATGCAGTGAATGTTTATGTGAAATGTGCTAGGGCCGTCCCTGCGGCGCCGACATCACGCGCGCGACACGTAACGCGACGCGTTACGATATCTTCGTGGAATGGTTTTTGGGTTCTAAAATGCTATTCTATATGTCGTTGTCAAATTTGACAAATGCAACTAGGCTCGTTATGCACACGTCGAAAAATAGAAAACACTGGCCACAAACAACCCAACGCGTGGCATACAGAAGAATAAAAAAGTTAATTCAATGTCGTGGCGCGTTAAAGCCCGCGTTTATGTTTAGAGCTTGTTATGACGTCACGCATTGGCAAGGAATCTCATGTGGCATAGTGAATAAGGCCCCTGAACGTGTTTGTGAAAGAGAGAACCATTATAACGCTAATGCATTTCAACTACTTACGTTGTAGTTCTATGACTGTGTTCCATTCCATTCTATTGAGACGTTGGGATCTACAGAAGGTGACGGAGGAGTGACTGTTCTACCAATTATTATTTAATCTATAGTTTTTAATGCAGTAAAGAAAATTTAGATTTCCCGAAGGAAAACGGGTAAAATGTGGGTGCAATCGCCCACAATCGAAAATATAGAGGTACAAAACCCAAAACCATATTCCGATTTAATTAAGTCCAAATTTTTATTTTTACGGGCAATGTGCCTTTATTACTCAAGCTAACTACTACAATAATAAAAACTGAACTAAACTAGCTACACTACCTACTACAAAGAACACTTATGGATTGTATAATAGTCGCGATGGCCTATAGACAGTCCAAGTGCTCCAGCCCACTACCGGTAGGTAGCGTACCCAACATGCTGGCAGCATTGCCACGTTGAATTGCAATGCTGATACGTTGGGCCAAATAAGTGCCAGCATTTTGGTCACGCGTCGCATCGACCAGACGCTCTGATAGACTTTGGAAAACGCGATGAGCTCCCGGTCCTCACGGACCCAGGGTCTCAACACCAAATGGCTCGAATATGTAACCGCTACCGAGATTACTATACTACTATATTCCAAATGCAACTGAATATTATCTAATATTAAACTAGACGCCAAAATATATGACTTATAATACAAAAGCCGTCGATTACAAAATTCGTATAACGAATCAGTATTTTAGTTCTCAGGAATAATTTCCAAAATAGAATTTTAGGCAGATACAAATATTTGAATAATGCTTCCATTTATTTGCACAAAATTGTTCTGCGTGCCATGATTCAAGCAATTTGCAATTTATACAAATATTCCAGCATTATGTAGCAGATATTTAATTTAAGCACGTAATATTAGCAGTAGTTAATAAAACTGTTGAAATAAGTTTGTAAAATATGATAATGTAATTATTGTTACGTGTAATTATTTTAATCCTGACAGTGTAATCTGTGTTATATTAATGTGACCCCGTAAAGTGCTACGTGCTTCTTTTTGAAATGTCTGTAATCGAAATGCTATCACACTATCACACTAATATCACACTAATATTATAAAGGCGAAAGTTTGTGCGTATGTGTGTATGTTTGTTACTCTTTCACGTTGTAACAGCTGGACGGATTTGGATGAAATTTGGTATGGAGGTAGCTTAGACCCTGGATTAAAACATAGGCTACTTTTTATCCCGAAAACGGGAACGCTTCCTGTAGGAACGCGGGTGGAACCGCGGGGCGCTGCTAGTATTATAATAAACAAAATAAATAGCATGAAAAATTACAAGGTTTAGTCCTAGATACGTTTTCTCATCGATGATACAGCGACCCTAAAAAGTGTGATTTTCGTCTACATCCCAACTCGGTACGATTCCAACTCGGTACGATTCCAACTCGGTACGATCCCGGTTTGGCACAAAAACTTGCTTGAGTTCTAATGTCACCAAACTGAAATATTTTAATACCCGTAGGATTATTCCTTATCAGCGACGATGGTCAAGCGATCGTTCGCTGGTCGCCTGTCTAACTGTAATTTGAAGGAACCCAACGTATTTTATGTTTTTTAGGCACACACACTGATGCATTCGTACTACTATAGTGTATTGATAAACTTAGGCAGCAGTGTGGTTCATAATCCGCTAGCTATCGCTTGTCGCAAATACAGCAGAATTTGCACAATTTAAGCCTGTCGCGTAGCTCTCACGTGCCTAAGGCTTATAGGTATTAACTATCAGACATAGGCACGCACATGACAATCGTACTTACTGCACCACATTTGGGTACGTCCTAAATAGATAAGTGCGAACTTAAGATCTGTCTAGCTTTAGTGTAGACGGGCACATATTTTGTAATTTTTTAAGTATTCTTAGAAACATTATACATAAAAATTAGTAATAATAGATAATAATTAGATACAAAGAAAACAATATTTAAAAAAAAAAGTTGTTATAAAAATCGTATACAACCAAAAATAGCTCTCAATTATAAACACTGGGTATTGCACTAGATTTTATACTTTAGCACTACGGTACTTGAAAGAGGAAAGGTGCTACGTAAATTGAGCTACAATCTTATCACAAAAATGCTCTACGAGTGCTACGCTGCCGCTACGGAGCTACGAAGCTACGATGATACTACAATTTCGGCTGGATGTAAAGTATCAAGTAAATAAAAATAGCAAATCGGTAGTGTACATGTACAAGGTAGAAAGCTTTCAACTTCGAAGATATTGCCTTTTTAGAGATCCCGTTTAAAACAATTGAAGACTTATGGGAACTTTTTCTTTGTCTCTCTGGGTGTCTGTCAAGACACTTTCCCTCTATTCTGAGATTTCTGAGAATCACTCCACCTAGCATGGTTGTACGCGCCGCTTAACTAGTTATATTTCTTATCTATTTATTTTCATACATACCCTCACACACTCACTCGTTTAGCACGCATTTCCCTGTCTATCCTACCCCCAATCCTCAATCACCTGTGGTCGTCGTCTGACGCAATAAACGCAACGCAACTCATACGCTTACCGAACAATCAAAAAATCATTAAAATATCCCGCGGCCGCGAGTGTGTGGACATCTAACGCTAAAACTATTGCTAGAGTGTGATATGTGCATCAAGACCAGTGCCAATTTGAATGGATTACTCCACATCGAAGGACTTTTACTAAAACCACCAGGTACCCCATTCTGCACTTCCTAAACTATATCACAACTCTTCCTTGTTCCTTCGACCCAGTATCCTTATTCCATCAACCCAGTATCATGTTCCATAACCCATGATCTTGTCATTCCCTCAAAAAACACGCACACGCTCATTATATTCGCATAATTAGTGACGCATTCGCAATCGTCCGCCATTACAAACGCATTCATTCTACAACGTAAGAACAGCATATTTATTGTAAACTTCGCAATAGGTATTTATTTATCTCTCGCTCATATATCACCCATTATATATATTATCGCTCATTTATTGCATACAAAATGCATACCTCAACGCATCGTTAGTTTAATTGAATAATTATTAATTCGCTCGTTATTCAAAGTGAAGTTCGCTCGCGACATTTTGTGGCCAATCGCTCAAGCTGTCGTACAACTCTCGCGCTTATTGACCGTATTCATAAGTATAAAATTCCCGTACATAAATTCCGTTCATCATGGCGGCAAAAGAAGTAAAACGTAAAATATCTTTATTAGAAGCGAAAAAAGAAGCTTTGTTCGCCAGAGTACAACAAGTGTACGATCTCAGCCTTAAGGTTTCTGATCCATTAAATGAGAAATTATTTATTGCTCGCGTCCAGTCGTTGGAAAAAACTAGAACCGATTTCTTGGATACTCTCGACTCTTTGAATCTATTGTATTTGCAGGAAGACGAAGATGTCACACCGTCATTCAGTGAGCTTAACTCGTTTGATGATTTATACTGTAATATTATTGCGGTAGAAAAATCGATCACAGAACTCAAGGCCAGCTCAGATCGTCGCAAATATGAGTTTACTAAGAAATTAGCTCCAATTGAGTTGATAGGCTTTGATGGTAGTCCTGATAAGTGGCCAGTCTTTTACCAGAATTTCAAAAGTCTTATCCATGACAATCCCACTCTTTCACCCACCGAGAAGGCTCAGTATTTATTAAGTAAGCTATCTAAAAGCGCTTTGACTACATGCAGTGGTGTTCCAAATACCGGTGAAAATTACGCCATTCTGTGGAATAATCTTGTCGAAAAGTATCACGATGTTCGCGTGCAAGCATCGATGTATGTTGAACAAATGTTACATTTTAAAACGCAAACCACAGACGCATTTTTGGAACAGTTCTGTACTGCCGAAGCAGCCTTACGCTTATTACAAATCGATGACATTTCTGATTTTCTAATCACACACATCGCGCTCAGTAAATTAGACAAAGACACACTGACCCTTTTCGAACAAGCTCATCGTAGCGTTAAAATACCTACATTTAATCAGCTCAAAACATTTATAAAAGAACAGAATAAAATTCATTCACTACGCTCATCTTTAGCTACATGCAATAAACCTACCTACACTAATAAAAACAATAACACGCAACAAACAAAACATACTAAAACTACGCACGCATTTGTTGTCAACAACAACTCCGCCGTCGGCAACAACGAATCGAACCCGCAACCTCATCACACGCACCACGCACTCACGCATCCATCGCAGTCACCCCGCAATTGCAATATTTGTAAAACTCAACCCGAACATGCACTTTTTAGATGCAGTTCTTTCTTATCTCAGAACGCACACACGCGCAACTCGTTAGTCGCCAAACATGGTTTTTGCTATAATTGTTTGGGATTCCATAACATAAATAATTGTAAATCTCAAAACCGCTGCTCGATATGTCAGAAAAAACATCATACACTCATTCATATCGATAACTTTCACAACAACAATCAAAACAACTCAAACAATAATAAATCATTCCAAAACTCATCCACTCATTCATCACCGCACTCATCATCACAACCGCAGTTTACTCGAGCTTATAACGGGTACCGCCCGCAGCAGCCACCTCTGGCGCCTGCGCCGCGTGTTATAGATTACGCAACAGTTCGCGAGCACTCCAGCGCTGGCACCGTAGAACCGGTCGCCGTAGCTCCAAGTAGACAATCTCAGACGCAACAAAGTAACTTGTCGTTATCAGCTGTAACTCCTGTGCCCGATAATAATAAAAATACCGTTGTTTTGCTACCTACTGCATCTGTTTACGCTTACGACCATAATAATAAATGCCATAAGCTACGTGTATTTCTTGATACGGGTTCTATGAGCCACTTTATTACTAAAGATTGTTGTGAAAGACTTAATTTAAATATTAAAACCGCTTCAACTACCATAAAAGGTATAGGTAAATCGGAAAGTACCTCGCTAGGTACTGCTACGTTCGTGATACATTCGCGTTTTGACGAACGGTGTAAATACACAATTAACGCTCGTGTGATTGATTCTATCACCGATCACTTGCCAAACGCACCCGTAGACTTATCCCAGCTAGATCATCTGCGTGACATACCCATGGCAGACGATAACTTCCACACGCCCGCGGACGTTGACTGCCTGATAGGTAATGAGCTCTTTGCATTGTTGTTATGCGGAAAAAAGGTAACCTCTGCTCGATCACCTGTTATCGGTGTGGAGACCACGCTTGGGTATATTGCTATGGGACGGGCAGACTGCGACCAGTCTAGCTCGCGCGAAAATGATAAATCATTTTTTTGTAATGTGGACACGCCTTCTTTAGAAACTTTAACGCAACGCTTTTGGGAGCTTGAAAGCGTACCTAACAAAAAGCATTGTAGCCCTGATGATGAGACTTGCGAGAATATTTTCCAGTCTACTTACACACGGGACGACAGCGGTACCTACACTGTTTGTCTCCCATTTAAATATGACGCTTCGGAACTTGGTGATTCTTATTCAACCGCTAAACGCCGTTTGATTAATTTAGAGAAAAAATTAGACGCTACCCCTGAATTACGCAATGATTACAATGCCACAGTACAGGATTACATCGATCGTGGATTTTTATCTAAAGTCGAGATGGATTGTTCCCGCTCTAATAATAAAGCTTATTACATACCGCATAGGGCTGTCTATCGACCAGACAAAACCACATCAAAAACTCGAATTATTCTTGACGCATCATGCAAAACTACTTCCGGAAAGTCGCTCAACTCATTGTTACACACCGGACCTAGTTTACAATGCAGTATATTTGATTTGTTAATTAACTTACGCATATTCGCTATCGCTCTAACCGCAGATATTGAGAAAATGTACTTTTGTGTTAAACTCGCTCCGTGTCATCAACAATTTCAACGAATATTGTTTCGATTTGATTCGGAGTCCGCGATTGAAACCTATCAGTTTGATCGGGTAGCATTTGGTATCTCCAGCTCGCCTTATCTCGCCATGCGAGTCGTGCGGCAGCTCGCCGCTGACGAACGCGACAAGTTCCCGATCGCGGCGGTAGAAGCCGAGAACCGGATGTTTGTAGATGACTATGTTTCGTCCATGGACGGATTGGCCGAAGCCGAACGTACCTATGATGAGATGGTGAACATGTTCATGGCCGGGGGTTTCAAATTAGTTAAGTGGATTTCAAATAGCTCTGAGCTAATGAATATAATTCCGCACTCGCATAAAAATCCTGATTTAATTAATTTTGACACGGATAGTGAAGTAAGCACAAAAATTATTGGAATGCAATGGCAACCGAACGATGATGTTTTTAGCTATAAAATTATCGATGATGATGCCGATAGTTGCACAAAGCGCACCATTCTTTCCGCTACCGCTCGCCTCTTTGACCCTTTGGGAATTTTAGGATGTGTAACCGCTTTTATGAAGTTACTGGTACAGGAATGTTGGCAACGCGAGTTAGACTGGGACCAACCTGTCCCGGACTCATTACGATTAAAATGGACTCAATTCAGAAGTGAACTCACGGATTTGTCCAAATTAAGTATACCGCGACATGTAGGTATAACCGCCGGGTCTCACGTGACCATCGTAGGCTTCGCTGACGCCAGCGAAAAATGCTACGGAGCTGTCGTGTATGTCCGTGTCGGTAGTAATGCGCATTCGCCAGGTGTTGTCAACCTTCTTACTTCTAAATCGCGCGTCGCACCGCTGAAGAAAGTTTCGCTCGCTCGCTTAGAGCTCTGCGCCGCGTTGCTTCTCGCTAATCTCATAGCCTCTGTACGCGATGTTATCAGTGAACGCTGCCCTATAAATATGATATACGCATTTTCTGACTCAACTGTAGCATTAACTTGGATACATTCACCTGCATTTAAGTTTCACACGTTTGTTGCAAACAGAATAACTGAAATAAACTCTAACCTTCCCGCTGCTCACTGGTATCACATCAGCGGTGATGAGAACCCAGCAGATATCATATCGCGACCAATAACGCCTAAACATGTATTAGATAATTCAACGTGGTTTCACGGACCGCAATGGGTTTCTTGCCCTATCGAAGAGTGGCCTATCAAGCCATTTCTTGTCTCGCCCAACAATGACGATAGACTAGAAGAGAAAACTGTATCTCTCGTTACCGGAAGTGACGACGCTCCTGAATCTCATTTAATAGACAAATTAATTGAACGCATCTCATCGTATAAAAAATTATTACGCGCCACAGTATACGTACTACGCTTCGCAAAAATTCTACGCACAACCGGCTTGATTACGCCTTCCGATTTAGATACCGCTGAACTCTTTCTCATACGCCACCTACAAAGTAAACACTTTGCACAGGACATCCACGCTATCAAAAATAATAAACGCATCACTAAATCGCTTATCAAACTCAACCCCTTCATTGACGACGAAAACATAATTCGCATCGGTGGTCGACTGACTCATTCTCAACTTGACTACGGACAGAAACACCCTATTGTTCTGCCATCGAAACATCGCCTAACGCAGCTTATTGTTGACCATTTTCACGTATGTAATCTACATACTGGTCCTTCCCTATTACTTCCCCTGCTTCGACAGAAGTTTTGGATTCTTGCACCTAGTTCGGCAAAGAGTACACCAATGTAACACTTGCTTCAGATTTAACCCTAAATCGTCTAACCCCTTAATGGGCGATCTCCCTTACTTTCGGGTGTCTGAAGCAAAGGCATTTGTCTACACATCCGTGGACTATGCCGGCCCATTCTTCATCACACATATTCGCCGTCGAGGTGTTAAAAGCCAAAAGGCGTACATTTGCCTATTTTGCTGTCTCACTACAAAAGCTCTTCACCTCGAATTAGTGTCGAATTACTTAAGCTCGGATCTCTTCCTCGCAGCTTTTAACCGCTTTATCTGCAGAAGAGGCCCTGTAGCAATAATATATTCTGACGGAGGTACCAATTTTTTGGGCGCTCAACGCAAACTCGATGCTATTTATACGCTACTCGAATCTGACGCACACAAAAATTACATTGGTCAACAATTAGCTGATCAGCGCATTAAATTTCTCCATAGCCCGCCTTATGGTCCGCATTTTAATGGCCTCTGCGAGATCAATGTACGCTGTGTTAAGACTCATTTATTTAAACTTATAAATCTTCAAGTTTTAACCTATGAAGAGTTTAATACTCTCTTAGTTCAAATTGAAGGCTTATTAAATAGTCGACCGCTATGTGTGCTAAGCTCAGACCCGTCTGACTTATCCGTGCTAACGCCTAATCACTTTTTAAATATAACGCCCTTAAAATTTCTACCAACTGAGGATGTGTCAAACGTATCTGACTGCCGCTTATCTCGCTACCAATTTGTAAACAAATTAGTCCAAAGTTTTTGGCGTCGTTGGAGTCTAGAATACTTAACTTCACTCCAGCAACGCGAAAAATGGAATTCGCCAGCTAACCCATTTCAGTTAGGTTCAGTAGTTGTTATCAAAGATAACAATGCGCACCCTCTTTGTTGGCCATTGGGAATAGTGGAAGAAGTATATCGCGGTAAAGACGATATCATTCGCACTTTAAAGGTCCGCACTGCTTCTGGCACTTACATACGTCCAGTCGTCAGAGTGTGTCCTCTTCCTCTGCAGTAAAACTTAGAATTAGATAATAGATTAATTTAGTTTTAGTTTTTTTCAAACGCTTCGCATAATTTATAGCTCACAATTTTAATAAAATTTATTCGCCCTGTCTAGTTATTTCTAGAGGAAATCCTCTAGGCCGGGGGAGTTGTACGCGCCGCTTAACTAGTTATATTTCTTATCTATTTATTTTCATACATACCCTCACACACTCACTCGTTTAGCACGCATTTCCCTGTCTATCCTACCCCCAATCCTCAATCACCTGTGGTCGTCGTCTGACGCAATAAACGCAACGCAACTCATACGCTTACCGAACAATCAAAAAATCATTAAAATATCCCGCGGCCGCGAGTGTGTGGACATCTAACGCTAAAACTATTGCTAGAGTGTGATATGTGCATCAAGACCAGTGCCAATTTGAATGGATTACTCCACATCGAAGGACTTTTACTAAAACCACCAGGTACCCCATTCTGCACTTCCTAAACTATATCACAATGGTTAAGTTACAAAAATATTTTATTATCTAAACGAGTGACGTGATGAGCTAGTTGTCCGCCTGATATTAAGCGTCACGGCTGCCCATAACAGATTGCAGTATCACTCGGAACTCTAAATTAATATAGTTTTGCGTGACACTGCACTGCGCACGTCATCCTGAGACTTCACACAGTATAGTAATAAGATTACTAGACTGTGCGAGCAGATCATAAAGTCTTATTTGCCCAGTATTTTCACTAGCTACAATGCCCTTCAAACCGGAACACAGCAGTGCTTGCACACTACTGCTTGGCGGTGGAATAACTGGCAAAGCTATGGTACCTACCTAGATGAACTTTGCAAAAAAGTCCTACCACCTAGTAAAAACAATGCTGTGAAGATAACGCCTTCAACTGTGAAGATTTATTTAGATTAAAAAAAAATACTCTGTGGATAACGTTATAAATCACAAATCTTATTTTGATGTTTTATTGTAGGTATTATTGTTAGATTAAGTCGTTATTAAGGAGTTGTATGCGCGTCTATGTAATGTAGTTTGTAATGACAGCCTCCGTGGTGTGGTGGTTGCGCAGGTCGGGCCATAATCTGGAGACGGCAGGTTCGATTCCCGCGCGAAAAAAAGCGCGATGCTCAGCCAAGATACAGACAGACAGACAGACAGACTAAAAGAAATAGTTTTGGCTTTAGTATCGATTATAGAGAGCTCTCCGACAAAAATTTTCAAAATATCTCTAATGTACAGAATTGACCCTGTTACAGTTTTATTATAGGTAGAGATAATGTATGGTTCTTCTTATATGATATTTCTTCATGATAGTAAATCTTGTAACATTGACATTTCTGTCAACCTTGAGGCTGGACGGGTATGAAGCGAGACCAAGTCGATCCCGAGACAAATCTTTTGATCCTTCGATTTCGGTGACATCTTCTAAGGCTTAAAGCCTACCGCACCGTAAAACGGGCTTTACGAAAACCTCACTAAAGAAAATATAGACTCAGTTCTAAGAAGAGCAAACAAAGAATACGAATTTCCATCATCATACCATAATATACAATTCCATCATGTATTATTTTTGAGCAGCAATCAGAAGCAAGGTTGAATAAACACTTTATCTAGTCCTACTGTTAAGGCGTACTGTTATAACCCTGTTTTGTCAGCGTTTTTGATGAGTAAGGCTGAAAAGTGCCAACTCGCACTTTCCAGCCAACAGACAATTGGAGCGGCCAGAGTCAGTCTCGTCCCAACTCTCACACGAGCCACACATCTTCTAAATCAAATTATTTTTATACTAAATCCAAATAAATTCTAGTTCTTGTAAAAAAGTGTTTTTTTAAAAACGCTCCCGCGAAATTTCGTATAACATTTGGTGGCAGCTCAAGGGGATCTTTAAAGGTCCCTCGGTCCGTCTCCGAAAGTCGCGGAAAAGTGAAAAGTCGCGAAAAAGTGACAAGTTGCGGAAAATTGTGAAAATCCGTGAAAAGCGGTAAAAACACTGCGACATCCCGGCACGCCAGACGTTCAAGTGCATCATACTGCGTAGTGCTTATACCAGTGCGCATAAAGCGAACTAACCAGTGAAATAAAATTAAATAAAAGTTATAAAACTATTCTAAAAATAACTCATCAAACTATCGCCTTAAGAAGCGCCAGGAACTATCGCGGCGATGCTTATCGCGTACCTCGCCGCCTACGCACAGTGAGTCCGACTTAGCCTAAACATTCTATTTCGCCGAATCCATTACTAAGTCATGTCTACCAACGACAATAAATTGCACCTGGATATGCCTGATCAAAACAAATCACCTATTATTTCTATTTCCCCAAAAGTCATGGGGTCCAACAGCAAATCATCTGCATCTATTGAGATAGATCTTAACATCCTGTTCAAGTTCATCAACACCTATGACGGCAGCAGAGAAACCCTGAACTCTTTTATAGTAAATTGTGATAATGTGAATGACCTTGCTTCAGAAGTTCAAAAACCAATTATATTTAAGTATATCCTAAGCCAATTACGTGGAAAAGCGGAGCTTGCTTGCTCGATTAAAGAGTATACCAGCTGGAAACAGTTGAAAGATTTTCTGAAAACCCAGTTCTGTGAAAGGAAGCATTACTCTCACCTCCTAACCGAACTGCAAGAAAGCAAGCAGGGCCCGCAAGAGAGCGTTAGCGCTTTTGCTCTAAAAATTGAAACCTGTCTCTCACAATTGCTAACTGAGATTACACTTTCTACCCCGAAATTAAAAGAATTGCCAGGTCGCACAGCGGCTATGGAAGACCTCGCGCTGCATCACTTTACTATCGGGTTACTACCCCGAATTTCTTCGATTGTGAGATGCAGGGCACCCAAAAATCTTAATGAGGCCATTAATCTTGCTATTTCAGAGGAGCGCATTCAACAGAGCGTGTATAAACGCACTCAACAGGTAGAGAATAAATTTTCTAAGCCCAATAGGCCTACCAACTTGCAGAGCCGCAATAATAGTTACTATAACAACCAGGCTCAAACACGTAACTACCAAAACCAGAATCAAAATCATAATACTAAAAATGATTCCAACGTTTGCCGATATTGCAAATTCCCGGGACACTCAATTGAAAACTGTAGGAAACGGGAATACAATAATAATCGTGCTCGCAATTTCGAACAGCCTTCTACTTCCGGCTATAAGCCACAACACCGCGTTCATTACGTCGAGGAACCTGACAACGAGGACGCCGGTAATTCCTTTGATGATGATGATTCAAAAAACGATTAAGTGGCTCGTATCGGTGTCGTGCGGGACACCATCCAACTAATACTGACACCGTTTCCAAACCTACTAAATCCACTGTTTCTGCTAGATCTACATTTACCAAATCCACTGCGTCGACTACACCTACTAGGTCCACTGTTTCTGCTAAATCTACACTTACCAAGTCCACTGCATCGACTGCACCTACTAAATCCGCTGTTTCTGCTAGATCTACACTTACCAAATCCACTGCATCGACTACACCTACTAGATCCACTGTTTCTGCTAAACCTACACTTACCAAGTCCAATGCGTCGACTACACCTACTAGATCCACTGTTTCTGCTAAACCTACACTTACCAAGTCCAATGCGTCGACTACAACTACTAAATCCACTGTTTCTGTCAAACCCATACTTACCAAATCTACTACGTCGACTACACATACTAAATCCACTGCGCCCGCTGCTAGGCCTGCATTTACCAAGTCTACCACATCAATGACACCTACTAAACCCTGTGCCGAAATGAAACAAAAGGACATTTTTGAGATTACAACCGACCCTTCCAAAGTACTCCTCCCATATGTTCTAATAAATTCGACAGTATCCGAATTCCCATTATCTCTCCTGGTTGATTCCGGTTCAGCAGTAAGCCTGATCAAATTCTCGTGTATACAAAAATTACCGAAACTGACAAAAGAACAGATAAACCTTAAAGGTATCGAACCTGAAAAATGTTCAACAAAAACTATAGGGTATTTTTCACTAAAAATGCTACTCACTGACTCGTCTCGCACATACATCAGTCATAAATTCCATGTAATTGATAAAATCCATCTGCCCTATGATGGAATCATCGGAACAGACATGCTCAATTCCTTCGGCTGCAGCATAGATTACACCACTAATGAACTCAAGGTCAATGACATAAGATTACCTCTCCAATTTCACGAACCAATTTATACCATTCCTGCTAGATCCGAAATGACGATAGAATGTTCCATATCTAACCCAGAGATAAAAGAAGGCCTTGTCCTAGACCAGACTCAATCCGAAGACATTTTGATAGCCAACTGTCTAGTGAAAGTAAAAGACAATAACAGAATAAACATAACAGTCGTAAATGTATCAGAATCTGCTAAATCTCTAAACTCCAACCTACGGTTGACTCTAGTTCCTATTGATTTCCCTGAATCTTTTGCGAAACTTCAAGAGCAGTGCATGGAATATCCAGTAAATGCTCTACAAACTCAAAGTTCATATCAACATACCCAAGAGGTCCTAAACCAACTCAGAGTTTCACATTTAAATGCCGAGGAAGCTGACGCCCTCTACCATATCTGCTCAAGTTATTCCGATATATTTCACTTACCTGGTGACCCACTAACGTTCACCAATGCACTACAACATGAAATCCGAACAACAACAAACGAACCCGTTCATGTTAAATCATATAGATTCCCCGAATGTCATAAACAAGAAGTACAAAATCAAGTTGACAAAATGTTAAAAGACGAGATAATTAAACCTTCCATGTCCCCATGGTCCGCCCCTATCTGGGTTGTACCAAAGAAGCTAGATGCTTCTGGAAGTCGGAAGTGGAGAGTAGTTATCGATTATAGACGCCTTAACGATATCACTATTGGTGACTCCTATCCTATCCCCAATATAAATGAAATACTAGACCAACTCGGAAAATCAAAATACTTCTCGACACTAGATCTTGCTTCTGGTTTCCATCAGATCAAAATGTCACCCCAAGACGCAGCAAAAACTGCATTTAACGTTCCTCAAGGACACTTTGAATTTCAAAGAATGCCCTTTGGGCTCAAAAATGCCCCTTCTACATTCCAACGATTGATGAATTCCGTACTCTCTGGCCTACAAGGGTCTCGCTGCTTCGTTTATCTTGATGACATAGTCATTTACTCCTACGACCTTGACTCCCATGTCAAAAACCTAGAAATTGTATTCAAACGTCTCAGAGAGTTCAACCTCAAACTACAACCAGACAAATGCGAATTTCTTCGCAAAGAAGTCTCTTACCTTGGTCACCAGATCACAGACAAAGGCGTGAAGCCAGATCCAAACAAAATCAGCGCAGTATCCGAATATCCGGTACCAAAATCTCCAAAGGATGTCAAATCCTTCCTAGGTCTTATGTCCTACTACAGAAAATTCATACCAGACTTCTCAAGAACAGCGAAACCTCTAACTTCTCTTCTAAAAAAGGACACTCAATTCATCTGGCAAAACGAGCAACAGCTTGCATTTGAAACACTCAAGAACCGCTTGATTTCTCCTCCTTTACTCATATACCCTGATTTTACAAAGCCATTCACACTCACCTGCGATGCATCCAATTACGCAATCAGCGCCATCCTCTCCCAAGGCGAACCTGGAAAAGAACAACCGATAGCTTACGCGTCTCGAACACTTAATAAAAATGAAATTAATTACAACGTCACTGAGAAAGAGTTACTAGCCATACTATTCGGCTGTAAAACATTCCGACCATACCTGTATGGTCGAAAATTCTTAATTGTTACTGACCACAACCCACTGAGGTGGCTCTTCAAACACAAAGATCCCTCTAGTAAGCTGCAGAGATGGAGATTAAAGCTGGAAGAGTATGATTACGAAATCACCTATAGAAAGGGTAAACTTAACTCTGCTGCAGATGCATTATCGCGATATCCCACTAATATTCCGGCATTCCCCATCTCAAACTCTCCGGATACAAATCCTACGGACACGACCGGTCCTAAAAATTCTGAAGTACCTACCAATCCCTATCCAGACTCCTTAGATGCGCGTCCTCCCTCTATCACGTTGAGCCCCCTGAACCCTGACAACTATGACTTACCTTTTCTGGAACCATTACAATGTCTCGAATTCCTTCCAAATCCACCTTCCAATTCTGAAACAGAAAATAACGAGATTAATTCTGACGTTCCAAATCCGACAACGACCAATGAAGAAAACTTACCTGTGACATTTCCACCGAATCCTCCTGCAAACTCACCCGCTAACTCCCCTGTAAATCCACATCCGAATCCCCTGACAAGTTCACCTGCTAACCTCCCTACAATTGATTCACCCGCTAATCTCCCTACAAACTCACCCGTAAACTTACCAAGCCCTGAAGCTCAAGACAACTCATACTCCGACTTTCTCAAAGCTATGTCCAACGGAAACTATACATGCAATACAAAAATACATGAATATGTTAATCCTCTACTAACCTCAGACTCCAAGATTATTATTATCCCAACATCCATTGATCTGGACGAATCAAACCCCTATGTCGAGGAGGTCCTAAGTAACCTCGGGGATTCCTCTGAATTCCTAGATAAAGAAAGAACATTATACTCTTTCCTACCACTGACAGTAAAAGACAAATTATACTATTTCCTTTTTACTAAAGTGCATCACTTTGACACTATACAATACCCCGAATTATACCAATCTCTGAAAAATCTAAGAAACGAACTTCTGGTCGGATGCAATGAAACCATAAATGAAATTGCTATCTCAGATCTTAACGACCCATTTGTCAAGCCCTCGTTCACCAAAATCTACAACATTCTAGCTTTTCTTTTTCACAACACCAATATTTCCATAAAAGTTTATAGAAACTCGATCATTTTCCCAGTCCCTAGCGAGATCCCTAAGATTTTAAAGAATAATCACGACCTACCTATTGCTGGCCATGTCGGCTCATCCAGAATGTACAACCGCGTTAAAGAGAGATACCATTGGAAAGGTATGAGATCAGATATAGAGGACTATGTGAAAAAGTGTCCTCAATGTCAAACGAATAAGGCCCTACGCCAAATTAACCGAACACCCATGCAAATAACGTCCACCTCTACAGCACCCTTCGAAAGAATCAGTCTAGACATAGTGGGCCCTCTGCCAGAAGCTGGTCAAATAAATCTCAAGTATATACTTACCTTACAGGATGACTTGACGAAATTCTCGATTGCCTACCCTATTCCTAACGCCACTGCTGAAGAATGCTGTGAATGCCTTGTTCATTTCATTTCATTATTCGGAATACCTAGAAGAATACTTACCGATCAAGGCACCAACTTCACCGCCGACCTGTTCAAGAAAACATGCGAATTTCTTAAAATCAAACAATTGTGGTCTTCACCCTATCACCCCCAAACACAAGGAGCTTTAGAAAGGAGCCATTCAACCCTGAAAGAATACCTAAAATCATACGTTAATGACAACCAGACAAACTGGCACAAATACGTTTACACGGCAATCTTGGCCTACAACACCAATGTACACAGCACTACCAAGTTCACACCATACGAGTTACTCTTTGGTCATAAACCATATCTCCCTGACTCTATCTATGAACTCAACCCCACTGGAACCTACCATGAATACGTAAAGATGCTAAACCATCGGCTAAAACTAGCCCATGACAAAGCTTATGAAAACATTACAAAATCTAAAGAAACTTCTAAAGCATATTACGATCAGAGGACTCGCCCCACTACTTATAAAGTAGGCGACATGGTGTACCTCAAAAACCATGTGCGATTACGAAAGGCTCTATCCCCAGTGTGGAAAGGACCCTATAAAGTGGTTAAAATCCACGGGAACCACACTCTTTCTCTCCTAATAAATCGTCGTCACGTTAGGCACCATTATGACGAGGTTAAATTAGCCAATGGAGGGCTAGTACTTCCTAGACCCTAAAAATCCAAATGATTTTAAGAAAATATCCTAACCATAAAATAAATAAGTTAGTAATATTACATAAGTAGCTAAGTATGATAGTAGGTATTTTATAGGTTTAGTTTTAATATTTGTAGGCTATAGGCATTATTAGTTGACCTAGCATAGATAAATTACTTTAAGAGAATTTAGTAATTAAACTATTTTATATTTCTTACAGCCTGCTGGTGCTGTGTCAAGGTGTCTCACGCACCCAAGACTTTGCTACCATAGAACAGATCACGAAAAGTCCTGGAATATATTTTAACCCCTCAGGTTCTATAAAAATAACCAGTGATCGTTTACACGTATTGATACCAGTAGAAATAGGTTACATAAAGCCACATATGAACAACATAAAAGACGTTCTTAGTTCAGCCCAACATCTATGTGCTAAAAGCGACGCCATTGACGACGTCGAATGTCAAAACAGTTTCCAACCACTTGTTTCAATCTACGAGGATATTTCTAATGATTATGAATCCGTTTCCCACTTGATTTCCAGTAAGTCAAAGAGGTCCGCGTGGATTTCCGGTATCGGCACGTTGTTTAAGCATTTGTTTGGTACTATGGACGAAGACGATGCCGTCCAATACAGTAACGCCATACAAACTTTGAAAAGTAATAATATTAAATTATTAAACTTAGTAAAGGACAACATAATGTTTTCGAAAACGGCTCTTGCCGGGTTTAACGAATCTATCAGAGAAATTAATAAAAACTTTTTGAAGGATCTTCTTTCGCGGCTTCTGGATTTCTGCATATTTTTCTTATCAAAATGTCCATTCGTAGATGGTTGGTGTGGGTTTGTGGAAGCTTTTGGCCAACAGTAAAATTCTGATCGAGCAATCAGTGGAGATTTCTAGATAAAAATATCAGCGTGTTTGGTGGGAATTCTTCGGGACTTTCATGCCGTTTACGCTCTGTGATGATAATTATGATCACAACTTAAATAACCAATACATAGTAAGCACGTCGGTTTACAATAAAACCGGCCAAGTGCGAGTCAGACTCGCGCGCAAAGGGTTCCGTACCATTATCTATAAAAACGAGCAAAAAATCACGTTTGCTGTAAAAAAAAGAAATCAAAAAACAAAAACCCTTGAATATTTATTTTATTCTGTTTTTTAGTATTTGTTGTTATAGCGGCAACAGAAATACATCATCTGGGAAAATTTCAACTGTCTAACTATCACGGTTTATTAGATACAGCCTGGTCACAGACGGACAGACAGACAGAAAGACAGACAGACGCTAGGCAGATGAACAGTGGAGCCTTAGTAATAGGGTCCGTTTTACCCTTTGGGTACGGAACCCTAAAAATTAACCGATTTAATGTAACCTAGTAATATTGCGGACTCGTCCCTTGGATGTGCCTTTATTCTTTAAACTAACTACTACAATACTAAAAACTAGTGAACTAGCTGCACTATCTACCACAAACATTTGGACTGTATACTAGCCGCGAAGCCCGAAGGCCTATAGACAGTCCAAATGCTCCAGCCCACTACCGGTAGGTAGCGTACCCAACATGCTGGCAGCATTGCCTCGTTGAATTGCAATGCTGATTCGATGAGCCCAATAAGTGCCAGCATTGATATTATGCCCGTGGATTATGGATTTTACATTGATGTCATTACTATAATGTGATTGAAGGGTCTATTTTTATATTACTTATTTTCAATAGCATTTACAATCGCATCGCAAATTAAAGCTGTCTGCGAAACGTCCACGGAAACCAAAATTCCAGAAGGAAATTAAAATTGGGCCGCTGGCAGTTTATTCACATGAACTTCCTCCAAATCCACGAAGAATCTGTCGTATTCCTTCCATAAAGGAATTTTCAGTTCGTCCAATTAGCTTTTTGTATTTGCATGCATTCGATCGTTTGTGGATGGAAAAGAAATAAAAAGTTAATCGAATATTCTTTTATTTTGTTTTCGCTACCGTTTGTGGCCTTTCGGAGACGAAGTAATATTATTTTTTTGTCGGTTTGAATCGAACGCAATAAAGAATTTGAAATCACTAGAAACTGGTTTACGATAGGGATTGAACCGCAAGGCCTAGAAATATAATGTGCTTAGAACAATATCATAAATAAGGTATTTCAAGTTTTCTTATGTTTTCACTTGTAAAAATGCTAAAATTAGACTATTTGCAATAAATTGTTTAGAGTTTATGAAAATGCTTCTCTTGGTTTAATTATCATATTACAGCACCGGGTTTGATCCTCGGCCCTGCACCAATGATTTATCTAGTAAGTTATGTGCAGTTTTCGATGCCATTGCTCCGTGCCTCGGGGAGCACGTTAAGCCGTTGGTCCCGGTTGTCATAAGAACGTCTATGGCAATCGTTACGGGTAGTCAGAAGCCTGATAGTATCTGACGCCTGGTCTAACCATCCCTGTTACTAGCTCCTTATGGGTTAAGAGGTCATATGGCAGTCGCTCGTGTAATTCTGATAGCTCGCCGCTACAGGTTAGATTGGGAGCCAACCCCAATAACAAATGGGAAAAGGCAAAGAGGATGAGATGTTTTTTTTTATGTAAATGAATGACGCGGTAAACTACTCGTTCGCCTGATGTTAAGCGTCACGGCTACCTATAACAGATTGCAGATGATTCTCTTGTCTTAATCACAAGGTACGTTTAAGAACATTTTAGAGAATGCGATCTACATCAGAAAAATGAAATTACATTTTAACGATAATGAGAAGAATGTTTTATTAAGACTTTATTAAAACATTCTTCGTATTCGTATCATATTTAAAAAAAATTACATTGTCTACTTAACTAGGTAATGTTTCTACAGTAGTGCAAGCAAAGTGAATAGCACCCTTATCTCATTAAAATAAAGTCAAAATGTCAAGAACCGAGTCAAGGTTACCGCCTAAAATGCCTCAATAATGAAGTCTGAAGGCATAAAACCTGGGATCCTTTGGGCATAAAAACAGAGGATTGAAAAACAAAGAGCGGTCATTCGCTGGGTTCTTTGTAAATATGCAAATAGGCGGCGATGATGACTCTTCGCGCGACGTTTCGTTAAATTGCTTCGCTGTTATTTTACTAATTTAAATAGGCCAGCCCTCAAGTTTCGGAGATAATTAAATTAAAAGTCGATATTTGCATAGGTACTTACTATCTACCTTCAGCCGTTTTGGATTATAAGCCACTCAAAAAGACAACGTTATGTCCGGCTTTACTAATATGTATTAAAGTAGGGTAGGGATACGCTTTACTTTGCGCGCTTCTAAGTGTCATCTTTTGTGTGGCTTACATTCAAAATGGCTGAATCGATTTAAACTAAACTTTGCACACAGATTGCTTATACTACTAAGACCAACATAGCATACTTTTTATTTCGGAAAGTTTAGAGTTAAAGAGTAAATTACGGGTGAAATCGAGGGCGGATCCAATACAAATAAAATTGAGCTTCAATCGGGCTTCCTGCAAGAATCACACTCAAATAATCATGAATCTAACAATCAAATTCGCGTAGTAGGCGCGTGGGAAGAGATTACAAAAAGAGACATATAACGATCACATTCACACACGAAGTTAATAGTCTATTTCCCGTACTCTCTGTAGAAAGAGAGTTTTTTCATATCTACCTTTAGGTATGAAAAACTCTTCCCACGTGATCGTAAAGCTTACTTTCCACGTACCGTTGAAAAACAAAAGCAGGTGCGCTTTTAATCCTAGAAATCTATAGCGTTTCATCACTCCGATAAATCGCTCGCTGAAGCAATAAAAATACGAATTCGCTTGAGTAATTTCATACAAATAGCTTTCGGGATATATCGTTAAAATACATTTTCGGTGATACACGGTAACCGGAAATTGCGAGGCTATTTATTTGATAAATTTCTCTCATAACGATGATGATGACAGTATACCTTTATAGTTCTCGTGTGTCGGCTAATACGTGCTGTCTGTCTATATCTATATACATATAATAAAAATGTAACTGGGCTACATTTTGTGTCTTTTTTTTATTTGTTATGTGTCCCTTAGAACACACATCACGCTGAAACTACTGAACTGATTTCGCTGTAATTTGGTACGGTTATAGGTAATTTTTCATAATAACATTTAGATTAGAATACTTTTTGTTTTCTAAAACGGCCAAGTGCGGATTGCATGAAGAAACAAGGAAGAATATTTTGTACAAGTTTTTATGTTTGTATAATTACTATCTTATACCTATTTATTTATACTCATCCTATCGAAGGGAAAGAGAAAAGAAAAGGAAAAGGATGAATGGATGGGACGGCAATAGAAAATAGGAAGGCGAAGCCTGCCTTCCTTCGCCGGCACATCTATTCATCCTTTTCCCCTATCTTTTTCCCTTTCGCTTCCCTCTTCCTATAACAGGGTTAGAATGTAAATCTAATTAACCCATGCGAAGCCGGGGCAGGCCAACTAGTTTGAGATAAGATTTTAATGCACTATGATATTAAATTGAACTGCGAAAATTGAGTATGCAAGGTGAATTTTCCAACGAGGCGTGGATAGACAATTCTGAAAGTAGGTATGAGAATGGCAAAAAATATTCAAAGGTGTCTCAAAGCCAATTTTGATTATAATTATTTTACGGGAATTAAAACCGTTGGAAAAACACCCCGTATTTAATTATTGCGTCAGCCCATAGTATAGCCTATATAAGGATAAAATTAAAAGTAATCAATCTATCTAAGATCTATAATGTGATTTGCAAAACTTCACCGAAATCAGATCAGCCGTTTCTGCAAGAGAGCCACACAAACAAACGTAGTAGTAGAAATAAAGGACAAGTACATTTTTAATTCTGTATGTATGCAACAAAATAATGAATATACTAGGTGGTAGGACTATTCTAAAAACTTCGTCTAGGTAGGTACCACCGGATGCCAGTTATTTTACCGCCAAGTAGGTAGTGGTGTGCGAGTACTACTCTGTTCCGGTTTGAAGAGCTACAAAGCTATTAAAATTACTGGACAAAACAGACTTATGAACTGATCTCACGTCCTCTAGAAATCTTTTTTAGACTGTCTGATGTCTCAGGATAACGTGCGCAATGCGCAACGTTACGCAAAAATTTAATTTAGAGTTCCGAGTGACACTGCAATCTGTTATGGGCGGCCGTGACGCTTAACACCAGGCGAACGACTAGTACATCACGTCATTAGTTTACATAAATAAACGTCTATGCACGCGATTACCGCCGCTAATAGCAGCGTGGGATTTATGATACTCATATAACATTATGAAAAAAGTAGCTTTATTCACTTTGTTCATGTTATGACTTCCTTCCTTTGCGAGGCAAAGGGTTGAGAATAGCTCATTAAGTTCTCTTCGAAACGGTTTAACACGTACAAGAATAATGCTAGCGTCGTGACCTGACTAAAGGAATATTTATTTATTTAATAAATACCTACATTATGCACAAACAGTGTACAAAAGAGGACATGGCGCTGGCAGCATTTTCTTTCAGACAAAAAATTGCGCATACTCTTTTAACCAGGGTGTTTTAAAAGCATTATTATGAGAAGTAAAACTGTGTTTTAAACTTTCACAGTTGTTTACTACATTTATATTGTATCCTATGTATGTATTTACAAACAAAAAGTATCTAAGTATTGTATCAATTATCTGGTTCCCATAGTACAAGCTAAGCTTAGTTTGGGGCTAGATGGCGCTGTGTGAAATGTCCACACATATTTATTTACTTTTTATATTTTTTATATATATCTAAGAAATGATTGTAATCGCGCTAAAGATCCCGTAAGTACTATTAATCATTATGAGAAGTATTGTTTAATGTCAAAATATATTTTATTAATTTTTAAAGGATAAATTTGAATCACCAAGGAAATCAAATGTTTTTTTTAAACCTTTACAAATTAATATGTAGCTTACGCTAAGCAGGCGATACTGCAAAGAAAAAAACCGTAAATATTTATTTTATGGATCAAACTTTATTAAAATTCATTAAGTCATTTTTAAGCTATATCAACTTAACCCAGTATATCATTACGATAGAAATCATTATGTTGGTTTTTGTACTTTGCAGCTACCTTATCATCATAAAAGAAGCTAAATAGATGAACAGGCTAACAATATGATGGTAAGCTTAGTGGCTATTGCTCATAATAATAATAGTTAGTTTAATTACTAAACTTCATTAAGTATTGCGCGGCCCGACTTTTGTTATTGTTGAGATGTTAGTGGCTCATCATCATCATCATCAACAGCTTGAAGACGTCCACTGCTGAATATAGGCCTCCCCCAGAGAGCGCTATTTTAAGCGGCTGCTCACCTCCTGCATCCATCGGCTCCCCGCGGCTTTCATCAGACCGACGGTCCACCTAGCTACCGGCCGGCATTAGTACCTATCTAACTGAAATCTATTTTATCATTTGATAATAATTTTATTATAAACCAGGCTTCTTTTAAGAAACAACAATAACCCGCAGAAAGACATTTAATAAAACGTATAAAAAACCCGAAAAGGCAAACAATGCTTTTTCGCGCGTCCCGTTCATATTTATGGGGCCGTCAAGTGGGTGCGGTGCTTTTGTTTTGTTAGCGTGGCTATCAGGCCAACACACACCGCACCCCACAGATCTGCTGCATCCTATGAAACTACGACAGAACTGCAACCAGAAATGGCTGCAGACGCGAAAACGCTTAAACAATAATAAACAACAAGTTGACGCCCGCTACAATATCGATGCGCGTCACGACGACGAGACAACGACGAGAAATACTATTATTTTCGTCGTAACAGCTTACGCGAGAATATTCAAAGTGACAACGCGCATTTTAAGCTCTGAACTACCGCTCAATGTCGGATGAACTTGAGAAAAGGGCACGTAGTAAATTACTTGTAGCAGCAGCGTAGACGCTACGAGCTACGACCACTACGAGCTCGACAATTACGTGCTACGGCGACGTTATAGCGTCAATCTATGTTCTATCATCGTCATTAACAGCCTGAAGACATCCACTGCTGAGCATAGGCCTCCCCTAGAGAGCGCCACATTGAGCGGCTGCTCGCCTCTTGCATCCAGCGTCTCCCCGCGGTTTTCACCAGTTCGTCGCCCTACCTAGTAAGGGGGGCCGGTCTACGCAGCCTCTTCCGGTTCATAATAATAATAAAATAATTATGTATGTTATCTATACAGTAAAAAACTATACTCCTACGTCTTATTTTTTGAGTTTTCACAATACCTTCGTAGTGACGAAATTTTTGCATCTAAATTATAACGAAGAAAAGTAATTGTAATTAGAATACAGAACATTTTTCAACAAAATCAATACGTATAAGCATTTAGCTTATTATCTATTAAAACGATTGATTCCAAACACAAAAGGTCTCGTTAAGATTTAGAGGGTGAAAACCATTTTTCCCCGTAACGCTAAAATGTAGGTAACCTCACCAACGGGCTCTATTGTGCAGATAGCAGGGCGATGACAAACACATTTTCAAGTATCAGGACGTTCCTCTTAAGTGGTTATCAGCTGTTTAAAACTCGGTAAACTCCTTCCTAATTTGTTCCAATGTTCTTTAGATACGATTAAAAATAACAACATAGACGAAAAGCTTATTGGAAAAGCCCTCAATGCTTAACTAAGGCTGGATTCAATACACGATCTTTGTATACAAACGGTGAATAGAGCAAAATCTCTGTCTTGATTGGCCGAAAAAAATAATGACTAATTATAGATTTACCTTTTTAGGTGGAACGTTTCACTAGCGCGGCAAATTCATTCTTTTGACAATAATAGCTTAATTACTAAACGTAATTACATTAAAACTGATTTAACGTAAACAAATAGAATGTATCAACAAATTACGATTAAAAGTATCTCCTAGATATCATTGGTTTAGCGACAAATGGCAATAAACAAATTTCGTCTTAGTTTTTCAGTCTATTGCCATTTGTCACTAAACCAATGATATGTAAGTGATACTTTTAATTGTAATTTATTGATACATTCTATTTATTTGCGCAAAATTAGTTTTCATGTAATTAAGCTATTATTGGCAAAAGAACGCAAGAAAATTTGGATTTGCCGCGCTAGTAAAACGTTCCATCTTAAAACATCTATCCAAAAAGTACTGAAACCCAGCATACATCCTTTTTGATTTATTAACGCGCAAATAATAATTAATAAAAAAATATTAGCGAAACATCGCGGGTTCAATTTATCATCCACCGTCGATAAAAAGCTTTACAACATTCAGCTTTCGATGCAGAAATATAAACAAAAAGGGGAATATAATTTATTATCCCGTATTTCACCAGATTTCACCCGCAGACTGGTGATTGATTGTCTGGTGAACCGTTATGACGAGCGCGGGTGATTTAACGTCGATGAGCTCGGTACGGCGGCGGAAGGGGCGAGAAGTACCCCCGTGATGGGCCATTAAATAACATATTACTTTCTATAGCTGCGTACATTCAACTTCTGTAGTGTGGTGGTTGAGGTCGGCTCATACCTAACCCAGAGGCGGCGGAGGAGCAGGTGAAAAATCATATGATTTTACTTTCATAAATTGCTCTGCTACTTTTTGTTACACACTCTCTGCTACTAATCACTCTGTGATAGTCACACTTAATGAATCATGACTTCGAATTTCATAATGCGAGAGCCGTACATCAGGGGTAAATATCAAAAAATATAGTATTGTTTATGCTTCAGTAAACAAACTGAGACCTGTAGACTTTATAAACACTGGGTGTGATGTAGCGGTGAACTTTGATCCAAAGAGTATCGTTAGATTTCTTAGTAATCACTTGTAGCAGGTCGCAACTTTGCTAGGTTGCTCCTAAATCACATCTCTGTTCCATTTCATAAAGCACCGCCAATCACCATTGACCATAAATTCATAAGGAATATGAAAAATCAGAGTCTGTGCAAAATCACAAAGACAAAAATAAATCATATGATGAAATGGCTTTACATACTTTAAAAGTAGCAATCATTTCCACGCCTAGGCGGCGGGTTAGATTCCCGCAGAAGGACAAGTATTTGTGCACAGGGAATCCTAGTTAGGGTCCAGGATCTGTGTGAATATTGGGGTTATTTATTCATCATCGTCATCATCATCATCATTATCATCAACTGATCTGACTGGATGACTGGCCTGTTAGCTCAATTGGTAGTAGCTCTACATTCTGAACTATATGTTGTGGGTTCCATTCCCACCCAGGACAAATATTTGTGTGATGAACATCGATGTCTGGGTGTTATATTGTATTCTATGTATGTATTTACAAAAACAAAAAAGTATCTAAGTATTTCTATCAGTTATCTGGTTTGCATACTACAAGCTTTGCTTAGTTTGGGGCTAGATGGTGCTGTGTGAAATGTCCACACGTATTTATTTATCAACAGCCCGAATACGTCCACTGCTGAACATAGGCCTCCCCCACAGAGCGCCACTTTGAGCAGCTGCTTGCCTTGCTAGCTTGGTTATTTATTTATATGGGCTAAATCTAAACATATCTAAAATGTCTGGTGCATGTGGTTGATAGTAAAATTCGGGGTTTTCCTCGTGACCAAACCATTTGGTTAAAATAGTTTGGCGAGGAGGAACCTGAAAGGTACTTTGTCATTTATTACTGTTTCATTTGAAGTTTGAGCATTAACATCACATAACCTTTAATAACATTTCTGCGTGCAAAAAAGTTTTATAATTACGTACCTGGGGCCTTACTCGCTATACTACATGAGGTTCTTTGCCAATAACGCGTTACGTCATAATAATAACAAGCTCTAAACATAAACGTGGGCTTTAACGCGCCACGGCATTGAATTAACTTTTTTAATTCTTTTCTATGCCACGCGCACAGGCCTAGAATTTTTTTTATGCCACGCGTTAGGTTCTTTGTGGCTAGTGTCTTCTATTTTTCGACGTGCGGATAACGAGCTAGCATTTTAATACCCAAAACCATTCCACGAAGATATCGTAACGCGTCGCGTTGTGTCTAGATGGTCATATACATACGATTTTGGAAAATGTGTACGATATGATGACACGACGTGTCAAAAAGTGCGAATAACTCAAAATTTTACGTCATAACTGAGTGTTTTTTTTTTTCTAAAATCATGCTTTCGGGCTGTTTACGAGTGGTGCTGATCAAATTATCTGAAAAGTAAGAGCTGCCAAATATATGGATAAATATTCTAAGTAGCACAAATATTTTATGGACAGATCCATCTGGTTACTTTTGTTTGATCGTAGTTTTATATTTTTTAAGGCTTGATCGATGGCAGCAAAGAGCAGGTGGCTCTCTTTTTAAGGCTTATTTATACTTATTTAGGTAATAAGTATAAATAAGCCTTAAAATATAATACGAATTTGACTAAGTAGGTATACACGAACAATATCAACCTAGCTTAAATTCAGCGTGAAAAGAAAATGATTTTGACTAAGTATATATAAGTACATTTTTTTCCTCACCACCACGACCACGAACCGGAAGACGCAACGTAGGCCGGCCCCCACTAGGTGATGGACCGACGATCTGTCGAAAGCCCTAAGGGCGTACCGTGAGCTCTTAGCGCGATTCAAAACAGAGCCCATACTGCATCGCTTGTCAAAATCCCCATACAAAAAAAAAGAAAGCGATCCAATATAGGCTCTGTTTTGAATCGCGCTAAGAGCTCACGGTACGCCCACTGGGGAGCCGATGAATGCAGGAGGCGAACAGCCGCTTAAAGTGGCGCTCTCTGGGAGAGGCCTATGTTCAGCAGTTGACGTCTTCAGGCTATTGATAATGATGATTTTTTTCTCTGAACATCACTGAGAATATGATTTATTTCAAGGCGTGTTGAGATATAGTCATAGCTCTGTTGAGCCAAGTAAGTGTTTTTACTGGATTAACTTCTGTTGACCTCTACCGACCTTTACAGCGCCCTCAGACCGGCATTTACAAACTCGGAGGTTACAACAAGAACCTTAAAAGTAATCTTATAGCTACGATCAGAATTCTCCCCAGTTTTTATTACCACGCGCCGCTCAATATTAAGAAACTATTATCTCGGTATTAATAACAGGCAATATTAGTAATTACTGGTGACGCATCGTAATATTAGGCTGTGATACGGATTTATTACGTCATCCAAGCGTTGCCAGACGAGTATTTAATATCAATGTAAGAGAATGATAGCCAATTTATAGGTAATATTATATCAGAATATATTACAAGTATCTATGTATAGTATAGTATCTATGTCTATGAAAACGAAATGGTTATTAAGATTGCCTCTTTTAATTAAAGTTTAAACACAAGAAACGGTTTGTTACTGGACTTTTCTGCAAATTTCATCTAGGTAGGTACTACCGCTTTGCCAGTTATTCTGCCGCCAAGCAGTAGTTTGCAAGCTCTGTCATGTTTCGGTTTGAAGGTGAAGGGCATTGTAGCTAGTGAAATTACTGGGCAAATGAGACTTTATTACTAGACTGTGTCTCAGGATGACGTGCACCACTGCGCATTGTAACGCAGAACTATATTAATTTAGAAATCCGCGTGATACTGCAATCTGTTATGGGCAGCCGTGACGCTAAACATTAGGCAAACAACTAGCTCGTCATTCATTTACATAAAAAACACACATGTTTGTCCTGGGTGGGAATCGAACCCACAACCTCCAGTTCAGAAGGCAGAGCTACTTACCAAATGAGCTCTCAAGCCAGTCATCCAGCCATGACCTTATATTTTAAGTGTCAACACATGTGGAAACAGAATAAATGAATATTAGTTTTGGCGGGAACGTTCACGTAGTTTCATTGTATTATTTTTCTAAACTTGTGCTTTTTCCAGTGTTAATGTTTAAAATTGGTGGCGTTTAAAGCATTAAGTGCTGAATTACTAGTATGAGTGTGGGCAAGTGATATAATGTAGTGAAACGTGGTTTTGATGTTGCTTCCAAAATTCTATAGAAGCTTTTAGTAATGTTGCCACCACTTAACTAGGGCATGACTTAGACTGGACTAAGATTTCCTGACTTAGACTAGATAAGACTTGACTTGAAATATTCCATAACTCGATGAAAAATTAGTACAATACTTGACACTGGCTAAAATACACTATGTATGGAGCCAAAATATATATAAAAAAGAAATGAATGTGAATATGAATAATATGAACACCACTAAAAGATATTTTTTCATCAAAAAATAGATGTAAAATGTTAATACTCGTTGGTAAGGATATTAATAAGAGCTAATCTAAATATTATCGAAAGCCCTCTTTACCCAACATAATCTCCTCCTAATTGCGTCTTATCGGTTCTCTAAAGCTTCAGAACATAAGTAAACAGTACCCGGAACTAAATAACCCGGTTCAATAATCAAAGAGCTTCCCATTGGAACTTGGCTCGTAATTATTTCGATTAATCACAGTTGAAATATGCCCCTTGTTAAAAATTTGGGCAGTCAATGACACCATGGTTTCATTGGATCATTTGCATTTGAAAAAACGCTTGCGGTTCACTGACGTAGGAAGAAAATAACTTCTTAATTTTTTTTTATGCGTTTGAATGACGTGACGAGCTAGTCGTTTACCTAATTTTAAGCAACACGGCCGCCCATAACAGTTGCAGTGTCACTCGGAACTTTAAAACAATTAATTAATTAATTATGGCCTTTTTGCGTACTTTACAACTGAAATTTGAATAGCATCTTTATGCTAGAGCGCCTTGTAGATTCATCTCAGCCGATTTTGAGCAATATATTTTAGTTATTCTATTACGAAACAGACAAACATCGCTGGCAGAACCAAAAACCAATGGCGAACAACGTCCTCGAGTGGCGACCACTAACGGGAGGTGGTCAAAACGACGACGGTCCACCAGGAGGAGCCGCAAGCAACCGCTTAAAGTAGTGCTCTATGAAAGAGGCCGATTGTAATTTGGGCTGACGATTACAAAACATACGAACTAACTTTTTCTAGTAGGTATGTATAATTATTTTGTATGATTCGTACTCGATGAGGGAGTCTAGAAGGCCAACTTGAGCGAAACGTTTATGGTTGAAACGATTCCTCTGAGCTCTTCTATCATGCTATGACACATACATTTTGCATCTCCTGTTTCAGTATCATCATTGCCATCATCTTCATCATTGAAACAGCTGTGCTAGCGACCCAAGCTAAGGCCGCGATCTCCGACATACTGGCTAGAACAATTATGCTGGAAGGAGTAATGTATGTAATGACTTGGGCGTTATTCGCTATGCCACTTGAGATTCCTTGCCAATTACGCGTGACGTCTTACGTGCTCTTAACATAAACGCGAGTTATAACGCGCCGTGCATGAAGTTACTACCCGCACCATGACGTGGAATCAAATAAATATATTCTTTACGCCATGCGTTAGGTTGTCTTTGCTCAGTGTTTTGTCGCGATTGTCAAACTTGACAACGCCATACAGAATAGCATTTTAAAACCAACACCATTCCACGAAGATATCGTAACGCACCGCGTTACGTGTCTGAACGGTCATAGAGCTCTCTAAACCCTAAAAAATATCACACTTATATCAAAATGTGGAAGGTTGTGTGTGTTTGTCCCTCTTCATACTGCAACGATAGAATGGAATTCAATGAAATTTAGTATGGAAATACTGGAATGGAATGTCCTATACGCTGGATTAACATATATGTATACCAGATACAGATATATTTATACCAGAGACTAACTACATAAGATTAACTGGATAGCATCCTAAATGACAACCAATTTGGAAATCAGATCTTAACAATGCGTTCATCAGTACCCACCTTGGTTGATTTCATGCAATTATTTCGGTTTCCTTTAAACTCAACCTCCCACTGAACATGAATAATTCACGTTGTAAGTAGAAACCTCAATTTGGACTCGTTTGGTGGAACATCTAGAAAATTAGTCTTGAATCGTTGGTTTGATCAATTTTGTAAAGGGTTGGAATTTTAAATGAGGACTAATAGAAGTTTGTTACGGTACCGATTGTACGTATAATTTAATCAGGTGGAACACGATACTTGGAATTACGTTAGTAAATTTAAATATTATCTAATAGCCGTTAGCTATGTTTGGTTAGGCATGTCTCACTCCGCGATTTAGTTATGAAGCTACAAGTACTGGGTGGCGCAAAAGTAAAGACCCTATTTGGTTCAGCTATAACATTTTTTCTAAATTAGAAAACTAGATTTAGGTTTTTTTAAATGTATATTTGTGCCATTAAATTTCGTACCATTAGGATTTAAAGATGATGTCTTTTAAATGGTGACCTCCAGAGTTGATACACATTTGAGCCCTATTTATGACATTTTGCATAACTTGCCGTAACACTTCTCAGGGCATGTCAATAAGCAGAATACTCGGTTCTGGGGCACTGATAATCCGCGCATTATTCAAGAAACACCTCTACACCCACTAAAAGTTACTGTATGGTGTGGCATCTGTGTTGACAGAGTGATCGGACCCTATTTTTTCGAAGACGCTGGAGGCAATGCGATAACTGTCACTGGAGAACGCTACAGAACCATGTTACGTGAGTTTTTGATACCCAGTTTGGACGAATTGGGGCTGGAGCACATCTGGTTTCAACAAGACGGCGCTACGGCACACACAGCGCGCGACACTATGGACTTAGTGAGGGACGCTTTTCCAAGCCGAGTTATCTCTCGTTTTGGCGATTTGCCTTGGCCTGCAAGATCACCCGATCTGACCAGTCCAGACTTCTTTCTTTGGGGTTTTTTGAAATCTCGGGTGTATGTGAACAAGCCACAGACTCTCGCAGCTCTAAAAGAAAACATTCGTCAAGAAATAACGAACATATCGCAGGAAGTGTTACGGCAAGTTATGCAAAATGTCATAAATAGGGCTCAAATGTGTATCAACTCTGGAGGTCACCATTTAAAAGACATCATCTTTAAATCCTAATGGTACGAAATTTAATGGCACAAATATACATTTAAAAAAACCTAAATCTAGTTTTCTAATTTAGAAAAAATGTTATAGCTGAACCAAATAGGGTCTTTACTTTTGCGCCACCCAGTACATGGGACCGGGCGTCTAGACGGGTCCGTCCATTACGCGTTACGTGTCAGAAGAGCAGCGCTATAGCGATAGAACGAGAGGCAACTGTTTTAGGAATGCTTGTAGCTTTGTGCGAGCTGAACTACACTTTATAGCGTTGTAGCAAGAGTTGCTATTTGTTTAAGTGACTTCACGGAGTGAGCCTTCTGTACGTCGTACTATTATCTATTTTGTGCTTTGGTGTTATATGAGTTCACGTTTTTTGCTGGTAACAAGCGTGTTTAAAATTTAATGGATTTTAGATAAAAGGTGGTCAGAATTTGCGGTCAGTGAGAGCAAAACAGAGTTATTGTGTATTGAAGTCGTTGCATGGGCCGAACAAAATTTTTACAGCGAGCATAAGTTTTGCATGATGTAAGATGGGGAAGAAAGGTTCTCGAGTGGCGACCACGAACCGGAAGACGCAGCGTACCGATGGATGCGGTTAACGAACAGCCGCTCAAAATGGCGCTTTCTGGGGGAGGCTTATGTTCAGCAGTGGACGGCTTCAGAATGTTGTTGATAAGTTTTTTTTAGAATTCAATATTGAAGATTTTATATGCGGCGGTGTAACAAATAATGTATTCCTGCAATGTTTGATCATATATAAGACACAGCCTGTGGCGTGAAAGAGTGTCCCTTCCAAGCCCATTCATTGAACCTGAAGAGAACCTCCCATCAAGTCACGGGGAACCATGGTCGACCTGAAGTCTCTAAATATATAGTCTTTGGACTCAGATCAGCTCCAACCGACAAGACAAGCAAGGACAAGATGTCCAAGTGGGGCTAGACCCCGGTCATCAATGTTTGTGTGGAGCGGTTCAAAACACGGCCCATTTAATAACGTGTCCTGCGTGTCCTGCCACTTGCTCGAAACAGGACCTAATGGAGGCCACCACGAGGCCGAAAATAACGCAGTTGACGTGGCCAGGTTCTGGGCCGCTTTTTTTTCAATTGTGTCATCAACACGCTCACACGCTAAGAAAAAGAAGAAGGTTCATCTAACTTGTTCGAACATCAACGGCCCTGACTAAAGAAATTAAATCAAAATCAAGGTAAATATTGTCTCACGCGTTCAACATTATTACCCTTAAATTTTATTAATGGAGATTCGCAATGTTAATAACAGCAAGAGAGTAATTTACGGTTAACTTAAACAACGCACACAACAACAAAATATAGGCATAATTCAACAAAATCTCCCTCAAAATGTATATTCTTCATAAACGTGAGATGGTACGCCCGCCCACTTGAATAAATTCATAATACTTAATTATGTTCTCGAGAACATTATTTTATTACTTTCTCAAGAAAATACTGCGTTTCTCTCCTAATAAAAGGCTTGTACACACTGGCGCGGCCCAGCGTACGATGATCTACGCGGCAGTATGTTACATAACTTTAGGAAGGGGGGGTTCAAAAAAAAATCAGTGCCCCAGTCCAAGGGTAGAGCAAGAATGTTTGAATTGCCATACGTATTTTTGAAATACATTACAGCAAATGTAAAAGATTTCGCGCTCGCTTTGCTCGCGTGTTTAATATAATTACTGTATTTTGTTTTATAGCAGGCGCGTTTGTACTGACTGACATGTAATTCATGTTTGAATTGCCATACGTGTTTTCTGGAATACAATACACAAACAAATAACATTTTTTGCGCTCACTGCCCAAGTCCTGCGAAAAATTTCAAATTTCATAAAGAGTGTATTATTATAGTAATCAAGCCGAAGCCCCCCCCCCCCCCCCCCCCCCCTCCAAATTTTCGGTGTTTCATCTCCTTTTTCTTTATACCGTCGCTTTTAGAACTTATCACACCCATTGATGAATAAAAGGTCTTGAAAATGAGTTTGCTTTGTCGCATAATAACGAATTGTGTTTCGAGGTTCAAGTGATTCTTGTTTCGGCTCGTTTTGCCTCTCTTCGCCCTGTTTGGGAATACCTAAGTACGGTTGCGTAATTTTATTGTAAATCAATAAAATATAAAACTGTCCAACTGTCGAGTTGACTTTTATTCTAAATGGTTATATAATGGATTTTCTTGTTGTTTAACAGAAAAGGGAATCGGCTCTTGTTTGAAATTAAATTATTTTCTCGTGGTTTAAGACTTGTATAAATAAAAAAATTGGAAGCTTCCTTATTACCATTATAGCATTAATATTAAGCTACTTTTTTAACCGTTCTCTTCTAGTTATTTAGTGGTCGTGGAAGTTTTGCAAATAATGTATCAATTTAATGTTTCATTCATCATCCTCTTTGCCTTTTCCTATTTGTTATTGGGGTCTGTTCCCAATCTAACCTGTAGTGTAACTTATGGGGGAGCTGATGGGGAAGAAAAGTTCTCGAGTGGCGACCACGAACTGGAAGATGCAGCGTAGGCCGGCCCTCCACTCGGTGGACCGAGGACCTGGTGAAAGTCGCGGGGAGCCGATGGATGCAGGAGGCGAGCAGCCGCTCAAGGTGGCGCGCTCTGGGGGAGGCCTATGTTCAGCAGTGGACGTCTTCAGGCTGATGATGATGATGATGATGAAACTTACTGCAAATGAACATCAATTAAATAGTCAAATAAGTCATAAATACAGCAGATGTAGATTAGGAATAGTGTTTTATACTGCGTTCCGTTTAAAGAATGAAATAAATACGCGTGCTACAGAATACGGAATAGTAGTATGTGTCCCTTTCAAGAGCTACGTATCTGCTGCTACCCTAAACGATTATTTGGTTTATAACGACATTAATTTAAATTCTTTAACCTCGTTCCGGTTCGGGTAATCACAAACCACAGATCCGAGCTCAAACGAAGATAGTATCAGTAGCCAAAAAATTGGCTACAGCCAGGTAAAGGCACGAGAAATTATCATATAAAGTGAAAATCCGTGGAGCACGTGTAATCTGTATAATGCAAGAGTGTAAATAGGGCTTAATATTGAATTTGTAATGCGGTACCGAAGGTTGGGTGAATGTAAAACGTCTGGTTCAACATAAATAGACGATTGTGTGATTATGGAGAAATTATGCAGTTCATGGCGTAGTAGACTCTTCGTTGCAGTCACAGAGTCCAATGTAAAGTCAGAAACCTTAGAATTCTATAGATTGTGCCAAGGAAAGTAGAATAGCAAACAGTGTCGGTTTTTGTGGTGATGGAAAAATTATACAGTTATAAAAAAGCATAATGAACTTGCAAGAGTTCATTATGCTTTACGGGTCCAGAAGAAAGTTGTCATAAAGTCAGACGCCTTAGAATTCAATAACTCACATTGTATATAGAAACGACGTTCAGCTGTATTTTTACTACCAGCATTTAGCTGAGGTAAAAACTTATTAAGCTGAATATCAGTCCCTACGATAAAATCTTAAGAGACTATCAAGAATTCACTAACAAAGTTTCAACTACCTAATTTTAGCATATTCATTCTATTACCGAATAACAAGCCGTTTGATCCTGTAACCCTGTGACGCCTTTTACTTCTCCATAGCTTATTAACTATTCTAAAGATATTCTAAAGATATGTAATATTTCCAGTAGGGTAGTAAATTAGGTAATAGTGTAGTGGTGGTTTTTTTAGTTATTTATTTCATTATTTTTAGGTACCATTCGCACGAGCGCTTTTTCAACATTCGGTACAAAAGCGTTGAAATGAAAAAAAAATTGATGGCAAATATTTTATTCACTCGACAGCGCTCAAGCGAAATTCATTTGTTTCTTGTTTCATTTCAACGCTTTTTACCGGACGTTGAAAAAGCGCTCGTACGAATGGAGTTACATCCTATCTTTGTCAGAAATATAGTCCAATAAATCATAATCTTAAGAAATAAACATTAATCTAGAACCCATAGGGTTATTTACTAAACATATATGAAACTTGATGATGACGAACTCATACGCTAGAATAAAAAATTACCAGCGACGAAGATGAAGACACTCTTTATCCTATCAAAGAGAAGAGAGAAGAGACAAGGAAAAAGATAGGGGAAAAGGATGAATGGATGGGATGCGGCGAATTGAGGCAGGTTTATCCTTTTCCCTTACATTTTTTCCTCTCGCGCTTCCTTCATCCTTTGAGCACGGTTAAGGAGTTAAACTAAATAACCCGTGTGAAGTCGGGGCGGGTCAGCTAGTATAATATAAAACTAATAATAATTTAATATAAACGCAATATTTCTCAGTACAGCTGCTGCAACGGTATTGTATTACTATCCTCATTATGGATTCCACATGAAGTCCCATGTGCCGGCTATTCAACTCCGCTCAAACTCCGAGATTGTGCTCTGTATTTTTTATTGTATATGTGTATTTATTTTATCTATTATTAACGATGTAGGCAATTTAGATCTTGGATCTCTCGCGTATAACGTTACTCAGTTTATTAGTGTTTGTTTTTTTATGTAAATTGGATTAAATTTAGAGCAATGGGAATTGTTAAAAACATCTCATCATGCGGGTGCGGGCTCCTTGAACATCCAAGAGAGCACAGGCAGTAACTCTTCCCATGAAGGATTATAATATTGAAGATTGATATCCATCTATCTGTGCAAATTTGAAACGTTAAAATATGCGTCATGGATATATTTTGATCATGGACGAGGATGACCCACACCCATGATTTTGATACATTCATTAGTAAAACAATCGAATAAAAAAGGTTATTGTTAAAACGACTGAAATCCCACAAAATTTTAATAGGATACACATTGATTTGTGTAGATGGATACTGTAGCTAGAAGCTACGTAAGCTATAACAAGTATTCCACTGTTAATTCATCATCATCATCAATAGCCTGAAGATGTCCACTGCTGAACATTAGGCCTCCCCCAGAGAGCGCCACTTTGAGCGGCTGCTCGCTTCCTGTGTCTATCGGCTTCCCGCGGTTTTCACTAGATCGTCAGTCCACCTAGTGGGGGGCCGGCCTACGCTGCGTCTTCCGGTTCGTGGTCACCACTCGACAAACCTTTCCCTTACCCATACCCCCTGCCATCACCCCCGTGGTGGTAGGGAAGTGCAAGGGCATTTCCCCCCTCAAAAAAAAAAGGTAGCCGGCAACAAAAACGAAGCCACTATAATCATACTGTCCAAGGGAAAAGACAAGGGAAAGGGAAAAAACTTGGGGAAAACGATGAATGGATGCAATAGAACAGAAGCAGGCGAAACCTGCTTTCCTTTGTGCTTTTCCCCTATCTTTTTCTCTTTCGCTTTCCTCTTCCCATGAACAGGGTAAGAGCGTAAAACTAAATAATCCGTGCTAAGCCGGGGCGGGTCTGCTAGTTTTAAATATAATATAAATCACAGAAGATATCATAGAAATACAGCTGATATTATTTGATCGCTGTTGAATAGAGCATGGTTATGAAACCAAGTTATTGAATCTTTTGAAAACCTTCAGACGAATATAAATAGAAAAATTGGAAATGTTGGAAGGGAGACTTTTGCGTTGTATCATTTGACACTCTTTTACTTATCAACGAAAAAAGAAGTGTCATAAGTCGACATTTACGTCTGGCTGTATGTTTGTGTGTCTATCTGTGCCGCTGAGACAGTGGTCAAATGCTTTGCCTATAAACAATAAAAAAAAATGTTTAAAAATAATATTTAAAATGGTAATAGCACTCCATACACTGGATCAACAATTAGATACTTTTTATCAGTAGGTCAAACCACAGGGCGCAGCTAGTTTTATATAAATTGTATTATGTCAGCTAAATACAAGAAAACAAAACACAAAATATAAGCTTAATTTATGCTCAGTTGATAAAACTGTGCATAAATAAAATAATAATACCCATTAAAAGTTAACAATCTTTATTAAAATTTAGTTTCAACTATTTCTAAAAATAAAACGAAATATAATTACTAAAACTAAATTAAATCTAAACTAAGTACTTATTTAAAACTAAAACTACAAATATCTAAACTTATAAATAAAAACCGCGTTGAAGTCGCTGTCTGCGGGTAGGTTGAAACAAACTGAAATTGCTCACAAATAACTAAACTTAAACCAATTTACCTCACGCTAAGCATAATGTAACTTGAAAGAAGTAGCTCTATGAATAAACTAGGTAGCTCTACTTAATAAACTAGGTATATAGTTACTTAAGGTTGTGTGAAGATGGAAAAGTTTCATTTCCCCGCCCACTCTCTATAAGCTTACTCAGATTTTTTCATTAAATACGTATAAAAGTCTGAATCAAAAGAATGAATGTGAATTTGCCTGATGGTAAGCGCTTACCGTCACCTGTCGATATTTGCTCGAAGAATTACTAGATACGTTGTGAATGTAGACAAACTATTTGATCCCATCTTGAATAATCACATTTTGTAGGCGAAGGGTAGGACAAACAAGAAGTTTCTAGGCGCGTTTCCTGGCGAAATTAGAGCACGTAGAGCTTTGAATTTAATGTAATGTAATTATTCATATCTTTAAGTATAACGTGACGTCCGCAAATAGGTACAAGATAAATACATTTCGTGCTATAGAAAAAAACCGTAAACCTTCCCTCAAACAATCTGAATGTATGTTTGTTACCAATTTTACTCAGTTTCTATTGAATATATTTTTACAAAAAAATGTTTGTATTCCCAACAAACATTCAGGTGTTTTGATGTCTTCAGAGTTTTGAAAAATGCAATTTAAAAAACGTCAAAATCAGTCATTGTATGCGTTTTCTTTGTCGTAAGGGCCGCGCTGAAATTCAGACTGAATAAAAATTTAAGTCTACGATGTTAAGGTCGATGTTTCTTTGACGGATTTTGACCTGCTTATCTACCATGCGTCGTTACGCCGCGGAATACCATTAAGATTATTTACTATATCACCACTTGGATGATTCGTCCAAGTGTCACCATTACCATTCGACCACATTATCGGTGAAAAGATGAACTAGGACATAGGTATAACATAAAATAAAAATTGGTGCGAGAGCAAACACAATCAAAATTGTGTCCGTTTGGGGGTTTTATTACGTTTACCCTAATTAATTAGACAGTCGTTCGTTCAGGTCCTTTTTGCTCATAATATGTTTGTCCTCCAGACAGTGGTGTTAAACGTTAGTGATAAAAATGTATACATAATACGTAATCACCACTACATAGGTATAGAAGCAAAACTTTATCTATTTTTGTTTGTGTGACTTTCACGCTAAAACGGCTGACCTTATTTAGATGAAACTAAGTACACATATTGCTTATAGTCTTAGAATTCTATTTATTCCGGAAATTAAGTAGTTCTCGCGGGAAAACTGGAAAATAGGGGGAGAAACCGCGACCTTTTATTAGTCAATTTCTTGATTTGAATGGAAATTCAATTGATATTTGAAAAAAAAATGTCTTGATTTGTTCCATCTTTTTTCTGCCACGGTTCGTAGACGATTTCAGACCGTATAAATACGTAAATGCAGAATAGCGTCACTTTCAAAAGAACGTTTCACAATTTACCTAACCAATTTATCAATAGATAGATAGATGGAAAGATAGATAACTCTTTAATGCCCCACCAGTTAAATATGCAAGTACAAAGGTCACCTTATGAACTAGTGTTACAATGGGCGGTCTTATTGCTGACTGCGATCTCTTCCAGACAACCTTTGGATGGACAGTATCACACACAGAAGAGTAGATAGTGGTGTATAGCAACTTAAAAGAGAATCAATAACAACAATTAAACAGCAAATACCTAATTCCTAGCAAATCAATCAACAAACATATAAAAGGACAAGCGCAGGTTCAGTAATTTTGGGTAAGAAAGATTTGGAATAGGTACTTATATTTAAAGTTATTATAATTATTATAGGTACACACGCATATTTAGAATCTAAATACGTTAAAGGAAAGCTTCACGATTAGTCTACCAATTCAATCGTGAGCAAGCCGACACTAAAGAGCTTTGCTAAGTGTATCTCTGGGGGGTTGAAGCCAGAACGAAGTTGTTGGCCGAAGACGCAAAGTTGCCGGCATAGCTCATGGATAACCCAACCGAAGTGACAGCGGGTTTACTTATATTCAGTCGTATAATCGATAGCTGTTAGAGTTCCAGAATCTAGAACTCAGACCACGCGATTTCAAGATTTATTCACATTTAGGATTAGAAAAGGAGAATAGTTATTAAACAAGGTAATGTGTTGACATGTACAGATAAAAGTATGTTCTTTCGATATCCTAATTATTGGCCAATCGTCGCACTTTGAATTGAAAATAATAATGCAGAGTAGCCGAACTGCTACCTACCTACGCGATTATGACGGAAGTCGCTAGCCTGTCAGTATTCTATAGGTTGCACTATGGAGAGTGTGCACAAGAACTGCATGACCTAATTCCTCCAGCACCTTTTCATTACAAAACCACTAGGCGTTCGGCCAATGGTCGAAATACCTCCAATACGTACTAACCGTTTCAACTCCACTTTTTTAATAAGAACTGCAAAAGTGTGGAATGCGTGGAAAATAAAACCCGGGGCTGTTCAAGTCGAGAGTGAATAGGTATTTATTACTAGACAAGCGTGCTACACCTTCGACCTCATCATCGCTTCCCATCAGGTGTGATTGCGGTCAAACGCTAGCCTAGACAATCATAAAAAAATTCTGCGCCGTGGTTCGATTAATATACCAGAAACAGGCTGCGCCCCTTTAAAACAACTTGAAGAACTCATAAACCATCAGTCCTACCAAGCCTTGCTGCAAAGCATTGGTGCCGAAGTGATTTAGTGTAATATATTAAATGGGTATTTGTATATTTCAGGGGATTACTTCCTTGATCAGCTGCTGGCTAATCAGTGGTCTTCATTGCTGTATGCAGCTGATGCATCACCAAGTGAGATACTAGCAGATGCGGTACCAGCATTGGTGCCGCCGATATCTCCAGTTTTGAGTGTCAAGTCATCACTAGCAGCAGCATCTCCGATTCTGGTACTGAAGATGATTCTAAGAAGTATGTATCATTGTATTCTTTCCCTTATTATGAGTTTATTTCATGATCATCAGAGTGAGAACCAAACATATTTCAACTTTTATTCTCAAAAATAGTGTAGGTAGTCCTTGTGGGATGGATATCACGGGAGAAACTGCAGCCTCCAATAAAAAGTTTTTTTTAAATAGTAGATTTATGTTACCTAATTACATGATAATGAGTATTCTCTTATCTCTTCCTTACTAAGACACCTCTTGTCTTATCATGAGAAATTAATATAATCCCCCGAGAAAGCCGTAGCGAAATGTAGGGGCCTTTAGCGAAAATACCACAGAGAATTCTGATAAAGGGTAAGCGCGGGCTCAAGCTTGGATAATATCACAGATGGCGAATGTATTTGGGTTCGGGATTCTACGAAAGGTTGTGTTGCGTGGGTGAAACTAAGAAAAACTACATAAGTAATATGTATTCCGGTACTGATAAGCTTTGGTAGAGATATCGAATTACAAATTGTTTGATTTTTTTTTTCTATGTACATGAATGACGTGACGAGCTAGTCATTCGCCTGGTGTTAACAGCACATTTGTTTTTTTCTCTAATCTGTGGTTAAGCGTCACGGTCGCCCATAGCAGATTGCAGTGTCACACTGAACTCTAAATTAAAGTTTTTCGTAACACTGCGCACTGCGCACGTTATCACACCGTCTAAAAAAGATTTCTAGACTGTGAGATCAGTAATTGGTCCTCCCGCGCCTGTGACTTCACGCTTATTCAGTTTCACATCGCATGACACTAAACTTTGCTCTTGATATATCAACAGCGCAGTAGTGTAACAAGCACACTCAAAACATGACGTTTATCATTTTGGAGAATACCATTTTGTGAGATCGAGACTACATCGATACTAATTTAAACATTATTAATTTAAAAAATCTGGCGTTTTGGTCAAAAAAATTTTGTTTACGTGGCTGAAGTTACAATAAATAGCAGCCATTGTACCTCTATGATACATAATCCTACTTCTACTTAGGTAGGTACATATACGATGTGCACTCTATACGAGACGTAAAACTTCTATTAGCCTTTAGATAAGTTTGCTCACAACATGAGGTAAGTAAAGTTTGTGAGTGTATTTTATTTTCTTTAGTCGAGAATTCCTTTAATCTTAACAAACAGACATCCTTGAAACTACTTACTATTCAAGAGCTCTCATACCAATAAGCATCCCAGTGAGACGAACCAAGTAATTTGTATGAGAAGCTTGTACTATGTCGAATAATTACTTAAACGAAACAAGTTTTAAATTGTTCCCGCGGACAAGAGCTGTTTGTCTTTTGTTTTAGCTGAAGAACGCAGTAATTAAACTTGAAACCTAGTCTTTGAAGTCAGTCTGGAGATAGCAATTTTAGTAGGGTTAGAAACCTAATAAATATCATTTAGTTATTTCTTAATTAAGCGCAAACTACAATAAGGATGTCGTAGATAATATGTTTCAAAATTAATTTATTGATAATTTTATTGTTAGTTTTAGTTTAAAGGTTTCGTATCTTCAGAATTTATAAGAACCTCCGTGAATGAACGTGTTATAACAGAATATCAATTATCTTTGTTGCAGTATTAAATCACTTTCATGAGAGGCTATGCTGCAGATGTTGCATAAGTCTCTAGAAGGACTTTAAATTATCAAGATTCCTGCTTGTTTAATATAAAACCTGCCAAGTAAGCAACCTTGCTTGCTGTAAGCGCTTTCAGAACGAACGAACATGTGGAGTTTTTAAAAGCGTCAATGCGAATATTCGTCATTTGAAACGGGAGCTAGAATAAGTGACGGGGCGCTGCTTCCGTTCACTCTTGCGATGGCGCTCGCTGTCACTTCAGCTAATTGAAACCCGATGAAAAGGGACGAATAACGTCATAGCGGGAAAGTTCGCAGTAAAATGGTAAATGCGGCTGGGAATTTAATTATTCAATATTTTCGAAGCAATTTTAAAAGTGTCAGAAACTATCTGTGTCGGTATTGGTTTACTGTCAGGGCCGTTTCGAGTGTATTTCGGTAAAGGTCACGGACTCTGACCTTTTGACTCTCGGAGCAGCCGTTGTTCCATTCAAAAATAATTTCTTTTATATTCAAACAACAAGTCAGTTATTCGCAAATATGATTGAAGTTTAACTCCGGAGAATGAACGACGCATTGGATTTTCATTTAAAAAGAACCAAATTAACTCTATACTAATAGTTAGTATTATAGTTTTAACAAAACAAGAACAATCTTATCTCACGGATCTTGTCTAACAAACCGTCCAATTTCATACAAATGGTTATAATTTCGTCACGTCCCGTCAACATTTATATGCGTTCACATCTTGATAAATAAAATCAGGCAAACACTTTTGTGCCTACACAATCATAGACCTTTACATATAGATGTACCTATAGCTACCTACCTATATTTATATGTACATATATCTGGAGGTAACATGTGAGATGTCTGACACGGAGAGGTTGACAGTCGATACACATTGTTATAACTTCAACTCAACCCTATTTTGTATTCAGCCTATCGTTTAGATAAGGGTAGTTATTTTGATTTTAAAATATTTCCGTACTGCTTATCTATTAATTTTTTTTTTAATTTTATTTTTGTTTGCCCTATTAGGCTAGGCAGGCTAAAGTCTTGAGATCATACCGCCTAGTCTTTTGTAGAATTTCACTTTTTTATTATATATATTAGCAGTTAGTTAACTGAACCACAGACCTACAATATTTTTTAAGTCTGTCTTATGTATGCCTGGTCTGTGTTATCTATTCATGAGTAGTCAATTGTGTTTTCTCTAATCTGCGCTGTGTTCATGTCTAAAAGGCTAAATCATTCTTAATCTTTTCTTGATGAAAAAAGATGGCCGTCGCTCTACAAGTTTTCTCTACAAAAGTAATTTATATACTCATCAGGCGGAAAAATTGGCTGCGTCATGATCAAAACTTAGGGTTACCTACACTTTCATCAAAAGGCATCAAAATAATCTTGCTCAGCCTCTTTGGGATTTTCATAAATTAAATATGAAACTACCTGGGAGTAGTGTATTATTGGGCATTCTGACTCAACCTACGATTCCTCCAGGCTCATTCTTCGCCTTCCGTCTCTTCAGTTGATCCAGCAATGCCCAATAATACTAATAAAATTTACTTGAATGAAACGGAAATGCAACGTTCAAAAAACCCTAATGCTCAATAACTTATGAGCGTTTTGTGATTCCGTTCATTAAACAGAAACTTGTGTTAAGTTACAAAATAAACATTATACAATAAATATTTCAAATTAAACAACATATTACATGGTGTTAAAAGTATAATCTAACGACTTTAAAAAACATGTTTCGACACATTGGGCATTTATTATTTAAAGATAAAGCACACTTAGCACAGCTTACAGCATGACCACAAGGTAAAAAACACATACATAATTCTTCAAGTAAACATATTTTACACTGCATTTTATCGTTTTCTTTGATTTCATGACTGCTCATTTGTTCACTCAATGTTTCATGGCTTTGATATTGGTTCAAATTGTTTTCGTCTACAAGACTTTTTATAAATTCTTTCCCTTTTACAAAAATAACGTACGGGCAATATTGAAAAAAACGAGCATGTTCACTCCATGCTTCATCTCCCGGATTCCAATCTTTAAGACCACCATCGCAAAAGTAGCAGATTACTTTATCACTGAGCCCAGTATAAAAAAATCCTGCATCAGCCAAATCTATAGGCTGCTGAGTTAGTCCTGGAGGCCAACAGTTAAAACTTTTCAATCGGTTTGATTGAAGAGCATAATGAGGATGAATAGGCTTCTTTAATTCCATACTAGGAATAAAAAATATATGTTAGCAGCGAAACACCGATTCCTGACTCGCTCTTCTATCGACTGAGTTGAGTTGTCAAATTCTTTCATTACTTATAATATAACTAAGTAACAGGAAGTAGGGGAAAAATTAAACACTCGTATATTACATATAACAAAAACTAATTTATTTATGATCATTAACATTGTTTTCATTAACTAAATTATGAAAATTAAGTACTTATAATTATTACAATAACTAAGTAATTGTTTCATATTTACTTTCGTTTGGAGACAATTCATGTATGTTATCATAATGCCATTTTTTAATTACAATTACATTTTTTAGCGCACACACTTTCTTATGGAATATACAGTTAAAAAAAGAATCATTTTCACCAATATACTTTGTATACAACTCAAAAAAGTTTGGGCAGCCTTTATCAGCTATATCTATAACAGAACAACTATCACATAAACTTTTAATCCATTTAATTTTTTCCATACCTTTTACTAGTATAGTCTTATTTTCTAAAAAAGGGGAGATTGTGCGTATAAATTCACGATAATCAATATGCCCTTCACTCCAACGAATACCATGATTTTTTTCTATCCACGAAACATGTTTTTTTTCTTTGGGTGTTAAATGCGTGTACGGATACGGAGGTTTCACTAAAAACGTTTGTGTATATTCATCTGTAGCTAGCGCGAGTTCACTTATAATAAAGTTATTAAAATAGTCCTTGAAACCTTGAACATCAATAATAAGTACTTTTGAATTCATGATATTTTCTTTACAATATTGCTCAAAGGTTTATATTCGACAATGCAATCATTAAGTATTAAACAGTATGCTGCCGTGTTTTCCGGAAAATCTTTGTCTGTTTCAAGATCTACACGTACATCTATTGGTCCTGATTTCAGGTTTTCGTTCTGACGTGAACAATCAACGACAAATAATGGTGACCTATTTTTAAAATCTTCAAAACTTAACAACGGTTCGGAACGACGCCCGTGATAAGACTGTTGAAATTTTGCATATTGTTCGTAAATTATAGCGTACTTGTCTTCTGAAAATTTTGTGTTCATATTTTCATAAGGAAAATAACATGAATTCAAAAACACTTTTATGTTTCTGATATGACAATGATCAAAATGAGACATGTCAGAGTCAGCTCTGCGTTTACGGTTAGTTTGTAAACCTATTATCACATATCTAGGTTTTTCTATTTGAGATGATGTTTTGATTGACCAAGTGTGTTTAGTAGTTTGTGGAAGTGCAGGGTATTCATAAAGATCCCAATTTCTAAACACTATATTAATTGAACGATCTTTTTCTAAATACTTGAGTAAATTTATTCTTTCTCGATCAGATACTTTTACATGAGGAACACGCCAATGAATATGTTTTATATCAATACCTTGTACAACTTCTCCGGTATCTAATTTCAGAGAATTCAGAGTTGTATTACTGCGAAGTAGAATAAGTTCATGCTTACAATTAATGATAATTTTATTGTAGTCTTCTGCGAATCCTAGCATTCTACTAAGAGGTATGGATACTGAAAAATCTCCTCCAAATTTATTTAAGTTACCATTTATATCCCATCCCCAACTTTTAGACATTTTTGATTCATTGTCATTCATGGATAAAAGAGATTTCATGGTAGTTGTTATACCAGCATTTTTTATTTTATCTATTTCAACTCCATTGAGCTCGTAACGGATATCTTGAAAAAGGTATAGAACTGCATTATTAGTAAAATGTACTGTAGAAACTTTAGTTTTTGGTTCTTTCTTGAACACGTTAACACAACCTTCTATATACAAAGTACTCATCGAAGGTAATACATACAAGTCCTGTTGGTTAATTGGAATTCTTATCTCATCATTTTCATTAAAACTAGTTACATAGGGCTTATATGAATGATACTCAATACTTTGAATGGTATTGTCTTGAACGAAAGATTCATTTATGTTTAATATACTCATTTTAGCAATCCAATCAATTTCAGAAACTTTCTATTCTCCTTTGTTAATTTAATTTTATGTGCGGTATTCTTGACAGTGCGCTTACAAGTGACAGCTTTCATGGTAGAAGCAGAGTTTTTATTGTAATCTATCATTTTCTTCTGAGATGTAAATATATATGAAATTCTTCACCACGTAAATTTACAATATTATTATTTGCGTCGACTATTCGTACAGATAAAGAACTGATACAATTTTGATTTACAGGGAAATACACTATGTTTTTAGGAATTTCAATAATTCTATAACCTGGAGGCACGTTTGGAGCAAACTCATGAATAATGTGACTGGGTTTTCCGTCTGTATACGATCCGCTTATAATATCACATTCGATCCTGAGCACAGTTGTCGAAAGAATGTTGACTGGGAACCGTGATTCATTTAATATATTAGCTTTCAGTGTTTCTTCGCCGAATCCAAATATTTTTGCAAGTAATGCACATTTTTCAAAATGAATATCTTTAGAGCATACTATCGAAGTCCTCAAAGTATTATTATTACAGCTCAAACTAAATCTGCAATCCACAACCTTTTCTTTTAAATAATCACTAATATCGTTAAGTTCATAAGAGCCTTCAGGTATTTCAACAATTTCGTTATCACCATAACAAAATTTATTGTTTTTTCCATCAATATTTGGTATGGAATTAAACGTAGAAAAATACAACAAGCCGCATTCATATTCACCATCAAGTTGTAGAGCAGGTGAATAATTTGTTGCCGATGTTGAACTGGGGCTTGATATAGATAGCGTGAAAGACATTGCGCTAATGATAAGTAATAAGAGAACTTTCTTAATATAAACGTTTTCTCCAATAGTTTCTTAGAAAATTTATACACAAATGCCCACAGTTAACTGTGTCAAAATTTTGATACTTAGTATAGTTGTATAGGATATCTAGATTTTTTAAGTACTTAACTAACTCTAACGGTGGCTTTAGATCACCAAAGCTATCAAAGTATTCGCAATATTGTTTATCTTTTACATAAGCTACCCAGTGCGTTCCTCGATTTTCACTACTATCTAGATTGAGGATTCCACATTCTACATGCTTAGGATACTTAGGTAAGTTGTCTCTCATATAAACTCCTCTAAAGTACGGAATATCACTTGCATGTTGTGTTATATCTAAATCGGTAAGTGCACGTCTGGGTAGCCTCTTATTTAGTTTTTTGATGGTTTTAAAAACAATCCACTGCCTTTTTTGTATGGCTTTATGTACATGCCTTTACCTAAGGCAATAGCCTCCATCGTTCTGTTATGTCTTTCGGATTCACGAAGACCTTGTTGTGATGCTTTGCAATCATTAACTGCTTTTGCTATACCTGCTGCTCCTCCCGCTAAAGCGCCCAATGCAGATAATCCCGCAAAAATAGGTATCAGTGGTAATAACCCTCCAGTTTTCGGTATAGGTATAACTCTGGGTATGCCAATCTTTTTCTTACCGAAGAGCTTCTTAGCTACTAAATGCGCAGCTTTAATTGCTGATTCATTATTTTTTGGTTTTATTTTCTTTAGATGTTTACGTATTTTGCTAATTATGGAACTAAATTTTTTAGCACCTGCACCTACTTTTACTTTGGTTTTCATTATTTTATTAACCAACCAAGAAGCTACTTTTTCACCTTTACTAGAATTCTTTGCTTTCATTCTTTGTTTAGCCATGTTTATAAGCTCTATGTCAGCTTTGTGACGATCTTCAAGATTTGTGTAATTATTATACGCTATATCGTGTTGTTTACAAGCTTCATCTAATTCGTTGACTCCCTTGTCGCCACGTATTAATCGTTCGCGTAACCTAGTGCCTGGCCCACAATAATTATAACCTGGTAAATGTAACTCGAACGGTAAATTGTTGATGATTTTATTCACAAGTCCACCTCCCTCCATTGATTTTAGAACAATGATATATTATTTAATATTTATTCTTTTTATACAAGAGATTTCTTATTAATCCAAGAATTTTCAGCTTCTTTTAGACCTAACCACTTTACAAACAATTTGCTACCTTTACTTTTAATTATTTTTTCCACTAAATAAATACCTGGATGTTTAGTTTTCTTAAGTTCTTGTTCATAAAACGTCCCCAGTATTTTTTGATGTTTTTGATCTTGAATGTGATAAGTGAAAGGATTACTATTATTTACATTCACAATCGTAAATAGTTCAGTGGACCAATTAGGGGTAAAACCTTTTTCAAAAATTCCTTTATATTTACTAATTCTTACTTGATCACCTACGTTAAATTTATTCCTGGCAGCTTTACCTTTATTTTTTTGAGATTGTAAAATATTACACAGAACTTGAATTTCGTTTGATGATTTGACATCTACCGGTCGATGTTTTGTTGTACGATGCACGGTATGGTTATAATCATCTGTTATTTGTTTCAATGGTTTTCCAATCCATTTATAATTTCCAATTAAATAAAAATGTTTGTATAATTTGTGTTTCAATGTCCGTATTAACCTTTCTACAATAGATGCTTTCTTAACAGAATATGTAGAATAATGGTTTATTTTGTATTTACTCATTAAGCTTTTGAAGCAATTATTATAAAATTCTTTGCCTAAGTCAGTTTGTAAACATTTTGGTCTTCGTATGCTAAGTAAATTATTTTCAAATGTTGTCGAAATTTCATGTTTAGATTTGGTTTTAACTGGAAATGTCCAAGATAATTTAGAAAATGTGTCGATAACAACCAATATATATCTATAACCATTATTCATTTTTTTTAAATTTTGCATGTCTATCAAATCTGCTTGCCACAAGTCATCAATTCCTCTTAAGAGCACTGAACGACGTTTAAAATTTTTTCGAGCTTGACAAAGAATTTCATTTACTATTCCCTGTTTACTCATTTTTCAATGATTTCTTGACAGTATTTTGTTGGTTTTGTTTCTCATGAACTGTGCTGTGTGACTGATATGTTAATGCTTGGATTTGAGTTTTTATTAACTGTATTTGTCTCTCTATTTCATTTTTTGTACAATAGTTTGTAAGAATCTCATCAACATACTGCTTATTTATAGCATCATCACTAGAAACAGGTGTTTTAATAATTTTAAGTCTGTTTAGCTTTAGATCACTTTTAGAATTTAAAACTTCAATCAAAGTCTTGTCGAACAAATCGATTGTATCTATTAGACGTAACCGCTTGTGAACATGATGACCAAATTTGTCAATGTTCATATTGTACTGGTGTATTACTCGTAGTCAGTCGACAACTCGAAATAAACTAATGAGTTTAATAACAGAAATTTAATTTATATCTATTGAATCACCCCCGCTTCACGCAATTCTTCAATAATGGAAATAATTTCATTATCTAACCCAGTGTTTCCTGCATCGCGAGAGGCTATTAATAGCTTAAGCCTTTCTACAAGTTCATTAGGGTCATCCCAATATACAAAGTCAACGCTAGATTTCAACTTTTTCTTTAACGTCACTCCAGAACCTTGTGCAAGGCTTTCTGTACTGGTTTGCTCTTTACAGTGTTTGAACAGTGGTTTTATAAATTTGAGGTATTTTATACCTTTATTACTTTTAATAGGTTTTTTTGGATTAAAGTCCCGCCGATGTACATTGGTGGCTAATAGTATTTGCTTATAATTAATTAAATCATTTTCAGATATTAAATTTGAATCAGGTATCTTTTTAAATAATAGTTCGTTTAAGCCTTGTGTTTTTTCATACGTTGATCCAGCTACATTAATTTTATTAGAAGTAAGCGTAATACGTGAATTTCCAATCCTTAGGATTTTGCGATCTAATCTTGCACCATAAGGAATATCATGAAAATTTTCTGAAGATGACGACCATGTATTATCATATGAATCTAATGATTTAAATGAAAGTTCACTTTGATCCATCTCGTCTTCATTACTACTCCTGGAGCTCTCAGAACTGTTTTCAAAGTCTGACTTATTGGAAAGCGTACGTTCATACTTACTACTTTTAATGTCTTTAGGATTCGATGATCGCATCTCATTAATAGATTCATCATCGTCATTCTTATCATTATCATATTTCATGCGTTTAATTTTTGAAGTGTGAGGTTTTTGATCATCTAATCCAACTGAAATATTCCTTGATACCATTTTTTGGAGTGGTTCTGTAATTGGCTTGAATACAGTCTCAAATGCATTATTGCTATCGATTTGATAATCCCGCATTTGCTTCACTTTCTTTTTAACGGATTGAGATGATTTAATAATCTGCTCTTTTAATTCTTTTTCAGCACTCATTTTATATCAAAGACTGCGCTTGATGATGCCAAAAACAAAAATGAACATGCGTAGGTTCAACTTTGCTTTATAAGTTTCTGTGACTATTCAAAAACAACAAATGTGTCAAAATTCTTTCTATAACATCCTTTATTTTTTTCGCAGTCTTTATTTATAACCAAGTAATTATATGGAATCCTCCATATTTCGGAACATAACATTCGAAAATCATTCCAAGTCATATCTGTATTTACATGCTCATCATAAACATGACGTAAATTTAAATCATCTTGTTTGAATAGAATAATTAGATTGGCATTATCCCTAACAAGTTGTTTTGGTATTTTGCTATAAGTCTGGTTTAAATAGAAGCAATCAATATTTTTATGTCGACCCATGCAAAAGTAATCTCTTATGTTATTCTGCTTATCGCAAGATACGTCATCAAATATTATCACAGAGTCAGGTTTCGCTTCTTTAGTACTCAACACATTTTCATTCATAATAAACTTTGAGAATGTTATTTTTGGAACTAATTTTAACACGTTTTCTAGAAAAACGTATTTTGGTTGATACAATGTTTTGGAATACACATAAACATTCATAAATTTTAAACCATGTTCATGTATTAGCAAACCAATTAACAAATTTGTTTTGCCGCAATTAGAAGGACCACATATTAAACATCTTATTGTATTTGGCAAAAGCTTCCCATGTCTAAACAAATGTTTATCATTATTTGTAACACAAATCTGAGGTAACTTTAGCGAATGAGGTTGTCTCACAAACAACATGATGTGTGAACTGATAAATGATAGAAAAGATAATAAATATTTTCTTAAGTTACGACAGTTTTTATAGATGTTAATTACTTAATACGTATAATTAATTATTCTTGGTTAAAATATTACATTAAGTATTTCTCTTAATAAAAACTCGTTAACATTTACTCGTATTTAGGTTTATTTCAGTATAATATTAAATTTATGTTGTCTTTATACTGGTGGAAAATTAAAATTAATTAAATTAACTATTGTAGAGTAAGAACATTAATTAAGTAGAGGTAATAAAACAATTTCCTTGTTTATATTATCATTTTTATTGAATTAAATTACAAAGGATAACCGTTACAAATAAAAATACCTTAAAATTAAACTAACTACAACTGATCATGTCTTAAGTTTTTTGAAACTTTACTTATCAGATTTTCTGTGAGGTTGAAGACTTCATCATGAAACGGAGTCAAAACAACATGTTGCACACTAATACTTTCACAATATGCATCGGCAGTTTTATCATAGTCGTAAACTTGAAGTTTTATCAGTTTTCGTCCGTTAAGTGACGATTTACTAATAATAAACGATGCACTTTTCAAATTGCACCGTTTTCTTCTAGACTTTTTTTCAACAGCAGTTGCAGCACGTTGTTCTGTTTTTTTTTGAGTTTCCGAGTCATCCCATGAACCCAGCAAAGGATCCTGAGCGCATTGAAGAAAAAACGGGTCGGAGTCTGTTGGTGTGTCATTCATTTTTCCTGTAAACAAAACGAACAGTTTGTTAAATCCAAATCAATTAGCAATGAGAATGAATAACACAAATAACTATAAATAACAACACTTACCAGGTCTTAAAATATAAATTCCTTTATACGACAGGCCTTCGTAATAAAAATGAACTTGCGTTGACACGACCTTCACTCTTTAAGTATTATCGTAGTATAATGCGCTAAGTAGGTAAAAATTGTTTGCAACTCTGCGGTATGCGAGCGCAATGCAATTTGATACGATGCACTCGGTCTCTACCTTGTTAGTGATAATCAAGTTCGAACGTGTTATGCAATGGTTTTTATGTCATTGAACTCTACCTATCTACATTATTATACCTTACTATTACAAAGATCGGTTAAAGTTATTGCATGTGTAATTACTGTAAATGGCTTGATTGATCAAGTCTAAACTTGTTTGTTATTAGTTGAATGGGTAGGTGTTTTATGAAATAAAAAACATAATTAGGTATATGGTACGTTCATAATTTATTTAATAAGAAAAACGTACATACGTAGTTACTTATTTATAATTATGATGGTAAATATTTATGTACCTACTTAAACTATGTTTTGTTATACCTACTTAAATGCTTATTTTAGTGTCTTATTATTCTAAGCCTTTATGACAATTTATTTAACATTATAACGAGCTAATATGTATATACATAATTATAAACCTTAGCAATAAAACAGACATAGGTAGGTAAATTATTAAAACAAAGACTTATGCCCCCATGCCTTTGTAGAAATTTTGTTTGGTAATATATATCTCTTATCATCAGTGTTTGTTAGTGCAACTTTATTCATTGTCTGCGTAAATATTTCATGTTTAATCGATCTAAACAAAATGTTCTTTTTTCGCACAATTGTATTATTTAACAATACTTCACGATAATCGTCGCCTGATAAGCCGCGAATTACACACTTTTTGGTACCTTTAGCTTTTTTTATGATATCGTTTTCGGTTCTGATACAATATAATTTACAACGTAATCCGATAAACTCGGTTACAATCTGTCCATGCATCTCATCTTTGAATAATCCAGGAATCTTTCTGTTGATTAATGGAATGTTATATTGATTTTTCGGCGCATAGTTGCTCGTGTCAAAATACTGCAACAATGATTCTTTCATGTCTTTGTAAAAGTCATCCGTTGTGATATCATAAACAAAACTATCGGTGTCAGTATAACAAAGTTTGACACTGTCGCCATATTTGGGTTTAATGACTCCGTAATGAAAGTCGTACATTAAATTTTTAGATAGCTCTAACACTGTAAATCCTACATAAATTGGTTTGTCTAATACAACTCTTTCAAGTTTCATTTGGATGGCAACAAAATTTTCAGAGAAAATTGAAACACTGTGAAAGTTTGGTCGTGCAATCAATCGGTCAGCACTAAGGCTCTTTTTTGTTTTGTTTTTAGTATCACTCCATTCATTTACTAATTTAACGTTAACTCGTTTTTCTGTATTCTCCAAAGTCTTTCCAAAAATTGAATTATTAAACAATTTGAAAAGATCTTGTTGAAATGGTGTTACAGCTTGTTTTCTGAGCTCAGTATTCAGTTCAATGTACTCCTTCAAAAAAGCTTTTTGTCTGAATGTAATAACGCGATGGATTTTGTTTAATATTAATCCATGACTTAAACAAGTTTTCAAATGAACATAGTGGATAACATATTTATATTTGTCGTATAAGTTGGGAATCAACTTACAAGTCCTCCCTCCTGGGGGCAAAGTCTTTTCAGCACAAAAAGGATAGTCGTTATGAGCATCGTGCAAATTTTCTGGATACAATAAATCAACCTCTAGGATAAAACCATATTCAGCATCATTTGAAATATTCATGATATTTAATAAAGCAATTTCTTTCTCATCTAATAATCTGAATTCTGATGTAGGTAGAGGCTGACACATACTATGCCCATATAAGTTGTTACAGTCTATATACATAAGGTATGAAGTAGGTTTAGACGCGTCATATGTTTCCATGAATTTGTTATTTCCGACTGAATATCTATTTGAACATAAACAAATACCACCCCTCGTACCCCCTTGTATCATTCTAATGACTTCTAAATCATTTATTAATTCTAATTTTATATCTGTTTTTAATAGCATAGCATCAAATGAGAGGCTTGGAGCTGTTAAATAAAACGCCGGATCTAGCAGATAATGCAATTTACATATTTTTCTAAAGTTTTCGAAAATATCAGTTAGCAAAAGTACGTCCGTTTTAATGTACAAGTCAGTATATTCCCCCATATTTTGTATGTCAAAAGTTGACCAAACATTATGAGCATGTTTGTATTCTCCGTCTGTTATATTTTGATCAGTCAATGAACTGTAAAACATGTCTTTAGCTGGAAGTTCATTTTCTGTATATGACTTCCAACTAGACATATGTTCATATGGATACACTCCTTTACGAACTAGTAACTCGTGTTCGGTTTCATTTGGAAAGTGTTTTGTCAAATGAACAAAGTCTGTCTTTTGTAAACCGTTCGCTAATTTTTCCAAGCTAGAGCCTAAGAATTTAAATGAGTCAACAAAACGTATCTGAGCGCATTGATCGTTCGAAATACAAAGAAATTTTGTAAATGAAATGTAGTTCTCTTTGTTTTTCGGTATAACTTTAATAGGACCAGGATAGTTGCCCAACTCTTTTATAAATAAATGGCTGTCATAACCAGATAAGTTATGAAAAAATACCGGTATACGTTTTGGCACACGATATCGTAAGTTACAAATTGTATGTGCAGGCCCCCTATAACACCCTGTTAAATGGCAATGATCACGTATTTTCTCGAATATTATAAAATGATGACAAATATGACAACGATCTGTTTTTGCGTGTGTCAATGCATCATCTTCGGTAAATATCATTGGCACTTCCTGATTGAGAATTTTATAAATGTCTTTTATATCATTATGAAGTGATTCAATAAATTTACTAACACAATCAGGCCCTCGATATTGTACAAAACGATTAAATTTACTATCGAATGAACAAACAATATTGTATGCAAATGCTGCAGGCACATGTTTTTGTTGATTTTGAGTATAACTTGTGCCTGGATTTTGACCACAACCCTGATATGGCAAAAGGAGTGTTTCAAAGTCAGCATATACAACAAACGGTACATCCTGCTTGCGTTCAAAGTTTTTAAACTCTAGAATCGAGCCTTTATTTGGGAGTACAGTTAATACACCGCTACATGAGTGAGCATCAAGAGATTCCTCGGATGTGAAAAAAATAAAACAATCTTCACAAAAATGTAGCATTCCATGATGTTTTGTAACCTGACTACGAACAAGACGCGACAAATTTTTAATTAGACAAAAATGAGACCTGTTGCTTTGCTCTAACAGTAGTAAATTAATTCGCGTTCCTTTTTCATTGTTTGATTTGTAAATAGGACCTGAGACAGATTTATTATTTTTTAATAAGTAAACATTTATACATATGTTTTTGTTATTGCGCTCAAATGTTTGAATATCAGATAAATTAACTGGAAAGTTTAAGTCAACAATGTTCAATACTTTACTGAAATGAGGATATGAACTTGTTCGTTCACAGTTTTTTTTAACTGGATGTAGAGCAGCTACTACACACCACAAGAAACAATATTTATCATCATTTTTAATATTAACACAAGCCTTTTTGTTTTTAATAATTGGCGGTAAATTAATATATGAAGAACCATTCAAGGGATTATATTGATTGATGTTTATTTCCAAGTTTAAATTAGATAATAAAGCCCAACCGCTGTCACGGCTCTGAAATTCTTCAATCTTCTTTTTTATGTTTTCCAAGACTTGTGTAAATAATTCGTCAAAGTCAAAATTCTGGTGTAAGACTTTATTTTTGGTAGCAAATGATTTAACTTCTTGACTGTCATCCTTGAACTGCAGGAACTGGCCAAAGTGCTCAAAATTAACTTTAACGTTAACGTTTTTCTCAACTGCGTTTCGCAAAAGATTTTCTATTTTAGACTTAATATTATTTAGGAATATTTCAGGCGAACAGGTTTCATAGTTATCAACAGCTAATATCCTATAAGAAATGATACGACCTTTAAATGCTGATGCTATCTTAATAACACCATCTTCTATAGGAATGCTGCAATTATTTTTATGAGCATTGCTTCGTAAATGTCCTATCCATTTATTTCTTTCTATATGAACTGAACACGAAGTACAGAACGGCATAACTTACTTTATTCCTTATCATAAACAAAAAATGAGGGAGACAACTAAGCATAAGCTTACTGAGAACTCAAAATATTATAAAGACAAAGTAATGTTATCTACCTATTGTACTTAAGAATGATTCATAATAACTAGGTACTAAATAAATTATAAGTAGGTATTTTGTTATCAACGCTAGCTCAAGTTACTACTAAAACTTGTGAAATAATAATGCACTTTATTTATATTAAAATAAAGATAAAGAAAATATAATGTACACTAACATATATTTCACTTAAAATTAAAATAATCACCATAAAATTTGGAATCTACGTCCATCAAAGAATTTTTAGTTAATTTAATAACCTTTTGTAGATGATCCCACTGAGGGGTACCGCTGTTGATAGAAGTTTTAACGCACACCAGGGCCTTCTTCCACCGGTCAGCGGCCTTAGATGCTGCATCAGCAGCTGTGTATACGCGGAGTTCTGCGTAGTACTCTCCTTGAGAGTTCTTTGCTCGCCGCACGATACCGTTGGCCACGCGGCTGGTGATGCTTGTAACCAGCTGGGAACCCTGTTGCGAGTTCAACACCGCGCTGCCCTCTTCGTCTTCGGATAGCAATCCGAAGATGTCGTAGTTTTGTTGCAGTTTTTTGTTCTTGGGCGCTGCACTGAAATAGATTGAATTTTATTTATTAATGGATATATGACATAAGATACCTATGGGTGGGCAAGGCTGTACAGCATTAAATGTTTTTATTAATATGCAAGAATGCTTTCAAACAGTTATTAACTAAATTTAAAAGATTTATTTTAAAGTCAAAGTCCAAATGCATTACGTATAGGTACTGCTTTAAGTTAACACAGAAGTGAGACGAGCTGAAATAAATTATTTAGTTCACATAAGTATACATTTAAAGATTATAGGTGCTAACCGATTGTACCTACAAACCTGTAGTATAAAACATTTAAATTTTATAATTCCGCTACTTACAGTTACACTCACGAACATATTCTTTCAGCAGCGGTCAGAGTAAAGTAAACAGTAGGATGCATTCATGGTGTAGATAGAAGGGTAATAAGATTTTAAAACTCACCGAGGTGTATCTGCCGCCGCTTTTCTTTTTTTTTGGCTGGTTTTCTTTTTATCAACTCCCTGCTCCTCCACAAAGTGCACGGTGTCGTTCTCAGAGTCAGACCTAAAACAATACACAAAATGATTTATTATGATAACTCTGTTAACTCGTTTTTAGTCCTTGTTTTTAAAATAAACTGTGAAAAAATATGTGAGATATTGATTAACATTGTACTAGGGAAAATTGAACTTATTAACAGAGAAATATGGGAGGCCTATGTTCAGAAGCGAACGTGTTCCGCCTGATGATGACGATGATGATGATAACAGAGAGACATTATTAGGTAATATAAATTGAAAAATACTCACGTACATTTTTGAAGATTTTTGTTAAGTTCACTAAAACAAAACAAAACAGGTATAGAGCTTCGGAGGTCAGAACTTCAAATCTGCACAGTTCAGAACTTCAGAGTTCGGGTTCTTCGACGTGGACTTGGAGCACTTTCACTTGTGATGCGAAGCAGTAGAAAAACTGAATAGTTGTGGCGGCGTTTATGATGTATAAATGGTTTTATGTAAATCAAAACTGTTAAGTCAACAATAATTGTTAGGGTTGTTACATAATTTTTATCAATTATTTTGAATGTTATATTCGTTGCACTTATCAATGCTTACTTATTTGTAATAAATAGTGCTTAAAAACAAGCTCACGACTACATTAAAAATTATACGCTAAAAAATAATTGAAAGAAAAAAATGTTTGAAGCTTAGTATACCTACTACATATTATTTTATTATTGATTAAGCCGCGGTGTAAGCACAAGCAAATAGAAAATAAAACGAAAAAAGGAATAACCGAATAAAACAAGTTATGTAAGCTATATAAGCGCACCTACTTTTGTTATTCTAAAACAAAATCGTTATAATGTCCCCTAAAACCCACAAAAAATAAACCGCAAAACTAACACATTTTCGAGCGCTAAATACCTACAGCTATCTGTGAAACATCGTTCTATGCAATAAAAGAAGACTAATCCTACCTATAATATTAATATATATTTTAATAATAAAATATTTTGGTCAACCCTAGATCTATGTCTGTAAAATACAGTAAGATTTTTGATTCTTCTACAGATCTTAAAAATTATCTAAAATTAGTTAAGTACTACAAGTATACAAAACACCTTACACTTGTTTACAATAGTTTAAGTTTTTGATTTGCGAAATTTATTTTTACTCGTCAAATTTAACAATAATGTGTTACAGTGTTTTGTATAAGTCTCAGTTGATCGAGTTCAAGATCAGCGAAAACCTACATGACAAAAAAAAAAATGTAGATTTATCTTTTAGGTACCTACCCATAACATATTTTTATACACCGTACTAAAAATATTAAGCAAAACAGCGGCATAAACCTAGCGAGGTAAAATATCATATTCGTGTTCTCACGATGCGGCGTCTTTAAGAAACCCGTTCGACCGCAGTGTGTAGGTATATTTTGCAAAACAGCAATATCGCGATGTTTGCAAGATTTGCAAGTTACGATTTGCGTTGACTCAGTGTAATTGTCAGTAGTGATGTTTGGTAGGTATTCATCATTCGATCATCATTCGATTTTATTGTTAGTATGTTTTTGTTCATCATCAACAGCCTACAATTATTTCTGTTGAGCTCTATTATGTTGAAATTTGACACTAACATTGACCCCTACAAAAAGTTGTATTTATGTAAACATTACATAAAATATTCATAATATAAAGTTGTTCATATTACATGAATGTGTAATAATTTGTTAAAAAAATTAATAACCCGCTATAATGTACAACATTGTCTTTATCGATGTGAATCCGTTCTATCGATTAGTGATTCGCAACGCACATCCCTTAATTAACTCATTACAGTTTAGTCAGTGTTCCGTTTAGAGTGATAGTGTAAGTCGTAACCATTACTGAATATAACATTGGGGGGCTTTTCAGTATTGTGTAAGTGTATAGAGTTATCCTCACAATGAAAATTGTAGTCCATAAATGAGATCTAAATATAGCATTTATTCGCAAAATCTCTTTGAAAACATAATATGATAAGAAGGTTCTTGTACCTAAAGGTAGTTTTGTTATACCTACCAACACGATATTGAGTTCTTGTGGAGTTTTTATCACAGTTCATTTTCCGATAAATAACTCAATAAAATTCGAATATTCTTGTATAGTTCGTTTTGTGATGTTGACCAACACAATTTTGTTAGTCCAGAAGTCCAGTTTTTTTTATCACAATGCATTTTCCTATAAATAACTCAATAAAATTCGAATATTCTCGTAATAAGTTTTTTTTGTGATGTTGACCGACACAATTTTGCTAGTCCGTTTATGGTCCAACTTTTCATCACAGTGCATTTTTGAATACCAGATAAAATTTGAGTATTCTTATAAAATGTTTTTGTGATGTTGACCGACACAAAATTGATAGTCCGATAAGGTCCTACTTTTTCATCACGGTAAAAAATTTAATATTCGATAAAATTTGAGTATTCTAGTGAAACGGTTTTGTGATTTTGACAGACACAATTTTGTTAGTTCTAAAGGTCAAGTTTTTTATCACAGTGCATTTTCCGATAAATAACTCAATAAAATTCGAATATTCTTGTAATAAGTTTTTTTGTGATGTTGACCGACACAATTTTGCTAGTCCGTTTATGGTCCAACTTTCATCACAGTGCATTTTTGAATACCAGATAAATTTGAGTATTCTGATAAAATGTTTTTGTGATGTTGACCGACACAAAATTGATAGTCCGATAAGGTCCCACTTTTTCATCACAGTAAAAAATTTAATATTCGATAGAATTTGAGTATTCTAGTGAAACGGTTTTGTGATTTTGACAGACACAACTTTATCACAGTAAAAAAAATAATATTCGATAAATTTTGAGTATTTATGTAAATATGGATTTGTGATTCCTACCAACACAATGTCGTAGTTCATATTAGTTGTCCTTTTTATCATAGTAACCTTTAAATATTCGATTACGAGTATTCTTGTAGAGATGGTTTTGTGATGCTGATCGACACAATTTTTATTCATGTTAAAGACATAAAACAATCATAGAAAAATTATCCATTGTGTTATGTTCAGTAAAAACGTTTGTTACGCATCAAAAGCTAGGCACAGACGTAACTTGATAGTGAAGTGAAACCGTGTTGTGCCATCACTGCTGCACCTGTCCTGTGCTGCTGCTGACCGCATATTAGGTACGTTGAATTTCCGTTCTATCAACTTGACATGAATTTCTGTTTTATTAACGAATCGCAGACGATCAAAGTCTGATTAAATTTCTGTTTTCAACGCAATAAGTTATTGAGCATTCGGGTTTTTTGAACGTTGCATTTCCGTTTCATTCAAGTAAATTTTATTAGTATTATTGGGCATTGCTGGATCAACTGAAGAGACGGAAGGCGAAGAATGAGCCTGGAGGAATCGTAGGTTGAGCCAGAATGCCCAATAATACACTACTCCTGGGGATAGGAATCCGCCATGTTTTAAGTTTTAAAATATAAAGTGCGCTAGCAAAGTATATAGGTATAAGTACTACTTGTACGTAACTTTTTTAAACTTTTTTATATTTCTTTTTGTGTAAACGAATGAAGTGACGAGCTAGTCGTTCGCCTGGCGTTAAGCGTCACGGCCGCCCATAATAGATTGCAGTGTCACTCGGAACTCTAAATTAAAGTTTCGCGTGACACTGCGCACGTCATCCTGAGACATCACACGGTCTAAAAAAAATTCTAGACTGTGAGATCAGTTCAAGTCTCATTTGTCCAGTAATTAATTGTGTTATGGTTTTAAAAGGCTTGCAGAGGCGTATTATACCTAATACCTGTACTGTTTTCCTCGAAATTACATCGCAAGATGGGCCGGCGACGAAGTACCTAAAGTTAAAAATGGGTCCAGCGTAAAAGCGCACAGCACTGGCACTACATAAAGCTATCACTTTGATGCCGAGGTTACCTACGTCCTCATGCTACTTTACAGGTGTTGGAGTTCGCGCCACAGTGACATATTTACACGTGGCTTCCTTTGACTTTCAGTTAACGAGGGAAGTTAAGACAGTTCTTAGGTAATGAAATGAAATGAGTTAAGTCAACAAATCAAATACCGTACGCTCATTGGTTGAAGATAACCGATGATCACCGGGCAACCAATGAGCGCTCAGTATTAATTGGTGTGGCAAGTGTTGCTTAGCTGAGTTTTATTTTAATAGGCTTTAGTACAGATGGGCATAACAGTCTAATAACTAATTCTTTGGCCAATGTAAATAAATGAAAATACATGAAAAAGTAAGTTTTACTATAGTACAACGACGTATAACAACATGTATTACCTAGGCATATAATATATTTTCGTAATTATGTTTACTTGGCGCTTATATTAACTGCTATTCTGAAATTGATTCCATACAATGCGGATCACGTGTACCTATATTGGGTAAAACTACGCAGATATTAATATTATTATGAAAACTTATAAAAGTTATTATTCATTTATTATTTATTCTTAAGTTTATGTTTTTTTAGAATATTTTCATAAAAATACATTACGAAAATACAATTTAAAAAACGCTAAACCTAGAGTGTCGCCGGCAGCGGGGCAAGGCTCATGCTACCGGTCGGTGGTCAGGGCTGCAGAGTGAGGAACCTCCTGACAATACTACGTGCCGTGTCAAGGAGTACACGAATCTGAATCGGACCTTTGATCCAACCGTCGTGGTGTTATTATTATTATTAGGTATATTACGTGTTTAGATAGTATAGATGGCTATAAAACGAAAACGGCTTCAATAAAATTGTACATTTCGTAGTATTCGGCGTTGGGAAAGTTAGCTGAATATTATATGTATGTTTTTGAATATTTGTCCAAACGATTAATAATTCCACTCAACATTGATGATACCGAGAAAATATTATATAACTACTGACATTCCGATAATTATCTACGAATATATTGTTAGAATAATGGAGCTTCCGGTGTACAATAACAATTATCCGGTATTAAGGAAAATTAGGTTTGTCCGTATTTATGTGTTGTTATGTCATTACTTTTAATCACATTAATATAAATACAAAAACTGGGTGTTTCTGTTTATATAATTTTAAAAATATTATCTCCGGATAGGGTTAAATGTATTTTAAGGCAAATACTGCTATCCTGGCTTTTTAAGTTTTTAGTGGTTTTTGCCTATCTAGCTGAAATATTGGAACAGATAGATTATAAATAGAAAGATGAATTCGTTCTGAAACACCATATCACAGATCATTAAAAACTAAGTGAACAAAAGTAGCAAGGGTGGTCTTATCGCTCAAAGCGATCTCTACCAGACACATTTTTTTTGGACAGCGCAGACATTGTTATTCTTGAATTTTATCAGCAAATGAGCACAAGCATCAATACTCTTTTTTACTTTAATTAAGATTTAAATTAATGGAATAGAATAGAATAGAATAACATTTATTCAATACTTGCTTAAAATAACTACGTACTAAACACATTACATAATATTATACACCAAGTATTGAATGGGCGTCGGCTCAACATGTCGCTGGTTCCCATCGACAACCAGCGCTGGTTTTCAGCCTAAACCCAGAGAGGGAGGAACCAATCCGCTATACGAAAAAGAAGAACTAGAAAAATATTTAGGTATATTCCGAAGATTGTATACTGTTAAAATAATAGTAGCAATAAAGTGCCGCATTTTCTAAACTTAACTTAAAGCATGGCGGAACTCTTTTAACAAAGGAGAAATGAGAAGCAAAGATAATATTTTAGATCAGAACCGACACTAATATCAGAGATATTTTATTGTGCCTTTTGCTACAGTTTTTTTCTAATACACAATTTCTATGTTAAATTCTATAGCAAACCCGCGAGCATTACTTTATAGAAATACAAATTAAGGCCTGTAACCTTGTACAAGCTACACAGAGCTGGACTTCATGCTATTGAATACAAAATATGTAATTTGCTGGAAAACTGAATATCCGCGAGCTCAAAGCGGATATTAAAATATCTGACAATCTGATTGAGAGGAATTCAATAATTCGAAAGCAGAAAACGTTCACAGTCAGTGAGATTGCACGTACTAAAAAAGTAGACAATTTTTATCTGGTAAGTTTTAAAAGTGTAAATATCACATGTTTATCAAGTACTAATGAGGGGAAGAGTTTACCTGTTTTCTCACTCTTACGAGTAAATATCCGGGAAAAAATACACTGCGTTGGTTGCCGGCCTACGTTGCGTCCTCCAGTTCGTGGTCGCCAAGCCAGAGTTTATATATGACTAATAGGTAATATGTAAACTGCTAAATAGAGTACCTAGTCCAGTAGATATTATAAAGTTGTGTTTAGTTTATTCAAAACTGTTTTTTATATAAAGTGTATTATTAACTGAATACTTATTTCCTTTTCAGAGGAACTTGTGCTCTACGCATTTTTCAAGAAACTTACTATTACTACCGATTTTGTATTCAGATCATTTATATTAATTACCATGAAAAATCATGAGCTACTAGAAAAAAGCATGATTCATTTATCGTGATTATTTCAAGAAAACCCGTGAAACGTTTAATTTGACTTATTTTGTGAGCTAACGTAGACATTATTGAAATTATAATGGTCTCTCCCTCGCTAAAACGGTCTATAAATATTGAGTTATAGCAAATATAATTAATTCACTCCGATGAAAATTAATAACAAAAATGAAAAATCCATTTCTTTTATATAAAATCACCCCGAACGATAGCTGACGCAATACGTAATTTGAAATGGGCTATTACTGTCTAAATATTAGCTTTAGGAACCTCTCTATTTTACTTCTCACGTATATCTATGTAACAATTAGTATTGTAATAATACGCCCATCAACAGCTTGTTACATACCTAGATATCCATACCCACCTGTGACTCCTAGGTATCCAGTAAATACTTATAATGATAATTACCCAAACGCTGTTACCAAAACAAGCTTGACTGTGATACCTAGTATTGTAAGATCGAGTACTGCAGGTACTAGGTACTCAAGCACAAGAGAAATAGAACCTATTACTACAAAGAAACCGTGTAGTATTTGGTGTTGGCTTCGCAAAGTTGGACTGTTTGTGGTACAGGAGTTGCTCAGAGACGATGATTAGCATAAATAATGATTTTGAATAAATTTAATGTTGATTCATAAGGCTTTCTTATTTGTGTTTTATTCACCCAATAGTTAAAAAACAAACCTTAGTTTTTATCATTAAATTTTGAGACTAAACAATTATATTTCGTTAAAAAGAGATCCATGGTTAAAAAGATAATTCGTAAAATATGATTTATTTGATCAAAATAAAATTCTGTTAAAAGGTTAGGTAGAGTTTTTTTATGGTAATAAAACATGGTAATTGCCGCCGAGCTAAAAATTTATTCACTCGTTCTATGATCAAAGGAAACAAACATAATTTTAATTAAAAGGCCTCAAAATAATTATATAAACAATAAAAACATTAAATTAACGACTGAGATTGAGTAGCTGTTTTTATTACAGCATGAAAATTTCATAAACTGGTGGTTATAAAACTGAAACGTTCACTTTGTGTTTGTTAAAATATTTATTGTCTTTAAAATCATAGAACCATTTATGAATAATATTAGATATACTAGAATAATCAAAATAGTACATTATGATATAAGAGTGTAATGATCAATGCACACGCATGTCATACGACGTTTTTCATCACAGTTGCGAGGGAAAAACAGAGTTGTACTTTTAAATGCCATGCAGGCTTCTTATTTTCACGCGGCGTCAGAGAAAAACAGTGTTGAAGGCGCGAACAAAATCGACATCGGCCAAAACGAAACGAAACGAAAACTGGAACTGAAACTAGAACGGGAACTGAAAATGTAACTGGAACTAGAACTGGAACTGGAACTAGAACTAGAACTGGAACTGGATCTAGAACGGGAACTGGAACGTGAACTAGAACTGGAACGTGAACTGGAACGTGAACTGGAACGTGAACTGGAACGGGAACTGGAACGGGAACTGAAACGGGAACTGGAACGGGAACTGGAACGGGAACTGGAACGGGAACTGGAACGGGAACTGGAACGGGAACTGGAACGGGAACTGAAACGGGAACTGGAACGGGAACTGGAACGGGAACTGGAAAAATGTACGTATAACTTGCAGTGAGATACAAACTTAACTGAATCGTGCGGTAGTGTAAAGTAAAAAGCACGCGTTGGAAATTTCTTAGATTATGATCCTAAAAGCGGTGGGATAAGAGCTACTTTACGAGCAGCTGTGATGAAAATAAATAAGTGCCAGGTACAAAGTGCCACATGACAGGTAGGTGTATAAATTGAAGGATAGGGTAATTTTATTTAAAGCCCATCAGACTTCAGACAGACATAAAACCTAAGTCATATAAACACGGTAGTGCCCATACTTTTATTTATTCTATGTTATACAAGTTATGTCACAATCAAGCGAATAAATATTGTATAGTAAGTATAATATCTATTTATTAAAATAAATAGTTATTTTAGACCCTTGCAAAACCAAACTAAAGCATTTGGTTTTAAAATTGGCTGCTAAAAAGTTTATTTTAAACATTAAGTTTATTTAAGCTTTTAATGATAGTGAAGTGATTTCTAAAAATAAGTAGTTTAGGATAATAAACAATATTTTTTTATTTGTGAGCACATTTTTATTTTTATCGTTAATCCTATGAGGTGTAAATTAGCCATTTTTAGGGTTCCGTACCCAAAGGGTAAAGCGGACCCTATTATTAAGGCTCCACTGTCTGACTGTCTGTCTGTCTGTCCGTCTGTCACCAGGCTGTATCTCATGAACACACGCCCCCACACACAAATTTTCGCATTTATAATATTAGTAAGATAATGGTAAACCCTTCGTGCGCGAGTCCGACTCGCACTTGGCCAGTTATTCAGCAATGGTTGAGGAGATCTTCATAAAAAATATAGGTAATATAATGAAAAAGTGTCTAATAACAACGAAAAACACAAAAGAATTTTCGTACTCGTATTCCAAATTGAAATCCGGTCCTGCCAACATTCAAAACAACCTTCCGTTTCCGATATCTGGGTGTTTCTTCGGAGACTCGATATTCGTTGTCCGGATTAAAAACTCCTAAATTCATAAATCACAGAGATATGACTTATTTTTTTTATGAGACTTCCAACCATGATGTATTTGTTAAACTAATAATAATAATAAATAGTGAAATATTAAGTCCTCCTAAAACCAATTAAACACCCTAAACTTGATCCCACTGGCATGTCCGCGCTCCAGATTTGTAGACATTAATCGTTATATTTTAAAATCTACGTAAAATACTGATGTATGGAATTTATTATTAAAATTTTAATAAACGATTTTTTGTATAAAAAAATAAATCAAAAGTCTAGTTAAACTACTTTTTGTTAAATTGATTTTTTTAATTTTGTCCACGGCCCAAGAGTGATTTCACTGGCACATCACTAAAATGCATATATACATCACTAGCGAACGGCTTAGGAGGGCGGGGCAGGGTAATTCACCAACGGTCAGTCGCGTTTGAGTGCTGAGGGAGAGGAGGTGCGCCTCGTTTGCCAAATTTTGGAAATACGAAGGTAAGTAGATGATTCTCCTGGATTTGTTTTCGAAGAGAATTGATTCCACTGTCTTTATTTTTTATGATGTTAATAACTTTAAGTTAAGTCCGTTTACTTGATTTTAATATTCCGTAGGTCTGTTTTGTAATATATGAATATGGAAACACTTAATGTAACTAGTTAGTCAAAATTGACAAATTATCAACTTTTATTGATTCCCTTGGTACTGATTTCCCTGGTCATAGAGCCAGTGGAATCAATTTATCTCTTATATTCACATGTTTTTCGCCAATTAATCATTAATATAATACTATTATGCATTAATAAAAACGTAACTACCTAAATTCTAGAACGCTTGGATATTACGTTATAGAAAAACACCTCAGATTTGCTTAGTTAAGAAAGCGTAATATAAGGATTTGCATTATAACTCTTATTGGAATATTAAATTTACTAATGACATAATATAAGTGTAATGTACCTATCTACTACCTAGTCTACAGTAGCCGTAGCTGAATTCTTAGTTCTGAGGATAGGTATATCATAAATTATTTTTGCTAAAATAAGTTAAGTATATTATAATAATAGTAATAGTATTAGTAATATATTATATTTAAGATGAGAAGCTATGTAAGCAATCATTTTGCACTGTAAGTGAGTGCCTGCGACATGATGCTGTAGCTGTATGGGAACATTTGTTACCTATTTTAAAGTTTATCGAAGATGCCGCCCCAGAAGTAGATTCATTGTACTTCATTTCAGGTCTTCATTTTAGGTATTTCTGGCGATTCATAAGTGTATTTTTAAATTACCTACATGAATAACAATCAAATATTTTCATTTTCAGATTCTCCGTCGGCGCAGTTCAGAAATCGAAAGATGTTTACATAATGGCAAAGTTGCATTGGCATTATGTCAGCCTACGTAGTATGGAACTACACAGAATTTGGCTACGGGAAGGGTGCTCCAGATGGAGTAGGTGGAGTACTTAAGCACACAGCTGACCAAATTGTAGCTCGTGGGAATGATATCCAAAAAATGAAAAGCCTTCTAAATTATCTCAGGAAACATGTAACCGGTGTTTTTCTAAAAGTGGTAGAGGAATCCGGTATATTTGAAAAGGATTTACTGATTCCCTTTGGACTCAAAGAATTTCATGGAACATTTGATGTTCATCAAGTTGTATGGAGTTCTAATAACACCAACATTTTTGCAATGAGAAAACTTAGTTGTGGACTGGGAAATTGCTCACTCGAATCAATATAATGTGAACATGATCAACATATAGGGTTTTTCAGTATTGACGACACGAGTTCAGGAAATATAAATCCAGGGAGATCCAGAACAGCACCAGTCCGTGCCGCTAAAGCTAAGGACAAGTCCTTGGTGAAAAGAAATCGCCCAATTTAAAAAAGCAGTGGCATTCACAATCAAACAGATTCTTTTAATTTAACAGATTCTGATAGTTTTTAGACCAAAGTTCCTTCGATTGATGAAAGAATTATCACACCAACGCTTACAAAGGCAGTGATCGAGTCACTGAAAGATTGTTCTAGAGTAGAAGATGCCTTGTTTGATGATATCGATGATCTCAATATTTTTGACTAAGTTCCTATAATTTAATAACCATAACGTGTTCAATAGTGCCATAGATATTAAGTAATTAATAGTAAGTACAAAGATCAGGGTTGAAAATACACTGGGTAATTTATATTTAAGCAAAGCTGACTGAATAGTGATTATACTCGTACATTGTACGTTTTTAATTATGAAGACATTTAAAATATTTCTAGCGTAAGACTTATACAAATTTTTGGACGATCATTAATGATTGTGTTTTTAAAGAATTGTATAATTCTATCATGGCTAATGCTAGATCAGATATAAAAACTATGCTAGATACGCTCGACGTTATGTTGTTATGTGATTTTTTTTGATTTTTAATTGGAACTTTAATAAAACAGACTGATTGCTTAGTTATAATTTATGTTTTTGCGTAAATTTCTTGAAAAGTAATAAAAAATGATTTAATACTTACTTTTGATATTTAAATTTCTCAATGGTTACCTTTACATTGTATTTGTAGTTTATATATTACACAACAGGTACTTTATGCTAAACAAAATAAAATGAATTTGTAATATTGATTCCCCTGCAACAGAATATTTATTCCCCTGGCCATCAAAAATTTGACTTTAAATATCTTGGAATTGGTAACTCCTGAATGAGGGCCAAAACAAAATATATGTGTTTTGTTGGTCTACTTTTAATGTGCATTATCAAATTTCAACATATTTTGACGTTTTAAAAATGCCAGTGGAATCAGCCGGAGAACCCTGTTTTGAAGAAATACCCATCTAGTGTCAATGTCGGGCGAGGGCAAGTCACATTCCTTTTAGATATTGCCCTCAAAATAAAAGGAATTTACATAAAACATTCCTTTTCACACACGAGACACGTTGAAACAGGAAAAAGTATTCGTAAACGAAATGCCTTCAGGCTGCCCCGACATTGGGCGATAGCGATATCGCCGCGTTATCGCCGCGACGTCTTACCATAGTGCGGCGTGTGTCCCTGCGATATCGCGGCGATATCGCTACCGTCCAATATGGAGGCAGCCTATGAGCTTCTATACCTACTTGTACGAATCCAACCATTGATATCGTTAAGCGTAGACAGAAGCGTAGTTTTTGTCGTATTTAATAATTTTTTGAAATCAGGTGCATTTTAATTGAATTGCTATGGGAATTCTGTTTGGGCTCGAGGCAGATTGATTGCAGTAAAGTCTGCGGAAACCATAGACTTAGGAGAGAAACGAAAAATTCTAGGTCTGCGGCGGAAACACTCAAATTGGATCGTCTTATTGAATATTTCCTTTGATATTAATTATCGCAGAAGATTTACTCTCCTATTAAATAATTAAACAGTCGAAAAGCCTTCAAAAGAGAATTTCATTCTAATGAAATGAGAGTGGAATAAAAACTGTGAGGTATGAAAATTTTTTTCGATTTTTATCAATTTGCTATGCCTGCTTTTCTGACCAGCCAGAAACGCATAGAAAACAAAATTAACATTCCCACAAAATAATGTTAATTTAGTTCTGTATTCGTCAGTTGCCTTACCGACATTTAAGCAAATAAACATTTCTTATTTCTTACATTAATTTGTTTTATAAAAATTTTCCAGGCCCAGGACACTTAACGAAAATGGAGATACCATTTGTGAGATTAATACTACCTTTACATTAATACTACATTACCTTTATTCTTTAAATTAAATAAGTAGCTACTATGTATTATAAATAATATCTGCTAACTACCGCAATGCTACACTACGTACTGCAAAAACATATGGACTGTATACTAGACCTATTTAAATAGTGTGAATTCTGTGCTAGCCGCAATATGAAACGATCTATATTTGAATTTGAACATTATTCATTACGTGAATCGGGCTTCAGACTTTATATCTACACCTGACCATTTCAGTTTTTTATGTTACATCACTCCATACCTTTTGTTATCGGGCCTCCACACAATGGACGATTGTTTTGCCCAAACGAGAGAGTATATAAACACTCTTCCGATTTCAGAAACAACACATTTTCAGGTAAAGGAAAACATTCCACTTCAGTCCGCTTTCATGTTTTACCATTTCCGACCGGACGTCACGATGTGCTTATGATATAAGTGCCAAGTTCTAGAAAAAGTTTAAGTACCTATAAATACAAGAAATGGAAAGTAAGTAACTTTTTCATAGTTTTGTTTCATCATTACCGATTCAGGGCTGCTATCCTTTATTATTTATGGAACAAAAAAGCTACTCAAAAGAAATTATAACTATGTCGTGTAAAAAGAACAAGGATAAATTCTTGGTGGACCGACGAAGAATGTTTTTAATGTTCGAAACAAAGTTTGTTGTAGATTACCAAGAGAATTATTTTAATGTAACCTTTTTTCATAGTTGTAAATAAAAAAAGAAAAATACCGCTTTTAGAAAATGGCTTGCAAAAATTAGGTGGAACCCACACAGTCTGCCGTACAAAAGAAATAGTCCAGAAGAGGCCAGTTTTTGATTAATCAATGTTAAGACGTACCTTATCTTGCCCTTTTTAATTACTCTACTGTTTTTCATTTTTCATTTGTTTTCAATAATATGTGTACCTCAGGCCTATAATATTTTCGCTACCTACATTTTAAATAATATGTGATATTATTTAGAATTTAGGCTAGAAATACCGAGTGACAAAATTAATAAATGTTTCATGAAATATCACGAATGTAATAAGTATTATAAAAAAAGTTCATCTGTCAAAAACTATAATGGAGGGAAGAAGTTTGTGTTTAACGATCTTTATTTCTATTTGATCAATGCGTTTTTATAACAATACTTTCAGAAATCCTAGTCTACTCCACCGTATTGCTAGCAATAACAGTGAGTGCTTACAAAAAGAACTTTTTCACACAAAGTCTGGACTCAGAACCGTCTATATCTATTTTATATGCTCGCGATAAGAAAAGCGACGTAGTCACGAACGAGTGCTTAGCAGATATGTACCCGAGAAACTTGTACAAATATCCACTGCATATAGATAGGAACGACATACCCTGCATCATACATTGTGTGTTAAAAAAGTTTGGTATCATGACGAATGACGGGTACATAAACATAAAGAACTACTATAGAAGAGTTCAAGCCATCCATCGGTATGATCCACGGATTTTGATCTCAGATGTAGGGGAGACCTGCGCGCAGAACATCAACGGTATGAACCTTGAACATGATGTCTGCAAGAAGGCAAAAGTGTTTAACGACTGCACGCAACTCTACGCGGTCTCATACAGCGATCCTGATGACTGGATGTGATTCTAATTGACTAGTATTAGGCATAAAATATGGCATACGAAGAGCAAAATAAAAATGTCTAAGTCGATGTTTCGCACAATATGACGGTGCGACTCAAAGGAGAACTTTTTTACTTTTTGTGAAGTGCCATATCCTTTGCCGCGTAGCGTTCTAGGAATTTTCATTACGTTTTCTACTTTCAATAAAATCAATGCAATGCGTTTGTTCTTTTATTACGAAACCTCGCAAACAATTCATTTGTTTGCGTTCCGTATCGACTGAAAGGGCAATCAACAAAGCATTTTTTGCAAAGTTCCCTAAAGGGCAGATTAGATTGCTGAATGAAATAAGCGTCCACTCTGCATATCAAAGGAAGGTTTTCATTAAGCTTTATAAACTAGTTAGGCTTTGGGTCATGAGCTTTTATGGTTCTTTAGCCGTGGACTACAATACATATACAACGGTCTACGTAATATAAAAGAATTGAATGCTAACCTAGAACAATAAAACATAATATATTCAAGTTTCTTTTTAGTAGTTCTGTGATGTAAGCAGAACAATCATCTACGCCTCGGGGCTACAGCTAATTTATGTTTAGCACTGTACATAAAGAATTGTCAACCGAAAATAACGTAATGTGGATCCAATATTTTTTTTTGGAGTCGTATAGTTTCTTATTTTGTCGACTATAGTTATATTAAGATGATCGTGTGTGGATATTATAATATTTTATTTACTAAACTGAAATTTGCTGCCTAATTGTAGTTATTAAAACGACATCAAGTAGAGTAATTACCTAGTTGTTATAAGTACACGATCTAAACTCAGAACTATGAAAGGTTTTTGTAATATAATTAGGTAGTAAGGAATAAGTTTAAAGAATTTGTAAGTTAGTCTGGACTAAAAAGAGATGGCTAAAGAAAACTTTATTCAAACTAAGACCATAATTCGCAAGAGATATTTTATTCATAAGAACGCTGAATTTTTATTCAATTTACCTGTTTTTGCTTACAAAAAATGTTGAACAAAATGACTTGGCTTTACAAGAATAATATTTAGACCTAAGACAAAAAATGTTCGTAAATTAGATTTGATGCTAGTGATGACTTATGGCACTGAGACGTGGTCTCTTACTGTTGGCCTTATGAGAAAGCTCAAATTTGCGCAGCGAGCTATGGAGCGAGCTATGCTCGGAGTTTCCCTGCGAGATAAGCTCCGGAACGAGGAGATCCGCAGGAGAACTAAAGTTACCGATATAGCTCTTAGTTGGCAAGTTGCAATGGCAATGGGTACGCTTAATTGTTCGTAGAATTAAGTGACAAACGATGGGGAAGAAAGGTTCTCTAGTGGCGACCACGAACCGGAAGACGCAGCGTAGGCCGGCCCCCCACTCGGTGGACCAACGACCTAGTCAGAACCGCGGGGAGCCAATGGATGCAGGAGGCAAGCAGCCCTTTTTGGGGAGACTTATGTTCAGTAGTAGACGTATTTGGTTTGATGATGATAATGATGAAGAAATTACATTTCAATTTTCGATGTTATTAAACAAAAAATGTTTCGCGGTCTAAGGCATGTATTAAGAACTATATACGCTCAATCGTCGGTCGGTGCGTTTAAATCACGATTTTATTAACAAAATGATCACATTATCAATGAAATCTTAACTTAGAGCCAATTCATGACTGACCGTTATTCTACAACACAAGCCTAAATCACTGACTATAGATAGTCTGTCTATAGGTACCTATAGTGGAAGGATAAGATCGTGTGGTCACATCAGTCCGGCACGGTTCGACATAAAGTGGAACCGAAATTGCGAACAGATGGCTTAATATTAAGCCAGTAAGAACAATATCTGGCCTGAGGCTTAATATATTTCAAGAAGAGTATTGCATCAAAAGGAGAGGTATTTATTCTCAGACAAGGAACAAAGAGGTCAAGAGGAAATGTAAAAATTCTGAGCGGTTTACCATCCGTGGTCAGTCCATAGCTGTAGACATAGTAAACATAGCATGGTGTAACAGTGTGAATTCTGTGGTCTAAGTAACCTATAAAAAAAGCATTGCAGACGAACCGCCTGACCACAGATGTTATATAGCTAGTTCGTGACAGTGCCGTAAATAGGGCGGTGCCACCGGTGCCCAGGCATAGGGCGTAGACTCTGGGGGGCGCAAGAATGGCCAGAACAGGCAGGACTATTATTTTTTCGGTTTGCTCCTGATAAGTTCCCGCTACGCCCCTAGTGCTCGACTCCAAAACATACGTACCTACATGCCAGTATTATCAAAAATTAGACAAACCATCTCGCTCATTTTTTTGCCAGCGTACGAGCGTATTTGTGTTTAGTGTTTATCGAAGTCGAGCGGCCGCCCGGCTACCGCTTAGTCTCCGACCGACCGCAGTGGCCCAAAAATGAAATCTTAAGAGTCTATACAACGTCAAAATGCTTATAATGGCTAAGCATGAGGCCGTGTCTTCATTGTACTGACTAACATGTAATTCATATTTGAATTGCCATACGCGTTTTTTGAAATAAAATCCGACAAATATAAAAATTTACGCGCTCGCTTCGCTCGCGTATTTAATGTTTTTCCGGTATTTTGTTTTACAGCAAGCGCTTTTGTACTGACAGACATGTAATTCATGTTTGAATCGCCATACGCGTTTTTTGAAATACAATTCGGAAAATAAAAAAAATTTCGCGCTCGTTTCGCTCGCGTATTTAATGTACTTCTAGTAGATGTATAAAGTAGAATATATCTAATCTACCTATAATGTCTAAAAAAATACAAGGGCGCAGTTATAGAAGCTCGCACAGGGTGCAGAAAAGGCTATTTACGGCACTGGTTCGTGACACACGTTTAGGTACTTATGCTTCCGTACCAAAAAGTACCGATTAAGCAGTACCTAATAAAATGACACTTTTCACGTTTTTTTTTTCATAGTCTCTTATAATATACCCTCGTTAAATCCCGTATTTGGCTGGGTTTTTACGAACGTGTATTAAGGTTTATCAAATTATGTGGTATTAAAAAAAACATAAACGGCTGGTTTTCGTGAGATTAACATTGGTTTAATCCCGCATTTGGCGGATTAACACGACAAGCAACACCGCAAAACCACCCCAAAATTTGATATTTAATTTATAAAAGGCACACAAAGATAAGCATAGTTTTAAAAAAATAAATGATTCGATGATTTTTTTTAAACAGCTCATATGTCTATATAAAATAATGAATGTTCTATACTTACTAATTTTTTTTATCTAAGTACATAAATCGACATAAAAAAAGTATTATTAGTGTAGTATTAGTTAGTTTAAAGAATAAAGGTACATTGTCCATAAAAAAAAAAACATAAAACTAACTATGAAAAATTAAAATAACTCCTGGAAATGTTTGAAAATCAATTGTAGGTATTTGGAAAAACATCGCTCGAGAGAGAGAGCGAAGCTTACTGTATAATTATTAGTTGTCTGTGGAGCGAAGTTATTCCACAACATAGCACCCATTAAAGTGACAGAGAGAGAGAAAGATCTCTCTGTCACGCAAATACTGGAGCCCGCTGAACAAGAAGCAATATTTATATCCTTCCGCACGATTCAAAAATAGTAGTAGAGTAGTAAAATAATTAATAACAAACTTCATCAAAATCAGTCCAGCCGTTTAAGGCCCTATTCAAACCAGCACGATATTCGTGCCGCTGTGGGTAGCGGTATACCACGCGGGATCCCACCCAGGTATTTTATATGAAGTTTCACTCAAGTTTCGCTCTAGCCGCGGAACTTCAATACAAAATACCGAGCGGGTTCCCACGCGGTATACCACTACCTACAGCGGCACGAATAACGCGCGCCGGTTAACGGAGAGGGAGAGTAAAATACTTTCAATTATTAGAACATTAATCCACAAACCAGATGACATACACTCTTCCACTATACATACGAGTATATTATATTATGTGGACTAGATAGGGGACTGATGACCGCGGGGAACGGTTGGATGCAAGAAGCAAGTAGCCGATCAAAATGGCGCTCTATGTGGCAGGCCTATGTTCTGCAGTGGACTTCTTCCGGCTGATGATGATTATATTAGTGTATGTAGTAGTAAAAGTGTTAAAATTAGCCTATCTATAACAATCTATAATCTATAACAATATTATAAAGAGGAAAGATTTGATTGTTTGTTTGCATTGAATAGGCTCCGAAACTACAAAACCGATTTGAAAAACTCTTTCACTGTTGGGAAGCTATACTATCCCCGGGTGCCATAGACTATATTATATTTCCAAAAAAATTAGGGATCCTTACTAAAACTCCAATGTAACCCAATGTGTAAAAAAATTGCCTAAAATATTCTTTACATCGCGGGCGCTGCGAAATTATAATACCCGTGCGAAGCCGGGGCGAGCCGCTAGTTTGCAATAAATTGTTCGAGTTTTGAGTATGCAAATGTGGATGTATCCTGTATCAAAGGGCTAGCAGCTGACTAACTGTGGTTTGGGAAACGGGCATAACGGGCAGATTTACAGGAAACGTCGTTGGACAGAAAGTAGAAGATATCAACCATTCACTGTAATGTGTTCTGTTCAAGCTCATAAAGCAGTAGGTTTTATACTGATGATGCTTTCTTATGATGATGATGGTTCATCACGAATTATTACAAGTTTGTACGCAGTTTATTTCATAATTTCCTACCGAATACTTTTACATATAAAAAGCTACTTTTAGTAGGGTTATTAGGGTTCTTAGTAGGCATGGAAATGATTGCTACTTTTAAATCATTGTCATTTGATCATATGATTTATGTCTTTACTGCGATTTCACCTGTGATTTTTCACAGACTATGATTTTCCATTTGTCTACTGAATTATGATCAATGGTGATTGGCGGTGCGATATGCAATAGAACAGAGATGTGATTTAGGAGCAACCTAGCAAAGTTGCGATCTGCTACAAATGACAATGAAATATAACGCTACTCTCTTCAGTTAAACAAGATTAAAGTTCACCGCTATATCACAGGCACAGATTGTTTATTATTATACTCTACAGGTCTCAGTTTGTTTACTGAAGCATAAACTAAGTATAATATGTTTTGATATTCAACGCTTATGCTACTCTCGTATTATGAAATCCGAAGTTACGACCCATTAAGTGTGATTATTAAACTGTGATTTGTAGCAGAATGTGTGAAAAAAAGTAGCAGGTGTGAATTATGAAAATAAAATCATATGATTTTTCACACCCTTGTGCTGCTGGGTGCTCCTTGTGAAATGATCCATGCCTAGTTCTTAGCTACCTACTAAAAGTAGCTTAATAACTATAAAAAATTAATGCGAGACTAGACCAAACTAGACGTAACTTGAGGTGTTATATCCACATAAAAATAGCATTACGCCCATGAAACGATAGTAATCTGCTTGTAGAGGGTCGTCTGTATAAAGTGCGCACACATTTGAGCAGAGTTTGGTAACGTTTTCGGAGAATGCATACTTGTTAGATTGAACTAACGAAGTGCGGTGCTGCCATTTTTAGGGTTCCGTACCCAAAGGGTAAAACGGACTCTATTACTAAGGCTCCGCTGTCTGTCCGTCGCTGTCTATCTGTTTGTCTGTCTGTCTGTCCATCTGTCACCAGGCTGTATCTCATGAACCGTAATAGTTAGACAGTTGAAGTTTTCACAGACGATGTATTTCTGTTGCCGGTATAACAACAAATACTAACAAACAGAATAAAATAAATATTTAAGGGGCTCCCATACAACAACCGTAATTTTTTTTGGTATTTTGATAGATAATGATACGGAACCCTTCGTACGCGAGCCTGACTCGCTCATGGCTGGTTATTGAATGTTAATTTTGTCTGAATTTTTATCTAATTGAGATCCTGTTTCTACTGCTTCGGGAATTCAACAGAGTGCCTCAAATCTGGAAACTTCTTTTTCTACAGCAATCACGTTGTTGCTTCTAACCATCATGGCGACCACGCAAGCACGCATCTCAGTAATGTACGCCCACGACAAGCTGAGCGACATGATAGCCGAGCAGTGCCTGAACGAGATGTACCCTCGGAGCAGGAAAGTGGACATTCAGGAGTCTGACGAATCTTGCATCATCTTCTGCGTCCTGAAGAAGTTTGGGATCATCAGTGCCACTGGAGTGATCAATTTGGAGGCTTATCGGTGAGGATTCTTATCTATTGAAATAAGCACCATCGTTTGACGTTCACACTGCCTTTTTACTGTCCAACGCGTCTACATTTCTTATTTTATTTTGGCCAATCTCTTGACATGATTGTACCGATCGCAACATGAAAATACCTTTTTCCTGTTATAGATAGGTGCTTGTACATTTGGACCGATTCCGATTTTGTGATGGAGATAAATCTTGTTGCTGACGTATAAAAGAACACTGATGTTGTTTAAGGATTTATTACGGTCATCGATTGAACTTTTGTGACCTCCATAAATAACAGATGCGAGCCGATACTTGCAATTCTCAACTGTGATAATGGCCCAGTTAGGTAATAGTGAAACATGAACGCTTACAAATTACATTAAAACAGTTGTTTATTATACAAGTTCGCGATAACCTTATCGTCCTGTATTTCATCCACCCGAAATCGAGTTTACAACTTCCAAATTAAAATTATTTAGCTCTAAAATGTTTAATCCCGCATAATCGTGCCTCGGTAAAGCGGAGTCTTGTGACAAAAATGAAATTAATGAATTCTTCGTAAGAGGATTCCTGTTGGTAAGCCCCGGATTAAATTAAATTATCTTTGTCACTCAGCTGTGGAAAGCCAAAAATGCCACTTTGTGGCGGGTTTAAAATAAAAATACGATTAGTTTTCATGGAATAAAAACGTGGCTTTTAATGGACAGAATAATATATTTTTATCTTTGTTTGATTTTGATGAAATTTGGAATGCAGATAGCTTTTACACTGGATTAACCCATAGGATACTATTTTTATCCGCGGGTAAAACCACGGGGCGCAACTAGTAATTCTATAATTCTTAGTTCATTATAGGTCTTAGTTCACTGTCTTCAGTATTATCCACCAATTTAAAGTCTAATCTCACATCATGGGCAAAAATTCTAGAATTCACTACTTGACTCGTGAAAACATATTACAGTAAAGCATCCTTGCTTCCCGGCATGAAAGTAAAGCGCTGGCACCCGGCTCCACCCAGATGGCCTTCCTCGGGAGAGTAAGTTCTTACTAGGTAGGGACCTACTTTACGTTTTGTCAGTTAGTGCCCTTTCTGGAGATCTAAAGACCCTCTTTAGATCTCCAGAAAGGGCAAATAAGAAAACTAAAAATAAATTTATACTATAACAATGGGAGAAAGAAAAAAAATCGCGTCGAGGTTTAAAATTTATTGAACTGTTATAAAAACTATCCTCGTATTAATTAACTCCATGTACATCACAGAGGATTAAAAATATGACGCTTCGCGAAGCGCATTTTTTTCGTGCTCTGTGATATACATTACCTACCTACATAGTATAAAGACGCTGTGGCTGGCTGTCTGTCTGTTCGAGATGGGTTGTCAGGGAAGGTTTTAAGTATAATCAATAATTTATGCAAGTACATAGGTCTACCTTATGTGTAAAACGCAAAACCGGGTAAGTTATAGGCTATAGGTAGTGTATTTCGACGGCATGCCGATTAAATGTTGCAAGACTGCAAACACCAACGTGTTTACCAAGAAATGTCTGTTGAACTTGAGAGTCAAATATGAAGTAAGACTTTACTATTTTTACCTCGGCTTAAACAACTTTTACTGGCTTAAAACATCTTTTTGGCTTAAAATATCTTTTATTTTCAAATAACAAGCCAAGAAACCGTTCTTTGAACACCCCAAAAATTATTAGAAGCATGAAATCATTTAGGGGTTGTTTTTCATGAATTTTAATTACATATTGCAACAGCATAACTTATTTTTCAAATGGATGTGACGATATGACGTAATACCTGCAGAGCTTGAATCAAGTAAACGAATTGGCGCCGCTATAATGTACCTACATTATCATCATCATCATCAACAGCATGAAGACGTCCACTGCTGAACATAGGCCTCCCCCAGAGCGCGCCACCTTGAGTGGCTGCTCGCCTCCTGCATCCATCGGCTCCCCGCGGCTTTCACCAGATCGTCGGTCCACCGAGTGGGGGACCGGCCTACGCTGCGTCTTCCGGTTCGTAGTCGCCACTCGAGAACCTTTCTTCCCCATCGGTTGTCAGTTCTACGAGCGATGTGGTCTGCCCAATGCCATTTCAACTTACTAATTGTAAGAGCTATATCGGTCACTTTAGTTCTCCTGCGGATCTCCTCGCTCCGGAGCTTATCTCAAAATACAACAACACCTACATACACATACATATTACAATTACATAATTGCAACAGCATAACTTATTTTGCAAATGGATGTGAAGATATGTATGACGTAATACCTGCAGAGCTTGAATCAAATAAACGAATTGGCGCCGATATGAACATACCAAATAACAAATAAAGCAATAAACAGTTTCTGCGAACGTAACACGTAATTGCGTTAATTGAAAGTTTGTAAACGAATCTGTAATTGGTTTATAACTTTCAGCCACCCTTGATGATGTAGTGTATAGACCCTACATAACTTTTACAAACAAGCAGGTTTGGGTTTGCCTCCACCTACATACTTCTCTCTACTTTCAAATTTATGTCAGTATCCGAAAAAAATTATACAGTATCTGCATTTATATGGATTTATTTGTCTTTAATGGTAAAACGAAACAAATAAAAAATGTTTGATCCCTTAAAAAATTTAAACATTAATATTCATCATCATCATCATCAACAGCCTGAAGACGTCCACTGCTGAACATAGGCCTCCCCCAGAGCACGCCACCTTGAGCGGCTGCTCGCCTCCTGCATCCATCGGCTCCCCGCGGCTTTCACCAGGTCGTCGGTCCACCGAGTGGGGGGCCGGCCTACGCTGCGTCTTCCGGTTCGTGGTCGCCACTCGAGAACCTTTCTTCCCCATCGGTTGTCAGTTCTACGAGCGATGTGGCCTGCCCATTGCCACTTCAACTTACTAACTCTAAGAGCTATATCGGTCACTTTAGTTCTCCTGCGGATCTCCTAGTTCCGGAGCTTATCTCGCAGGGAAACACCGAGCATAGCTCGCTCCATAGCTCGCTGCGCGTAGGTAAAATTACGTAAGTCTTGACCAGTGTGATCGAACTTTTACCGCTGACTGTGTATTTAAACGAAGGAATAAAAAGTGTTACTGATTAGGATATGAATAAGTTTAAAATTGTATTTATTTTGAAAGTGTGACCGGGATTCCTTGTATGGGTTTGCAATACTGTGGCCGAACGGGCTTGTGACCGAATGGTACTAACTCATGCAAACAGTGGTAGGAGTGCCAGTATTTATTTATTTTATGCATGAATAGGCCAACGGTTGACTGCAACTCACCTGATGTTAAGCGACGATTTAATGATAAGGTGTATACTTACTTAGCACGTTGGCCTAAATATACATTTTGTAGACCTGTCTGCATATTGCGGTAAAAATAACTCCCACGAATCTTAGACCACTGTTATACATAATATATAATACTTAGGAACCCACTCTAAAAGTTTCCACTCGTCGCCTGTACCAAAGGACGACCTAAAAACCTCTAGCCTCCAGAATTCATTACGAACATCCCACAATCATTATCATCACTTTCTTACCTCAGTTAGGTTTGGAAAAAGAAAACGCCAACATCGTTACTTAATTAACAAAGGCACCTAATTCTCGTACAAATGACTTTTCTGACCTTTTCGTTCACATTCCAAAACCAACATGGACAAAAAGGATAGAACTTAATTATCTTTTTATTTTATTTTATTTCCATCGGAAAACTAACAGCTAAATAGTAACATTATGTACACTTGTAATAATTCACTTATGGCTAATAATTTCCAATAATTTTTAATTATGGTTAAGGTGCTGGATGCTCCCTAATCGACTAACTTGAAAGTAATTGCCTTAAAATGTGTATCATTTACAGGATTGAAAAAAGTGCATTGTAATGATGGTCATATCTTCTTTCCTACTGCAGAACTCAAAACACGTTTACGAAAAGTTTTCTCGATAGAAAAAAATCGTTAAATGACCTCTAAAAAATCATTTAAACACCCTATAATGTTACAATTTAACAAGACACCGCATTGAAATAAATCAAAATGATAAGCAATGTTTCAATGCATCCATCTACAGGCTTTTTTTTTGTAACAATAAGCATTTATTTTATAGCTAATTATTTGTACCGCAAAATGGAAAGTCGAAGCGCAACGCAACGTAGTCGCCATATTTTTGCTACGCAAAATGTGACCCTAAATGTGACCCTTAAGTCGAATGTAGGATCGAGGCTTTAGTCTATTAATGTGGGTTTGTAGTCGGCAGTTTTTATGCAAGCTCTTTGAAGTCTTATATTATACTAACAGCATCAAAGGTCATCAGTCAAAGCGAATGTGTTGTCATGGCCACTTTTGACTCCCGTATAATTAAAATTGCGTAGGCTTTGTCATTATTATAGCCTATGGAGGCGTAAGTATAATAAGCCATTTATACTATGGAACTTCTTTGAATAAGACTTAAGAGGTTTTTGCGAAGTGACGTTTGTTCTTTTTATAGACAGAACAACGATGTTTGTTCGACGAACGTAGTAAATTATATACTCTTTGTTCGACGAAACCACAGAAGACGAAACGTTTGTTCTTTTTATAAATAAATGATCCGGAATCCCTTCATAGCAGGGAATCCCAGAATTTGGATTATAGGCAAGTAAGTATAGGCAGGTAGGCATATTGAAGTTGTAGCAAGTACCTACAAAATCGGTATCCTATTTTGACCTTAGAAGCATGTTAAGTACAAATTAGAAAGCACGTGGACTTAATAGGACATTGATTTTATATTAGGTAAATGCTGCAAAAACGTAACCTGAATGAGGAGACTTAGGCTTAGGCTTACGTATACGTAGGATATATGACAAAGTTCTGATTGTTGGCTAAGTACCTATATAACTACATTTAAAGATAAAATTACTGCCTGGCAATATTATAATGTGTTATCTGACACTACAGTGGACCTCTGCACAGGCACCTCTTTGTTTACCCATATTGACGCGCCCATTTTTACGCGCCCTTGAAAAAGAGAGACTATCAATATTTATTTATTCTGTGCACGCAATAGTTTGACGATTAACTTAATATTGCGTACATTTTACAGGAAACGCGTCCACGTAGCCCACCAGCTAGACCAAAGAACGCCTATGAACGACTATGGCGGCACCTGCATTGAAAGCGCTGAGGCGACGCAGCACAAACAGGACGTCTGCAAGAAAGCTAAGGTCTTCAACGACTGCACCCATCTGTATAGAGTCTTGCTGAAATGATCTCTCTAAGTGTACGCAAATAAAAGTTATGAGATAAATTTGTCTGTGCGTCTAGATAGTGAATATACAGTTAGAACTAATAATACGGGCTTTAAACTCATTTCTCTTTTATTTTTAGGATTCTATGACCACCTGTCTGAACGAATTGTTTACAGCTTAATAGTGTTTATGAGTTTTACGTAACGCTTCTGTAAATGATCTAGTCTAGATGAATCTAGTCGTTCACCTGATGTTAATTGAAACTAGCTACCTAATAACAACTGCGGTGCACGTCATCCTAAGACATCAGCACAGACTAGTCATCATTACATTCTAGTAATATTCTATGATGACTAAATTGTGGGATCAGATCACAGTCTAATAGCCTTACGCTCAGTAATTTCCCTAGCTATACAGTGTCTTTCTGCTTTTAACTGGAACAGCGACAGTAATGATTGAACACTAATGCTTGGCTGCAAAATATCTGGCGAACTGGTGGTAGGTACCTACTTAGAGTGGATTTTTTCAATAATAGTTAAGGTAAACGTTGGTTAAAAACTCAAACAAATTCTAACCAATGGTCAATATTTGTTAGAGTTTTTAACCATTGGTTACTTTAACTATTGGTGAAAAACCCCACCCTTGGACAAACTTCCAGAAAGGACCAACTAGTATATAGTAGTCATCACCACCACTATAAACTTAGTAATACAAAAACAGGTCGTTTAATATGAAAGTAAAAATCTACACCACTATTATAAAGAGGAAAGATTTGTATTTTTGTATGTTTGTAATGAATAAACTCAAAAACTACTGTGCCGATTTCAAAAATTCTTTCACCATTGGAAAGCTACATTCACCCTGAGTAACATAGGCTATATTTAGAACCCGTGCGAAGCCGGGGCAGGCCACTAGTTATTTTATAAATGAATTACATTTCAAAAGGAATTTAAAAAACGTAATGCCCACACGTGTGAAATGGGGACGCGTACCTTATTATTTTTATTTACAGAAGTAGAGTATTTTCTTTAGATGAAACTTAGGCTTAAATCCAATTTGCAGAGGATAAAATCTGGCAAGATTTCGACTCAGATAGAAACACGTTTTTACTTCAGTATCTCGGAGGCCGAAATGAAGTAATAGCGTTACAGAATGTTCTCAAGAAAGTGCCTAACTTTGATACAGTTTCAGGTTTAAAGTAGAAACATTGAAGGCTGAATATTATGCTTGAAATTCGTAAAGCTGAGAGAGACCAGATATCCTTTGATATCCTGATTGAAGATTCAGATATTTGTAATTAATGAGCTGGGTCGTTTGTAGAACTAATATCAATAGAAGATCTATAATTAATTAGTTTCTAGAAGCATACATTAATTCTTGTTATTTAACGCTACAAATAGACTTTGAATTAAAATGACTTATTTAGATGATGCTATTATTTACGTGAAAATAAAGTACCTAATAAAGCTCTAGCTGCAGTCGCTGTAGCCATGCAGTTTCACTTCCTATTTACACGTTATTCCGCTAAAAATCTTATTTTTCGAGATAAAAAATATCGTATATTGGTCTTTTTTTTTTCAAAATCGGTTTAGCCATTTTGGTGTGAAAACTATACAAACAAACAGACATCAAACGAAATTATCAACAGCCTGAAGACGTCCACTGCTGAACATAGATCTCACCCAGTGAGGGCCACTTTGAGTGGCTGCTTGCCTAATATATGATATTATATGATTTAGTATGCGGGTTTAATTACGATTACTTAGAAAATAAAATATACAAGACAAAATAGAGAATTATTAATAAGCCACTGGTAACCAAGCTTGATATTCGGTGACCGTAATCCTTTATCAAAGTTTTCCTAGATCTGGGTCGGTGAGCTTCGTATTATAGAGAAAAGAAAATATATTTGTGGTCAGAAAACCTTGCTGTGCGAGATTTGATTTAGATGCCAAACCCTGGTTTACTCATCTTTTTCCTTTATTTACGATTAAAGTTTTTACAAATTTCGTTAAACATTCCTAAATTAGGTATTAATTAGGTATACTTATGCGAGAGTTTGTCAGTCAGTGAATAATTATATGCCCACGTCATGTAATAAATCTGATTAAATTCAGATTATTCTGTACACCTAACGGTTGAACTGATTTGAATACAGTTTTGGTACTCAGGTTAAAAGATAAAGAAAACTTCTAGAATAAAATCCATAACCTTGATAAATTGTAATGATATTACTGTCTCTTCCTCTTTTTTTATATTCGTCTACTCAGTTAATGGTACGTTCCAGTTTTCATACTTCACTTGCGATACGTAGATGTTTCAGTGTAAAAGTTATCATAGTACCTACTCATTTTCACCGGGCAATTTTTTCAAATTGCTTTACATTCGCTTTCTTTTGACGGATTTGGCGAAATTGCGGTGGAATTGCCGCTGAAGCTACTAAGATTCAATTCAGTTATTAAAATTAATGCACATTAAATACCTAGGTTTGTACTTATTTTTCTTTATTAAGACCTCTTATCAGTAGCTGCAAAACTTGGAATACATCATTTCACTATCAAAATTTCCTTACATACCTACTAACCTACCGTTTAAAAAAAACTAGAAAGCTACATAAATGAATACCTTACCAGCTAACTACCTATATGCCCCTATTTACTAAGTCCTTCTAGATAGAAGGCTCCCGATGGATAAAAATAAATCCATTAAGCCTGCGGATGTGTTCATCCAATCTGTAGGACAGATTCTATCATTTGTTTCTGCCGGCGACCGAACCGGGAAAATTAAAAGGGTCAATACCGGGTCAATACAATTTGTACAAAATGGAACGCCAAATTGTGAGTAGATTGCATGTCGGCGGCAAGCTTGGCAATTTCCATAATTCTTTTAAAAAAAGCTCTCAACATCATCATCATCAACAGTCTGGGGGGCCTACGTTGCGTCTTCCGGTTCGTGGTCGCCACTCGAGAACCTTTCTTCCTCATCGGTTGTCAGATCAACGCGCGATGTAGCCTGCCCATTGCTATTTTAACTTGCTTCAATCATCGACAGCCTGAAGACGTCCACTGCTGAACATAGGCCTCCCCCACAGAGCGCTACTTTGAGCGGCTGCTTGCCTTCTGCATTTATCCCCGCGGTTTTCACTAGGTCGTATCGGTCCACCTAAAAAATAATCCTGATAAATAGATGCAGATTAAGGGATTAAGGCCCCCTGGCTGAAGTCGCGTTAAAGGGTACCTATATGTAATTACCGTACATGGAGGACATAATTACCTATGATTTCTTTCCGAGACAGGTACTTACTTCCGCCTTATGACAGCCTCCGTGGTGTGGTGGTAGAGCAGGTCGGCTCATAATCCGGAGGCGGCGGGTTCGATTCCCGTGACAGGAAAAAAAAACGCAAATACTTGTTCTGTGCCTGGGTGTTGTGGGGCCATAGTCCTCGTAGTTCCTGGGTCCCTAGATACAGGGAGTCCTAGTTAGGGTCCAGGATCTATGTATGTGATCGTTAGGCGTTATTATTATTATAAAAAAAAAACTAAAATAATCTAATCCATAAAAAATAATCTAAAATAATCTAATCAATACTTACCACTTACCTAGTCTTCTACGAATTAACTAGATCACACTCAATTTCAGGGAGTGTTTACAAAAAAAATTGTTAATATTTTGGTTGCCGAAGTGAAACCAAATTCTCGCAAAAACGTTTATTTGTTCAACCGCTCAACAACTGAGATATTACGAACATAGCGATTTTCTGTATCCAGCACCAGATGGAGCAGCCCTTCTTCTGAGGCTCCTCTTCTTCTTCCTCTTCTTTAGCACCCGTTGTCGCCACAGTCGTCGCTTCACCCGCTTCATCTTGACATTGGGAGAAAGAAAATAGGAGAGTTGTAAGAGTCAGCACTATTAACAAACGCAAGAGAATTTTGTGCGCCATTGTGTTTTAGTCGTGTTTATTTTCAAAATAGAAGTCTTATAAAAATAAGACTAACAAAAAATTGTTTTAAATATTGAAGAGTATTCCTGCGTTGTTTGTTTTATTTAACTGTTTGTTATGGTTAGGTGGATAATGTATTTTCTACTGTAACGTTCAAATGTAAATAATACGCTGCTATTCGGATTACACGCCCAATTAGATGTTTATCTACGTAATCGGTGTTCAGATAACAGTCCGTATTTTGTAATTCAATATTAATGTTGCTGTAGGTAATGCAATACCAACCATACAACTAAAGTATCTATTGTAATGTAATAGGTAATGTAGGTACCTATACTGTCATTATGACGTTGTACTTTTTAGCAACATTGAGTTTTTTATTTTAAAACTATTTTGCGAATACAAAATTATGTCCTATGTTTAGAAATTCAACTGTTTTCGATTAGATCACTCCTTTATATTGTTATGGTTGTGTATTAAAAAAATATCTTTATCAGATAATTACATCTGTTCTGCTGGGTTAGCATGGACGGTAGACAAAATTGCCTTTCCCCGTTTTACGTCTCTTTCTTCATACTTGTTTGGAGTAAAACAGAGGAAAGACAGTTTTGTCTACCAGCCGTGCTAGCCCTACTGTTGTAGGTACACATCCTATTAACTAGTGTACATTTAAAAACGCCAGCATACTGTCACTGAAGACTGAAATAACTTTAATTGAACTTACCCATATATTACTAGTTGCACCCTGCGGTTTCACCTGCGGATAAAAAGTCATCATCATCATCAACAGCCTGAAGACGTCCACTGCTGAACATAGGCCTCCCCCAAAGAACGCCACTTTGAGCGGCTGCTTGCCTCCTGCATCCATCGGCTACCCGTGGTTCTGACCAGGTCCTCGGTCCACCTAGTGGGGGGGCTGGGCGGGGGGCTTATTGATTAATAATAAATAAAAAATAATGTTGGCGTTGCCTTAGATATGCCTCATAATTGCATTGAAGATAGTTGTTTTTTAATCATAGATAAGCTGATCATGGTCACACCTGATGGTAAGTGAAGTAGCGGTTGTAACATGTCATCAATTTCTTTAACAATAGATTGAAAAGCGTATGACTGATCAAATCAAATCAAATCAAATCAAAGCAAAATTTTTTATTGCAAATAGGCTATTTTTAGCACTTTTACCACTGTCGTACGAATAACATTCTTTTAACATCAATATGGCACACTGCTGAACATAGGCCTCCCCCAAAGAACGCCACTTTGAGCGGCTGCTTGCCTCCTGCAACCATCGGCTCCTCGCGGTTCTGTCCAGGTCGTCGGTCCCCTAGTGGAGGCCGGCCTACGCTGCGTGTTCCGGTTCGTGGTCGCCACTCGAAAACAAAAAAAAAAACTATCCAGCGTATATACAGGATGCGATTTAATTCATTAGCATAAATTGAGGACATCATAGTACGTCACTTGTTGATGATTATTAACGAGTAAAAAGGTGCAAATGAAAGTATTTGGTTATTAAAACGTATAAAGATTGCTGGCGCCTTACGTAGTTAGCACGATTTTTACACTTTTAAAAGTTTTTTTTAACTTGTATTTAATATTTAATTAAAAAGATTAAGTACTTGATTATTTTAATTTAATTTTGTACCTACTGTAGCAGTTGATTTTTTTTATGAGATCGAATAACGTGACGAACTAGTCGTTCACCTGATGTTAAGTGACACGGCCGCCCATAACAGTTGCAGTGTCACCCGGAACTTTAAAACAATAAAGTTTCGCGTGACACTGCACTGCGCACGTCATCCTGAGACATCACCCAGTCTAGTAATCAGATTACTAGACTGAGTGATCAGATCATAAAGTCTCATTTGCCCAGTAATTTCACTAGCTACAATGCCCTTCAAACCGGAACACAGTAGTGCTTGCACAGTACTGCTTGGCGGCAGAATTACTGGCAAAGCGGTGGTACCTACCTAGACGAACTTTGCTGAAAAGTCCTACCACCTAGTAACAAAAGTACAACAACCCACAACAACCCACAACAACAAGTGTACAAGTGTAACGGTAGTATTAAGTAAGTTATCTTATTTTTGGAGTTATTATCGATACCAAATCGATGCGTTACATTTCAAAAGTTTTGGTCCCCACGTGACCGGTTTTAGGAGTAGATATTTCAAAGGATGCTAATGAATTCTATTACATCCAGTATATACGCTGAATAAAAAGTATCCGCAATCTGTTTAGTCCTATCCTAATCGTATTTAATGTTTCATGAAACTGACCGCGCTAAAGTAATTTAAAAATTCCCAGACGGTCTTTCACAAAATGAATTTATATTTTATTTGATTATTTAAATTTAACTTTACACAACTGGAATCTTTTATCACAGTGAAACATTTTATTAAGAAAACAAAGTTATTTACAGTGCACGAAGCTTCACTCTTCATGGCTTCGCAATTTCTAACAAATTTTTAAGTTTAGATAAAATTGTAGATAAGATTTCTGAGCTCTAGAGTTAGAACCGAACCAAATTACTATCACCTTTTTAATGCATTATGAATATGACCACGTATCACCTGATGTTAGTGACAATTTGGTCTACAATATAGCACGCTCGCCTAAAAAGACCCTAAACCTGACTTCACATTTAGTCATCATCATCATCATCCTGTTTGACTTTTCCCATTTGTTATTGGGATCTGCTCCCAACCTAACCTGTACATAGCGGCGAGCTACCAGAATTACACGAGCGACTGCCATCTGACTTCGCAACCCATAAGGAACCAGTAACAAGGATGGTTAGATCAATTGGCAGATTCTATCAGGCGTCTGACTACCCGTATAAAACGATTTCCATTGATGTCCTTATGACAACCGGGACCGACGGCTTAACGTGCTCTCCGAGGCACGTGACATCAGATTCAGTATAACAGAGAATTTATTTGACCAACGAGAAATTTTACGATTTACACGAATAATGTCCAAAAAAAAAGTCCAATGGCAATGGCCATTAATAAAAATGACCAATGATAAAACGTGCAATATTTTGTTTAAAGAAGTTGCCTGCTTATTTGGGTTATTTACTTTAGTAACTAACTAAAATTAATGCGTTAATAAAAAGGGATAGGTAACGCTTTCCCAAATAATTTTTTCACAAATAATAAACTGTAATATTAGAAAAAGGCGACCATTTTATTTAGAGCCTAGATATGTACCTATTTCTTCATCAGTTCATAAGATGGATTGTTAGAATTTGTTAAGTAGAAATAGCGAGTGGTCACTGATTCGTAAGCCGACTCTTTCAATAAATGTAAATTTTCTTCCACCTTCTTTTCATCGTCATTATCATCATCATTAGCCTGAAGACTTCCACTGCTGAACATACTACCTTCCCCTTAGAGCGCCATTTCGAGTGACTGCCTTGCGTTTAGCACCCAACAGCTCTCAGTGGGTTTGATAAGGTCGCCTTTTTTTGAACCAAAAAAAGCCTTTTTCTTATTACCTTTCAGTTCATAAAAAACCGGCAATGGTAAAAATAACCGCAGCTCTTTGTATTCTGGTTGCACAAAACTGCTTGTCGGCATCATTACGCGACATTAACGTCGCGGTTTTAGTGCTACCATTATTTAGGGAGCACGCTTTATGCAGAATTGAAATAAAGCCTTTGTTGTTTACGTTCAAATGAAAAAGCGGTTAGAGTTTTATGTTTACTGAAGTTTTGTTTACAGGATATAAGTCTGTTTACATGAATAAGATTTTTCATCCTAAGACTGCAAGAACTAAATTTAATGATGCGCAATCTAAAATAATATTTGTAGACGCGCATATAAAAGTACCTACCGTGTATTTACTTTTTATAAAAAAGCAGTAGTGTATAATAGTATGTTAAGTAGGTAGTTGTATGTATAAATAAAGAAATAAATAAATATGTGTGGACATTTCGCACAGCGCCATCTAGCCCCAAACTAAGCAAAGTTTATACTATTTTAACCAGATACTGATAGAATATTTAGATACTTTTTTGTTTGTATATACATACATAGAATACAATATATTACCCAGACACACAATAAACATCGATGTTCATCACACAAATGTTTGTCCCGGGTGGGATTCGAACCCACAATCTATAGTTCAGAAGGCAGAGCTACTACCAACTGAGTCATCAGGTCAGCCAAACTATATATAATGTAACATCAAGCATGATCATTCTACGTGTTATATCATCACATCACAACCCAGAAGACGTCCACTGCTGAACATAGGCCTCTTCCATAAAACGCCACTTTCGATGCTTATCATAGGCTTGCCATATAATATAATACAGACCGAGGAGAATGATGTTGCCTATTCCCTGGATATTCCCATAGCCGGCTTGTTACATCATGAATAACCCTTGCTTACGGCAGATTCTGTTTAGGGCAGATTCTAGAATGTCACCCTGGTTTTCACAGGCCCAGTTTCTGACCACCCAGTACCTATAGTCAGCAGCTGTACATTCTGCTGTATACAGTACTGTCAATTTCCCCACGTGTTCTCACTACTGGGTCCGCATAGGAGACAGCAGTACACAGCTAATGCGTTACTAGTTCTGGCCAGGTGTTTCTGACCCATTGCGTTTTCACGAGGCCAGCAAAATGGCTGATCAGTCCGACATAATAAGAAAAAAATATATGACTATAAATGGCATTACTCCTTGGTGAACTGAAAATCTGACTGTCAAAGCGTTCACTGTCCTTCGGCACCAACCGGTCACTGTCTAGTTGCGTTCTTATGAAGCGAGTGACAACCCAGTAGCTGTTCTTGTGGGAGTGGGGGAAGGTCAGTGGACAGTAGAAACAAAAAATTTAGAAGCAACTGACCGGTCAGTACTGACTCAACTTTGTTTTCACGGATCCAGTATAGCTGCCGCCACACGCGCTGCGTACACTGTCCGCCAGCGACTGGGCTTGTGAAAACTAGGGTTTATTTCCTACCAAACTGTCCAAGCAATTTTACCGTGGTTTCATCAAGCTTTAGATAAACCCCAATCTACGAAATAAAATTCCTTATCAACGTTTAAATCACCGCTAAAGAAACAGTGAAATGAATAACGCTATCTCGAATTAGACTCGAGTTTAACGCCCCTAAAGCGAGCCATCTCAGTTCAGAATCACAGTCATAATACTCCGGAATTGCAGTTTTGATTAATCTTTTATGCAGAAGGGAGTTGGAGGGTTAAGAATATTAAAAAACTTTGCGAAAGTAACTTTGTGAATTAGATGCAATCGTCATAGATAGGAGATCCGCAGGAGAACTAAAGTGACTGATATAGCTCTTAGAATTAGCAAGTTGAAATGGCAATGGGCAGGTCCTATCGCTCGTAGAACTGACAACCGATGGGGAAGAAAGGTTCTCGAGTGGCGACGGATGCAGGAGGCGGGCAGACACTCAAAGTGGCGCTCTGTGAGGGAGGCCTCTGTTCAGCAGTAGACGTCTTCAAGCTGTTGATGATGTGTATAGACCATTACAAGTATTCCTATATAAATGTCAAACAGTACCTAAGTTATACGTATTAAAAGTTACGAGGAGTAGGTATCAAAGCACAAGAAAATAATACAGTTTTAAAAAAATGTTTAGGGCATCGACCGCAGGATGTGGCACTACCCAAGTTCCCACCAGTGGTAGAACTAGTATTATTACATCCTTCAGTTGATACTGCCACCGGATACGCAGCCCATGGATACAACAGGATTTTTGTAGAGATGTGGTGGTGGATGACACAGTTATGTTCGCGAATTTTGTGATTCTAGAACATTAATTTTTTAAACTCTTGCCTGAAATAAATAAATTATTAGTATTTAATTTTATTGTTTCTAACTGTATCGGCCCGCATTTTACTGCAATCTCACCTGATGGAAAGTGACGACGCAGTCTTGGTACATGCTTGCCTAGAAGATACGTATTCACTCGTGACTTGAAGAGCTCCAGACTTATGGCCATGTCACCAGGCGTCTAGCTCTTTTTACTACTGATCAATTAATTACCTGTCTAATTAAAAGCCTGTAAGCCGAGACCCCGATAAAGAACTATAATTAACTAATGCGATTAGTTAATTACGCATGGACAGTAATTAAGGATAATGTGGGACAAGAATACTTTCCACAAGGTATACACAATAGTACAAATGTATATTTTGGAAATAGATTTACTTAGTTTAAAGAAATGTGTTCTCTAGTGTAGTGTAGTGCAGTGTGAGCTTGTCGTTCGCTTGATGTTAAGCGTCACGGCTGCCCATAACAGATTGCAGTATCCCTCGGAACTCTAAATTAATATAGTTTTGCGTGACACTGCACTGCGCACGTCATCCTGAGACTACACACAGTCTAGTAATAATAAATTACTAGACTGGGTTCTCGAGTGGCGACCACGAACCGGAAGATGCAGCGTAGGCCGGCCCCCCACTCGGTGGACCGACGATCTGGTGAAAGCCGCGGGGAGCCGATGGATGCAGGAGGCGAGCAGCTGCTCACAGTGGCGCTCTCTGGGTCAGGCCTATGTTCAGCAGTGGAAATCGTCAGGCAGTTGATGATGATGATGATGATGCTGATGATGATGATGATGATGATGAATGGGTTAAAACTGCTTAAAAACTGTAATTTCCCCTTTTCTGCATGGTATGTGGTTGTATATAAGCTATGTAGCTTATATTCTGTTTCATTAAGTATATATTGATGATTAACATGATTCATTTTAAGAAACAAAAAAAATTTAGAAAAAAAAATATCTGAAAGTTTTGGGTTGTTCCTGTTTGTCCCCTCGTGCTGTCCCTCGAGGGGACATACGAATAAAAAATTCTGTCTGTCCCCGAATTAGATCAAAAGTTGTTTCTTTCAGTAATGTGAGTTGTGTGTGTGTGAGTGATATTTATATCACGTAAAATATTTTAGGCGAATTAAAAACAACCCTGTATATGTTATTGCATTTAACATGCGTCAACGTTTCATACATTTCGATCAATCTTGTGTGTATGTGTGCGAACCAATAAAGCCCCGCGTTCAATCTTGTTCCTTAATATAAAAACCATTCACTCAAACAAAAATACTACCTACAATAAAGCTAGAACTGCGCACTAGAACATTTAATTAAGCTTGTTACTGCCATTAACTATGTAGTCTGTGTATACAATGTAAGTACATGTACATGTGGGAGTCAGGACTTTGGTTACAGGCCATGCCTTCTTTCAACACTGCTAACCTTTTAGATCCGACTACTTTTCGTTTAGCTATCAGCTTACGTTTGGGCGCAAGATGCTGTGTGGCCCATCGCTGCCAGTGCGGTACTGCAGTTGACCAGCTCGGTCATCACGGTCTCTCGTGTTCAAAAAGCGCTGGTCGAATTTCGCGCCACGCTAGTCTTAATGTCATCATTCGCCGGGCTTTTACCACCGCCAATGTTGCAGCCATTCTCGAACCGAATGGTCTCATGCGTGACGATGGTAAAAGACCCTACGGAATGACTCTGGTTCCCTGGAAGATGGGGCGGCCTTTAGTGTGGGACGCTACTTGCGTCGATACTATGGCGCCGTCACACCTTCCCGAGACACACGTTAGGGCCGGCGCCTCGGCTAATTCTGTTGAGCAGCTAAAGCGGCGCAAATATAGTAATGTCGGTAGCGGTTACATATTTGAGCCGTTTGGTGTTGAGACCCTGGGTCCGTGGGGACCGGGAGCTCATCACGTTTTCCAAAGTCTATCAGAGCGCCTGGTCGATGCGACGCGTGACCAAAATGCTGGCACTTATTTGGCCCAACGCATCAGCATTGCAATTCAACGTGGCAATGCGGCCAGCATATTGGGTACGCTACCTACCGGTAGTGGGCTGGAGCACTTGGACTGTCTATAGGCCATCGCGGCTATTATACAGTCCATAAGTGTTTTTTGTAGTAGGTAGTGTAGCTAGTTTAGTTTAGTTTAGCTTAGTTTAGTTTAGTTTTTATTATTGTAGTAGTTAGCTTGAGTAATAAAGGCAATTTGCCCAGTACATGTAAAGTTTATGATAGCTGGTAACTAGGTACTTACTCTTATACAGGATGCAATTTAATTCATTAGCATAAATTGAATGCATGATAGTACATCATTTATTGATGATTATTAAAGGGTAAAGAGTGCAAATGAAAATTGCCATGGCACCTAACGTAGTTGACACGAATGGTTTAGATACAGTTCAAAGTTTTTTTTACCTTATATGTATGTAAATAATTATTAAAATTAAAAACAGTACTTAATTATTTTAATTTAATTATGTAATGTAGTAGGTGATTAAATAAGTTATCCCATTTTTGGAGTTGTTATCAATACCAAATTGAAGTGTTAGATTTCAAAAATTTTGGTGCACCCGTGACCTGTGTCAGGAGTAGATATACCTACTTTCAAAGGATGCTAATGAATTCAATTACACCCAGTATAGTGGCACTGAAAAGTGTGTATACAGCTTCCGAAAATACCGTCACGTTCCTATAGGTAACCTGGTAAAATGTAACAAGTTGAAACGTGTTTCGGAATGGCGTAGTGAACTAGTGAACCCTTTATACTTACGTGATAAAACAAGTTTATTTCATTGTAACAATTACAAATTAACAAAATTATAAAATAACAAAGTTACAAAATTGGAAATAACACAGTTTTGTTACTTCGTAATAATTGTTCTTGGAATGTTCATCAAAGATGAAAATTTAACTCGGTTGAGTCACATATTACTGAATGTGTTAACAATACGTAAGTTCAGTGTTCATACGCAAAAGGAATGTATTTTTAACGACCTGTGTATTCTATTCTTGTCTTAGGCCTTCTAAAAATACAAAGGCTTTGCGGGACGCCGTATGCAGGCTTAGCGTTATATTTCCAGTGCATAAGTGTGTGCGTTATATTATAAAAGTATATAAACAATACGTAAGCAAGAATAGAAAAACGCAGAGCAAGTCGATTACATTAAAAGAAATATAGATTTCTCTTCCATTTTTCCAGAAACCTGTCTTCGAAACACGGTAGCAATAGCAACAGAAAACGGTTTTACGTTCTGTTAAATTTAACAAATAAAATAAAATGAATATCACTTATTAAATAAAAACTTATTATCCAAGTCTTCTTTTATTTTGCACTATTCTGTGCCATATGCGTGTCTTGTCTATTTATTTTATCAATGACAATTTAATATATGTTTTTCGGTAGTGTCCAGTAAGGAAAATGTTGATTCAAGGAAATTGACGAGTAAGCGAAAGTAGCGAATTACTTAAAGTAGCCAATTAGCGAATATGTCAACCTGTTACCAGACCCAATGCGTTATGCATAATATTACCTACATCTGGCTATTCTGACCACCTGGCAATACAAAACTCCTATACAATGCGGCGGGTGACGCAACAAAGACTATTGTCCAACTTCCGACCGCACAATTGCGCCAATACTTTCTACTTTTTATAAACCCACAGCGGCTGATTCCTCGTTTTCTATGCATTAAACCCTTGTGTTAGTGCTGCAATAGACTTTGTAAGTTAACTTTGACTCTTTGTTCTTTTCTAACTCGAGGTTAACGTCGAGTAGAAAGTTTGTGGTACTCGTATTCCCGGAAGTTCCCGGTTTAAGTTACACTTTCATGATATTAAAGGTAAACGCGGTTTGTGTGGGCGTTCCTTAGTTAAACATTCTAAACTAGTGGGTTTGGATAAGCTAATTATTTTTACGTCCTGTTTTTAAATTTTCCAATCAATTATTGCACGAAATCTTGCTTGAAAGTAACACCGAAATTTTTGTTGAATCCTAGAGCATGTTTAGAAATCCACATCAAGTCAATATTGATCTATGAATGTCACATAGATAGATCGTTTTCATTTCTGTTCATGAAGTCTGTTAAGCAAAGTCATATTATTGGTTAAACTTGAAACTTACACCATCTGTATTACTTATTCGCATCGAGCCCTTCATAAAATTCACGGGGCATGACTTACTATTACATCTACACCTCTACACAACTATCTACACTACTATTATAAAGAGGAAAGATTTGTATTTTTGCGTGTATGTTTGTAATGAATAAACTCAAAAACTACTGTGCCGATTTCAAAAATTCTTTCACCATTGGAAAGCTAAATTCACCCTGAGTAACATAGGCTACACCACTACACGTGCAAACCGGGGCGAGCCGCTAGTATTATATATAGCAGTATTCTGCAGCCTGGCCTGCAGTTAACACTTTTTATTCAAAAAGTAGAACTCCAATAATACAGGCGTATAATTCATGGCACCATGTATTAAGCAACCATTTCTAAATTCGAAAGTAAAAAAGTGCCATAGATGTTTTTTAACAAGGACAGTGAGTACAGTTCAATTTAGTGTGATTCCAGGTTTCAACACACTCCATGATGTTGGTCCTGAAACTCCTAGCCCTGCTGCCTGTGTTGGTGGCTTCTCGAAAAGCGCTGAGGACGTCCGGAACTATGGTTGACTTCACGGACCCTAAGGTAAATTTACCATTTACTAAAGCACTGTTGGTTACCTACTCACCTATATATATATACCATTAAAATTTCCTCGAAGAAATGTTTCTGACAACTTCGTTTTAATAATAGTATTTCCCTAGGTCCAGGGGCATCTGGATGCCCTAGTGCGAATGGCCCAGTCATGCGTGATAAGGGTACGCGCCACCCCCAAAGATGTCAGAGCCTACTTCACCAACTCCTCACCAACGTCCAGGTCTGGCCAGTGCTTTGCGGCGTGCATGCTGGAGCAGAGCGATGTCATCAACCATGGCAAGGTAATTATGTAGCTTTTGAATATTGATATTCACTGCTGTATAAAGTCAAACTACGTATAGGTAAAGCCATCAAGGTTCGTCTTGTTGTAGGTAAGTTATAAAATTCACCTATGCCTTGTAAATATTAAAATTAAGGAGTATAGGACTATGGGTGTATTCTTAGTGTCATGGTTTAATTAAGAACACATTCTAATTGGTTGGTATAATATAAATGTACACGTAGCAATCAGGATTACCACTGCTAATCTTTGTCTATAACAATATTATAAAGAGGAAAGATTTGATTGTTTGCTTGCATTGAATAGGCTCCAAAACTACTGATCTGATTTGAAAAATTCTTTCACTGTTGGGAACCTACGCTATCCCCGGGTGACATAGGCTACATTATATTTTCAAAAAAAAATTAGAGATTATTATTCAAACTCCAATAATGTAACCCAAGGTGTGAAAAAATTACGTAATTCTTTACATCGCGTGCGCTGCGATAACTATTATACCCGTGCGAAGCCGGGGCAGGCCGCTAGTTAAGTTATAAAGATGTCTTGAAACAAATGCAGACGTTAATTTTTTTAGCTAGTCCGGCTTGTGTAAATTTTATGATTTTAGTACGAATGAATGAGAGAAAAGTACCCTAAAGTACCATAGTCGTCTCTGGTGCGAAGTGCTTTAATAGCCAATACAACGCCAAATTGCTTAAAACGGCTTAGCTTGAAGCAGTATCCTGTCAACAATATGGCAACAATGACTTTGAAATTAATATATGGTAAAGTTCATGACTAATGCTACTGCAAATATATAGTGAAAACACGAATTAATAAAACTTTCTCGATAGAAAAAAATTGCAAAGTTACCTCCAAACCGTACAAATAAACAGCGATTATTCAATGAATACTTTAAATAAGATCATGAAACTTTGTGTAGTAGTTGAACTAAATATAATGGAGGGCTTATGTATAGCGGATTATTAAAATACCCTTTATATTCAGTGTAATAATAAATTACCTAAACTATTGCGCGTTGGAAACAGTTTAACTTAGACCGCCCCTGCCGCTCGGCCCCTGGCTCATCCCCGCTTTGGCCTAGTACTATACATCTATTCTGTGGCTTTGACTTCAATTCGCGCTGGCCTTGCACAAGCCCTTAATAACAAAATGTTTACTGGCGATACAAAATCAGCGGCATCCTATGGTGAAGGAGAATAAGTTTTTAATTAATCAAGTTTTGAATGAATTGTATTCCAAACTTGTCGTCATAAGCAAACTATATTACGGGTCGCACCACCCTTTTCACCCCTCAACTGTACCACCGGAACAGGTTGCTCTATGTAGCTTGTGCAATAACTACATTAAACCAAAAACTTTGGTTTACATAAGAACAATGCAGATAAACCTTGCCGTGCAAGTTTGCGCATCAGACAAACTTTGTGATACACTTACCTCGCAAACAAACATATTAATTAGGTTTAAAGTAACAACGTTGGACTTTCCTGCTCCGTTGCGAAATCTACTTTTATCATAGGTACTTGGATTACTGAATTGAGTTAGGTATCAACGCCATGAGGGGTGACGGGTAGGTATACCTACTCTAGACCGTGGTAGATGGTAGACTAATTACTATATGGAAGAACAATATATTTTTCACCTCACTAGCTCGGAAAGGTTCTCTTTGTCATTTAAAATCTGGGCGCAAAAACGCATTTTGCTCGCTAGCGTGGAAAGTGTTTTTAAAATTCGAACGTTTCTATTCAATAATTTTCTCGTCAAGAATTGAGGATTTAACACAGATCTGCCCGAATTTAACCTTCTTGATATCGCCAGTCCACTGAAAACTCATTAATACCACAGACTAGCTCCTATAAGATACCATCTTTTTCTCGTTCACCAACCTCATTTTTAGAATAATCGCACTGTCCAGCACCAAAGAGTATAAAACCAATACGCTATCCAGCACGGCGACTGCATGTAAAATGGATTAAAAACACTTTTTCTTTAATTTTCCATGAATCATGTGACGAGCTAGTCGTTTACCTGATGTCAAGCGTTACCGCCACCCATAACTAAATTAATAAGCTAAAAACTAATCTTTTCTTAGCCTTTTAGCTGTTTTTCTTACATTTTCCTCGCTGTAGTGAGGTGAAAAGTTGTGTGTTGCACACGGCAGCAAAGTTTTTCTGCGTCTCGTACCTTTGAAACCTTTGCTACGCTCAGGATTCTTCATTTGAACCACTCGCTACGCTCGTGGTTCAATCCTAGTATCCTTCGCTTGCTTAGGTTTCAATTCAAGTACTCGCGCCAAAAACCAACTTTGCAGCCTAGTATAACAAATAACGATTATACCTACCTACTCGTATGAAGTGGTTTATAGGCCTCATAATCATCACCATCATCATCAGCCAGAAGACGTTCACTGCTGAACATAGGCCTCCCATAGAGCACCACTTTGATCAACTATCTTGCTTCTTGCATCCAACGGCTCCCTGCGATTCCCAGACCAGATCCAACCTGCGTCTTCCGGTTTTAGAGTATCATGAAATGAAAAGATCTCGTAACAGTAGGTACCATTAAAAAGCTGTAAATACACCAGTTTTCCTGGTAAATGCAATCCGCAAGAAACAAAGAAAGAAAGAAAAACACATTTATTCACGACTAACGGCTCGCCCCGGCTTCGCACGGGTAAAATATTTTTTTACACCTTGGGTTACATTATTCGAGTTTCAGTAACCATCCCCAATTTTTTGAAAATATAATATTGCCTTGTCACTCGGGGATAGTAAAGCTTCCCAACAGTGAAAGAATTTTTCAAATCGGTTCAGTAGTTTCAGAGCCTATTCAATGCAAACAAATAATCAAATCTTTCCTCTTTATAATATTGTTATAGATTATAGATATAGATGTCACACAACAATACAATACACATTCTGCATTCATTTATTACCAGCGCAGTAAAACCTAAATAATAATAATACACAACGACATAACTTAAAACATGTTGCAATTCATCGCAGCTCGCTGGGGCTAATTATTGCAAACGCGTAATCCGGACCGAATGCGGGCCAAGCGAAGTCAAGTCTAGAATCGCGCGTAATTCAATTTGAAATACTTTTATTTTACCCTCGAGCAAGACAATGAAGCTAATTGTGTAGATTTCCATTGCAGAGTTCATTTTATTATTGGAGAGGCTGCTTTAAAGTGCTACTGTTATTTATAATTTTATTTTTTTTATATTGTTCAGTTATAATAATCGAGGATCCGTTGTCTACAGTGCAGTCAACCAATACATCAGTGTATTTTAACGTACTACTTACATCATCACTACAAAACTCCACGGCAGGTGAAATATAGTGGAACAAATACCGGCGTTAAATAATGCACATCGACCTAAAGAGTATGTCGTATCATGGAACAAGTAGGAGAGGAATGCCAATACACCAAGAAAACAGCGTAGATCAAAAATATGCTAAAAACCGTTATAAAACTAGATGGTGCTGCAAAATGAGCGGACTGTAAGTTGAGCGTAGATCAAAAATATGCCAAAAAACCGTTTTAAACCTAAATGATACTGCAAAATAAGCGGGCTATACGGCTAGCTACGGCGGGCTAGGTTTAAATAAAACAGTTTTTTTGCATATTTCTGATCTACGCTCAACTTACAGCTCGCTCATTTTGCAACGCCATCTAGTTTTCTATGGTTTTTTTGGCATATTTCTGATCTACGCCGTTTTCTTGGTGCATTGGCATTCCTCTCCTACTTGTTCCATGGTCGTATGTATGGCCGACACTCCAATTACCTATATCTCTATAATTGGAGTGTCGGCTACACACGACAACAGCACCTACTATTTAATTGAAGTTTAACTGACAATTTATGCAGAATTATTTAGATGAATCAAATGATCTGGTCACTACAACCCTATTCTATCCGGTATCATTCTGTATTTGTGACCTCATAAATTAGGATTAACCTCTTGACCTCTTGTAGGTAGGTGCTGTTTTGCCTCGATTGGGCGTAATCCTTGGCATTTTAGAGGTATCACGGTCCGGCTCGCGCTATCTCAATTTGCATATATTTTAACTTCGATCACTGATGGCTTTACGTTGTTAAGACCGATTCACAAAAGATGATTTCAACACCTTCTGGTTTCAATCTGATGGCCGGTATTACCGACGGTCACCGTATACGCGACGGTGGGCTGCTAGAGCGCCGGCTTTGTATGAGTCACACTATATCATAACCGTTCACACCGATAGTAATCCATACAAGACTAGCGGCTGGATAGAAACCAGACCGTGTTGAAACCATCTCGTGTCAACAGGCCCTCATTACTCATTATCGCGAGAGCTCTCCCTACCGAATAAAAAATAATCTCTCAAAAGGTGCGGCTTAATTATCTCGAAGGTAACGCAACGTTTACACTCGGAATCCTGTATATAACGTTGACTAAAACATTTTTTACAGATTAACTATTTGTAATCTTGACTTGATATCTTGATCTTTGCATGACACCATCTCGTGTGAACAAGCCAACATTATTGATCAATGCGAGAGCGTCACCTACCGAAAAAAAATATCATTCAAAACGTGTGCCTACTGCCTTCACACTCAGAATTCTGTGTAAAAAAACAGCTAACGTTTTATGGTTTAACTATTAGGTATTTGATCTTGACATCATCTTTGCTCTTGTAGGTGAACAGGGAGCTGCTGGTCCACCTATCCAGCCTGGTCAACGGAAAGAGTTCTCGAGTCGTCCGGAAACTGAACAGCGTCTCCCGTCTCTGCCTTGACAGCATCGAAGGAATGTCAGACAGGTGTCAGCTGGCCTCCACCTACAACGACTGCTTGAATGAAAACATGATAGAATTCGCCTTTCCTCTTGACATTGCCGAAGAAGCTGTGAGGAAGATGCCGTTCCATTTAATACAACCGAAGTAAGTTGACATTTGTACTGGTTTCTTTTTCTGTTAAAAGGAGGCTATTATAACACTAAACTATTTTATTCTTCATGAGAAACAGAAGTTTGTTGAAAGGGGGCGATTACGTTTTATTTGTCAACTAAAATAGAACTTTTGACATTTCGTAAACTTATCGCCGCCGTTACCACAAACATCAAGATAAAAACTGGCAAACAATCTCTCCCTCACTCTTCTTCTTCTTTCATCTTTCACTTTTTTCCTTCTACCCAATCCTGTTTCCTTTTCTGTCTCCATCTCTTCCTCTTACTCTTTCCACTCCTACTTTACTACCTCTATCATCCTTTCTCTCTCTCACTCTCTCTCTCTCTCTCTCTCTCTCTCTCTCTCTCTCTCTCTCTCCTCTCACTTTATCTATTTTTTACCGTAATATGTAGGTAGTATATGCTGGCGAAAAACATCAACTCAGTTTATATTTTCTTATAAGCAAAGATAATTATTATTTTACATGTCAAATTCAGCTGTGAACTTCTATAACCTCTAAATTGCCACCAACTCCAGTAGGTTAAAACAAAGGCACCGCGGTGTTTGCCTAAAAGTTTAGAAGAAAAGACAAACATACTCCAACATAATTGAGGTCGACCTCACAAATAACACTTCCACTGACTCCATAAATACCTTATTCATAACTCTAAATCCGTCGCTTCAGTTAAGCAACTCGGCACAACTTTTTGTATAGTCCCTGCATGCAGAGATTGTCAGACTTTAAATAGAATTAAACAAGTAGAAGTCGTTGAAAGTTACGAGTTGATTAAAGACTTTCTGACTCCATAATGAGTATGCAGATTGATACTGCCTCACTACCTGGAATATTTTATATACAAGCACAGACTACTAATCCAATAGACTTCATATACTGGTCCCTCTCTCCGAAAAAAAAAAACAAGTTATATCTAGAGTGTAGTGTAAACTTGCTCCAATCATAACTGAATACGAGTTTGACATTTCAAATTAGCACTGCCGTCACAAACAGGCGAAAATGATTATATTCGTATGTTACGTATACTCATATTCGCCTGTTTATGGCCAAATGTTCCTCTGCGACATAAGATCCGAAATGAGGAGATCTACATGAGAACTAAAGTGACCGAAATATAGCTATTAGAATTAGCACGTTGAAATGGCAATGGGCGCGCCACATTGCTCGTAGAACTGACAACCGATGAGAAAGAAAGGTTCTCGAGTGGCGACCACGAACCTGAAGACTAGGTGGACTGACGATCTGATTAAAACCGTGGGGAGCCGATGGATGCACGAGACGAGCAGCCGCTCAAAGTGGCGCTTTGTGGAGGAGGCCTATTTTCAGCAGTGGGCGTCTTCAGGCTGTTAATGATAGCTTGGGCAGGTGTGTCGATGAGAAATATCATCAGCGATCTGTGAGAAATACGCTTACTCAATAGGATACTCCATTGGTTACTTACTCTATGTTGACAAGTATCGCAACTCGTTATTTATGTATCACCGAACTTCGTAATAATCCTTCTGATTTATCCCAACACAATTTATTCGCTTTATTTCTCTTTATATTACAGTGATGTTATTTTGTTCCAGTTTGCCACAGGAGATGAGGCAGACGCAGTATTGATCAGAATTTGATCTTTAGCGTATTTTAATACATTTTTTACATTTGTAAACGTAGGTATAGCTCAAGAAGTAAATGAATTTATAAATTACGAAATATTTTTTATTTTATATTAATTACAAAGGCATTTTAGACTGGCTTTTCAATCTTTCTGGGTCATCCTTATATACTTATAAAAGCGTTCTATTACGTAAAATTGTGTTTATTATCGCTAAGCGCTAAAATCGCTAGGTATAGGTACGCTTTACGTAATTTGGTATGTAGGTAGGTACTGTAGTAACAAATAGACTATTTACATGTCAGAAAATAGTTTCACGTGAGAGGAATCGAGGGCATTTCCCAATCAATAGTCCAAGCGCTCACATGCACACTGCCTAAACTTGCAGCGCGAACAATTTGTTAGGGATTCTTTGAATTATTCAGCTAGCTCAGTGCATCAAACAAACTTTTGCTTGGAGTTTTTTGGCGGGAACGCGGAAAAGTTCACGTCGGTGCATTGCATTATTTTGCAAAACTTATGCTTTTTCCAGTGTTAATGTTTAAAATTGGTGGTGTTTTACGCATTAAGTGCTGAATTACGAGAATGAGTGTGGGCAAGTGATATAATGTAGTGAAACGTGGTTTTTCGTGTTGCTTCCAAAATTCCATAGAAGCCTCTAGTAAAGTTGCCACCACTTTACTAGGGCATGCCTTAGACTGGATTATGACTACTCTGACTGTGACTATGACTTGACTTTAAGTGAAAATTTCCATAATACGATGAAAAATTACAAAACCTGACACTGGCTAAATACACTATGTGTGGAGCCAAAATATAAGAAAAAAAAAAACTTTTGCTTGAGTTCTTTTATTAAGATTATAAAACAAAGTCTCGTATGAACAACTGATGGTCTGTTTTTCACTAATATGTGTTCGATCGGTTTTTACCTACTTAATGTTAAGGTGGAGGTGACAGAGAAGCCAGGTAATACTGTAATCACTCAACCTTTATATTTACGCAAGTCTTTCCAATTCATGATATGCGACGGAGTGGAGACGACTGACTGCCGAATGTGCGCTAGCCTAACCATCTTATCTCTTGCTGATTCGGCAGACTGCAGCGCACACCACTACAGGTTAAAATTAAAACCAGAGGACTTGGTAACTTGAGGATTAAGTATTTAAAAGTCGAAACCACTCACTCCATCCACTACTGCACGTACATTTACACCACAATCGCAGTCCATAGTTTCCTCCATACTATATTTTACTAAAATACATTATTTCTATTTGAAATCTCTCGATTTGTAACAACACCACCATTCACCATCATTGACAGGCCTGATAGCTCAGTTGGTAGTAACCCTGCCTTCGGATCTGTAGGTTTTGGGTTCGATTCCCACTCGGGACAAACATTTGTGTGATGAACATCGATGTTTGTTCTGTGTTTGCGTGTTATATCGTATTTTATGTATGTATTTACAAACAAAAAGTATCTAAGTATTATATCAGTTATCTGGTTCCCATAATACAAGCTATGCTTTGTTTGGGGATAGATGGCGCTGTGTGAAATGTCCACACATATTTTTATTGATTTATTTTATTCAACATCAGCATTGCACACACAATACGATGCAAATAGATCACCGAGGTAGATTAATAGACAATTGTGCTGACCGATACAGTAAACACAATGTATTTACTGTTCGGACTACACAAATAAAATCCAATACATACAATGCCTCATCAATTTCCATCCATTTCATATTTGCCCTTTCGATGTTTGTTTTGAGCAAACAAAACTTATTTTTATTTAATTCCCGCGATAAAGCTTTTATCGCTGAAAGGACTTGATAGACGATATAAAAATCATACTTATGACATGACTCCTTAGAAATGGAATCCTTATATAGTTTAGGGTGGACCTTAGAGTATACATAAGCAAGCTATGCTTATGTATACTCCTATACTTAAGCAAGCTTTGCTTATGTATACTCTAAGGGGTGGACTTGCTCTTGTCAGTTATGATTTAAAAACTTAACTTACAGCGGTGTAATATCTAGTATACGTGTTACTGGTTTTTTTATATCTTAAGCTTACGTATATTAACCATTGTTTCACCCGATGGAAGTGACGATACGGTCGACGATAAAGCATGCTCGCCTAGACGATACCGGTTTACTCTAGCCTTTAAAACTCCCGAAAGTTTTCGAAACGAAAGTTTTCAATCAGTGTGTGTTGCCAGTAATGACTTATGGAACTGAGACATGGTCTCTTACTGTTGGCCTCATTAGTAAGCTCAAAGTCGCGCAGCGAGCTATGGAGCGAGCTATGCTCGGTGTTTCCCTGCGAGATAAGCTCCGGAACGAGGAGATCCGCAGGAGAACTAAAGTGACCGATATAGCTCTTAGAGTTAGTAAGTTGAAGTGGCAATGGGCAGGCCACATCGCTCGTAGAACTGACAACCGATTGGGAAGAAAGGTTCTCGAGTGGCGACCACGAACCGGAAGACGCAGCGTAGGCCGGCCCCCCACTCGGTGGACCGACGACCTGGTGAAAGCCGCGGGGAGCCGATGGATGCAGGAGGCGAGCAGCCGCTCAAGGTGGCGTGCTCTGGGGGAGGCCTATGTTCAGCAGTGGACGTTTTCAGGCTGTTAATGAATCCAAACAAGCGGCTCAAACGGCAGAACGTTTTAAACTTATGAATTTGTGACACTATTATGTAGTAGTGACCCTCGCACTTAAGTATTAGGTCAAGTCTGTCTCATCAGTTCCTTAAGAGTCTACTGAACGCCAAAATGCTTAAAATGGTAAGCCATTTTAATCATTTTGGCGTTCAGCATGAGGCTGTGTCCTGTCAACAATATTGCAACATTAACTTTGAAATTAATGTATGATAAAGTTCAAGAATAATACTAAGGCTTATGTTTTACCGCGATTATTCAATGAATACTTCATGAACCATGAGTTAGTCATGCCTTATTGTGCTGTGATCGATGGAGCCCAGTATATAACGCCAAGACCGGCAACAACAAATTTACCCATAGCCTGGATGGCTGATTGTAGATGAAAAAGGAAAAAAAACTTTAGCCTAAGGGTCAATTCATATAGAGCAGCAAAATGCTTGAGCACTTTTTAAGTGCTATAGGAATATCAACCTTATTTCATTTAGACAAAGTATCTCTGAAAATAGTATGCAACATTCAAATCTTACCTACTTTAATGTTGCATATTATTTTCAGCTTTGTCTAAATGGATTAACGTTGATATTCCAATAGCACTTAAAAAGTGCTCGAGCATTTTGCTGCTCTGTCTGAATTGACCCTAAGATTTCAAAAGGTTTCAAATATCCAGTGGCGTAGCAGACGGTTCAACTGATAGGAAGTCAGATTCAGATTCAGATTTTTTCAGTTTTTTTTTTTAATTTTTCCTCTTTTGTTGTTTCTTTTTTTCAGTGGTCCTATTAAACATTTCTGCGACTATCTATTGTTAAATATTTCTCCATATGTATAATACTAGTCTATAAGCGTACCATTTGAAGAGGATCTTAAGGAAATGAAATCTCGAAACAAGCTGAAATTCAATAAAACGGCTATAACCCGTTCATATTACATCGTCTCGGGTTCGTACCCCACATTCTAACCAAGAGCCTTCCTTTACAAACAGGGTTAGGGTAAGCCCTTAACAAGTCTTTGCTCAAGAGCTCGTCAACCTCAACTACTTCATAATCAATTATTTGTCCGAGAGCCTATTTGCTCTTCATTTTGAAATCACCCTTTACACTTAATAATATAGGTTATCCCAGCAACCGCCTATTTTCTAATCAAACAGTTGGTATAACTATCATAAGGGCGTTAGTCTGAAAGCATTATTATAAGTATTGTTACAAAATCTACCACCAGAACTTGCAATAATATTGATAATAAGTTGACTTTCCTAAAAAGACTTTCCTGTGTTTGTCTAGATAGGTAACCACTGCTTCCAGATGTTCTGCCGCCAGTCAGTTATAGTGAGCAAACACTACTGTGTCCCGGTTTGAAGGTTACTGTAGCTAGTGAAATCACTGGGCAAATGAGACTTTATTACCTGATCTCAGTATAGAACTCATGTTAGACTGTGCTGATGTCTCAAGATGCACGTGCGCGACGGCAACAAGCGAACGAGCTCGTTACGTTTACATAAAAAAATGAAGCCATACAAAAAGACTCAATTCAATAAATCGTTCTAATGTCTTTCATACTAAGGTTAAGGGTTGTTCCTCGGTGACAAACTTGAAAACCTTACAATTTTTTAAATTAAAATTTCCGCCGTATCTCCTTTATATGTGCCTTTATTCTTTAAACTAACTACTACAATACTAAAAACTAGCTACACTATCTATACTACAAAGAACATTTGGACTGTATACTAGCCGTGATAGCCTATAGACTGGCCTGATAGCTCAGTTGGTAGTAGCTCTGCCTTCTGAACTAGGTTGTGCGTTCGATTCCCACCCAGGACAAACATTTGTGTGATGAACATAGGTGTTTGTTCTGTGTCTGGGTGTTATATTGTATTCTATGTATGTATTTACAAACAAAAAAGTATCTAAGTATTCTATCAGTTATCTAGTTTCCATAGTACAAGTTATGCTTAGTTTGGGGCTAGATGGCGCTGTGTGAAATGTCCACACATAGTTATTTATTTTATTATAGACAGTCCAAATGAATTATTAAATAGACTGCATACATACTTACTTGTATAGTAAGTAATATAGCGCACCCGTCCAAGGCAAAGTCAACAAAGAGAACTTATTGGACGCTGAGCAAACAAACAATCGACGGATAAATACAGAAGGTAAGTCCTTAACATTGAATTATGTTTGAACAATGACTGTGAGGGCGACTCAGAGGAAAAAAGAATATTGATTGGTCACTCACTATTTACAGAAAAGAAAGTCGAAGCTTATCGAAAAGTAGTATTGTGGTCCTCTTTTCAGGTATTTATTTACCTGTTTGTTTATAAAGCCTTTGTTTCGGTGTTCTTTACCTTATCTAATGCTTTCAAAGTTCGCAATAGAATATTTTAAATTGACCGATTCAGGCATTAAGCACTAGCTTTGTGGTATTTAGGTATCTACTTGTTTAGATCCTAAATATGTGCTATAGTTTATACTTAGGTACCACTGTAGGCTACCACTAGAGGAACTCTGTGATATATTTTTACGTATTGAAATATTATTAAAAAAAAAATGTAAGTATGTGTGTGTGTGTGTATGTAGTGTGTGTGTGTGTGTAATGTGTGTGTATGTATGTGTATGTGTGTTATATATATAAAATGTGTTACATTTCTATTAATTTCATGAATCCCTATGTATCGTTCATAGCAAAGCACGACTAGCCGTTCCTACCTAACCGATGTAAAGTTAAGCAACGTTCAACTTTGATGGGAGGCTGCTACAAACAGTGGTATTTTACAACTGAGCGATACTGTGCTTCGGAGGGCACGTTAAGCCGTCGGTCCTGGGAGTTAAGACTTTTAAGCCAAGTCAGAAGCCTTTGGGTGGCATAAACATTCTGGACCCAGGGCTGACTACTAGCTTTTACGTGAAGAGGAAGAAGAAACCCTATTCCTTCTCTATTAATAAAAAATAATGGCAAAAATGAAAATGGAAAAATAATGGAAATGGATGATAAACCAAATTCTACACACGGGTTGCGCGACAGTACAGGTACACTTTTCATAACGGAAAATAAAATGATTCTAACGAAAAACCTATGGCTTTGTTTCTTTAAAAAGATATACCCGGCATCTAATCTACGTGTTTTTATACGACTTTCACGTTAAAGTTGATGCAATAATAAATTACTGAACATAAAAATTATTTAAATCAAAATTAAATGTTTTATATGTAGTATGTGAATTCGGACTTGCACCGCTACATTCCTTAACACCCGTTACATGTGTCCAAACTACTTGTATGGGCGACCCTACAGTATAAGCTCACATCGCCTCAAATATACTCTGAACACCATCTCTCAATCATCACCACCCAGAACCTGGACCACCTTCGGAGCTGGCTCCTCCAGCCCAGCTCACCAGACATAGATGCCGATTCCACCAGCGGTAACATGTCCACACATAGGAGACCCACCAGAGCTTCTTCTCCCATTACATGGCAACCCAGCCACAGGACTCTCCCATTACTTATATTTTATAACTTCGATAAGCTGATCGTTAAAGATAGAATTAGCACCCACCCCCGATAGGTGGGTACCAGCTATAATATTAAAGACTAGCTGCTGCCCGCGGCGTTGCCACGCATGGGCTACATTACCTATAGTAATAGTTATAGGTACTTAGCCGCGATGCAGACCGGCCACCGTCCACAACCACCGATGGCTGCCACGCACCACCGCAACTTACATTCGGTAAAAATATGCCTTAAACCTAAACCAGGTTAGGTTTGTCCAGACATATGGTAACTTTATGGTACTTTCGCAGCAGTATAACGTTTACGCGCGACAGCCACCGATATTTGGAAGCTGCCACATCTTATGCTGTGCAGTCTTATGCTTCGGAATAGGTTACGTGTGTCAGTGTAGTCTTTGTTCTGCATAGTATATTTCTTACCTGCATTGCATAGGAATGAAAAAATGGCTTTATTTTTAAATCCACAAGCCAGAACCTTTTAATTCGAAAGATTTAATAACAATTTAAATTATGTAAGATTTAATATATTATCTTTTGGTACGTATCTATTTACTCTTATAACCACAGATCAGTAATATGTAGCTAGCTACCTGAAACGCCACACAAGTCATACAACCTGTAAAGGCATAAACAGAAAAACTGTAAAACAGATACTTAGCAAAGAAGGTTAAGTTCTCAATTACTTATTGTACCTACCTACCTCTTAGAGTAGCGGTTATAATTATTACTCTTTGGTCATATCCTACACAGAGATTTTTTTCTTTAATCTGTGCCTCCAGATAAACAGCTAGGCACCAGATAGGTGACATAAAGTTACCGTCAGTGGCCAAAAATAACCTCACCATCTCACCATGAAGCCACAGATATCTACTATACTAGTCAAAGACATGAAGCGGCCATGTTGTTTATAATTCAGTTTCGTTTCGCAATGAAAACTTAATAATTATGACCAAAAAATTAATGAAATTTCAATTTTAATATATCCTATTTTAAGCGCCGGTTATTTCCAAGCATATTAGTGAAACCTGCATGAAAATCAGTTCAGTATTTACGGAGTTCAGTCATAACAAACAAACAACGACACATCACTGTCCCTAGATGGCGCTGATACAAATAAAATTTCATAATGTATGGAAAAAGGGCAAAAAGCCGCGAGCCTGCATCGCGCAAGCGATATTTTTTGAACAATAGAACCTATGGGAAACCTATGGGATAAATTACATTGGATATAAATATGTGTGTGTTCCAAAGCATACCAGAATTTCACATTTATTATATGTAGGGAAGATATTAAGTATACTTTAAATCCTCCTTGATCCCTTTTTTCAACTGAATATTAAATGCCCGTAAACAACGAATTTTACTTACTTTTATTTTTGAACTCCCAAAAACTTTTAGCAGGGTACTCAATATTGATGAAGCATACGTATAGGTACAAATTATATTGGTAATTCGTAATTTGGGACGAAATTTTGCAAAAAATAAAACAAAGAAGTTGTTGCATGGTATTTATGTGCTCTTATATTTAAATCTATAGCAGACTATTATACGATATCTATATTAATATACATAAGATACATGAGAATTTATTATAATTATATTTATATGCAGATAAAATAAATATACTTATAATATAACTATACCTATGTGGTGATAATTACGTATTATTTAACATTAGACCTAAGCTCAGAAATATTTATAAATTGTAAGTTTTATTATACAATAAAATTAATATAGTACTCATAAACATTGAAATACATAAGTTTCGATACACTGCCAACTTTTAGTTTTTTTGGTAATATTATACTTAACTCTAAATCCATTTAAGTACATTTATATAGTATTTTATACACAATGTTTAAACATTATCATAAGATTGCAAAGTTTATTGGATAAATCTCTATGCTCGTCATAACCTACTAAAATAAATAATAAATTTTAAACAGTCCCAGTATATAAGTCCCGTTAACATTATAATAAATAAATATAATTTATTTAAGTTTTATATACAAATAAATAAGTTTTTTTCCAACATTATTTCTAATGTGCTTTACAGCTTAAAATACAACAACTTACCTAACCCATGTTTAGTAAATTAAAATTTTGCCAAAATTTGTGTTATGCCTTTTTTACAATTACACGTTTTGGATTAGACCTTAAGGTTGGAATAACTTCAAAGCTATACAATTAATATATATACGATACCTACATCATCCTCATCATCAACAGACTAAATACGTCCACTGCTGAACATAGGCCTCCCTTTTTTTTTGAACGGGCTAATGCTGTTGGTCTCTACCGACCTTTACAGCGTCACCGGGCGGGAACATAGGCCTCCCCCACAGAGTGCCACTAAGCGGCTGCTCGGCTCCTGCATCCCTCGGCTCCCCGCGGTTTTCACCCTGATACCTACAGTTTTACGTATTACCTAACCTACGTATAATGTATATATATGTAAATTGCGTTTAACCATCAACAGACCCTTAGGTATTTATGTATGACCCTAAAGCGTTAGGTTTTACCTATATTGTAAGCTTTTTGTGTACGTAATTGAAATAAATAAATAAATAAAAAAACGTGGCACGCAATCTAGCATCAGCAGTACACCGTTATGCCCATCTGCACTATAGTTTGACAGCTCCTAAGTTCGCACTTAATATGACGTACTTACTGCAACGCATTGGGTACATCCTAGAGATATAAATCCGAACATAAAATCTGTCAAAGTTTAACGCAGATGAGCATAAGTTTAGTCCTCTATTTCATACCGTTCAATCTATTGTGACATAATCTTGACTAGTTCAGCTGAACTAATTCCTTTACAAGTTAAACACATCCTGACGGAAGTTACCTCATATCGTTTGTGTCAAAGCGACCCCTTTGCAAAACGAGTCAATAAACCTCGTATCTTCAAAGGAGTAATACGCTACATAGAAGTTCTAGAACACCCCTGTATTGAATGCCAAGTTCTCCATATTTGACATGTTTTCAACTTCTCCACCATCGGTGGACCTGACTGGGTTCTAAAGGAAATGTAGTCACACAATCTTAATGCTCCAAACTTGCAGTTAATTGAAATTTTATAAAATAACTTCCATGGCCTAACTTCATCATCTATCTCTCTTATATCTAGGGGCCACTCTTTATTGTACGGGGGTCACTTTTTGTAATTTTTCTAAATAGTCTCAGGCTTTACTTTATTTTTAGGTAAAACCAAAAACCATTAGTAAGTACAAACAGTACCGCTGTTTTACTTCTAGTTTCCGAGATCCGTTGGGGACTCTCTTAGAAACGACTTTCTGATAATGTCAGATTTTCTGGTACTCACAGGAAAATCGTCTATGATTTTCCATAAATCCTTAGCATAAGTACCTATAGAGCCACAGTATATTCGCGAAATGTAAGCCGTTTAATTGATGCCATATATGGCACCGTACGACGTTCGCGTGGTCACTGCTCTGTGTGAAGAGCTCTCAGAAAATTATTTAGATTGAGCGGTGAAACGTGCCACAACACATCAGAAAAGCAGCATAAGAGTTCTGGTGTGACCACATACCAATACTAAAAAAGTGGCGTGCGTATTGAGAAAGCGTTGTTTGGAGTCTTACCTTCTATAGTTACTTATTCTAGGCATAAATCATTTTTATCTTTCATATGAAAGATAGAAATGATTTGGGCACCGAATCAACACACACAATCACAACACATCAATCAGTCATAACTTTCACCCCCTCTATCTCATAAACGGTTTGACATATCAAAAATTGTTGCTGCATGTGGAATTGTTGCTGTATTAGGATCCACAATTTTTATATTCATGCAAAATCGATTAGAGGTATGGAAAAGGAGATATTTATTTAAAAAAAAAAGATTAATGTGACCTTTGACCATGAATACCTAAGGACGCTCGCACGTGAGTTTATGACACTTTTGAGACAACATTTAGAATGCCAAATAAAGTTTCGACAAAAATTCAGCTTCTTAGATGGCATTCGGAGGTTGACCCTTTTTTAGCTTATTTGACTGAGCTATTCCTAAAAAGCCTGTGGATGTACAACTATTGTAATTCTGTGGTTAAAATTAATGATATTTTTCGGAGGGATATTACACTAGCGCGGGAAATTCAAATTCTCTTGCGTTCTTTTGCCAATAATAGCTTAATTACTCAACGTGATTACATGAAAATTAATTTTGCGGACATAAATAGAATGCATCTACAAATTTCGATTAAAAGTATCTCCTAGATATCATTGGTTTAGCGACAAATGGCAATAAACAATTTTCTTCTTAGTTTTTCAGTCTATTGCCATTTGTCGCTAAATCAATGATATCTAGGAGATACTTTTAATTGTAATTTATTGGTACATTACATTTATTTGCGCAAAATTAGTTTTCATGTAATCACGTTGAGTAATTAAGCTATTATTGGCAAAAGAATGCAAGAAAATTTGAATTTCCCGCGCTAGTGTGACGTTCCACCTTAAAATGCACCAGTCAAACTGTTCTACGAAATAATTTTAGAAACGTCACACAAGACGCTGCTGGTCTGGCAATCGAGCTTTAATATCCGGTCTCCCAATGGATGAGTTTGAAGCACTGTTTGATTATTCTGCTTTTGGAAACCAGTCATGTGAATATGGGTATGAATATCAAACGGATATTGTTTTTGTAACATTTCTGAGTGACACTGAAACTGTTATGGGTGGCGGTATCGCTTAACATCAGGCGAACGCCCAGCTCGTCATGTCATTCCTTATCATAAAAAAAATATTAAGTAGGCACCGGTTATGTAATCTACAGTGATGACATTAGTTGAAAGCATGCTTATCCCTATTATAATAGTAAAACTTCGTCTATTTGTAGGTCTTGTTTTCACGCTAAGCAGTTGAATCAATTTGGACGTTATTTTGCACACAGGTTGCTTTCACTACCGAGACCAACTAGGATACTAAACTTAACCTCCATAACATAACTAGAAAATGTTGAAGTAAACACATTAATAATACCAAAATCACCATAATATTTTGCGTTGATTTTAAGAATTACTAATAGAACAAATAAGAATCTGTAAGTATTAGGTCTCAGTCTGTTTTTATGAAAGCGCCTAAGCTGGTTTAGGCACAGATAATATAATTCTATATAGTAGTAGGCATTAGGTATACGACGTATACGTCACAATAAAGTAATTCCTGGCTGGAGAATCTTATGATATCACATAAATACATGTTTATTTTAGTTAGAGAACAGAACTAATCCCCGGCAAAGTTACCTTGAGCTAAGTACTCATACAAAACTCCCAGTGTGATGTATTTTGGTAGTGTCAGGGTAATGGACGCATAATATAAAACATCTAGGTATGCCTACTTAATTTTATTACACTTAAAAACCATAAAAAATTACTGAATACCATTATTAACTACATAACAGTAAAATAAAAAAGCAAAAACTCCTGTAGTCATTTGGTACGTAATATATTTATTTCAAGTAAATAATTATATAAAACATTACACCTTCAAAGTATTAAGCGTATTGAAATAAACGATACTTAGTAATATCACAATATGTGAAAGAAATGCCAGGTTATAATAAAATTACATAAAAAGTAAAACCTTGTAGAAAAACTATAAGTAGGTACAGTACTTGCATAAAATACTGAGATGGAATTTAAAAGACCCAAGTTCCATATTTGACTCGCACCGTCGTTTAGAACACTTCACAAAATTATCAATACCCATTTTATATAGGTACATAATTATTAATATAGGTTATTCAAAACGGCTTAGCTCCTTAGCCAGAGGCTTAATTTTGAAGCATGACACTAATAATAATAAATAAACCAAGTTAAAAAGACTGGCAGACAAATTTTTTTTTATAATTTATAAGCATAGCATTTGACCACTGTCTCACCTGATGGTAAGTGATGATGCGGCCTACGGTGGTACATGCTTGCCTAGAAGATACCTTTTACCCTTGAAGACTCCCAGGTTATAGTTAGCTGGAAACAAGGACGACGGCAAGGTATTTCACCCATTTGCTGCACGCACTATAAAGTTTGATGCGAAACGCTTAGTGCGGGCTGCAGGAATATCTACACCTCTACACCACAATTATAAAGAGGAAAGATTTGTATTTTTGTGTGTATATTTGTAATGAATAAACTCAAAAACTACTATGCCAATTTAAAAAAATCTTTCACCATTGGAAAGTTGCATTCACCCTGAGTAACATAGGCTACACCACTACACGTGCGAAGCCGGGCGAGCCGCTAGTTAACAATATAAGTATGCCAAGTTTCTGTGCTGTCTGTGATTATAGGTATAAATCACTTCTTACACGCGTTATTGACGAATTGAGTCTTGGATAAAAACTACATAGGAGCAATTTGACGGCCTGGCATGAGCCATTCAAGCCTACTCCCAATTGTGCTCTCTAGACTTAAACATTGCTCTGCTCTACGTTGCCTTGTTTATTATAAAAGACAGTCATTACGCGTTTCAAAAAAAATTAAGGCCACATAAATATCCATTCGAAACACAAACGAACATTCATAAAACTACTCCATTATGTTACAACATCTATTATATTAAATCACACAAGGCTGTTCTTCAAAAACTTCGACCAGTCGATTCCTGGCTGTGCCATGTAGTACTTTCCAAAAGCGGTTGTCTTGCAACCGCCCTTTTGTTAGCAACCCCAGTTGATCTTACACTGAGGCCTGTCTGGGTACCGCTTCTTCAGAGCTTCTATGATCTTGAGGTAGCGCCGTGTGTTGGTTCTCTCTGCTCTTCCGTAACGGTTTGTACTCTTTGCGACGGCAGCGTGGCAAAGAAAGGCACCATCAAGGACCACCATCCGGTACTCTTGCAGGCAGAGCTCTAGCATCTAAAGAGAAGTTAATGGTAAGTGCCCTTCAAATACCAGATCCAAGAGTCTCCTGGTGTTTAACCGATTGTTAAAATGTAAATGCAGGTATCTGCTGTCCAATCAGTCATAGACAAAAACCCCTTGACCATAGACATAGCATGTCCGACAATACTCTAGGTATGAGCCATCGACAATCTCATAATATTTAAATACATTTAAAAAGTCTCAAGTCAGAAACGCTGGCAAATTATCAAAACTAAAAATATGTTTTTCCTAAAGCAAATTATATTAGAAATGTGATTTCTAGATTCAAAGACTTTAAGGCATAAAAATCCTTGTCGGTTTAATACCTTCAAATAATGGCGCAGGTAACCATTTCCTATAAAAATACGCTGTAAAACTAAAGTGGATCACTTTTATGAAACAATTACGAAAAAAATAAAAAGGTACAAGAAGTTTAGAGATAGCCAGGCTATAAACTTGATGCTAACTAAATTAGCTCAATGTACCTACGTGTCCTGCGACTTAATAAGGCCAGTAAACTTGTATTACCTAATAAAGTAATTTCAATAAAGGGAAATGGTGCACGCAGCCCTACAAGTTTTACTTGGACCAGACACCATTAATTTGTCGATTTAAATAAAGTAGTATTGCTTTGTGTTTTTAACAAAAAACTCAATTGACCAAAGGAATTTAAACATAACTGCCAAAGCCTGTTTGGATTTGAAACGAACTGTTCATTCCGCATATGTATTTTCAGGTAGTTGTATATAAAAAGAAGCTTCAATGGTACGCTCCAACGGAATATATAAAAATGTGTTTAGTACTTTGCCTGTAGGTAAACACGCTTGAATGAACAGCCGAGATGATTCTGGTAGGAGCAGATTGCGAATCCCGTTCTACCCTTCAAAAATACATTCTTAGCATAGCATAACTTTTATTATAATTAAAAGGGGGAAGATGAGACAGAGATTGCTTAGTCAAACAATGACCCTGCGTCGGGTTCTGTTTGTCACTCAAACCCATACCTATTACTACCTCTTTCTTTTACACGACCTTCTTACTTTTATTTATATCTGTGATACATTATTGATTCATTTTCGTACCCAAATATCACTCAATTATACGTAGGTACCTGAGTCATTTTATCCTGTCTGCCTTCCCAAGATAGCAACTCGCTGTACCAAGGCTCTTTGTGGGTACCGAAGTAGAGAGGCTCCCAGCGGTGGTACGGATACTCCCTTCTTGCTATCAGCATCGGCTGTAACAAAGACTTCGTACAATTTCTGGGCAAAATCTTACAATTGCCCGATCTTTTGGCTCTCATCAGTAATAGGCGCGAGTCTCGCGGCTCGCTCGACTTGACCTAGTGATTGTTTACCATTCACATTGTCAGCCGGAAAACGTTCACTGCTGAACACAGGCCTCCCCCATAAAACGCCACTTTGGACGCTTATCATATACGGGCTTGCCATAATCACCACGCTTGGCAGGCGGCTTGGTGATCGCAGAAGATGTACGTAGTAGGATGCTGCTGCCCATTCCCTGGACAGTTTCTTAGCCGGCTCTTACAGCACCGACGGGAAGAGATGAGGTGGTCCTATTCATCAAACCGGGACCGCACGGTCATTGTTTACCCTTAACACCTACATTACTATTTACCAACTTGCGCAATCCATCGAATAAATGGCAAACCAAAAGAAAAGGCCAGCCCATAAATCTTGTGAAGTTATGACAGTTTTTAGCATAGTATCTATCTATGTTCGCAGCCGAGGGCAGTGGACACTTGGGAGCTCGCGAAACACGTACTATACTTGGTTAAAGTTCAGGGTGACTGATCAAACCTCGATAAAGGACATAATTTGGTTATTGCTACAACTATTCGGGTTTTTCTTTTGTAGTGTAGGGACGAACATGAACTTTCGGTGACGGTAAACTTTGTTGGGCAAGAATTCCGTATCTAAACAAGTATAGGTATAGGTGTCAATGGTCCAATGAAATTAGGGGCAAACCTCAGATTGAAAGAGAATAAACTATTGCATCTTTGATTTTGGAAGCTAACAACCGGTTTTTTGGGACAGGGAGTGCCTCATTCAGAGGAAGGGCTGGCCTACGCGGCGTCTTCCAGTTCGTGGTCGCCACTCGAGAACATTTCTTCCCCATCAGTTGTGAGTTCTATAAGCGATATGGCCTGCAAAATGCCATTTCAACTTGCTAATTCTAAGCGCTATATCGGTCACTTTTTATGCTTTGCTTTAAATTACTTTTTGGTGTACGAATAGGCTACCGTTTCACTGCAACTATAACTCCTGATGTTAAGCAATGATGCAGTCAAAGATGTAGCACGTTGGCTTAAGAAAACAATACTTTTGGCGGATCGACTCTATACCTACAGAAAAGATGTTGAGAGATAACATTCCCTAAGAATTTCATCTTAGACGATATTTTAACCATTGACTGGTTGTGGGGTAGTATTTAGATGATTACTTATTTTAAAGAAGACTGGGTTAGTAGTGTTTGAGAAAATTCTTGGATATTTCTTTTTTTATTTTTTACCTACGATAGACCACTGTCTCACCTGATGGTAAGTGACGATATGCCTGAAATCTTCTCTAAAAGCTTCTTCTCTCAGCATTTATTCTCATAATAGTGTGAGTTACAAGCGCGTTAGGAATATAAATACTGCGAACAGACGCCAGAGGAGATCCAATTTCCATAAGCAATAGACATCTAATCGCTCATGAAGCCTTGGCACGAATTAATCTGATTCACCGCAACTTCAATACGGGCTATGAATCGCTCAATCTTCTTGTACAGAAGCCCCCAACATTTTCGCTATTTGATTTTACTTTAAATGATTACCTACTGCCGGCAGTTTTTCCGTTTACCAGCACGAGATTTGTGTATTTCCCGAGGTTAAAATAATGTGGCTGGGCGGACACGAACTGAATAAAACATGCAAAATTTCATTATATATTGACAGCCTATTTGACAGCTTCCGTGGTATGGTGGTTGAGCAGGTCGGCTCATAACCTGGAGGCGGTGGGTTCGATTCCTGCGACAGGACAAGTATTTATGCAGAGAAAAAAAGCGCACATACTTGTTCTGTGTCTGAGTGTTGTGGAACCATGGTCCTCGTAGTTCCTATGTCCCTAGATACAGAGAACCCTAGTTAGGGTCCAGGATCTATGTATGTGATCGTTGGGCATTATTTATTCATTTATATTAATTTAGCGGATATTAGGTAATCAAACTTCGCACTTCAGTCTATGCTTATACAACAATTTTAGTTACTGGTAGATATAATATTGCAATACCACAATCTAAATAATTACATTATGTAGTTTAATTTTTTTTAAATCTAGCGTATTATATCACACCTTTTATCATAATTTAATATTTAATTCGATAAGAATCTGATTTAAGAAAATTTAATACTTTTTGAAGTAATTTGTTATAAACATTTTAAGAGCTACTGTAATTTACATTATACTTTTATAACGAAAAGTCATAAATATAAAGAATTCGACCGTGCATAATACTTAACGCCTTCTACCTCTACCCACAGAGGGAATTCGAGTACGTGCGTAGGCAGCGCTCGTCCACGTCTTGTATTAAACTCGAGACATGATGCCGCATCAAATAAAAAATGGAATAATCCCATTCACAGATGGGACGCGTATCTAGCTCAGATATAATCTACAATTTGTAATTTTAAAAAATTAGAGACACGAGTTTAGATATTAATACCTAAATACTTACATTTAAACATCGCTACTAAATATTTATAATGATACTAATTTCTAATTAAAAAATCGTCGTTTGAAAGATTATGTGGACTGTAGGGTTCATATGTACGGCTAACCCGCATATGGACGATAATTTGCACACATCACGACGCGCACTATGGAAACCAATAAACTTAGGAATACTTTTATCTTGGCTGATCCAAGATTTTTCTAGGGAAAAGGGAATAATCACAGTTGGAACCACGGGGCTCATAAAGTACAAGATAATTTCGACCTGGGTTTGGTTTTTGATTCTGTTAAATGGTAAGACGATTAAAGTAGGTAACACAAACTGATAATTAGCTGGTGTGTGTATGTAACTGTGTGTCTACAACAGCATCGTAAGTTCCGTTACAAAACGTGTACCAAGATACGGAATAAACTGCCTGCACTGAGAAAAAAAATAGGTTACGGTTACGTTTTTGTCGGACAACGTAGCATATTAGGTAAACACAACCGAGTGCACTTGTTAATACAGATTTTGTGATTTTACTAACTCATTAGGTTATTTTAACCTTTTACCCAGTTAGGTGATTAACTAACTGGTTAACCTAACTGGGTAAAAGGTTATAATATGTTACGTTGTCCGACAAAAACGTAACCGTAACCTATTTTTTTTCTCAGTGTGAAGCTTAGAGTATATACATAAGCAATATGTATACTCTAAGGTCTGAAGTTTCTCGAACAATATATTTTGCGAAAGGCTCTTTCAATAAAACATTTGAGAACCTCTGTGCTGGTGACAGGTTCTTAACACACTTACCCCCCTTACCACCACCACCCTCATAGTCGGGTCACCCGCTCTAATTGCCAACTAATTATTACGAAGGGAGGGTGGGGTAACCAACTGGAGCACTTTGCCTTATTATTGCGCTGACACCTCACTGTGTAGACGTACCACTTAATTCAGATCTGGATCAGATTATGCCCGAGAGATATGATAGAGAGTTTCTGCGAAGGATATCTAATAATATCTACTCGTATGCCACAAACACATACTTCAAACTTCGCAGTAACATTCTGTTTGAACTTTGAACATTCTCTTATTTACTTTTTTAGAGCGCTGATATCAATCATAATGTTACCAGAGCCTACTCTGGTAACATTATGATGATATAAGAGAACTAGACTCTAGACTAAGGTCCGCTATAATTTCTGAGCCGAATGTAATGGATTAACGGTGTATTAACGGATTAACATGAGTGTGAAAATAAAATTAAGATTAGCCAGCTAAGCTTAACTCCATTTTTGAGGAGAGACTCATATTAATTTCGTTCATCTTTAGCCGGCTATTGTTAGCCGTAACACACATACCTACAAACAACAACAACTGCAACTGCAACTGTTATGGGCGGCCGTGTCACTTAACATCAGGTGAACGACACTAGCTCGTCACGTCATTCAATCACATAAAAAAAAAAAAAAAAAAAAAAACTAAACTAAAAACAACACACAAAATTTACAAACAAAACAAAATTTAGTCTCCCAGACATTTTTTTTTATTATTTATTTATTTATGCACAAAACAAATTACAATCGAAAAACTATTAAGGTACAAAACGTAATTTAGGTCTGGATTATAATTCAAAATTATGTGCAAACAGCTAAACAAGTAAAATCGATCATAACAAGCGAACAATACTCGAGGTTAAACAACTTAAATAAAAATAAAACTCAAGTGGCTTACAGCTCACCTCCACCCACAACTAAAGTTGTGGTACACCATAGAACAATAATATTATAATTAACAATAGATAGATAAACTCTTTATTGAAAACACCATATTATTTCTATACGAAAATTTAAATCTTATAACTGTCACAATGGGTGGTCTTATCACTTAAAGCGATCTCTTCCAGACACCTACCATCCTTCCCAAGTAAAGTAAGCAAGTAAGTCCCAAATGTCTCCCACCAAACTTTCGTATCAAAGGGTATCCTAACCACCTAATATTCTGTCGACATGTTATTTCCCGATTCACTCAGAATTCCCTACGCCGCCACACAATGTCCAAGTTTGGTGGTACCTAACTTTCCGTTTATAAATAGGTAGGTACTATGTGGTGGTAACTGACTGTGTGCTCGGCGACGTAGGTACCAACTACCAAGCTTCATTCCAGAAATACATATTATGCGGAGGCGTAGATAATCTAACTGCGGAGGTAGTTTCCGTTGGTTCCGAATACTGCGTCGCATGGGAATTACGCACGTGTATAAATAGCTCGGCTTAGCTTGTTTTGTATACCACATCGAAAAAAAAGACCCGAATTACTCAGATATGGGATTCAACGTCTTTCTAAGTATACTTTACTAGCTTATGGCTGCAGCTTTGCCCGCGTGGACTATCCCTCAGGAATCGTTTATTTTTCGGGATAAGGATAAGTTCTGTTTTCGCGCACCCCTTTACACTATTTAAGGAATTTATTTTCGAAATTTCAAGATTTTAGCTTAGTGGTTGCGTAAGCGTCATACGATGGGACCTTGTCCTGTACTTTTACCCCTTTATGGCGTGAAATTCTAGAATTACCGAAACCCGTACACAACCGTACATTTAATTTGTATGTTCTATACACATTCCAAATTTCAGTATGATACGGCCAAATTTTTTAAAATTTCCATAAGAAATACTTTAACTTTCACCTTCTTAGGGGTTGAGTTTCTAAAAACTAAAAAGTACGATTTCGTTTATTTTTATACTTGTTTGTATGTGCTAAGTTTCAAAATTACGTCACGTATAGGTTTTTCATACAAATTTTTTTGACTCGTTTCACCCCCGTAGGGGTTGAATATTCAAACGATTTTTTCCTAGCGAGCGCTAACGTCATAAAAAAGCCACCCTGGAGGGTTTCATGTCTCTACGTTCAGCAGTTTGGGCTGTACGTTGTTTTTCAGTCAGTTAGGACAATACCTTTTATATAACAGATAAGTTCCCCCACAGTTTCTTCCGCTATTTAACTATTTTCCCGCCAAAACTTTTCATTTTCTGCGATAAAAAGTATCCGATGTTGATATTGGTGAACCACATCCGAGTCGGTTTTAGCCGTTTTGATGTGAAAGCATAGGTAATAGATATCTAACACCCGTCTGCACTAAAGTTTGACAGCTTCTAAGTTCGCACTTATCTATGGCAACCATCCATATATCCATCTATGGTACCTACTGCAACCCATTTGAATACCTATGCGTCCCACAGAGATAAGTGCCAACTTAAGAGAAGTCAAAATTTTGTATTATTTGGTTTTCTTATTATCTTAATAACATTCTTGCGAAAAAGCCCTATTCAAACCGGCGCGGTGTTCGTACCGCGGTGAGTAGCGTATCCGGCGCGGGATTCCGCCCGGGTATTTTTTATGAAGTTTCGCTCTAGTTTTTCGCTAGCCGTGGAACTTAAGTAATACCGCGCGGCATCCCGCGCGGTATTTACTGCTACCCACTGCGGTACAAATATCGCGCCGGTTTGAATAGGACTTAAGACTAACTATAGAAGCAACGAACATAGGAAAATGTTCTTTTAGTCTTTAGCATTTACTGGCCATAAACAACATTTTCTTGTCATTCCATTCTGTAATTAGGCCTACATGTAATTCAAAACCTGTCATGTATATCATGTAAGCTAAAATTTTTATTACATTTGTAAATCATGTAGTACTGTTGAAGGTCCATAAATAAATAAATAAATAAATAAATAAATAAATAAATAAATAAATAAATAAATTAACAATATACACGATACACATCAAATCCAATAACAAAATATTACAAAAAATAAGTAAGTGTAATAAATAAATATTTGGACATTTCACACAGCGCCATCTAGCCCCAAACTAAGCAAAGCTTGTACTATGCAAACCAGATAACTGATAGAAATACTTAGATACTTTTTTGTTTAAAAACACATATAGTACATAGAATACAATATAGCATCCAGACACAGAACAAACACCTATGTTAATCACACAAATGTTTGTCCTGGTTGGGGATTGAACCCATAACCTATAGTTCAGAAGGCAGACCTACTACCAACTGAGCTAACAGGCCAGTCACGGCTAGTAGTAAGTATCAAGTGAGGTGAAGTAGGTAGCTGCTATGTTAATGTTTTACTCAAACAAATTACCTAGTCTTTCTTGAAAAAAAAAATTGCGCCTATGTCGTAACATTCAAAGTAATGGGCTGTATACGCACAACGTGCTCGAAAACGAAATAACCGTAACAAAAAGGCGTGGGGTTTTAATAAAGTCGATTGAGTCAAGGGCGAATTTAACTCACGCGCTGAGTTTTATGCATTTTATAAATCTTCAAATGTGTGGCGAACAAGAAAAATTTACTTTCTTAGTGTCTTTTATTTAATAGCTGGCTTTGCTGCGGACGTGGGTCGAAACCACGTATTTTTATGCTTAAAACTATTATGGTAATTATATTTTTTTTAAAAAGAACATAGAAATGGTTTAAGGCTATTAACATTTTAACAACGAAACCGCAATGATGTTAAAAATCTAATGCTAAATTCAAACTTCATCATTCAGGTACGTAGCTCTAAAAATACCAAACAAAATATTGTAGGTGTACATGAGTTATCACAATAATCCAGTTTCGGCCTCGAGATAAACTAATTACCAAGTTCAGTAACAAGTTCTGACAGCCAGCTGACGTTCAGACGGACAGTGCCACAAAAATGGAGGTTCATCTGGACCTTTTTGATATGCCTAGCACGAAATAATCTGGTTTTGTAGTCGTTAAGTATTTTAGGTAACACTCAAGCATATGTATTTTAATGTGTATGTAGTATCTATACTTATAACCGCAACCAAGGTAAAAGAAGATAATTTAGGAATAACTATTTCTAGGGTATGTCTAATAAAGTAGTAGCAAGAAGGGAAGGGAGAAAATGAGATGGGGAAAGCGTAGAGAATGGATAATAGGGTAGAGGGGTGATTGAAGCGTAAATTAATGAACCAATGCGAAGCACTTCGCATTAGTGATTAATAAAAATCGGTTTAGACTAGAGAGAGAGAGAGAGAGAGAGAGAGAAAGTCACTGATATTAGGAGGAGGGCTAAAACGAGGCGCTAAAGATTGTATGAAAAAAACACGTGTGAAACTGTCTGTGCCTTTCTACGATATATAAAAGTAATAAAATAAAAATAAACATTAAAATAAAATAAAACACATTTGATCAAAAACCATGGATGGATTTACGAATGTTATTATTATTTTACTTCCACAAGGAACTCATCAACTGAAACCCGTAACTCAAAGAAAAGAAATAGGAATCTCCCTTCGCTTGTATGTTAAATATTGTGCAAACTGCGAATTCACTTTAACTTCGCACAATGCTGTTTTCCATGTACACTTATTATGCAAGTTCACGAATTTTAATTTTAATAGCTTTAGTTTTACAAGCTATGCTTAGTTTGGGGCTGTGTGAAATTTCCACACATTTATTTATTTTTTTATTGACACATATTATAGTCATATGGACTGACAATTATTATTGTAGGTTTTTTATGATTTTTCGCTTTATGAAATAGGGGCCAGCACGTTTTTACTATACATAGGCATATAATAATCACGCGTATACATCAGGCTTAATTGACAAGATAACAATTTTTTAATATCAACTATATCAATTTATTTTTCTGAAAGAATGTGGTGGTCAAACGCTAGCCTAGTCAAATATAAAGAAAAAAAAAAAAAGAATTTTCTAATATAAGGTATGTATAACGCTACTAAACACTTACCTCAATAACATCAGGAGAAGATCTCATTATCCAGGACTGGAGACCAGGAAATCGTTGGCAGTGGGAGCAGACCTTCTGATGGAAATACTTGGCTCGGTACGTTGCTATCATGCTGACTAACCTGTTGAATAAATGTGATGTTTAAGGTCAAATTCGAAAGCTTTAAACTTTTTTTTTTTTTTATGTGATTGAATGACGTGACGAGCTAGTCGTTCACCTGATGTTAAGTGACACGGCCGCCCATAACAGTTGCAGTGTCACCCGGAACTTTAAAACAATAGTTTCGCGCGACACTGCACTGCGCACGTCATCCTGAGACATCACCCAGTCTAATAATCAGATTACTAGACTGAGTGATCAGATCATAAAGTCTCATTTGCCCAGTAATTTCACTAGCTACAATGCCCTTCAAACTGGAACACAGTAGTGCTTGCACACTACTGCTTGGCGGCAGAATAACTGGCAAAGCGGTGGTACCTACCTAGACGAACTTTGCAGAAAAGTCCTAACTACTGGACTATAGCTGATAAAGGAGCGGCAACGGTAATAGTACGGATGCACGAAATATACTAGAGTGGCAATAATTATATCAGACCACATATCTATACCGATTCATTACACTGATGCATGTTGCGAATCTGTCGCCCCACACCTTGCAGTCATCTATAGTTGGGGGGGAAAACTACCTTCAATGTTGAAGTCTAATGCTGGTTAAAGCGCCGCTCTATGGGGAACCCCTAATTGCCTATGCTTAGCGGTGGACGCCTTCCAGCTGATAATGATGATGATGATGAATATTAAAGCTTTGCTAGTGAGTTAAGTAAATGACCGAGAACAAAACCGTAAGCACTTCATTGTTAAAACTCTAATAATATAGAGAAGGTCACGACCTGAGGGTCGTTACTGAAGAAACTATAACAGAAAAGTAGCAAAGACATACAGACAATAAAAGCATACAAACGGCACATTTATCATGCTGTTTTACAACCTAGAAATAGAAAGTTGCATCGTTCATTAACAAAGATACATCGTAGATGCTAGATAATGTGTTTCCTGAAACTTACACAACAGCATGCTGGCCGTGATAGCAGGTAGACTAGATTGCCCTTATATAAATCGTTGTTGCAGCCTACACATTGCACACAATAGAGGAGCTAATTAGTGTAAGCGTAGATACCTATAATAGTATTATATATTTGACATTGGGTGATAATAGGTTCTGATGTTCTGATTATGAAATTGAAATTATTTTTATTTTATTTGTGTTCAATTTGTAAATTTATTTTAAATATAATGTAGTTAGGTTGTGTGTTGTTGTGTTTGGGTGAGGCTGATGATGATGATGATGATGATGATGATGATGATGATGATGATGTAGTTAAATAATTAATTAATATGAATGTCCCTTTTAATAAATGTGTAGTTTAGTATGAGTCTATGTTACTTGAAATAAACAATTTATTATTAAAACCTGTATGTTCATTAAGGTTGGAATGAAGAAGCGCCTCTTAGATTTACGCCGTGCTCCATCTTCGGCCATACCTTCGCTTACCATTAAACGAGTCGGTGGACGTAAATCTATAATGGTTAAAAAACGGTCATGCAGGCTATCTCAGGCACTGAGTATATAAAGCCATTTTACAGCTATCCATTTCGTAGCATTAACCGCAGATGTCAATAAAATCGATGATAAAAACAACGTTCCAAGGCAACCAGGCCCTTTGAAGCATAAAACGTAAGACGATTTCGCCGTAAATGTCATGTTATTTTATGATAAAAGACGGATGTTGATGGAAATGTACCAAGACGTTGGAAACGATCACTTCGATCTTAACAAGCTTGTTTAGATCGTTGAACAGTACAAATAACTTCGATATAATAAAATGCATTTCATAGTCATAATATCATACTGTTGTATGCTTATGATTCGCGTCTCGCCTCACCGGTCCACGCTATTCCGCAGAAATGATGCATGTTTCCGATGCGTATAAAAACTTTTCCATTCCATCAGTTTAGAACATAAACCACCTATCTTTGTTCCAAACGGTTCAGTCCTATATCTTTGATTGGAGTATACAAATAAAGTATTTGTATTGCAATGGAAAAACATTCTAGATACAGTATACGCTTAGAATAGAATATAATGTTTTCGTTACACTCTGTAGTGCTCATAGCGAAGCTCGAGTAGCCGTTTCTAACCGATCGGTATAGTTAAGCAACGTTCGCTGCGGTCACTACTTTGATGGGTGACCGCTACTGCAAAAAGTGGTATTTACAACTGAGCGCTACCGTGTTTCGGAGGGCACGGTAGCGGGCACCATTCGTCCCGGCTCTTGTCTTAAGACAAAAGTCGTTAAGCCAAGTCAAAAGCCTTTGGGCGGCCTAAAAATTCTGATACTAGGGCTGAGCACTTGCCTACACGAGCGAAAGGAAGGAATTACACTCTAAAGTAATACAATATCTCGTCTAGGTTAGACTATACAAAGACTAACAATAGCTCATTACGTCTCCCTTGAGTTTTAAAACCCTTTGTCGATGGTATGTTTGTGCTCTAATATATTTTTATTTATAAACTAAGTACGACATTGGAGGTATTCAAAATGACAGACAAGGACGTAGGTATCGCCCACACCTGGATCGCGACAAAAGGTAGGCAGATTTGTAACTGCTCTTTGTACTAGCACATCAAAAGCTCTATTTATCAACTTACGTCTCTTTGTCGCGGGGTATCGCCTCGCCCCTTTCCACTTCGAACAATGGCACCACAAATACTGTCTTCGTGAACACACAACCTGCGTCTCGCTTCTTATCGCCCATGAGCTTCCTCAACATTGTGAGGAACTTTGGCGCTAACCCCTCGCTCGGCACCATTTCTATATCTGACACTATGAAATAGTTGGTCGTGGACGCGTTCCGTGCTACGTTTCTCCCTACGTTAATAGGGTACACCATAGTTTTTGCTTTTCTATAAGTTGGAAACGAGAAAGACTCTAACCCGGAACAATCATTAAATATCAAATCAGGCGCACCTGTTCGTTGTTTTGGCATATTGCTCATCATTTTATCCACTTTTCTTTTTCTAGCCAACTGTATGTACTCGAATCTAGTACTAGCATCCAGATTCCTGTAATTCTCTAATTTCCGTTTTACTTCTTCTTCTATAGATATATTGGTTGTTGTAGTTGTAACAGTTATTTCTCTGGTAGCTAGAATCTCTTCTTTAGTTCTAATTTTAGGTTCGTGTTTCTTTGGGTAAAACAAGTGTAAAGATACTTTGGACATTCCAGGATAGCAATGACAAAGTTGTACCATTATTTGCATAGTGATGTCAAGATCATAGCCTGGAACATACACTGCAACGCTGATTGGGCCATCCCAGTATCGAGCTATTTCTATAACATGGTACAGAAATTCTGGCGTTGCTTGCGTCGCATACGTCACTGCGTCATAGTTACTATAGTTCATATATGCTCGTCCTCGAACTGCGTTGTAAACAACTCTGTAAACAGCCTTTCTCCCCATTTCGGGTGACAAGTGTATGTCCGAGCTATTCCATTTAATAGTTTCAGGCAGACCATAGTTGAATTCGCAGTAGCTTTTATTTTCGTTCGGTAGTCTTCCTTTGAGAAAGTTTCCGGGTCTGTAGTCAAAATCACCAAAAGCTGGAAGTGTGTGTGGATGGTGTTGGTGCCGATATGAATACAGCTGCAGTATGATAGTAATAGTTACTATAAAGGATGCTATCAGGAGCAAGGTTGAATGTCTCCTGGATAGGCGGAAGGAGTATGCTCCGCATACTCGAATACACCTCGTCATTTTTCACTCTCATGTCTACAACTTTATCACTCAACAACTGCTATGTTTTTAAGTCTTTTATCAACCATATCTCTATTGTTGAAAGTAATTTTCTACAGCACTGCGGAGACTTACAATCTGAGTCCGACACTGTCACCGAAATATGTATCTGATCTTTTGACTCAGGTCAACTTTTAGCCAATATGCCTTGACTTTATCAACCACCAGATACGAATTTGCTGATAATTTTACTCTTTAGGAATCAATTACAATACCTGCAGACACACAAATTATAAATGATGCTTTATAACCTTTTTACAGAAACCGGGCCAAGCCTTGCGCAACGATTTTTGTAAGCATTTTTATATAACTTTTTGCCACGGGTGATTTATAACCAAACACTTATTTTACTAACGTTATTACAATTTATTATTATTTATATTTGCCAAACATTAGCCGATGTTTTATTTTGACAGCCATCAAAGCCACGTGCGCGCGCTGCCTGTCTTGCTCAGGCATGCGCAGAGTAAAGATCGATATCTCGAACCATGGAGACTGACTGTAGATTGCTTTAGACACGTAGATACAAAATAGAATCTTTTACAAACTTCTCATGCTCTTCTATGAAAAAATAAGTTTTAAATCACTTATCACTATTATTTTCTCGTGAACTGGACTCGAACATCTTATATTGGTTGCAAATTCAGTGGTCTCATCGTTAACCCCTCTACAAATGTTGGAAAAAAGCTCCATCCCAATCCCAAGCACTGATTGTGCCATAAACACTTTCTTGTTTGATTTGTCTCTAATATCAAATAATAACCGATAGCTTTGAACTAGAAAACTGAATTGATTTTGTACAAATAAGATTTCAACATAAAATCGATCAAATCTTTGGGCTTATTTTTTTTTTTTTAACTGGCAGGTTGCCTTTATTACTCAAGCTAACTACTACAATAATAAAAACTAAACTAATCTAAACTAAGCTAAACTTAACTAAACTAGCTACACTATCTACTACAAAGAACACTTATGGACTGTATAATAGCCGCGATGGCCTATAGACAGTCCAAGTGCTCCAGCCCACTACCGGTAGGTAGCGTACCCAACATGCTAGCCACATTGCCACGTTGAATTGCAATGCTGATGCGTTGGGCCAAATAAGTGCCAGCATTTTGGTCATTTTTCATTTGGGCTTATTAATCTTAATCTTATCATATTTTAGACTGTTGAGTAAGTTCGTCACAGACTTTTACTAAAAGTATAAGGGTCACAGAGATATGAATTTACGCTTTTGAAACTTAGTTTTTGTGTGATTAGATTAAGGTTAATTGTTTATGAAGTATAATACCTAGCTCCTAACCAAAACTAGTTTTTAAAAGAATGAATGCTAGTTCTTAATGAATGAAGAACTTTGCTGTTACTTTTAGAGATACTCGTTAATTAAGGTTCCGACCAATTTAGGGTTTTGAAGACTGAATCAAAACTTACCTACAAACGTTTATTCCATCCAGAAATTCGCGAGAGCCATCCAAACTTTGCCCGTTCCTCAACAGTGATTGCTCACCAACAATCGCTTATCGGAAGTATGTAGGTAATTCAAAGTTTGCCAAACACGCTACATCGTTACAGTTTCGGAACTTAGTCATAGCTCAGAATTCAACTGAATACTATCTCTTAGTCATGTCTGCCCTATAAGTGTCATAAGATGATATCAACATAAAAAATACTCGTCATGAAATAAAATTCTAAATACGTACCTTGTCTGTGTTTTCGAAAGTGGATGTGGTAGTGGTAAACATCGCAGAAAAATAAAAAAAACTTAGTATGAGGCTACTAGCCGCAGTCCAATAAGGTCCTGCACAGATTTTTATTCGGGCATTTGCACCAGGAAGATTATATCGAACTCTAGTTTGGCGAGAGGTGCATACTGCATACACCACTACACTTAGATCCATTGTCTCCAAAGTTAATATATTATACTGAACAAACGCTATGAAAAATAATTCGTTAAAGGAAAAGTTTAGAAACAATATTTTAGTCAAACCGCTTTATAAAAAAGTTGATCACAAAGTCTCTCCACAAAATTTGTTGGTTTCTATAAGCGTCGACCACATTTATAAACTAGAAGGCAATGAGATTAATGTCAAAAGACAAGTAATAAGTGATTTAAACGGTGAAGTGTTCAAGAATCTAAGAAATGTTGATGTTGATAATAATGCTGCTGACAATAGTTTCCAAAAATATGATAATTGTAAAGTGAAATATAATTCAGGACCTAAACCAGTATTTCTAAGCGATAATTTATTAAAAGGGAGGAAAATGTCTGACAGTGCTGAAAGTGATATACATAGTGACGATTTTCCACAAAATACTAAGACCAATAAGTTTGTTCAGGCAGAAAGACTAACAGTTTTAAAAAACGTAAGTATTCTAAGGCTGTGTTTTTCATGCTCCTCTCGTAGCTGATAATTATTTGGCACTTGGGATTTGTTGGCGTACGTGGTCCACTCCCGAGTCTTCCGATAAGACAATCAAGATCGTGATTAGCTGGCCTCAGTGTCGGCAGCGGTTAGTGTTGAGCAATTCATATTAGTAGCATCAGTACTAGTGGAGCCAGTGGTAGTGGCTATAGCCACAGAAGGTGCACTCGTTAGTGCGGATAGGCCATACTAATACTGTGCCGAGCGGGGAGTTGGAGTTGGAGCCAAATTGGAGCCAAACCCAAATGCACAACATGTGAAATGTTAACCAATTGGACCTTAAATCAGAATAGACACTATACGAAGAGTCGTAGATAAAATTTTTTGGTATACTGGTAGGTATTATTTGCAAATAATGTTTTAAGATTTCAGATACGTGGCTTCGCGTGGCTCCCCTTCCAGCTCTGCCAAAAGAGCCCTTGTGTTCCGTTATATTTAGATGTATCATCTGCCAATTAGGACTGGCTTCCACGTTAATCCTTTGGACAGTTATTTGGACCTTCGTCATACAGTACTTTGAAGGTATTTGACTAATAATTAACATATTGGACTTCGTTATTTTAGTATAATTTAAAACAATTTTAGGCATTGAGATAGTCTTTAAAAGTATAGATAAATCAACGTCGTAGTATAATACTAACCATTTGTAAGACTCGGTTAATGTAATTTTCATTTGACTGCGAGGTGTGGTGGTTGAGCAGGTCGGCTTATACGCCGGAGGCAGCGAGTTCGATTCTCGCGACAGAACGAGTATTTGTGCACAAAAAAAAAGTGCAAATAGTTGTTCTGTATCTGGGTGTTCTGGGACCATGGTCCTCGTAGTTCCTGGGTCCTTAGATACAGGGAATCCTAGTTAGGGTCCAGGATCCATGTATGTGATCGTTGGGCGTTATTATTATTTTAAAGAGCTCTTAGGACACAGTCCTAGAAAAGCATCAGAAACTTTACAGCAGGGTATAATTAATACAAAGAATTCTAATTAATTTCAGGCCCGTACGAGTTGCAAGTATCTATGGACTTTGCACGGGAGCAAAACCAAGTCGTAATTGATCTAGCAACAGAGCTAAGACAAGTAAGTGAAGCAATTACAATCATTAATGTATGCATTTTTAGTTAGTATAAAAAGTCCTCAGGCCTAACTGGCCTGATAGCTCAGTTGGTAGTAGCTCTGCTTTCTGATCAGGATAAACATTTGTGTGATGACCATAGGTGTTTTTTCTGTATCTGGGTGTTATATTGTATTCTATGTGTGTATTAACAAACAAAAAGGTATTTAAGTATTGTATCAGTTATCTGGTTCCCATAGTACAAGCTTTGCTTAGTTTGGGGCTAGATGGCGGTGTGTGAAACGTCCACACACATAAAAAAAAGGATAATATAATCATACCCTACGAAACCACGGTTAAGTAGGCAGCCAAAGGAAGTATCTTTATATCGTATATGTAAGAGTTACAATTATACCTTCTGAGTCTGGAATGCTGCTGCCAAATGCATAAACTCTGACGCTGTTATTACGTGAAAGCTTGCAGAATTTCTGAAAGAGTATCTACATAGTTTCTTACCATTGCATGAATACTTACTTAATGCAGCCAGAGCGTGGAATGCTGCATGTTTACTGTTACAGTTATGCTGTTAAGGCACATATAAGAATGTGAAGAACTAACTACACTTTGCTGTTTCATCCACCTATATTTTTTTTATAATTTTTTTTTTATGTGATTGAATGACGTGACGAGCTAGTCGTTCACCTGATGTTAAGTGACACGGCCGCCCATAACAGTTGCAGTGTCACCCGGAACTTTAAAACAATAGTTTCGCGCGACACTGCACTGCGCACGTCATCCTGAGACATCACCCAGTCTAATAATCAGATTACTAGACTGAGTGATCAGATCATAAAGTCTCATTTGCCCAGTAATTTCACTAGCTACAATGCCCTTCAAACCGGAACACAGTAGTGCTTGCACACTACTGCTTGGCGGCAGAATAACTGGCAAAGCGGTGGTACCTACCTAGACGAACTTTGCAGAAAAATATAATTTTCTGTAGAAAAAAGTTATTGTTGTGTTATTACAAGATAAAGTCCAGCCAACCACCACACCACCACATCAAATTCAACTTTAGCTATGAATGATATATATATAGTTACAGAAGTTCACTATAGTATAAAATTAGTAGAATAAAGGATTCGTATAATTGGGCAACGCCAAATGACAAAACTGAAGACCAAAAATGGCAGTGTCATTTCATCCAAGGCTGAGATTCTGAGAGAGATTGAGAACTTCTATGGACAGTTATACACCTCGACACGTAATCCCGCTACCAACACAGCTCAGGACATCAGAGCCAAGAAGCTATTTAATTCTGTCATCCTTGAAAGTACAACTCCAGAGGTATGGCACAAGAGCGTGGTGGTGCTCTTCTTCAAAAAAGGCGATAACACCTTACTGAAGAACTATAGGCCCATCTCGCTCTTGAGTCATGTGTATAAGCTTTTTTCGAAAGTCATTACGAATCATCTCGCACGCAGGTTTGATGAATTCCACCCTCCCGAATAAGCCGGTTTCCGAAAAGGCTTTAGCACCATAGACAACATCCATGCGCTACGCCAAATTATACAAAAGACCGAAGAGTATAATTGGCCGTTATACCTAGCGTTTGTGGACTATGAGAAAGCCTTCGATTCAATCGAGACTTGGGTGGTGCTGCAGTCCTTACAGCGATGCCAAATTGGCTATAGGTATATCGAAGTGTTGAAGTGTTTGTACAGTAAGGCCACTATGTCAGTCCGACTACAGGACCAGAGTACAGAACAGATTCCATTGCAAAGAGGTAGATAGAGGTAGAGGTGAGATAGGGAGACGTTATTTCTCCGAAACTGTTCACAAACGCATTGGAGGACGTCTTCAAGCTCTTGGAGTGGGAAGGATTGGGCATCAGCATAAATGGCCAGTAACTACTTCACTAACCTTCGTTTTGCAGATGATTAACACTGGAATTCATAGACAAGTTGGGGGCTCCTCTAGGGGATGATTCAAGCGCTATGTAGTGAATTCTATTAGTTTTATGCATTTCATAAACAAAAGTAACCCCTAAATTGACATTGTCAGGGGCTGGATGCTGATTGTCCGAATTTCGTCAACCAAACGGTCCCCTTGCTTTAATAAGGTGCTAACGTGCTATTTTTTATCATTGTTTGAGTGTTGTGTTGTGATTTTCATAAATACGGAAGTAGATGGTGACTTGGATCTCATAAATGATGAATGGCCGATGGAGGCTTGAATGAAATGCGAATTATATCAGTGCCGAAGCGATATATTCGTAATGTAAATACACAATAACTTTAACTTAATACAAACTATTTTTTTTTTACTACACTACAAGTTGATGTACCCCCCCCTTACAACCTCTGTGAACTAATAAAGTTTTTTTAATCATATTAACTTTTCTATAAATAATAATTATAGTGTAAGATAATGAAAGTGAATTAAATTATGGATATAACGCGGGAACGGGCCTCTCGTAACCATGGCAACCGATCGTCCCACCTCGGACCATGGTTACGAGAGGCCCGTTCCCGCGTTATATTATCTATCAAAATTCAAAAGCCGCGTCATAATCATGACAAAATGACACCCGAGAAAATTTTCCACAGAGTAACCAGAGGGAGCATCAGTGTATTATTTTCATACCTATTTTTGAAAAATAGTCATGAGACGCTATTATATCGATATCGATACTATTCATTCAGCTATTAATTGTTTTGTTGTACTTAGTGAAATTTAATGAAAAATATTGAAATGCTAATTAATTGAAGTGGTGGTTTTAATAAATAAAATGTAATCAAAGAACGCTGTGCAATAGGAGGTGACTAAATTTATTAGCTATGAAGGTACTAATCATTGGCAAAGACAACATAATTCTAATTAGCTTAACACATATAAATGAAAGGTGTCATTTTCCTGGATGACTTGACGTAACTATAGAAAAATGTAACATAAATAATAAATGTTTATAAAATAACAATTGTTTTCTAACTTCTCTATTATATACCTAATTGGCTTTATCCTGACTGACTGACAGATAAACATAATTACATCCCCCACCGTTCAAACTTGAAACTTGACAAATACAAGTATAAAAATAAATGTTGGTAGGTATATCTTAGTTTTTTTTAAATCAACCCCTGAGGGTGTGAAATGGAATATACAGGTCAACTCTTCAAGTATATAAGGCCGTTAGATTATCACGGGGGTGTACTTAAATATTTTTGCGGTTTAGTGTCACCTGTATCCTATAGTTATATATATCATTATAATATATCGGGCTCAAAAGCGTTGAAGAATTACAATGGCAATAAATCAATCATCATCATCATTATCATTAACAGCCTGAAGACGTCCACTGCTGAACATAAGCCTCCCCCAGAGCATGCCACCTTGAGCGGCTGCTCGCCTCCTGCATCCATCGGCTCCCCGCGGCTTTCACCAGGTCGTTGGTCCAAACCTCCCCCCCCCCCTAATGACAAGCACAAATAAAGATATCAATAACAGAACATAAATACATTAATCAATCGTTTCTATGTGGTTAAAACCATTTAAACATATTTTTTTGAGGCTAATATTGGAACTAAATCATTTGCAAGCAATGTTTGTGCAAATATTTATGAAGCTTCACACATTATTTACGACTGGGTTTTGCTATAAATACGGGGCGTTAGAATGTACAATAACATTATGACTTGAGCCGTCGAGGTGCTCAGATCCCCGAGCAAATATTGTATCAATCGAGTAGGCTTACTGTTGGTCAACAAATGATTGTAAATTGTTTACTCGAGTTTCCTTTGATGACATGATCACCATCATGACTTTGACGACAATGGTAACGTCACCATTGCTGATGTCTCAGTTTCAAAAACGAACCCTTCACCACACCAGGGGATTTTACCTAGGCCCCTGCTCCGTCAGATAAAAATTTGAGTGTGTTTGTGTGAATGTTTGTTACTATTAATGTCCATAACTTTTGAACCAATTTAGATAAAATTTGGAATGCCTCCCCCCCCCCCTGACCTTAAAAGCAGGATTAATACATAGAAAACAGATATCCCGGAAAAATTACTGAAATTACGATTACTCCACACTCTTTCAACCGTGACAAACATTGCTGCAATAAGGTAGTTTTTTGCTGTGCTGTTATTGAGTCAATCAAAAAATACCCTACAGGTATCTTCCACGTATCATTTACAGAAGTCAACATAAAAGTCAAGGCAAGCTCTTTATTGGCATCTTTTTCCCTGAGTGACATTAAGTCGGGAATGATTAGGTATCGTCTATAGGTAAGCATGTTCATCAAAGACCGCATCTTCATTTATCGACAGGTAAGATAGTGGTCAACCACGAAATTATTCCGTCCTAACCTGAGCTAATTAATTTATTGGCGTAACGTTATTCCGTAACGTTTTTTTTAGCTGTAAATATTCTTAGGCATGGACTAAGTACATACATTTCAGGAATATATAATTAAATTCCACGGTGTATTATAAATGCGTAAGTTTGTGTGTGTGTGTGTGTGTGTGTGTGAGAATGTTTGTTACCATATTTTTTTTCAAACTCGTATTGTAATATGCTTGTTATAATTATAATATTTTGACATTAAGCACTATGTAATTTAGTTTATTCATGCTTGCTTGGTATGTACAATAATTTAATTTTTATTATTTTTAAACACATTAGTCTAGTTTTAACTCGTAAAAATGCTAAAAAATAGCTTATTCGCAATAAAAAATTTGAAGTTTGAAGTTTATTTCCGTAACTACTAAAACCGATTTTGATGAAATTTGGAATGCTGGTATATTATACGCTGGATAGTGGATACACATATGGTACTTTTTATCCGCGGGTAACACCGTGGGGCGCAACTAAGAAATAAAGGAATGTATTTTTATCAAAAGTTTATTTCAAAATAGCTATTGTAAGCAACAAATTATTAATATAAATAGGTGTGCCCTACATACAAAATTCATTGAATTAGGTTCATCAATGGTGGTAATGACGGTTGGCAGAATCTGTGAACAAACAAAACCTCATTTAAATTCTCATTTAAAAACAGTAGTAGGTACTTACTATTATTTATTTTCATTATATCAAATCTCAATCATATGCCCATCTAAAGAGTTCATTGAACCAGTACTACATGTAATATGTTGGTTTAGTTTAGTGTATAGTTTATCTACTTATAATACCTATATCAAAATTATCGATAACCCATCGACACCTGTAAAATCATCTCTAATTTCAAAATGTAAACAACTGGATAACCTTCTTGTAGATTTACGATTTGTACCAAAATTCAAATTCTAATTTAATTGCAGCAATGAAATCACCCAATTCTAATCCAGCTCCAAGTTCTACGTATGTTTTATGTGAACGCAAATCTACTTACACACAAAAATATATCGTAAACACGAAAAGTATTCACACCATAGAAACTGTATAATTTGTCCGGTGTAAATCTTCTTGAGTATTGGAATATGCATTCCAAATACAGCACAAGTCAATGTCTTTATTTTAAATAAGTATTTTGATCAATTTATTTACAAAACACTAAAATATAATAAAAAAACCATAAAATACATAACTTTCTGTAACATCAAATGAAACGTCATTGAACGAGCATGCGTAGTTGCTTCAATCATTGAAGCGACTACGCATGCCCGTAAGACGGCTAAATAAAATGACAGCGGAAAAAGAAACAATTTAAAACTTATAAATTATATTATAAATAAAATATTATAAATTCAAAACAAAATAACGATTCGGCCACCTTTAAAATCGTAGAGAGCAAAATTAGTGACGGCGACATTAAGGGCGCCGCCCGCGTCCTGTTCTCTAGCGACACAATAGCCCCATATTGTTCTGAAACAATTCAATCACTGCAGGACAAACATCCACCTGCAGCAGCAAATCTCCACCTTCCTGAACCACCCCTACCAAATGACGTCACTGTTGAAGTGACCCCACAGGAAGTAGCTGCAGCCGTTACTTCTTTCCAGAGTGGTTCAGCCGGAGGTCTTGATGGCCTTACCCCTCAAATTCTAAAAGATCTTTTATCGGGCATTTCCGGCGAAATTGGCGAGGCCCTCTTGAGAGACTTAACGGCTTTAGTAAACCTGATGCTGTCAGGGCAAGTCAACAGTGACGTCATCGAAATTTTGTATGGCGCAAACTTGTGTGCCCTTATCAAAAAAGACGGTGGTATCAGACCTATTGCGGTAGGCACCACATACCGCCGTCTCGCTGCCAAGGTCGGCTGTAGGAAAAAGGTTGCTTTTTTAAGCAACCTTTTTCAGCCAATACAGCTGGGCTTTGGTTCGCGGGGTGGCTGTGAGGCCGCTGTTCATTCACTTAGAACCTTTCTCAAACTAAATTGTGGTGAAGTGTTGCTAAAGGTGGATGTTAAAAACGCTTTTAATTCTGTCGACAGAGGCGCTCTTTTGACACAAGTCAAGGATAAAATTCCCGAACTATATAAATTCCTTTATCAATGTTATGGCAATCCAACAAAATTAAATTACCAAAATAACGCGATCCTATCCTCAGTCGGATGTCAACAGGGCGACCCTCTAGGTCCGGCCATTTTTAGCCTTGCCATCCATCCAATTATTCAACGTCTTCAGTCCAAACTTAATGTTTGGTACTTGGATGACGGAACCCTAGGAGGCGACGTGAACACTGTTTTTAATGATCTAGGTATCATTATTAACGAATTTCGCGACATTGGTTTGGATTTAAATTTTTCTAAATGCGAACTTTTTGTTTGCGATACTTGTCCTGATAAAGATTTGGTTTTTGAAAAGTTTAATAGTCTTGCTCCGAATATCAAATTAGTAGACAAGCGTTCTCTTCGCCTTTTGGGTTCGCCGATTCTGGATGAGTCTATCTCACCTTTTGTAGAAGAAAAAATTCAAAAGTTCAATAACGCATCAGACAGGTTACTCAAAATTAACGCCCACATGGCTTTTACAATTATTCGTTTTTGTCTATTTGTCCCTAAATTTACTTATATTTTACGATGTTGTCAACTGTGGAAACACAGTGAGCTCCTTATGGGCTTAGACAGCATTGTAAAAAACACTCTGGTTTCGGTCTTGAATGTTGATATGGATGACAGGACGTGGTCGCAAGCCTCTCTACCTGTGCGCTTAGGAGGTTTAGGGATACGCAAAATTTCGAGTGTTGCATTACCGGCATTTTTGTCCTCTGTACATGGTACACATAAATTAATAGAAAAAATTCTTGCTCCATCTTTAGGTACTTTCGAAGTAGCCCATTTGTCTGAGGCCAAGAATGCCTGGGGGTTGGCTAGTCCAAATTCTGATTTCCCGGTGGTACTTTCCTCACAGAGGCTGTGGGACCGACCGCTCTGCGAACTAGCACGGAAAAATCTTTTAGATACGTGTCCTAGCGTCGCTGATCGTGCTCGGCTTCTCGCAGTCTCTGTGTGGGAGTCAGGACTTTGGTTACAGGCCATGCCTTCTTTCACCACTGGTAACCTTTTAGATCCGACTACTTTTCGTTTAGCTATCAGCTTACGTTTGGGCGCAAGATGCTGTGTGGCCCATCGCTGCCAGTGCGGTACCGCAGTTGACCAGCTCGGTCATCACGGTCTCTCGTGTTCAAAAAGCGCTGGTCGAATGTCGCGCCACGCTAGTCTTAATGACATCATTCGCCGGGCTTTTACCACCGCCAATGCTGCAGCCATTCTCGAACCGAATGGTCTCATGCGTGACGATGGTAAAAGACCCGACGGAATGACTCTGGTTCCCTGGAAGATGGGGCGGCCTTTAGTGTGGGACGCTACTTGCGTCGATACTATGGCGCCGTCACACCTTCCCGAGACACACGTTAGGGCCGGCGCCGCGGCTAATTCTGCTGAGCAGCTAAAACGCCGCAAATATAGTAATCTCGGTAGCGGTTACATATTTGAGCCGTTTGGTGTTGAGACCCTGGGTCCGTGGGGACCGGGAGCTCATCGCGTTTTCCAAAGTCTATCAGAGCGCCTGGTCGATGCGACGCGTGACCAAAATGCTGGCACTTATTTGGCCCAACGCATCAGCATTGCAATTCAACGTGGCAATGCGGCCAGCATGTTGGGTACGCTACCTACCGGTAGTGGGCTGGTGCACTTGGACTGTCTATAGGCCATCGCGGCTATTATACAGTCCATAAGTGTTCTTTGTAATAGGTAGTGTAGCTAGTTTAGTTTAGTTTAGCTTAGTTTAGCTTAGTTTGGCTTAGTTTAGTTTAGTTTAGTTTTTATTATTGTAGTAGTTAGCTTGAGTAATAAAGGCAATTTGCCCGTTAAAAAAAAAAATTTAAAACTTCATGGCATTTCTTCACTTGGTAAGGTAGTAATGTTGCAAAGTTGCACCGACCCTGGTACGCATTGGTGTTCGCAAAAGTCAAAGTTCGCTCCATCTGTTTAGTCATTTGTTTTTTTCTCTAATCTGTGAAATTTTCATAGACAACATGATTGAAATGCACAGATTAGAGAAAAAATATGTGTTGAACTGCCATTTAGTTAGGGGTCTCTCCAGCGATTGTTTATGAAAGTGTAAGAAGAACGATTCAACATTTAACCTCTACGTGAAAGTTGAATGATGGATTTTGGGGGTTTGTTCACCCGTTGACTATGAATACCACTGTAAGTCATTATGGTGGAGTCGCTCGAGAACCTTAGCACCATGCTCAACGACCTCAGTAGAGTCTCCCAACAAGTTGGTCTTAAGATGAATATGGACAAAACGAAAATCATGTCTAATGCTCATGTTCCATCTATACCGGTAATTATTGGAAACGATACTCTCGAAGTTGTCGACAAATATGTCCTACCTAGGACAGACTGTCCAATTAGGTAGGTCCAACTTCTACCAAAAGGTGGCACGAAGAGTCCAACTCGGCTGGGCAACGTTCGGCTTCGGCCTATCTTTTCGTCCAAAATACCGCAGAGCCTGAAAACGAAGGTTTTCAATCAGTGTGTGTTGCCAGTGATGACTTAGATTTTTTTCATTTATTGATAGGCATGCGCTTGACCACTATCTCACCTGATGGGAAATGGCGATGCGGTCTAGGATGTAACACGCTTGCCTAGAAGGCCGGCCCCCCACTCGGTGGACCGACGATCTGATGAAAGCCGCGGGGAGCCGATGGATGTAGGAGGGGAGCAGCCGCTCAAAATGGCGCTCTCTGGGGGAGGCCTATGTTCAGCAGTGGACGTCTTCAGGCTGTTAATGATGATTAACGATGAGTAGAATAAAGAGGAATAATATAGTTTAAAATTCCTTTTAAAATTTCGAATGACCTTCTCTTAATCACTTATCACAAAAATATCTCTATTTTTGTAATCAGTGAAAAATATTTATAGCAGTGCTAATTATCCTTTTTTATTTTGTAATGGTTTGGATATTTGGAGATTTTTTTGTCTAAACTTGGCTACGTCCAAGCTACAATCAAGCTACGACTGAGCTACGATTAAGCCACGACCAAGCTACGACCGAGCTACGACTGAGCTACGATTAACCTACGACCAAGCTACGACTGAGCTACCACCGAGCTACCACCAAAACACGACTGAGCTACGACTGAGCTATTAAAAAGTCTTTGATCGAAACTGGTTACGTACAAGGACGAAAAAGTCTTCGTTCGTAACTGGTTACGAAGCTCCGGTTTGGTAGACGGCCGAAGCGGATTAAGCTACGACCAAGCTACGACTGAGCTACCACTGAACCACGACCGAGCTGCGACTGAGTTACGATTAAGCTACGATCAAGCTACGACCGAGCTACGGCTGAGCTACGATTAAGCTACGACCAAGCCACCAAACCACGACCGAGCTACGATTAAGCTACGACCAAGCTACGACCTAGCTAGGACTCAGATACCACCGAACTTCGATCGAGCTACGACTGAGCTACGATTAAGCTACGACCAAGCAAATCTTATCTTGTAAAATAATAAATCTGTTTATTTGTAAAAAAAATCTTGTTGAGAAAGTAATACGGGTGATCTCGTGTTCTTTCCATTTCTCCTTACGGAATTCTAAGACTTTCCCAATACTCACACCACCTATACTTTCTTATAAACGAAGTAAAATGAAGACGGCTTAAAGGTAATATCACGTTACGATATCTTTAATCAAATTGCTGCCATCTTGATCCTACATGTAGTATGTACACAACCATCCGACATGTCCCACTTTGACACCACCCTCTAAATATAGAAATCTCATCATATCCAGGCCAGGTCCCAGGAGGGGGTCTCGATAAGTACATGGTATCCCTCGCGGAGAATATTCAAATTTCATCCCGACGATGTGTGCAAATTGGCATGTAACATATTTTCTTATTTTTCCGTTTCGTTGCGGTACTGTTGGTAAATAAATAAGCGGTTACTGAAACAGTGACGCAGCTGATGTGGTGAGCCCAATTACAAGAAAAATTACAGTTACATTTACAGACATAGATGAAGCTAGTGTTTAATTAAAAAACTATCACACTAATCACACTAATATTATAAAGGCGAAAGTTTGTGCGTATGTGTGTATGTGTGTATGTTTGTTACTCTTTCTCGCTCTAACAGCTGGACGGATTCGGATGAAATTTGGTATGGAGGTAGCTTAGACCCTGGATTAAAACATAGTCTACTTTTTATCCCGAAACGGGAACGATTCCTAGTCCTAGAACGATTAGTAGGAACGCGGGTGGAACCGCGGGGCGCTGCTAGTATGCCATAAATACAAATAGTGCCCTAACTACTAACAGTGGAAATATACCTGTACCCACAGATCTAGGATATTTTCGTTACTGTCAACTTAAGTACCTACCAGCTTTTTTTAAATACGAGCAATGTATGCCTTTATTCTTTAAACTAACTACTACACTACTAAAACTAGTAAACTAGCTACACTATCTACTACAAAGAATATTTAGACTGTATACTAGCCGTGATGGCCTGTAGACAGTCCAAATGCTCCAGCCCACTACCGGTAGGTAGCGTACCCAATATGCTGGCAGCATTGCCTCGTTGAATTGCAATGCTGATTCGTTGAGCCAAATAAGTGCCAGCATTTTGGCCACGCATCGCATCAACCAGGTGCTCTGATAAACCTTGGAAAGCGAGATGAGCTCCCGGTCCTCACGGACCCAGGGTTTCAACACCAAACGGCTCAAATACTCCTACCTGCTTGTACATGTAGTCTTGAATTTAGATAAATAATATTTTATTTAAGCAATAGAGAGCTTTGGAGTTGCCTGTGATGACATATTATGGTACTGAGACGTAGTCCCTTACTGTTTGTCTAATTAGTTAGCTAAAATTCGCGCAGTAAACTCAAAAAAGAGAAAGCAACGCTCGGTGTTTCTCTGCGAAATAAGATCCGAAATGAGAGGATCCGCAGGAGAACTAAGGTGACTGATATAGCTCTTAGAGTTAGCAAGTTTAAATGGAAATGGGCAGGCCACATTGCTCGCAGAATTGACAACCGAAAGAAAGGTTTTCTTGTGGCGACCATGAACCGGAAGACGCAATGTAGGCCGGTGCCTCATTAGGTGGACCGACGATCTGGTCAAAACCGCGGAGAGCCGATGGATGCAGGAGGCAAGCAGCTGCTCAAAGTGGCACTCTGTGGGGCCTATCTGCAGACTATTGTCTGAAAACGTCCATCTCTGTTCGTCATCGTCATCGTCATCTATGATGAACAGAGATCTAGAGGATCAAGAATTCTTAAGATAGCAAATTGATTTTTGTAGGAAAATTCTTTGTTATCTGACTAAAGTGGAACTTTTGTGAAAACAAATGTTTTATACATGAGATTCTGTTTATTGAGTATATAACTAAGTCAAATTTGGTGCCGCGTCTGTGGGTGAAAGGTGTTCGGCCAAGGGACAGGTTGATATGCGGATTATGGACATATTTTGTATCGAAAAAATCCATAGGAAAGCGATAGTTTTGGGTTCTATTTAATGAAAAGTATTTACAACGTTTTTAGACTAGGAAACGTTAATAAATATATTTTTGCCTCGTTTTTGGGTTTGAAATACTTGCGCTGCAAAATCCAGCGTATTTGATACGTTTACTCCCGTCCTCACTAGAAAATTATTGATAAACTTTTAACTTTACTTAGATAAGATAAGTTAAAGGTTATTTAATCTCTCAATTGTAATTGCACTATTAACTCAGTCTATATTTCATTAGTAAGTCGGTACTTAATCAAGACTATAAAATTAGTATGTATAAGAGAAGATAAGAATATTTTGTTAATAATAATTTTTAGATAAGTACATAGTTTAATTTAGTTTAGATTCAATTTAGTTTTATACATTGTATTTTGTTTTTTAAATAAGTTATCTGATATGGCGTAAGTATTATAAATTATTTTGTATACAAAGGATAAAACTAATATAAAAAAACTTTTTTTTTAACGGGCAAATTGCCTTTATTACTCAAGCTAACTACTACAATAATAAAAACTAAACTAAACTAAACTAAACTAAACTAAGCTAAACTAAGCTAAACTAAGCTAAACTAAACTAAACTAGCTACACTACCTACTACAAAGAACACTTATGGACTGTATAATAGCCGCGATGGCCTATAGACAGTCCAAGTGCTCCAGCCCACTACCGGTAGGTAGCGTACCCAACATGCTGGCCAACATAAAAAAACTTGATTTGTATCTTTTAAATTTAACACTAAAAAGTTTCGAAAGTTAACGTAGCTTTAATATTTGATTTAATTATATTCTGATCCGTCTCCGAATTTTCATACACATGTATGTTCATCGAGAACTTTTACAATAATTATAAACACACACAACAGTCTGAAGACTTTGGACGCTTATCGTATGGGATATGGGGGGTTACCATAATCACCATGCTTGGCAGGCGGCTAGGTGATCGCAGAAGATTTTAATGTACCTAGGAGAATGCTGTTGCCCATTCTCTGGATATTCCCTTAGCCGGCTCTTACGGCACCCGCGGGAAGAGATGGGGTGGTCCTATTCTCACACCGCGCCGGGACCACATAGCTATGATTATAAACAGAATTTAATAATAGTATCCTAATCGTAGTGTATCATAGTGGTATCGTAATCGTGTCGGCGTCTCTATAAGTGAACAACATTCCGTCTAAACAATTTATCTACACGAAGGCACCTGAAGTATTCAAGTAAGCGAGCTGCAGATTACCACGAAGCTTCACCAAGTAAATAATTTGCATTCCTGTGAATCATGCAACTCGGGGTAGTCAGTTGGGATAGTTTAATCACAGTTTAGTTATTGGGCAAATTTTTTATGCAATATTACAGAGATATATTATATGTTAAAAGTTATCAAAAGAGAAAGAGAGGTACTAATAATGTTTTAAAAACCTAAATATTTTAGATAAAGACAATAGGCTAGTTGCCCACTATTAAAAATTAACAAATAAATATTCGCCTGTCCTTTTCTCGTAAAACAGGAGATTCCCCACAGTTAGATACTATGAAAACGAACGTTGTGAAGGCACATGCCGAAGAGACTGTATGTAAAGCTGACACAGCTTAGTAATAAGGTACTATGAAGGAGCAAGAGTGACGTCACTGCATGTTTGAGCTGTCTCTTTCTATTCCTGTATTTTATAATGCTTGTAACTTTGTCATTTTTTGAGCTATTTAATTTTTGTTGTCTCGACTGTTTATTTTGATTCATTATAGAGCGTTTTGGTCCGCTCCTATCGTTTCTCCTTTTCGTAGTTTAAAATTATGAAATCAAGAACTCTGTCTGAGAGGCAAATGAGTCTGATTTAAATTTGGACCCATTTTGGACCCAATATAATTTGATTTTTTTGGCTAACATATATTATAACCATGGCATAAAACCTATTAAAAGCTTTAATAGTTATTTCAAGCCTTAAAGCTTTATATTTATGTACGTACGAAAGGGTAAAAATACGCCCGTTACGTCACATTTTTCAACAAAAATCTAACTACGTGTAACAAGTGATATTGAACCATAGTCGCAACTCAATACGAGCGCACGTGTTCAATTACCGGTCACGAGTTACAGCTGACATTCACTTGATTGGTAGCTCCGAATGATTCGAACCGAGTGATACATTTGCCGTGAAAAACGTATATGTTGCCTTTTAACTATGGAAGCAAAATGTACTGATGAATTGATGTGTTTGTGTATATGGTTGCCGTCACCAATACCCTTAAGATGTCCACTGATGAACATAGGCCTCCCCCACAGAGCGCCACTTTGAACTGCCTTGCCTCTTATGCATCCATCGGCTTCCTGCGGTTTCGTCGGTCCACTTAACTGAACCGGAAGATGCAGCGTAGGCCACCATGGCCTACGCTGCATCTTCCGGTTCATGGTCGCTACTCGAGAACCTTTTTTCCCCATCGTTAAGAATGGCCCGCCTAAAATGTAAATGTAAATGACTTAATAAACAACATGCGTCAATTTTCAGGACCGTTTTAAGGATCAAACCCTGACTGGGCCAGCTATTAAATTAACGCAGTCCACAAAAGTATGTACTATCCAAAAGCAGCCTTATTATGCGTGTAGTAGGGTGTTTGTTTGTTTGTTTCTTACTGTAAAGTATACATATACAGCAGATAGGTATATTTATATAGATGTACGAGGCTATTGCTAGTTAAATGAACACGATGCCCGAATGTCATATAACACTTTGGAAGTTTTAAAATCACTCTCAAGGGGAAAGTTTAAAAAGATCACTGAATCCAAATTGACAGTGACAGAGTTGAAAATAGATACAAGTCTGAAAGACCCTGTAAAATTCTCTTTCGGCAAGAGGAGTTAATATATTTTTGGACCCAATAGTTCTGAAACAGTTCAGCATTGCAATTCAACGAGGCAATGCTGCCAGCATGTTGTGTACGTTACATACCGGTAGTAGGCTAGAGCGTTTGGACTATCTAAAGGCCATCGCGGCTAGTATACAGTCCAAATGTTCTTTGTAGTAGATAGTGTAGCTAGTTTATTAGTTTTTATTATTGTAGTAGTTAGTTTATAGATCTTGAGGATAGAAACATTTCTGTGATAAACATAGGTGTTTACTCTGTGTCTGAGTGTTATATTCTATTCTATGTAGGTGCACTTGCAAACAAAAAGCATCTAAGTATTCTATCAGTTATCTGATTCCCACAGTACAGGCTATGCTTAGTTTGGGGCTAGATGGCGCTGTGTGAAATGTCCGCGCATATTTATTTATTTATTTATTATTTATTTATTTATAGACTAGTTGGGAATATATATAAATACAATGTCGTATTATAAAACTTATAAAGTATAGGTACCTTATCGTTGGAACAAAGGACGTGACGATCTAGTCGTTGAAGTGTTAAGCGTAATGGCCGCCTATTACAAAATGCGGTATCACTCGGAACTCTTATAAGAATTTCAGACTCCTGTCACCTGCAAATTTCCGTGGGAAACCTTAATTTTCTTGATTCCTGGATTTGCAAGCGACTGTGTGCGTAATAACATCCTAAAGGGTACAGCTGTAACGCGAGACCCACACAAAACCCAAACAAACAACCAACGTTTCAGGTATTTATATTTCAGTAGAAATTTGAATTCTCAAACAGAGAGACCGACTAGATTTATAAAAATGGATTTTACTACAAATGTACATAAAAAAGGAAAACTTGAAACTACAATTTGCTCTTAGTATTATCATGGAACAAAGAGGAGAGGAACGCCAATACACTAAGAAAACAGCGTAGATGAGAAATATGCCAAAAACCGTCTTAAACCTAGATAGCGCTGCAAAATGAGTGTGCTATACGGCTAGCTACGGCGGACTAGGTTTAAAACGGTTTTTTGACATATTTCTAAACTACGCTGTTTTCTTAGTGTACTGACATTCCTCTCCTCCTTGTTCCATGGTATCATATATTACCAAGTGATTCCAGATACACAAGCAACGTCTCTCAAATGAATAACGAATTACAAAAACATATCCCCAGATTTAAGATATTCCTAAAATTCCCGATTTGTTCGGGCATATTCCGATCGCATTATTCCCAAAGATCTATGGAGTCTGATCCTTGAGTACATTTGGCGAATTCCCTCCGAATTGCCTCCGTACAAAAAAGATGTGGTAGATTTTTACACTAACAGTGCCCTACGGTTTCACCCGCGTGCATAACATATAATATGACACTTTTTAAGTGTCGACACAACAAAATGTATGCAGCTGTTTCAGCGCTGCGTGGTGACAAACAAACACTCACACACTTTTCATTATCATCATCATCATCAACAGCCTGAAGACGTCTACTACTGAACATAGGCCTCCACAAGAGAGCACCATTTTGAGCGGCTGCTCGCCTCCTGCATCCATCGTCTCCCCGCGGTTTTCACCAGATCGTCGGTCCACCTAGTAGGGGGCCGGCCTACGCTGCGTCTTCCGGTTCGTGGTCGCCACTTGAGAACCATTCTTGCCCATCGGTTGTCAGACAAACTTTGCACAAACTTTTGAATTCATGATATTAGTAGGAATAATAGTAGTGCAACAAATAAACACGGGAAATATCTAAAGTAACCTATTTGGATTAGTCTACAACGACACTTTACAAAAAACTTCAATGGACAGAATTACTTCCGTTACTATTTTAAGTGTTTAGTAACCGTGGTACCACCAGTAGGTATATTTTAAGTATAATCCGTTTCTTATAGTCGGTGAATGATATAGATCATATATAGCCAGTAAGTACGCACGAATAGCTTTTCTACAAGGGTGAATCTTAACGTGAACGAATAGTTCTCGAAGGGCTCTCTAAAAGCTCGTATTTCTATCCGCTGCGGATCTAAGTCTGGATGATATTTGTATCACCCACATGCCTATAAAATAGGTACTTTATATAAGTAGTTTTTTAATGATATGCTCGGTATTTCCCTGCGAGATAAGCTCCGGAATGAGGAGATCCGCAGGAGAACTAAAGTGACCGATATAGCTCTTAGAATTAGCAAGTTTAAATAGAAACGGGCAGGCCATATCGCTCGTAAAACTGACAACGGATGGGAAAGAAAGGTTCTTGACTACGAACCGGACGACGCAGCGTAGGCCGGTGCTACACTTGGTGCACCGACGATCTGGTGAAAGCTGCGAAGAGCCGATGGATGCAGGAGGCGTGCAGCTGCTCGTGGCAAAGTGGCGCTCTCTGGGGGAGGCATATGTTCAGCAGTGGACGTCTTCAGGATGATGATGATGATAATGTTATTTTAACAAATTGAAACCAAAAAGCCCATACTAAAATTAAAATTAAATACCTTTTAATGAAAGTTTGACAGCTCCTGAGTTGGCACTTATCTTTCTAGGACGTACATGAATACCTAATAAATAATTGCGAACTTATGGAGCTGTCGAACTTTAGTGCAGACAGCATTATTACTATAATAAAAGTTAAAAAAAAAACAATATAAGTAATTGAATATTTACAAAACGTCGCTAGAATTATCTATAGACCACTAAAAAGTCATCTTGCAAACGGCTGAACCGATTCAGATGAAATTCTGCACACGGATAAGTTCATATTCATATTCATATTCATATTCATTTATTGTGCTCACATATAATACAGACTAGATGTACATGTCAGGTTGTCGTCAGGATCAATATATATGCCCTGTAAGGGCGCTGCACATTAACATTTCGAGTGGTTTCTACAATTATATAAGTTTATTGGTACATGTCAATGCTATTATTATTTAATTCTAATTTTATTATTTACGTCAACTCTAATTACTATATTATTATTATTAAATTCTTATTATTCAGAAGATTACAAAAGTTACACTGATACCTAAATATATAATACTTCTTATCAGGCAAACTAGCTTGAAGCCAAGTTAACGCGTTTACATTTAATAAATGATATCTAGATAAAAAAAGATAACCATGGTAGGGGATGTCATCTTATACAAGTTGTCGTTTTGGATCAAAATCAGAAAGTTTTTATTAAAGGCGGTACAACTTTGATGTATTACTTTGTCGTAAAAATTATACGAACTTTTTCGTCTCATGGAGAAGTCGTTTTAATATGGACTTGGCAAATTAATGCGCCTTCCAAGTTTAATGAAAAATCTTTTTGTGTTATTTGCGAATATTGTAAAAACATTTGAATATTCAGAGCCCCAACTGTCTACTAGTGGTGCCTCGTGGTTTCACGCGAAATTCAACCGTTTTCTCACGGAAACTTTCAGTTTTCTGTCATAAAAAGCACCCTATTTTAATTTCAGCATAGTACCTAAGTAATATAATATGTAAGATATTGTATAGAATAGAATAGAAGATCATTTATTCAACTTCACAATACTTACACAATACACAATAAAAAATAACAAACAAGGAGCTTACTTAATTTTATATTACTGTGCATATAGATAACTATTAAAAGAAAAATGATTTTCGTGGTGAAGTTGAAAGGGCGTTCAGCTCAGCATAAATGTCAAGCACCTTCCCTCGGTACCAGACGCTGAATTTCAGCTGAAAATATAATACATACAGCTGATTTTCAGCTGAAAATCAGCTGAAAATCAGCTGTATGTATTATATTTTATTATTATTTAAAAACCTTATAATATCTAAACTATTATTGTTATCTACCTCTTATTATTATTTTTATTTTTTTTTATTTGGGTAATCTTTTCTTTTTCTTTTTTCAACCAGCACTACCACTCGTTCCACACTACACAAAGGTTAACTGGAAGAAAATGCTACTTAGCATTAAGCTCGCCTATGTACTTGATTATCTTATGCAATAAAGTATTTTCTATCTATCTATCTATCTAAGTAATCTGTGTACCAAATAACATCCAAATCTGTTCTGCCAATTTCACGTAAAACAAACAAACATACAAACCTCTCTTTTATACCTGCAATAGGTTTTAAACGAGCATTGCCTTTATTCTTTAAACTTTTAACTAATTAGTACGATCAAAAAATACTTAGAAGAGATGAATACGTTATCTATACAATACTTATCTATATTGAAACTTCTTAGTATTTATGCAGAGATGTATCTGAAAGCGCTATTTTCATGTAGATATTGTCGTTAGCTCCATTTTAGACGCTTGTTTTACGAATAGAAGTCTATTAAAACAAGATAATAATAATTGTATCTGCTAAATACACTCTCTCACACAAAATACCTATGTGAAACATGTTCCTTACCAGTGCTAAAACGGCTGTACCAGTATTGATGAAATTTAAGATTTAAAAACTTTAGGGCTTTTTTTTTTTTTTTTTTTTTAACGGGCAAATTGCCTTTATTACTCAAGCTAACTACTACAATAATAAAAACTAAACTAAACTAAACTAAGCTAAACTAAGCTAAACTAAACTAAACTAGCTACACTACCTATTACAAAGAACACTTATGGACTGTATAATAGCCGCGATGGCCTATAGACAGTCCAAGTGCTCCAGCCCACTACCGGTAGGTAGCGTACCCAACATGCTGGCCGCATTGCCACGTTGAATTGCAATGCTGATGCGTTGGGCCAAATAAGTGCCAGCATTTTGGTCACGCGTCGCATCGACCAGGCGCTCTGATAGACTTTGGAAAACGCGATGAGCTCCCGGTCCCCACGGACCCAGGGTCTCAACACCAAACGGCTCAAATATGTAACCGCTACCGAGATTACTATATTTGCGGCGTTTTAGCTGCTCAGCAGAATTAGCCGCGGCGCCGGCCCTAACGTGTGTCTCGGGAAGGTGTGACGGCGCCATAGTATCGACGCAAGTAGCGTCCCACACTAAAGGCCGCCCCATCTTCCAGGGAACCAGAGTCATTCCGTCGGGTCTTTTACCATCGTCACGCATGAGACCATTCGGTTCGAGAATGGCTGCAGCATTGGCGGTGGTAAAAGCCCGGCGAATGATGTCATTAAGACTAGCGTGGCGCGACATTCGACCAGCGCTTTTTGAACACGAGAGACCGTGATGACCGAGCTGGTCAACTGCGGTACCGCACTGGCAGCGATGGGCCACACAGCATCTTGCGCCCAAACGTAAGCTGATAGCTAAACGAAAAGTAGTCGGATCTAAAAGGTTACCAGTGGTGAAAGAAGGCATGGCCTGTAACCAAAGTCCTGACTCCCACACAGAGACTGCGAGAAGCCGAGCACGATCAGCGACGCTAGGACACGTATCTAAAAGATTTTTCCGTGCTAGTTCGCAGAGCGGTCGGTCCCACAGCCTCTGTGAGGAAAGTACCACCGGGAAATCAGAATTTGGACTAGCCAACCCCCAGGCATTCTTGGCCTCAGACAAATGGGCTACTTCGAAAGTACCTAAAGATGGAGCAAGAATTTTTTCTATTAATTTATGTGTACCATGTACAGAGGACAAAAATGCCGGTAATGCAACACTCGAAATTTTGCGTATCCCTAAACCTCCTAAGCGCACAGGTAGAGAGGCTTGCGACCACGTCCTGTCATCCATATCAACATTCAAGACCGAAACCAGAGTGTTTTTTACAATGCTGTCTAAGCCCATAAGGAGCTCACTGTGTTTCCACAGTTGACAACATCGTAAAATATAAGTAAATTTAGGGACAAATAGACAAAAACGAATAATTGTAAAAGCCATGTGGGCGTTAATTTTGAGTAACCTGTCTGATGCGTTATTGAACTTTTGAATTTTTTCTTCTACAAACTACTTCTACTTCTTTAGGGCTTGGATTAACACATTGGATACATTTTTCTAGAAAATTGTGAGCGTAAATCTGCGGGGAACAGTAAAGAAGGATGGCAAATGGCAGAAAAAAAAATCTAATTTCCAGCTTTTGCAATTATCCTTGATATTTAAAAAAAACAATGACATTACGTGAATATCCTTATAGAAAACAGGCATAGTGTGTAGTTTCTTTTTAGGGAGGGTAGGCCATTCTTTAGTAGCATTTGTAACATTAGGTATTAACAGACAGCTATTTCCTGCAAAAGTCTTTCGTTGCGTAATCTTTATATCCTCCACAATGTTACCGACACGTCCTCGCTAGCTTCGCAGTATGTACAGCTGTGGGATACAGTGGCTTTAGCACGAAGCTTTATTATCCTGTTTCCCACAGGACTGCGTTTGGGATACCTATGATACTTATCCAGGGTTCTACCATAGTCCTAGGGATCGCAATCCGGAAAACCAAATCCGGTAATCCGGCGGATCCGGCATCATGTAACGTTTACCGGATCCGGTACCAATACACCGGATCCGGTCACCGGAATGCCAAATTTTGGTAATATAATCGCGCTGTTGAAGACTATAGGTACTTTAAATGCGTATCAATGAATAAGTTGATTAAGTTGAATCCCTACATAGTCCTTTCTTTCTTCACCTGTGTATAAGCAAATGGTTAGCACCGGTGTTAGAATTTTAAAACCACCTGAAATAGGCTTAGCGTAACGATTGTTGTTTTACCGAAAAATGATAAGTGGACTTAGGAGTATAATTAGAAATTTGGTCTTTTATTGAATATAAAAACTTAAATAACATGTATATACTAAACTAAACTAGACCTAAAAACTAAACTATACCTAAAAACTTTTAAACTAATATATAAAACCTAAAATAAACCGTTGGCGGAGGGAAAAGTGCCCAGAATGCTGGCAGCATTACCACGCTGGATGGCAATGCTTATCTTTTGTGCAAAATAAAAGCCAGCATTCTGGTCACCTGATGCCTCCACCAAATTATAATAATTAGAAATAAGTACCTCATCATCATCATCAGCGGCCTTCCAGTCTATTACAGACTATTTAAGCAGTGTGTTGGAAATTTGGAAGACACTTCTTTTGGTGGCTGTATAAGCCAATACGAGAGAGGCACATGCGTCCACACCTACCACAAGTACCTACAGCTGTAAAATTTGCGTATGAAAAATATTTCAATAAAATAACTAATATTAATTATCTACGCGTGCTTACGGAATTGTTCGGATTTTTGGATATTTCTCACAGTCCTACAATATTTTCGTTACTTTCATTTCTCATAGTCGTAGAGTAGGTAATAATAGATATATAGGTAGGTAATCACTACGTTTAAACTTCTTACGAAAAAAATTAAACGTATAGCACGGCACAACCTTATAGTAAGTACATATCTCTAGTATCTTTTTTTATGTAAATAAATGACTAGCTAGTCGTTCACCTGGTGTTAAGCGTCACGGCCGCCTATAACTGGTTGCAGTGTCATTGCATTTGTAGTACTTGGTATTATTGTAGTAGTTAGTTTAATAAACAAAGGCATAATTAAGTACGTTAAAAAAAGTATGCTTAGTTACCATATAAATTCAGTTCCTCTAAACACTCATGTAATCGTTTACTTAAATTGCTGCACCTTTAGTAGACCCCCTAGGCTGCTGGCGTCGTTCCAATCGGAACTCGAGTGCCAAAATCGGTTAGATTTTTTGATGACTGTAGTCTGGAAAAAACTTCGAAATATTATTATATCAGTTTTACTTTAAATTTTATTCTTAAATATATAAATGCAGACATACTGTCTGTTCATCTTACCACTTGTAACTCTACTTCCTATAATCACTTTTTTTTTTAAATATAATACCAATGCAGATAAAATTTTATTACTAGTTAGTATAAAAAATATAGAAGAAAAATAACTGAAAATTATAATTTGTTTTATCCTCGTCACGAACCATTTAGACACTATATCCGAACAATCGAAAAAACTTTTGGGTCAGGTAGTTCACCCACAATATGCCTAGTACATAGAGTACTGGGTAAAATTAGTTATGTTAATTCAAAACGACGATAAACATTTAGAAAAATAACTGTAAGAACATTTCTTCAAGTGTTACTGACAATTAAAGTGGGCGAATCGCTCCCCTACGACACTTTGATCATTTTAATGCGGATTAAATTCAAGAAAAACCGTCGTCAACCTTGTAATCAAATCCGCCATAAACCTACGTTCCATTCGCGGCGAATTCCAAACTATAGTACGACAACGATCGCCCAGGGAATGCTACTATTGATCACCAAACGACTTTCCGGTCTATCAACCTACAAACAAGTCTGAAATTCCTGTAACATAGCTGACATGCTTCTCATGGCTGTAATATTGTTGCTAAGCTCTGATAAGCAATTTATTTTGAGTCTTATCAGTTTTATTTAAGCGCTGTATTTCTTTGTCTTCGTCACTCGTTGGATGTGAAATGGAACATGCAATTTTAAGATTTAATTTCTCACAGCAAAGGTTGATATTTTGGGAAAGCATACGAACAGCTAAAATGGTGAATCCTTTATCAGTTGAATTGCTGCTGCTTGCATAGCCGACATTTGCTTACAACGTTCTCTTGGTTTAGATTGAGTTATGCAGCTTCACAGGTCGACTTTACTGTATACCATAAAGATATGTAGGTTTACCTTTGACGTTTAACATGAAGGCGAACTGTAATGGATTTTCACAAGCCGTATTTAAGATATTTTTGAGACAATTATTATTCTACTGAATAACAAAAATCCGGATTTTGCTTAAAATACTTCAATATAATCGATGTACAAAAAAACTCACTGAATTTATCATGCACCTCTCTACTTTTAAAGTCACATAAAAGTAAATACTTTGTATAAAAAAGTACCTTTTAGTTCTGCCTGGTAATGTGATTTTAAGCATTGGAAGAGTGAGCACCCAAAAACCTCGGCCACCAAAATCTCGTTACGTTACTCGCTGTACATAACTCACTCGATACCGTACATGGCTTGATACCTCCCCCTATGCAAAACGTTACAAATTACAACACATTATGGTTCTAGCGATAAATTCCGGGATTTCCATTGCCCCACCCCCTAATGTATCGGAAGGAACCTATTTACCGGATCCACAGGGAAACGGGTACCTTCTCTCGTATTGCTAGCCGAATTTTGGCGAAATAACCGAGTCTGGAGACTGTCGGTGCCTCACGATCGCAACCTCAAAGGAAATTCATACGTCTTGGCAAAATAAAAACGTAATACAATTTTTTTACTTCACCATAAAGAATTTCCTCACGTTTTCATTAAGATCCTTTGAAAGGAAAATTCCAGGTGGGAATTTCATAAAATATGAATCTGTACGTCTGCGTTAGGTGATTGATGAAAGATGTTATCTAAATACATTAGTAAAATTATTTTTGCCAGGACATGATAAGCCTCTTACGTCTATGAATATTATTTTATATTGCTTGGGGATTTCAATATTTCTATGACGCAAAATGGAAAAGTTTATATTTTTCATCAAAGGGACTTACAGTAGGATCTCTTTTTTTTGTCTATGCTCAGATCAAATGATAAGCATAATTATAATCATCATCATCATCATCAACAGCCTGAAGATATCCACTGCTGAACATAGGCCTCCCTCACGGAGCGCCACCTTGAGCGGCGGCTCGCCTCCTGCGTCCATCGGCACCTGCGGTTTTTACCAGATCGCCGGTCGACCTAGTGAGGGGCCGGCCTACGCTGCGATGTGGCCTGCTTATATGGTCATTTCAACTTGGTCAATTCTAAGAGCATAATGTAAGCATATACTAAAGCAAAATTATCGAATTTTGAAACCTTTTCTTATATTTGTGATAAATCAAACTTTGATTTGATGTACAACTACTCAACAAAGGTATAGTTTACAGTGTACAATAATAATATAGTATTAACGTTAGAATTTTTCTAAAATTGTTCAGAAACTTCACAGGGTATTATCGCAGAACCTAAATACCACTATTTTTAGAACAGTATTAAGTAACAATCTCATATTATAAAGTTAAAACGGGTCTCTAACATGAGTTCGAGTCGCAAAAGTTTAAAAAGTGTTAAGTAACAAACAATCTGTTCGACAAAACTTAAAAAGGAATTTAAAGATATTCTGTTCTCCTCTCCACATATTTGGCCGAACAAATTCGGTCAAACTAAACCCTTACCCAAAACATCTTGAAGAAGTCGGCTTCTCTAAAATTCGAGGATGCATGATCATAGCTCATTACCAACTCGCACTAACTTGATTATCTTAGTGGGTTATGACCACTGACCTCTATTACATCATGGAACAAGGTGGAGAGGAATGCCAATACATCAAAAAAACGGCGTAGATCATAAATATGCCCAAAAACCGTTATAAACCCAGGTGGCGCTGCAAAATGAGCGGGCTATAAGTAGAGCGCAGATCAGAAATATGCCAAAAAACCGTTTTAAACCTAGATGGCGCTGCAAAATGAGCGGGCTATACGGCTAGCTACGGCAGGCTAACTTTAAAACAGTTTTTGGCATATTTCTGATCTACGCTGTTTTCTTGGTGTATTGGCATTCCTCTCCTACTTGTTCCATGGTTATATGTACAATAATGGGTGGGCAAGGATGGTACAATAGAGAACAGTGGCTATGGCCTATATTCTCTCCAAGACGGCCTATCTCTATGTCTGGGCTGTTAATTACTATTATCCTAAACTTCAGTCTTAATTAAATAAAGAACAAATATTCTACAACAACTTAATTAATTTCAACATCCAAGCAAGTCATTCAAACTAAAGCAATATTAATGCGTGAGTTCTGGTCCCAATTCAACTCAATTGCGAATTGCGAAACTAAGTTTACTTACTAATCCGTGAACAATTACGCCGGTGGCGTTCTAATGACATATTAATCAGTAAATCCATATCCACACTCCATAAATATCCAACTATCCCAAAATGCTGGCACTTATTTGGACCAACAAATCAGCATTGCGATCAACGAGGCAATAAACAAACAGAAAAAATCACCTATGTTTATCACATAAATGTTTGTCCTGAGTAGGAATCGAACCCACAACCTATACATTAGAAGGCAGGGCTACTACCAACTGAACAAACATCTATGTTTATCATACAAATGCTTGTCCTGAGCAAAGACTTCTATGTATACACTAGACAGGACATCTCTAACTTGCATTGTCAACCACTGCAAATATGCCTATGAGCATCTTCTCACTTATACGATGCTCAGCACTCAAAGCGACTGCACGTGCAGCAGTGAATAGCAGTAAAAATTACGATCCGAATGTGCCGTTGCACTAGCGCTGCGTGTTGTGATCGTTGGTTAGACGATTTAATCTCGTAAAGCGCTGTAGCGGATTTTAGTTTAATTATACAATAAATGACAACTATTTGTGCTTCAAATAGCTTCTCTAGTACGTAGTACATATACCTCTTTGGTCCTGAGTAGGAATCGAACCCACAACCTACTCTTCAGAAGGCAGGGCTACTACCAACTGAGCTATCAGGCCAGTCAATATAAAGAAAGTAAAATTTAAACAAAAAGCGTAGTATTAAAAACAATACGCGGCCAAAATGTGATAAGAACATCTAGAATATGTATAGTGAGTGTGTATTGTCGCGAGTCACGATCTAATTCAAATGCCAATGGTACCCGTAGTAAAAGACTGAGAAGGAGGGTAGACCGTTTTGTCTGCTTCTAATATTTCGAACTTTTTTTATCATCCACCCGCATCTTCAGTCTATGTAGTTCAGTCCAGTCTGGTAGACTGTCTACCAGTAAACATGGCGCATGTAACTGTGCCGACATATCGAGAACTCAAAAATGATTCTAATCATGGTGAAGGTAATGTTATTAAAAATGTAAAGAATACCTTGTTATTACTAAATTTAACTAAGTGTGGGTTGCACATTTACGAACGTCATACAAAATTCTTCATCTAAACTAAAATAGTCCTCCGATTTACGTTATATCTCGATTTGGTAAAAGATTAACGTCAATCGTAACTTTGAAGTTGCCCATACTTGAATCAAATATGCTATAGATACACAGTCTCTATGAAAATCAACCGCTTCAGCTAATATAAAATAGTTCACAAGCAGTTGTTTCATTTTAATAATGAACCATAGCACCCTGTAATAGCGTTGTAAAACAATAATATGTGAGTTACATCACGTTCATTGGGAGCGATCACACACTACTTAGAGCAAAAACAAGGCATATACCTTGTTTAAACGGTGCCGTTTTCGAGGTGGCGCGGCGATCATGGATCTACCTTATATTTCATCGCAGTGCCCATAGATATAATCCCTGTAGAGAAATCAACAAGCCAAAATATTTCACTGTGAGCGTTGGAAAGTTTTATGTTGGACACGTTAAGCCGTCAGTCCCTTTGGACAACCTGCTAAGACATGCTAGAGACTTCGGAAGGGATCAAAAGTATTTTTGATGCTATTTTTATGTAATTTCATAGAGCGTCAGCATAGGTAATATAAACATATATCACACCATTTATTCGTCATTACATGTAATAGTTAAATACTTCGCATTTTCTTCAATGTTTTGACAGATTTTTAACAATAACCTCAATTTTAACCGGCCAATCTTACATAGTTAAAGTTACTGTTAAGTTATTACGTCATTTTAATGGTGGTCCACTTAACTGGAGTTTTAACTACCGATTTGATTGTAGCACAGAATAAATAATTGCGTAAGTGATTTTAGTGGTTTTTACTAGGTGGTAGGACTTTTCTACTAAGTTCGTCTAGGTAGGTACCACCGCTTTGCCAGTTACTCTGCCTCCAAGCAGTAGTGTACAAGCACTACTGTGTTCCGGTTTGAAGGGCACTGCAATAGCTAGTGAGATTACTAGACAAATGAGACTTCACGAACTGATATCACCGTAGATGGTGAAATACAGCCTTAAGAGACAGGCTATAGTATCACTAAATGAAACTAATGAAACTGTAGTAAAACATCCATTTCAATTTGCAACAAAAAACAAGATTGATAACTCTCCTTAATTAAAAAACTTTATCCTCTTCGGTACTTCGTTAAAATGAAATTCGGAATCCTTTGACATGTTTTCGTAGTTAAAATGCAAAACACACAGCGCACAGTAGCAAAATGAACTTAATTTTCGTGCTGGCATGTCCCCGGGAAAAATCTCGTTTGGATGAAATTTTAACATGACAAAGAACTGTGGCGGTCCGACCCACGGGAATATCCGGAATTCTTTAGGGATTGTACCGAAATGTTGCCAGGTCTAGGAGACTAGGGATTCTCTAGGAATCAACATATTTTTAACCCCGGACCAAACAGGGGGTGTGTGTATCTGTATGTCTGTCTATAGCGTGGCATCGTAGCTCCCAAATGGACAAACTCATGTTGATTCTTCTTTTTTTTATTTAAAAAGTGAGAGTGTTTTTAGCTAGAATACAATAAAATCTGTTCAGTTTGACGATTAATAGCTCTTTTCTAGTCGCTAAATAGAATGACGTATGGTAAGAGGTTTTAAAATTTGAACAAAATTAAATGTTAATATTGACAGTCTTGCCTTTTAAATAATGATAAATTCATCAAATCGACGTAGTAAAATACTGTATAGCTGACAATAGCACCATACCGCTTCCTGGCTTGTAATAATCTCGTATATTATTAGTATATAATTATTAACTTGCAGGTACAAAACCCTCACAGATCATGGTTTCTCTTTTAACGACCCACCCTAAGTATTTCTTTTATAAATGCTATGTATATGTATAGGCTTTATGATCGTTAGTGTTTTATTATCAGATTGTAAATATACCTACATTAAAAGGGTTTTGTCAAATAATAATTGAATAGACAAATATATTCATTTGTCTGATTTTTCTTCGGTCGACGATATTCAAAATAGTGGCTAAATTCTATAGAATACTATCACAAGGGCACACACAGAACCTATCCATATTTTCCACTGGAATAGATTTTTTTATTGTAGTTCTAAATTAGATACACTTAAGTAATATTTTTTCCATAAATTTAGTGAAAGCTCTCTCACACCTGGCAACACTGTACTGTGCGGAGAATGTAGCATGAGCACATACATTATTTTATTATTATGATTCAGACGGTCTCAGTAAAACGTTTTTTTTAGGATAGAACTACCTATTTGATCCGCATGAAAAGAAAGTACCTATACCAGAGCCATATTCAACATGCAATATTCACCAATATTGCACTGACAGTTGAATCAGCTGATTTTTAAGGTTGTCGCCACGAAATGATTGAGCGATATCAGAATTACGATGATTTTACCTATAAATTCTATCAGATTTGTCACAATTTTCAATAGATTCGTCAATGCTATGAAAAATCGAATTAATTGAATTTAGAAATCTTTAATAGGTAATCAATGAAGATTAACATCCCCCTAGATTTATCAGTACCAGCCATAATGAATCTCAGTTTTGACGTCCTGGGTAAAAAACAATTGGCTACTTTTTGCTTTTTGACTATGAGCCGTCGCCCCTAGCAACCAATAGGTCTTTATGAAGCTGGTTTAAAAAACTTTTTCTTGGGCGAGTACGCCACAGCCAAAAATGTTTGTAATCCCTGCTATCAGCTGATTCTACTGTCAGTGCAATGTTAGTAAATATTGCATCTTAATTTGGGTGATATATATGTGGTTATAGACATTTATGATTTATTAGCAGTTATGAGTTTTGACGCGCTGAATATCTAGGTAAAGACAATCATGCCTATTAGATTTAGACGTTGCTAACGTTTTTTTTTTTCAATAGGGGGTGGGGTTGCCATAATCACCACGCTTGGCAGGCGGCTTGGTGATCGCAGTAGGTGAGGATTGATTATCACCAAGACCGAGGGGAACGCTGCTACCCATTCCCTGGAAATTCCCTTAGCCGTGCTCTGGGGGAGGCCTATGTTCAGCAGTGGACGTCTTCAGGCTGTTAATGAATGATGATGATGAACGTTTTTTTTAATCTTAGATAGACTTGCGTTTACCACATTTCACTTGACTTTTGAATGATAATGCGGTAGGTGATGAAACTCGTTTGCCCAGAAAAAAACCTATTCTATTGAAAATTTCCAGCAAAGAGCATAATATCAAACCACTACAGTATATGTTTCCAATGCATTAACGTTTTCTTTTAACTATTTATAGATTTTTGGGTTCTATAAAAAAGTTGTAAAGTGTCAATAAATTTATTTATAGATACTTAACGTTCGTAAAGCACCGTAAAGTAAGTTTTAACGTCTTTTTAACCCTGATGTAACGCATTAAGGAGGGCAAGGCCACTTTTATGTGCTAAGAGGACGCTATTAAAGTCTACAAGGACACTTTTCTTGTGCTAATGCAGTTTTGGTCAACAAGTTACCCCGTACACACATAAAAAACTGACGGGTGTACAATCATAAGTATCTCTCATACAAATTACAATTTCATACGCTACGGGTCTTATAATGTGTGTAGGGGGTAGTAGAAAACAAAAGAATCCTAAACTCTACATGGTTTAAGGTGGAACGTTACACTAGTGCGGCAAATTCAAATTTTTTTGCGTTCTTTTGCCAATAATAGCTTAATTACTCAACGTGATTACATGAAAACTAATTTGGCGGAAATAAATTTAATGTATCAACAAATTACGATTAAAAGTATCTCCTAGATATCATTGGTTTAGCGACAAATGGCAATAAACAATTTCCTTCTTAGTTTTCAGTCTATTGCCATTTGTCGCTAAACCAATGATATCTAGGTGATACTTTTAATTGTAATTTATTGATACATTATGTTTATTAGCGCAAAATTAGTTTTATGTAATCACGCTATTGTTATTTTATGTAATTAAGCTATTATTGGCAAAAGAACGCAAGAAAATTTGAGTTTGCCGCACTAGTGTGACGTTCCACCTTAAGTAAATAATAATTTTATTAGGAACCCACAGCTACGGTGCTACGGCGCTACGGTGCTACGGTACTACGAATTACCGTAGCATTTCATAGCACTCGGAATACACAGCGTTAAGGTTTAACTACACGGAAATGGTTCCTTCCCGCGGTTCATTAAACTTAATGTGGTGTTTGTAAAACCTTTATTGTGGCAATATTGTCCCCACAAGTGTTCGTGAGAAATATTAAGTTTTCAATGCCCGTCTGAAGCAATTTGCCGTGCATTTGCGTGTAATGTTGCATGAAACTACGTCTGGACTCTGGACTCGTATGCTTCGATCGTGGGTGAACCGAACTAATGTTTTCTTTTTATAAGTTAAGAATAAAACAAAAACATTCTTATGACATCAGCATTAACACCCTTTTTCCCATATCATCATTATGATATCAAATTATAAATATGCATTGCTTATCATAAGAGCTCACAATACTTAAAAATTGCTGGGGTTAGTAGTGTGCAAGCACTACTGTGTTCCAGTTTGAAGCGCATTTGTAGCTAGTGAAATTACTGGACAAATGAGACTTTATGGTCTGATTACACAGACTAGTAATCTTATTACTATACTGTGTGAAGTCTCAGGACGACATGCGCAGTGCAGTGTCACGCAAAATTATTAATAGTGTTCCGAGTGATACTGCAATCTGTTATGGGCAGCTGTGACGCTTAATATCAGGCGAACGTCACGTCATTCATTTACCTAAAAAAGAGATTAATTTATTTAAAGTGAGTAGTTGTACTTGTCACGTATTTATTAAGGTTTATTCAGAAAAAATCAGATTTAATTAAGTAACTAAAAACAGATTAAGGTAGAATAATGAGAAATTCAGAATAAGCATAGCCAATGATAAATTAACGTGTAAATACAAAACAAAATAAAAGAACTAGACTTGGGCGTGACATTAACCCAACTCTGAATACTTGAATAGCTCTTTCAGATTCAGGTATTCCTTCATTCCTTCCACAGATTACATACATGGTATAATTAATTAGCTATATACTTAGTCCGTTCTTAAAAAGAAGACCATGTCCGTCTATGGCAAACCTTGGACTATGGCAAAAGTTTTTGTTAACTTTTAGAGGGTGAAAACCGTTTGGCGCCCGAAAGGCTGAAATGTAGGTAAATTCGCTTATAGACTCTATTGTCTCTTTCATATGTGTGGAGAGCAGAGCGACGGCAATAATATTTTTAAATACCAGGACGGTCCTCTTAAAAGGCAGCTACAACAAAAAAACTTTACTGCATTTACGATTTTAATACCTTTTCATGAATGGAAATAATTGCGATTAATTTTATTTATTATTCATGCGCAGAATTCCGCAAGCCAAAATAGGTAGCTTTGCAAATTTAAGCCTTATTGAAATTTACAATTTTAATTTTATCAAAATGTTTTTTCGCTTTCTTTTGCGTTAAAAATGCGAACGTAAACGCCACAAAAAATACCATTCTAGGCGTTTTTAGTTTAAATGCCCACCAAAGGTTTACGCTAATGGTCTCGGAATTTCTTTTCATGTATTTTTAAGGATTTCTGCAAAAAATAATTGGTGTAAATTTTGAAACGAGCGTTAGAATAGAATAGAAAGAATGAAAAAAGTATTTGCAGCCATCACGACAATATAAAACAGTTACCGTTTTGTAACAAACAGTGCAGTGGAAAAATAGATATTTAGTGTTTTGTTTCTCTCTATTGAGTTTAAATGGGCAAAGATAAAACAAGACAAAACACTGAATAGCTATTCTACTATGTATTATGCAGTGTTTATTAAGGGCTTGTGGTAGGCCAGCGCGAATCCATGCCAAAACCACTGAATAGTTATATATCTAGGCCAAAGCGGGGATGAGTCGGGGGGCCGAGCGGCAGGGGCGGTCTAGGTTAGAATGGTTCCAACGCGTAATAATGTAGGTAATATATTATCACAGTGAATATAATGGTTATTTTAAAAATCCACTATACATAAGCCCTCTCCTCTCTGTTATATTTAGTTTAACTACAACACAAAGTTTCATGACCTTATTTAAAGTATTCATTGAATAATCGCGGTTTATTTGTACGGTTTAGAGGTAACTTTGTTATTTTTTCTATCGAGAAAAGTTTAATCATTCGTCTTTTCACTATACATAAGCCTTAGTATTAGTCCTGAACTTTACCATTATATTCATTTCAAAGTTATTTTTGCGATATTGTTGACAGGACACGGGATCATGCTAAGCCATTTTAAGCATTTTGGCGTTCAGTAGCCTCTTAATAGTAAGCGGGTTTTAAATGCATCGAGTACCTAACCTCCTTTTTATCGAATACTATGGTACGTACCTAATTATAACCTACAACGTAGGCAAGCTTAGTAAACACATCTACTGGTCCAACTCAAGCCATGTGGGCTTACATCAGGAAACGTGCCGTCGAGAGGAAGGTCAAGAGTGGCAACCCTGCATTTGACAGCACGTGACTAATGGCTCGCAAACACCACCAGGTATATACCGACCTGCAGAGTTGTAGACTTGGAACTGGAGCAAACTCTGTTCAACGGTTACGTGACGAATTCTATGCTTATTATTTAAAAGAGATCATTTTCAATACACCTCTATACAACGTTATCCACCACGCAACCCATAAGGGACTAGTAAGAGGGATGGTTAGATCAGGCGTCCGATTCTATCAGGCTTCTGACTACCTTTTACGATTGCCATAGATGTTCTTATGACAACCGGGACCGACGGCTTAACGTGCTCTGCGAGGCACGTTAAGCCGTTAAGATTCTTTAGAAAACCATAAAATAAAATTAAAAAGTTCAGCCAGCACTTCGATGATGGTTCTATGAGTAAATTGGACGTGGTATCCGATGGGACTCTGATTTGGGCCTTTTGAGATTTGATGGCAAAAAATAAAAAAAATGGGTTCCGTTTTGTGGTGTCCGTTGGGAACTGTAACTTGATTGCAGTTTTTAATGCTATGCACCGTGGAATTTATTGCGATATTTTCCTGAAATGGATGTACTCAGTTAATTCTATAGAATGTTTATTTAAAACTAACACAAAAGTACCTATAGTATAAAGCATAAAACTAGGTACTATAAAATTAGTACAAATTTAAATTGTCAACAAAAGTCCTGCGATGTGCAATAATTTGGCACTCCGGGAGAGTGGGGAGGGCGGTGCAAGTGTTTTAGCCGCCACCTACGAAAGATTTTCCCGCTGCGTGTAGCGTGAAATAGACATTTTGGCTAACGGCGAACTATTTTTCGAGGCATTTATATTATTTTTATTTTATAATTTAATGCTGTAAATTTCTTCTATAGCATGGACATACATTTCAGGAAAACATCGAATTCAATTCCACGGTATACATACTTAGTTACAGAAATACAGTAAAGATATTTCATGAGAACACTGCGAAACCCAAAAAAACTTTTTAAATATTCTCCTATCACGTTGCGGTTTTCGTGTGGAGAACTCCTAAGGATGCCTCGTGTAACTCGTGTTCTAGGCGAATGTCGAGAACGTGACCTTTCAAATTGATGAAACAGTTTTTTGGATTCTTTGTTTCTTTTCACTTGTTTTATTTTCTTTTTCTTAACGTCCGAGGCACGTGTGGTTATAGAAATTAACGTGTTAAAAGAACATACATCCTTTTAAAATAACCGGCCAAGTGTGAGTCGGATTCGCGCACGAAGGGTTCCGTACCATACGCTATAAAAACGAGCAAAAAATTTCGTTTGTTGTGTGGGAGCCCCCTTAAATATTTATTTTACTCTGTTTTTTAGTATTTGTTGTCATAGCGGCAACAGAAATACATCATCTGTGAAAATGTTAACTGTCTATTAACTATCACGGTTCATGAGATACAGCCTGGTGGTAGACATACAGATAGACAGACAGACAGACAAACAGACAGACAGACAGCGGAGCCTTAGTAATAGGGTCCGTTTTACCCTTTGGGTACGGAACCCTAAAAAGGAAGACTGCATGACGGCAACGCATTGTTATATCCTCCGGTAACGGTATGACGGGAGCCAGATAAGATATTTTAAATACTATGTTCGTAATCACAGTTGAAATAAATAGACAAGGCAAAACAGCAATTGAGAGAATAGATCCTAAGACCGGCCTCAAGCGGCGCTCGTACTTTCTTGGGAGACGCTTTAGGTGGCCAGCAGTAGACTAGTCACTAGTAAGCTACTAAATATGATTACCAAATGAATATCTGACATTACGTATTTTTCTGCTTTAACACAGATTTTGGCGATCCCATCCAGAAGTTAGAAGATACGTCACATTGCATGCACGCCTGAGATCTCGTCAAAGTACATAGAAGTAGTAGGCTCACTTCAAAACAAGTTTAGACAGTATTTATGTTCATAACGTTTACTAGTCACATCAACAGGTGGAAGAAGTCCTTTGCCGAACATAGAACACCATAAAACACCTCTTGGTACACTTATCATTAAGGCGGGTTTGCCATAAACACACTCGGCAGGCATCTTGATGATAAAAATTGTCAGTCAAAACAAAACAAAACAAAACAAAACAAAACAAAACAAAACAAAACAAAACAAAACAAAACAAAACAAAACAAAAAACAAAACAAAACAACACAACAACAAAATAAAACAAAACATTATCATCATTTTAATAGAAATCTAATTAAAGTCGGCTAATTATATCTTACTAGCGACAATAAACCGTGCTCGGGCATATTTCTATAGAAAATAAGGCTGAATTCCGTTCACAATATCTGCTAAGTACCTACAGCGGGCTAATAAATCATCAGCATATTGCGCTGGCTCGCCCTGAATTTATCTGTAGCCTTGATTAATTACTGGACCATGTCTTGTGGTGCGGAAACTTAATACAGCTAAGTTTGTGCGTAGGTTTACTTATACCACACACAGAGCATTGACAAATATGACGCACGGGAGCGAAGCGAATTTTTTCTTTGTGCTCTGAGTTATATACCTTGATCTAGGCTAGATGGCAGGGAAAGATAGTGGTACGGACGGAACCCTTCGTGCGTGAGTCCCACTCGCACTTGGCCGGGTATTTATACTATAATACATAGGCTTGGGTTTAACCACATTTCTCCTGATGTTAGGCGACAGTATAGGTAGTCGACGATGTAGAACGCTCACCTAAAAACCTGGTCACTCTTCTCTCGAAAACGACCAGATAACATAACTATCCGGACACACTGACGCTGGAAAAGAGTTCCACTCCTTAGCCGTTGGCATTATAAAGAAGTATACGGGCTTCCTACTGCTGGAATACGGGTCTTCTCTCACAGTGATCTAAAGAGTATCTATACTACGAAATAAGACGTATGTAGTCAAGCGTCATTTGTTTTGTTTCAGATAACTCCCCTGTCATCAAAATGGAGAGAAGCAATAGAAAAACGTATTGAAGAAGAAAGAATGCTAACGATTCTTGCTGTGGGCAAAGGAGCCAGAGCCAATCCTGGACAGTTCTGGGACCTCCCTGGCACCTTCCTCTTCACTGTTTACGTTATGACGGCCTTAGGTATATCCCTGTTATGGCAACTGTCATGGGTAGCCGTGACCCATAACAGTTGTTGCGTCTTCCGGTTCATGTCGCCACTCGAGAACCACTATTACTATCCTGTACTCGAGTAGGTACATCACTAACCTTCGGGATAGGGTAGCTACGTCAATTTTCAAAGACGTTCGTCGCGCACACAAGATTTGTCCAGCGTGGTGCTAGTGTTGCCGATCGACAGTCGACTATCGATGATTAATCAATAGTCTATCGATAACCAAACAATCGGAACACTATCGATAGGCTGATCAACAGTATGGCTTTTTCAAATAAAAAATATCGATGGTAAAGTTATCGATGGATCGGTGTTTGGCAACACTATTATGGCCTACACTCTCTTTCTCTTTCTCTCTCTCTCTCTCTTTCTCTGTCTCTCCCCCTTTCTATGAGAGAGAAGGCCCGCATCCGAGCAGTAGGAAGGTATTGGACTGACGATATGACGGTTGGTGGTTAAAAGTGATAAGAATTATGTTCAGAATCACATAATCACGGTTGAAAGGGGGGTGATTGTATAGAACTTTGATTGCAATGCAATAGGAGAAACATTCCTAATTTAAAAACTTCCTTAGTAACTATGCACATAAACCACGTATTGAAACTGTCAAATCCATACAATTTTCTGTATCTATTGGTTGCAATCAAGTTCCGTAATCGCCTAGCTGGTTACAACTGGAAGGTTTAGTACCTACACGAAGACCGGACGACCGGACTCAAGTGGCGCCCCTTGTGACAGGCTTAAGCTTATGTCTAGCACTAAACTACAGTGTAAGCTGTATGATGGTGATTACCAAATTTTAATGGCTGACTCTTCTTATTTTGTTCTCTTCACACAGGTTTTGGAGCTCCAGTGCCACACACTGTATGGGGCAGGTCATCTGCGCTTGTCTACGCATTTGTAGCTGTTCCTACACATATATACCTCAGTAAGTGCTTACAAAACTGTGCGTACCTACATACAAATATAAAAATGGCCAAACAGTATGTACATATAGGTACATTCATAGCTAGACTACAAAAGCTAGGTACCAAAGTCATAGTTTGCCGATTATGGTGCGGCCCATATTACATCGAGTTAAGTCAACTGCGCTTTGGTTTTTTAGAACGCTAATCAACAGCATTTTGCTAATTATAATCCCTATATATAAACATATTACCTCAGGCGCGGATACAGGGGGGTGCAGGGGGCGCGCGCCCCCTCCTTGGCGCAGGCAGTCCAGCACCAAGCGCGGTAATTAGCTAATTTACCAGGAAGATATAGGTGCATGGAATTCATCATTTAAAGAAAAGAGCACAAATTGGTCTTTTATCGTATACTTATGTGTTTTACCACCATATCTCCAAATTCCTCTCTTGGACTCCCCTACTTTAATGATTTGTGCGCCCCCTCCTTGAGAAATTTCTGTATCCGCGCCTGTATTACCTACATGTAAAAGCATAACGTTATCAAAGTCAAAAAATGATTGCAAATAAACTATTTTATTACTTTTTCAACACATTTGCTCAAAAAATGCACTTACGAAGCCTGTATACATTGTTCGAAAGTTAAACATTACGCACCATACAACGAAGCGTGCGGTAAAATAGGTACTCTCACCTAAGTACCTATTTTACCACATCATTCCTTGTATAGCGCCGTGCGTAACCTTTACGGTTTTTTTTTAATTTCAATAAATCATATAAAAGGATTTCACCAAGGAGTTTCACAGTACGAGAATAAATAAGCTGAATGATCGAAACTCCTTGGAAGTGATTTTGCTCAATACGTTTGTCTCACTTTAATACTAAAGAGAAAATGAAACTAAAGATGTAGTTCTAATTTTCACCACACGCACGTGGCGCCATTAGCATTGTAAATGCGCGCCATTTTAACCCATTTTCATATTAGTTAGATAAGGAACGTCAAAGGTTGTTTGTTGAGACTTTCCCACTAATAAACGAAAGTTTGTGATTTTATCTATTGTACTGTTTTCTCGCGAATGTGTTGAAAAACTTTGTATGATACACGTGCGGAAATTGTTTTCTACAAACTCGTGACTATGGTAAGCCCTCGACTTCGTCTCGGGCTTACATTCGTCTACTCGTTTGTAAAAACCAACTTACCGCCCTTATATCATAAATAACTATTACAACTCAAATTCAGTATAAGTACTAAAAATTATTTAAATCAATGATCAATGAAGGAAATAAACGCCTAATAATATATCTGCTTGTCAATTTATCTATTTTTGGCTTTTACGCCAAAATGGCTAAACCAATTTGGATACAATTTTGCGCACAGACTGCTTACTCTAGCTAAGATTAAAGGATGCTTTTTATCCCGGAAAATTCCCGCAGAATATCCAATTGAAGACTAAAGTATCGCTACAATACAATTTGTACTGTACAGCGATTCATTTTAGGTCTTCATTTGAATCGCACTAAGAGATGATGGTATGGCCCCTGATCTCTTATCTCTTTGTCTCTCATAAACATAGAATGCTTTTTATTCATTGAATGGCGTGACGAGCTAGTCGTTAGCCTGATGTTAAGCGTCACGGCTGTTTTTTTTATATGTGTCGACATTTCACACAGCGCCATCTAGCCCCAAACTAAGCATAGCTTGTACTATGGGAACCAGATAGCTGATAGAATACTTAGATACTTTTTGTTTGTAAATACATAATAGAATGCAATATAACACCCAGACACAGAACAAACATCGATGTTCATCACACAAATGTTTGTCCTGGGTAGGAATCGAACCCACAACCTATAGTTCAGAAGGCAGAGCTACTACCAACTGAGCTAACAGGCCAGTCGAATTACTCAACGCAAATGATTATTTTTACAATTTCAATACTAAACTATAAGGTGACGGATGCCTGTGTTCAGCCCCTGCCCGGTGACACTGTAAAGGTCTGTAGAGACCAACAGCATTAGCCCGTTCAAAAAAAACCCTGTGTTCAACAGCGGATGTCTTCAGGCTGATTATGATGATGATGATGATGATGATGATGATGATGATGATGATGACGTACTACTTAACTTACTCAACTCATTACTAAACCTTCTTACTACCAAAGTGGGTACCTTCATACATATACCTACGTACGTACCTATATTAACGTAAGCGGTTATTTTCTCTATGGTGTATTCTTGCAAATAAACAAATGATTTATGATCATGTCTTTTATTTCTGTCGCAGTGGTAAATGCGAGCACGTGCTTCGTTGTGAAATTGGAAGCTTGCTGCTGTAGAAAAAAGAAAATCTGGACAGCAACAAATGAAGTAGGTGAGAAAAGAACACTGGAAAATAAGGCAGGTGAGGCGGGTGTGATGTGTGTGACCAGTGAAGTTGGCTATGGCTAGTCATATGATGTGTTTTTAACCATTGGTTACCTTAACTATTGGTGAAAAACCTCACCTGAGTGGGTTTTTTGATCCATAGTTAACGTAACCAATGGTTGAAAATTCTAACAAATTTTGACCTTTGGTTAGAATTTGTTAGAGTTTTTAAACATCGGTTACGTTAACTATCGGTGAAAAAACCCACCCTAAGTGTGTTACAATAAGGCGGGGTGTGCTGTAGACCCCTCACTTTCACAAATACGGTTTAAGGGTAAGTTACCTGACAGATTCGAGAAATACCTAGTAATTTTATTTTAATTTTCGTACTAATGTAAATAAATAAAATACAATAAAAGAAAACAACGCAAACTTTTATTATTCCTTAGTTGTTAAACTGTGTAACTGCATGCGGAATTTTCTTTTATTGGACAGATTCTCAAATGGACGATGTATTTTTACTATAATTAGGCACTATATGTAGGTATGTATGTACCTAAATGTACTACCTAGCTACACCTACATTTCATTTTCTACATAACTTTTGACGCCGTCTGGAAAGTTTCTTCCATAATACCGCAGAGCCTAAAAACGTTTTCAAATAATAAGCTTGTGTCGTGCTATTTTTTTATTGCATAAATTAATAATATTCCTCAAAAAATAAACAGTCGTGAAAACAAAAATTAAATATCTCAAAAAATTACAAAGTTACAAACATTTTAAAATACAGGAATAGAAAGAGATAACTCAAACATACAGTGACGTCACTCTTGCTCCTTCATAGTACCTCATTACTAAGCTGTGGTGGCTTTACATACAGTCTCTTTGAGATGTGACTTCACCACGTGCGTTTTCATAGTAACTGTGGGGAATCTCCTGTTTACTCAAGAAAAGGACAGGCGATGCCCCCTCCAGAAACTTTAAAAGCTTATTACTCCTTGATTTATTTACCGATTTTACTTATTTTTTCAATTATTGCATTCATTTTTAACCTACTTTATGAAAATAATATTTGCTTGTTTATTTTTATTAGCATGCAACTAGCCTATTAGTACAACAACAATTTAATATTAGTTCCTTCCCCTTAACAATAGCAGTAAGTTGTTTACACAGCTTGGCAGTGAACATCCCAGTGCGAAGATTAAACCGGGCATTAAATAAATTAACTACAATACCCGTTCGCTGCCGGGCGATAACGTCGCTAACTGCCCGTTAAGCGTTCATTAGCCGTAACCTACGATTTAATACAACGTTTACCCTAACTGTATTGGAAACATTGGTTTGGTTTAGTCTTTTGCAATGTCACTGATGTGAATTTTGAGGTTAACTTCTTCTTCTTCTTCTTCTCGTGTAGACAAGTGGTCAGCTCTGGTGTCAGAATTTTTAAGCCGCCCGAAGGCCTCTGACTTGGCTTAACGACTATTGTCTTAAGACTACAGCCGGGACTGACGAGGTTAATACCTACCTACCTTTTTTCTCATTTCGTGGATGGCACGTAGAAAATCGGCAAAGGGAATATAAAATACCTATGGGCAGCAACGCTTACCTGTACCTTATCACTGCCGAGAGCTAACATATTTTATACATTATTATAACTTTTTTTTTTTTTTTTTTTTAATTGCCTTTATTACTCAAGCTAACTACTACTTATTATAACTAAACGTTAGTAGGTACTTCAAATCACTCTTAATACGAAAGTAAAATTTTTCGAAAATGGAACTTGAAAGACTGAGCGATGGTTGCCGAGCGGTAGCGTGTGCGCTGGATTCGATCCTCGGCCACCAAACCACCAATCCACCAATAAATTATTTACGTATAGTAAGTTACGTGCAGTTTTCGATAACATCGCTCCGTCACAAAATAGAAAAGGTACCTATTCTATTTTGTGATTCGGTGCCTCGAAGAGCACGTTTAGCCGTCGGTCCCGGTTGTCATATGAACATCTATGGCAATCGTTATGGGTAGTCAGACGCCTGATAGAATCTGACGCCTGATCTAACCATTCCTGTTACTGGTTCCTTATGGGTTGCGAGGTCAGATGGCAGTCGCTCGTGTAATTCTGGTAGCTCGCCACTACAAGTTAGATTGGGAGCCAACCCCAATAACAAATGGGAGAAGGCAAACAGGATGATGATGATGCAATTTGAAAGACTCATATCAACATTATTATTACCAAAACCAATGATGAGTCACGTTTAGAATTTTTAGGACAATGCCTAATTATATTGTAATTTATTTAATGTCATTAACATGAAGAGCTAGTCATTCTCCTGATGTTCAACGACACGGTTCACACTGAGACCACAGCCACTCACTGAGATAACGAGATTAAATCAGCAACTTTCTGCAACGAAGATGCGAATGAGATGTTTTTCTTTTCAGAGAGTCAGAACTGCAGTAGAAATTCAGAGTTAATGAAATCCTCGAATCCGAAGATCATTCGAAAGAAACTATTGGTGAGTAAACTAGGTAAAATTGTACATTACAAACTATAATAATACTTACCTAATCTTATATAGGAATAGGTAGGCATATAAATAATACCTATATAGGTAAGCCTTACTTATCTAATATTTACTTGCCTCCTAGCTTGCTTATGTATAGGTACCTACTCTAAGCTTGCCTCTTACTTTTAACGGCTGAAGCTTTATACGAAGAGGTCGGTAGAATTGACAGCCTGAAGCTGTTCATGAAAATATCACTGTTTTGCATTAACACAAATTATATTGTACCTATATTATTTTGTAAGTACCTATTTACTTACGACTGAGGTTATACCTACTATTATTTATTCTGGGACTGAGGTGAAGCATTGGAATAACCTATGGAGCAATCTGTGTGCAAAATTTCACCCTAATCAGGGCAGCCATTTTAGTATGAAGCCATGTAAACTGACAAAATTTTCACTTAAGCATAAATTTTAATAGGTAGGTGCGTACATTAAGAGCCCTTTTTTTTTGAGGGGGGGGATATGCCTTCGCACTTCCCTGCCACCACGGGGGTGATGGCAGGGGGTATGTGGGACTTGAACCCACTAAAACCCCCCCGTGATCCGTCCGCCGCCGGAATGGGGCGAGATAGGGTCGCGCTAGCATTCACTATCTCGCCCCGGGTACATTAAGAGCCCTAACTCAACGAGATGCCATGGCGTCGTCACCGGCTACGCAGCCATGGCTACCTCTGGCTACCTTCGATTGCCAAGTGGAGTAGCCACAGTAGCTAATCTTTCTGTATCAAAACTATTTTTTTCCACAAAACATGTGTGCGCTGTGCGTCCGTCTTGGCGACCGGTTGAGTGAGTGGGACGCAGCTTGCTCGTGTACATTTTATTAACGACGTCGCCAGTGTGCCAAGTAACCACTGTCCAGTTTCCACTTATTGCCCGTTGGTTGTGGCTGCGCAATGCGCTTCCAAATTGGTGACGTTGCCAAACCGTTGCCAAGTGAGTTAACTGCCATACATTTCAATACAAATTGTTTGGATACGTAGCCGGCGACGTCGCCATTGCATCTCGGTGGGCTAGGACTCTAAATGTCAAAGAAACTGCCGCTTTGAAGTTAGTATATAGATAGGTAGCTATTGCGCATGTAGATTGTAGGCGTACCGTGTACTACTTTAAAAGCTACTGGGCTGTAGCCACTAAGATTCGTTGCCATCACTATAAGGATTTACAGAGTGCACTGTGCGTGGTTTGTGCGTGTCGCTGCGTGCCGCTGGCTGCGGTAATGTACTACGCGTGCGGTGCGGTTGCGTTCGGCGTTCTCCGCGACCAGCCGCCCGTTGATACGCTTATGTTCCCGCTCGAGTTCACCACTACGGGGGGACTGGAACAAGTAAGCACTTCAACTGCGCTTGCACCAAACTTTAAAGTGCTATGTTCATTTGTTTTTCGTATAAAATTCCTTAGGTAGTAGAGGTAGGTACGGTTCTAAGGTTCTTCTGCGGTTGCCTCTCGCCCCGCAACTTTACCTTTCTGTTTCCCTTTGTGAGTTTTCAGAGATAAAAGCTCATCATTATTAGCCGGTAGATTTCCAATGATTAAATGATTACGATAAGGGACTGAAAGGTTCTCGAGTGGCGCTGGCGACCACGGACCGGCAGACGCAGCATAAACCGGCCCCGAGCTAGGTGAACCGCCGATCGGTCAAAGCTGCGGGGAGCCATTGGATGCAAGAGACAAGTAGCCGCTCAAAGTGGCGCTCTATGGTCCTCCATAGAGCGCCACTTTGAGCGGCTACTTGCCTGATCGACTGACCCTGAGCTGACCTTGAGCCTGATGACGTCCAAACCGTAACTAAGTTCTTGTTTAATAATTGTTAGGTATGTTACGAAACAAAAATTCTCTATCGTCGTAACTAATTACGAAAATCGACTTAATAGCTACGAAAATGGACCAAAACACTGTTTAAAATAATAGACCTCTCAAGGGGAAAAAGTAGGTACCGTACTACTTTTTACCCTTGAGAAGTCTATTATTTTCAGCAGTGATTTAGTGAACCTAGTAGATTTTCGTAATTATTACGACACTTACGACGATAGAGAACTTTTGTTTCGTAACATACCTAACAATTATTAAACCAGGACTTTATACAGGACTTAACTATCCTAATTCCTACTGTTGATTCGGTTGTGGTATTTTTATTTTTTTTAATTTGCCTAGGCTAGCGTTCGACCACCTGATGGGAAGTGACGATGCGGTCGAAGGTGTAGCACGCTTGTCTAGTAATAAATACCTTTAGAGTTCTGTTAATTACTAATTTCACTACCGAAATGCTATAAAAAAAATTGTGATTCTTCTTTACCAAATATATTGTCACGACTGAACTGAACACAATTACGATTCACAGAAGAACTTGGGGTATGTGCAGACACGCGTCGACGTTAATTCGCGTGACCGACTCGCGACTAACTCAACTAAACAACTCTACTCTACCAACTAACTAACTATTTTAAACTCGCACCCCTTTATATAGGTCGGCGCTGGCGTCGGCAATAACGTAAACAACGTGTTTCCCTACGTACCTATTCACTCTTGACTTGAACAACCCCGGGTTGTATTTTTCAGGAAACACCGACCAGGGCAGGGCATTCCACGCTTTTGCAGTTCTTATTAGAAAAGTGTTGTCGAAACGGTTAGTACGTATTGGTGGTATTTCGACCATAAAAGGGTGACGCTTGGCCGACCGCCTGGTAGTTTTATAATGGAAAGGTGCTGGAGGAATTAGGTCATGCAGTTCTTGTGCACGCTCTCCATAGTGCAACCTATAGTAATTGTACCCACCTAAGTAATCTGTGTGCAGAATTTCATCCTATAATCGGTTTTTTTCCGTGAAAGCCTTCTTTAAACCGTACTTTACCAACAGGAACAAAAAAATTTCAGGTTGCAAGCCACGTACGTGTCCTATACGGTCTCTACGTAGAAGGCGCCATGGTGTTGATATCGTGTGCGCTGGCAACACTGAAGAGGCAAAGCACCGCTAGGATCAACTGTGTCGCCGAGAACTATCGGTTGTTCCAAGTAGAACGGCCTTAGAATAAAACTATAATAATGTATTATTCATTAACTCTAAATATAACTAAATATTGTATATAGAGATTGGAGAAAAAAAAGGCCATGGTGGGAATAACATTGTAGGTAGCTATAGCATTTTTAAAAATAAAACGCCTATTTTGCTTCGCCATATTTCCGTTTATCCCCCATGATACTACTTACTTAGCACTACCAACGGCCCTAGCATGGGCAGTAGACAAAATTGTCTTCCCGTTGTATGTCACTTCCATCGTATTTGATTGCTTGTCAAGTGGAGAAAAACAGGGAAAGACAATTTTGTCTACCGCCCGTGCTAGGGCAGACCGTCCGTGCTAGGGCAGTTAGCGCTATAGGAAATTTCTGTCTCCCGTGACACAAGTAGTGCAATGGCAAAAACACCTTTTCCCTTGACACTACTTGAAATCCCTATTCTAACCGGTGCGTTATTCGTACCGTTGTGGGTCGCGGTAAATACCGCGCGGGATTCTACGCGGTATTTTGTTTTGAAGTTCCGCGGCTAGAGCGAAACTTGAGCGTAACTTCATAGAAAATACCCGGGCGGGATCCCGCGCGGTATACCGCTACCCACAAGCCACAACGGTACGAATAACGCGCCGGTTTGAATAGGGCTTAAAGCAAGTGATCATAATTTTTTTGTACCAGTTCGAATCCTAGCTCAAGCAACGTAACATAAACGTTGGCATATTTTTTTTTAAATAAACTTTATTAGTTCTATTCAGTATATATTATTTCTGTATTCAATATTTCCAATTTTTCAACCTGCATAAATTACCTTTAAAATTGTAATTGTAATTGTTTTTGTAATGGTATTGTCTAGATATCTCGATTTCTATGGTTATATAAGTCTAATATACAATTTTATGTGTTACCTAATATTATATGTGGGTTAGGGTCAATTCAGACAGAGCAGCAAAATGCTCGAGCACTTTTTAAGTGCTGTTGGAATATCAACCTTATCTCGTTTAGACAAAGCTGATAATAGTATACAACATTAAAATCTTACCTATTTTAATGTTGCATACTATTTTCAGCTTTGTCTAAATGGATTAAGGTTGATATTCGAATAGCACTTAAAAAGTGCTCGAGCATTTTGCTGCTCTGTCTGAATTTACCCTTATTGGTGGGTTATTAAAACAAGTACATAAATAAATTGGTTATTTTATTTACCTACCAAGTCCTACACACTAGTTAACGGCTATTTACAGCTTTGATTCCTTTAAATCCATGCATTAGCAAAATTTCAATTAAATTTGAGGCAAAATTATAACTAACATCAAAAAATTTAAACCAAAATGTTCATTATTTACCATACAATATTATCACAGAACAGTAACGAAACATTGGTACAGAGGAATTACCATTCTAGGTAAACTTTCACACGTCAGGACAAAATTACAAATGTCACAGTAATTGTGAATTTTAAAAACTATAAATTGGAATAATTGGCTACAGCGACAAACATTTCGTCTCTTTTCTAGAACCGACTGGCTTTGAATTATGAGGTCTTACAAAGTAAACTAGGTTTTATGACCATTGCAATAAGGGCGCTAGTTAAAAAAGTAATAAACATAAACTTAAAAAATGTGTTTTAATATTTGATTAACGAAAAAGGTGTCTTGTTTCGTTGACAAAACACTTGAGACAATTAAAGGTTCAAAGACATATTTTAAGTTTTTATGAATAAGTCGGTTAGAATTAATCATCATTACTTTATTCATAAAAGATTTTAAACTAAAATAAACATTTCTAAAATTTTGTTTATTAAGGGGTAACGTTACACTCGCGCGGGAAATTCAAATTTTCTTGCGTTCTTTTGCCAATAATAGCTTAATTACTCAACGTGATTAAATGAAAAACTAATTTTGCGCAAATAAATATAATGTATCAACAAATTACAATTAAAAGTATCACCTACTTATCATTGGTTTAGCGACAAATGGCAATAGACTGAAAAACTAAGAAGAAAATTTTGTCGCTAAACCAATGATATCTAGGAGACACTTTTCATCGTAATTTGTTGATACATTCTATTTATTTCCGCAAAATTAGTTTTCATGTAATGACGTTGAGTAATTAAGCTATTATTGGCAAAAGACCGCAAGAAAATTTGAATTTCCCGCGCTAGTGTAACGTTACACCGTAATGGGATATTTAGTACCATATAATTTATTTGTTTCGAGTTGCCGATATTTCGGTACTGTTACAAGCACCATGATACGGTCAAACTAAAAATCTTGCGGGTAGATGATAATAAGATAAATAAGTAATAAATATTACCATTACATTTATAGTTACGATAAATATTTTAAAATTTTTGAATTAGCGTCTAGCACAAGTTTATTTCTTTAGAGCTCATATCAAAGCCAGTAAGAGTTTTTAGCCCTTGCTCCTATTAGATTCTTTGACCAAGTCATCATCCTGGGTCTCCGGCGCTTCGATGGATTTCTTGTCTTTCAGCGCTTCTCTGACCGCGTCCACTGTGCTCTGTGGTTCGCCGACCGACACCTTCTTACCTGTGGAGACGTTTTATGCACCTAAGTAACTGGTATCTAGAATCCATAGTTACTCAACTTCAACTTCACCTCTTGGTTAATGGCCTCTATGGTGTTGCCATCCCACCACAATTCTGCCAATGTCAAGTAATGACCAATTTTAAGGTGGAACGTTTCACTAGCGCGGCAAATTCAAATTTTCTTGCGTTCTTTTGCCAATAATAGCTTAATTACTCAACGTGATTACATTAAAACTCATTTAGGTGATACTTTTAATTGTAATTTATTGATACATTCTATTTATTTGCGCAAAATTAGTTTTAATGTAATCACGTTGAGTAATTAAGCTATTATCGGCAAAAGAACGCAAGAAAATTTGAATTTGCCGGGCTAGTGAAACGTTCCACCTTAATGGCCTCTATGGTGTTGCCATCCCACCACAATTCTGCCAATGTCAAGTAGTGGCCAATTTTAAAGGTTTTAATTGACAGATCTAAAACTCCTGATCTTTTCAAATAGAAGGCAATGTAAGAGACGGATATATTTTTAGTAAATGGGGGCCTTATCTACCATTGACTTAACATAGGCAATTTTACTAACTTACTGCCGCGGAGAGCCGATGGATGCGGGAGGCGAGCAGCCGCTCAAGGTGGCGCTCTCTGGGGGAGGCCTATGTTCAGCAGTGGACGTTTTCAAGCTGTTGATGATGATGATGACTGCAATTTACTAGGTAATTCGAAATAGACGATTTATTGTTCTACGAACAATTCATTTTGAATACCAAACTGATCTATGTAATGATACGAACAAAGCTAAATTCTATTCCACCTACGATGAGTTCTTTACTACGAATTGAATTTGAGATATTCTAGTCTATTGCTAGCGTAGATGTGAAAATACAACAACTGTGGTCTAAAACAGGACCTATCATTTATCGAAGAATAACTTACAAAATAAATGCTTCCTTTTGCTTTAGACTGTTTCACCTATGAAAATGAAACATATCTTTAGATTAGTTATCTAGCCATAACCTATAATCATATGCGAAAGCAGTAAATCCTTCTTATATTTGTTCGAAACAGCTACTTTTAAGACTGAAATAGGTATAATAGTAAATTCTATTTTTCTGCACTTTATGACTGTGTCAACGTGAGGTCTTAGCTTCCTATGGTACAGGTAGGTAATATATTCTAACCTCACATAGGCATAGCTACCATCATACGGGTGACTAGAACTCACGGAATGAATCATCGGTACTATCGTTACCCTCAGAATGCCTGGTTGCCTGGGGCGTCTGGCACTGAGTCTATATTCAAAGATTGCTACATATTTGCTACTATATATACAAAGCTGAAAGTTTAATTCGTGAAAGTAGCAAATAGATAGCAATTATTGATGATACAAACTTTTGGAAAACCTGCGCCCTTCATGCCAAACTAAGTGGAAACCAGCCATCCCGATATCAGAATGGCTGGTCAATTTATTTATCTAATTTCTCAAAATTTATCATAGGTAGGAATTATTTAGGAAAGGTAGCAAATAGGTAGCCATTTTTGAATATACACTCAGTGCCAGACGCCTCAGGCAACCAGCCATTCTAACGTTAACGTATTATCTCGACCCCGATTCACAAATCCTAAGTTAACTGATTCTGAATCTGTCCGCTGGTTAAAACTTATCATGTTAGATCAAGTTCTGTGCTTTCAGAGGCTAACCCGCTTCTCCATTCATTATCCCAGCGAAAATAATTGTATTGGAAGAAACTTTGACTCCACTAATCTGCTCTGGGTGTCTAGCAAGATACCTTTCTTTTAGCGTTAACGCCAAACGATAACTCAAAATGTATGGGAATGACACTATCTATGAGATTAGCTGCGGAAAACTTTTCCGCAGGTAACGTCATTCCCATACATTTTGAGTTATCGTTTGGCGATAACGCTAATGGAAAGGGATCTTTGCTAGAACCTGGTATAGATCCTAATTCACGTCTTGAGTTTGAATCCTATTCCCTTGCTGTTACGATTTATTTTAATTTCTAATCCTCTACAGTCTAGGTCTATAGCATGATGGTGTGAGGGAAGCCGAAAGGTTACAAAATGAAACGACAGAATCAATTCAATCAATATATTCACGTAAATATTTACAATAACGTTAATACTACATCTACGACCATCACACTATATACCTATTTAGCCTTTCATAACTCTTTCGTATGCAACTCACGCTAAATGCTCTGTCATAAAATATATTATAACTACCCGCGGCAGTAATAACGGTCGGAAAATTACGTCTATATTGCTTACTCTCTTTAACACATAGATTTAAACGTCAATGAGAGCGAGATAACACAAATCAGTCGTAGTTTTCAGCTCGTCCGTACTGTCGCGGGTTATACAAAAACTATTTACAACAGTTGTTCCCGTTTGCACAAAGTTAGGACACGCAAAAATAGTTCTGCTCATAAAATTGTAGGCAAAAATGGAGTCCCTACCTAAATTCTGCACTCTCTGGAGACTTCCGTGGTAACAAAAAACGAAGGCTCCATATTTGCTCACATCTCCATGGTTCTGCTAAAGCCTCTACTTAAAAACTCTATTTGATTTTTGTTTTGCGAATTAGTGAATCAAAGTATATGAGATCTTATTTTTGTTTCTTTTTTTTTTGTTGTTCAATATCAATACAATCATGTATTTCGTAAGTATGTCTCAATTTTATTAAAATTAAATAGAATAACTGCAAGAAGCTGTCCAAAGTGGAAACGCCGTTTATGCTATATTAAACGCGAGATTTACAAATAGGTAACACTTCTAAAACAGTATGATTAACATTTTTGTAAAATATTAAACGAAATAATCTGTAATAATTTAGCATATCGAAAAAAAAATCACATCTAGTATAGTTGATTAAATTAAGCAATGAATATTACACTATTATCCAAGTATAACTTTATGCTAAGGACTTTGGACTACTCGTACACATAAAATTCCACAACCATTCAAGCTTCATACAACTCAGGTTTTTCAGCTTTCTCTCTCTGAATCATCCTTTCGTACCCTAAAGGTCTGTCCATTTCTCTATTCTCCGGCGCGTGTTCATCTACAAACTGATTAAAGCCATAGCGATCATGAGGATCTTGCAATAAAAGGAACAAAGTCCATCCTACAGCCGAGATGAACCCCACTAAAAAGTACGTTCGGTTGTTTCTGTAACTATCGGCCATACTTTCTAAAAACGTCCACGCTTTGGACGTCTCTTTCGTATACTCTGTATCGCGGTTTGTGTGGTGTATCTTTTCGGTTGTTTCAGTTTTTGGAGAGTCCGATTTTTCCGTTTTGGTTATGGGTTCTTCTGTAAAATAAACTTTGTTTGGCGATGGTTCAGACGGGCTCGGTTGCGAGGCGGTCACGTAAAACGGGGTGAAAGAAACCGTGGGGTAAGCAGCTCCGGTGATCGCTTGTCGATTTTTCCTCTTTGATCCATTTAATATGGAGTTTTAGGAAAACTTTCTTCGTAACTCTTCACGAGGTAGGACTTTTCTGCAAAGTTCGTCTAGGTAGGTACCAACGCTTTGCCAGTTGTTCTGCCGCCAAGCAGTAGTGTGCAAGCACTACTGTGTTCCGGTTTGAAGGGCATTGTAGCTAGTGAAATTACTAAGCAAATGAGACTTTATGACATGATTTCACAGTCTAGTAATCTGATTACTAGTCTGTGTGATGTCTCAGGATACGTTCTATTTATTTACGTTAAATTAGTTTTCATGTAATCACGTTGAGTAATTAAGCTATGATTGGCAAAAAACGCGAGAAAATTTGAATTTCCCGCGCTGTGTGAAACGTTCCCCTTTAAGTAACAAAAAGTTATAAAAAAGTAGCAAATATTTCGAATGATATGCATATCCAAAAAGGCTTTTAGGCCTATCATTCGAACACCAAATAACATTCTTAAAAAGTAATTACTTAGATAATATAGTACAATATAGTACAATGAAAAGATCAGCCCTTAATATAAAATTGACGAAAATTGGAGGTGACTTTCATCATTTATATCTTCGGGACGATTTTAATACGCAATTTAAATTTCACTCGAAAAAATTATGAAAATATGAGTCCCATTCCCCCGTTCTATTCACCCCGTTTTATAGTGAATGAGATGAAATGGAATGAAGAGATACTTTGACCAGGCATTATAGTTATTATTTTAGAGATATTAAAGACTGTAAGTTTGAAAATGATGATAAATGAAGATAATACGACAGAACTTATTAGTAGCTAAAGAGAACCTATAGCAACGAAATTTATTTATTTTCCTGAACATAGCGAATCAAAAATAGGGATTACATAAATATTATGACAGCTGTATGATCAACTGCCCGTACTGCCGAACTGGCTGTAGGCCGGCCCTCACTCGGTGGACCGACGACCTGGTGAAAGCCGCGGGGAGCCGATGGATGCAGGAGGCGAGCAGCCGCTCAAGGTGGCGTGCTCTGGGGGAGGCCTATGTTCAGCAGTGGACGTCTTCAGGCTGTTAATGATGATGATGATGTATGATCAACTGATTAAGTGTACAAAAATTGATTTCTCTTGGATTTAGTTTATGTTTAAAACACACAAGTATTTGAATCCTACCAATTATAAATATATATATTTGTGTGTAAGTAAGAATGTATGCATTTTTGTTGCGGCTCTGTAATGGTTTAACGGGTTTTAATACGTAGATACTTTAGTATCTGGAAAAAAGATGCTTGGGGCTATCGTCAGACTCGCTTAAAATATTGTATGAACAACTTTAGACCTTTTCGTAATAGTATTTAAAACTAAAGTTGTAAACCAATGATATTATTATGATACATTAGCACCAAGCAAACCAAGCCACATCATAACAGCCTTCAGACAGCCTATGATGATTCCTGATATACACGGAAAAATATAAACACGAAGTGACATCACCAGTCGAATGTCGATAAGTGTAATTATGATAGTGTTTCGGCTCGATTTTTGATCATTTTCACTCGAGTTTTGATAGTTTTAGCTCGATTTCACATGCATTCGCTTGAGTTTTGGCAGTTATCACTGGATTATTGAAAGCTTTCGCCCGAGTTTAGAATGCTTTCACTCGAGTTGTGATAGTTTTCACTCAAGTTTAGAATGATTTCACTGGAGTTGTGATAGTTTTCACTCGAGTTGTGATAGTTTTAACTTTAGAATGCTTTCACTCGTGTTGTGATTGTTTTAACTTGAGTTTATAATGCTTTCACTCGAGTTGTGATAATTTTCACTCGATTGTTGACGTCATTTCGTGCACATTTCACCGAGAATCGATCTATCATCACCGTGTGTTCTTACCGTCTCTATCATAGGACACACCATGGATTTGTCCTGGAGTATCTTCCTCCATTTCTGCAAAAGCATACATTATGGCCTTCTGCTTTTCGGACAGCGACTTTGGTACCTGGAATTTTCAAATATGAGACACGTTAAAAGGGATATTTATAGAGCACTACACTGTCCACATTATCTACACAAAATTTAGCCCCAAATAATATAACCCACCAATCTTTTAAATGTACCTATTCAGGGTAGAATAACTTTATTATTATGGGTTGTAATAGTGAACAGTTTATAAAATAAACCAGTAGAACTCCAGTAATATGCAGGTTATGGAAAAGGTTTAACACACGTGTATTATGCAGTATATGTATTTATACCTGCATTTCAAAGTGAAAACCAGAACTTTAATATGGATATCTGCACCCCATGTGCATAACTTGTTCAATGTGCACACCTGAATTTAAATGAGCATATTATTATTTGCATATCATTATTATCTGCATTTCAATATGCATAGGTACCTACATTTTAATGTGAAAAGTTTAAAAGTTCACATCTGCACTTTTTTTTATTAATAGGTTCGCAAGCTGGACATTACAGTGTGCATTACATAACCACAAATATTTTTCAATATAGCGGCTGAACGACCTTCTTGATGCGAACACAACCGGCAATAAAGAATAAACACTTCAATATGCAGGTGTCTACATTAAACTGCAGATATGCAGTTTAATGTAGACACCTCAATATGTATACCTGCATTTCATTGTGCATACCTGCATTTAAATATGCATACCTGTATTTTGATATGGACATAGTGATCACCATATCCATGTTGACTGACGCGCTTCATTCCCTTTCGCGAAAGCCGGATTGTGGTATGAGATGATGTGCAAGGCATTATCTGTAATCCAAACATGATATGCTCAGTTAAGTTATACATGGTTTAAACATGAGTTAATAATAAACATTATATAGCGGCGGAATAGTTACTCAGTGTTTTCTCTTGCTTTATCTTTGGCTATTTTAAACTCGACAGAAAGAAACAAAACACAAAATAACTATTCCTCCGCTGCACATGGGGGTTACAGGCATAACTATGATTAGAGTTTATAATCATTTGCTTTGTGTTTCATATAGGGATTGCAATCCGGCGTCATTTTCAATCCGGCCGGATCCGGTCGAAATTATGTCGATCCGGCCGGATCCGGCCGGATTGATTAAATCAGCTTAGTTTTCCCTTTTCGTTCCAGAAAGGACTGTTTATGAGATAACCAAGTGAGTGTAACATAGCAAAAAATGTATATATGTCCAACTACTATGTGTATCAAATTTATTTCCGATATTATAATTAAACAAACCATTAAAAATCTACTACTACAGTGTAACTATATCAAATTTTAACGTAATGTTCAGGATTCCAGTTTTCACAGTTATTTCAATTTTAGTACACATTATTAAATCTAGCAGTTTTCTATTAGTTATGCGGTCATAATTACGACTTTAAATTTATGCTGAGTGACCTATATCATGGCGACACGCAACATTATTTTATTATTATGTATTTATCTATTTGTGGTTTTTTTTAATAAGTATCAAATTTTCATGTTGTAAAAATGTAATGTGTGATGTCTTGAATAAATGTGTTTTCTTTCTTTCTTCTCAGCATAATCAACTTTAGTTAATCTACTGAAATTCACAATAATTAGGTATTTGAACATGTGCCTGAGCATGCTAACAAGTGTCGTTCTTATGACAGAAATCATGATGAATCTATCTAATGAATGGCACAATCATCACAAAAATGCTCTTATAACTTCATCAACTCAAGCTAAGATCAAGTTTAATCATCTTACACACCGATATGCATTTAAAGTAACCTATACTCATGTAGCAGTGCGATTATTTGACCAAAAATTGGCATCCCGGATCCGGTGCATTGGTGCCGGATCCGGTAGACGTAAAATGATGCCGGATCCGCCGGATTACCGGATCCGGTTTTCCGGATTGCAATCCCTAGTTTCATAGTTTTAACTACATTACATTTATTTTATTAATTTATCTACAAATTCAATGTATTCCGATATTAGTCATATTTCAAAGTAATATTTAAAATCGCGCAAATGTTTCCGTACAGATTAAAAAATTGTTTTTTTTATGTAAACTAACGTGACGAGCTAGTCGTTCGTCTGGTGTTAAGCACCAACGGCCGTCCATAACAGATTGCAGTCTCACTTGGAACTCTTAAAGTTTCGCGTGACACTGCGCACGTCATCCTGAGACATCACACAGATACTAAAAAACATTTCTAGATTGTGAGATCAATTCATAAGTCTCATTTGCCCAGTAATTTCACTAGCTATAATGCCCTTCAACCCGGAACACAGTAGTGCTTGCACACTACTGCTTGGCGGCAGAATAACTGGCAAAGCGTTGGTACCTACCTAGGCGAACTTTGCAGAAAAGTCCGACAACCTAGTAAATTGTTTAAACGAAAGTATTTGTTGTATTTGTTTATATTACCTGAATTGTGTGGTCTTCATATAAACCTTGTATTCTGACAGTCCCACCCAGCAGAGCTTGGGAAATTGAAATCTGTAATGAAATTTTTCCAATAAATTAAATAATGTAGGTAGAACAATCATTTTCAAAGAGCTCATTCACAGTTGGATACCCATAGATCCTGATAAATGACATATCTCAGGAAAGACTTGTGACACTAACATGGGCTGAACATGATAAATTCAATAATAGTTTTTTTTAAAAGGCGAACTGATTTTGTGGTTTTTTTATGTTTCCTTCCTCGTTCGTGGCGCCGCATCTTGTGCATTTGCCAGCGTCATGTTCACGAGTCTTCAAGTGTCTTGCACTTGCATATCCTATGGATTCATCGGCTAACTAATTACGTAACTCGCAATCATTGCTGTCAAATGTCACTTTGGCTGAGCAGAAAGCGATCACCGCCTGTCGGACAATCGATGAACTAAAAAGTGCATTATTTTGTTTCCATCTATTGCTGTTCTGTTGCTAGTGGCGCTAGTATCAAAGGCCAAAGTGAAATCAGCAACAGGCGGGCGACTGTGACCGATTGCTAAGTGTTTGCTGTCGCTTTGCTACTGCTATTGCTTTGCTACTGCTGTTGCAATTTTTAAATAATACTACAGCTGGTCTCAACCAATGGGGCTGGCATGGCCATATAGGCTAAAAGTCCCTAAAAAACTTCAGAAAAATAAAGACAGCTTGTCTTGATATATTTTATCCTGAACTTCCAAACTCCTCCATAACATAACGTAATCCCTCCCTCTTTTTCTTTAAGTCAATCTGGTCAGCCTTCAAGGCCAGAGTGAATAGATACCATTTAGATTTACGTGCTCCATCTTCGGCCACAGCGTCGCTTACCCTCAGGCGAATTGGTGGTTAAACATTAATCTATTACAGTAAAAAAAACAGTCTGTGTGTGCGTACATTGCAATCAGTATGCACATCCGGTCCATCACGACGGAAGTACGCAGAGCTCTCAACTTTGAACGTCACAAATATTTCGTTGCTTCCAACAGCCATCCGCACAGTCTGCCCATCTTCTACACCCGCTGGCACTGGCACCGTCACTTTCTTACGTTGGACCTGTCAACAATGGTGTTTATTAATTAATGTGTTGTGTAATTATCTTGTGTTTGAATAATTGTTAAGTATCCCTAACCTACTCACTACATAGTCATCATCATCAGCTTGAAGACGTCCACTGCTGAACATAGGCCTCCCCATAAAGCGCCAATTTGAACGCCTGCTTGCCTCCTGCATCCATCGGCTCCTCGCGCTTTTCACCAAATCGTCGGTCCACCTAGTGCGGGGGGGCCATCATACTACATAGTATACTTTTCCAAAACACAAATCACCGCTTAACTTACTACTAAGTGGAGCCGGCACAACGTCTGACGTCACGGCAGGCCCCGAAAGAGATGGCGGGTTGAACTGGATTATTGAAGAATGGTAAGAAATTGCAATAAACCGTAACATGTGGGAAATGATTGCCTGGCCCCGCAGCAGAGACAAAACTGGCTAAATAACAATCTAGTATTATCTGTGCCCCTGCTGTTTCACCCACTATTTACCGTCTTCGCGTGGCAACTCCTAATTCCTCGATTGTGGTAGTATTAGCAATCTGTGTGCTATAATTTCAACATAATCAGTTCAGCCATTTTTTTGATTGAGAATATCCGGAAGTAAAACGTGTAAGATGCGACCTAACACCGCAGGCGGCTCTTGTAAAATCAAACTTACAGACTGTCCCTTTCCCTCACACTCCACGCAAGGGAATTTGATAAGCATTCGAGTACCGTGGCAGTGTCGACAGGTTGAACGCATCACAAATGGACCTGAAAATGGGCATTTTTTTTAATACTATACTCATTGCATAGCCCACATAAGTTGTCATGCAAAGATATAAATGCCCTAGAGAGTTTTGAATATGAATGTTGATGGCAAACAAAAGGTAGAGGAAGACAGAAAAAACGAAAAATGATATGTGTGCTAAGAGAGTGAATGTTGAGATGACGTCTGTCAGTAATTATTAGAAGGGTAGGCAGATGATGATGACTCATAGCACTCATGGACAGTAATAACAGATATAAAAAACTACCTCTAGAAAATGTCTCCATCCCAGTTCCGTTGCAGTAAGTGCACCGGATGGCCTTAGTTCCGAGTTCACACCGGGACCCCTGACACTTGGGACAGGTGTCAACCACATTGATGTTCACATCTTTGTTTACACCGCGAGCTGCCTCAGTGAATTTCAAGTTTACAATAACCTGGAAATAATTCATGATAAGCTTATATTACTACAAAGTACTTTATCATCATCAATAGCCCGAAGACATCCGCTGCTGAACATAGACCTCCCCCAGAGCGCACCACCTTGAAATGGCAATGGGCAGGATGTAGCCTGCCCATTGCCATTTTAACTTGCTAATTCTAAGAGCTATATTGGTCACTTTAGTTCTCCTGCGGATCTCTTCGTTCCGGAGCTTATCTCGCAGGGAAAACACTGAGCATAGCAAAGTACTTTATATTACGAAGCTATTCCACATGGTGCCTTTGAGACAGGATTCTGTGACATAAAATGTAATCAAACATAAGCTTATTTGATATATTAAAAAAACAGGAGCTGTCATAATTCAGTCCAAATGCATGGGTCAAATGTCATGCCATGTAAAAACCTTTTTAAAATGATGAACCGCTTAGCAGATGAAGATTGTGGTCCGGGTTAGGATTATAATGAATGAAATAATAGTGCAACATAAATTTTTCTGATATAGCTCTTAGAATTAGGAAGTTGAAATGGCAATGGGCAGGCTACATCGATCATAAAACTGACAACCAATGGGGACGATAGGTTCTTGTGGCAACCACAAACCGGAAGACGCAGCATAAGCCAGCTTAGCAAAATTCTAGGAACCACCTGCTTACTGGGTTAATTTTTTTTTCTTTGTCAATACACCCTGATCTACTTCACCAAATCAATAGTATCGCTATTGTGGATTTTTTACCTCCTGAGCACCACCAAAACCAAACTGACTCTCAGCAAAATCGCTAAAAGCTTCACTTTTGAAGCCTGCATCTCCAAATATCTTTCGGAACAGCTCTTCAGGGTCTATGGTGGATTTGTATTGCCATTGGTGGGTGAAGCCGTCAGTGCCACTTGGACCGCTGCCCATACCCATCTGCTCCGATGTGGTGCCAAATGTGTCATATTGTTTACGCTTGCTCTCATCAGACAGTATCTGAAACATTAGAAACATATTATTCCACCTTACTAATGAACATGTGTGTAAGGGAGGAACAATTATTTTGTCTTTGTAATTGTTTCTCTCTATCGACTTTGAAATAGGCAAATATAAAACAAGATAAAAACTGTCTAGCTATGCAGAGTTTATAATAAAAGGGGAATTATGTACTGTTCTAAGCTTTAACTATTTTGTGGAATCTGTGTGGCAGCTTCACCACAAATTCTCCAATTTTGTGCACTATGATAGATCAGCAAACAAAGGAGATTGATCAGAAAATTTATATTTATTTATTTTGTTTAGTTTTTTGTATAAACTTTATTAAATAAGTACACAACATTTTCATAATGTTAATGAATGAAGTGGTGACTATTACGCTAGTCATACACCTGATGATAAGTGTACTTTTTTATTAATAGCCCAGAAGCATCACAGATAATACCGGTTACATTAGGCAGAACATGAAATACTGCCAATAATAAGTCTCAATACTAAATACATCCTTATATAAGAGAGACACAGCTAGCGTTGAGTTATGGCCTCCCAAACAGTTGCAGTGCCAATCAGAACTACATACAAAGTATTGCAAGGCACTGCACTGCACACAACATCCTGAGACATCAGTATTCAAGATTACTACACTGTAAAATCAGGTCATATAGTCTCATTTGTCTAGTAATTATACTAATTGATAATTTCAGTAATTTTGTTTGAAATTCTATGTAATACTTATAGTACCAACTTGTAATTACTGCATGTTTCTAATGAACAAGCTCCACATACCTCGTAAGCTTCAGATACTTCTTGGAATTTCTTTGAAGCCTCTGGATCAGATTTGTTTGCATCAGGGTGATACTTTTTAGCAAGCTGGTAGTAGGCTTTCTTTATATCTTTAGCTGAAGCGTTCTTGGCTACACCCAGTACTTTGTAATAATCAGCTCGGGCGTTTAAACTGCTGCTTGTGTGAATAAATCTTTGCCTGGGTCCTGCATTATCTATTGACATGAGATATTGAGGTTATATTTCATAAACTATCCTGACAATTTCGTAATATAAAAAAAATCTTATTATTAATTTTTCTTCTGTTGCTACGGAGTTTTAAAAACATGTTAATTGATAGATTATAATAACATAAACCGGTGATGTAATGCAAGCATGTAGAACTTACAGTTTTTATTGACAAGCGAAGCGACGGATAGAACAGGACCAGACACAAACCGATCACAATTGTTGCACTTTTTATGTGCAAACCGATACGGTGTTTTCGATAAATTGCTAGTAAAAACGGCACTAAGAGTTTTTGGGTTTAAAAATCCTAGAACACTCCGTGTCGGAGCCATTTTAGAAAAAAAATGACATATGATTGACATAAGACATTTCCCATTTTTTTGACAACTGAAGAGCGATTGAATGAATGAACACAATTGAAGATTAAAAAAGTCCTTATGGTTTTAGTCGATTACTGGGAAACAATTTATTGACATCCTTACGCTTCCGGTGTGGCCATTAGCTTAAATAAAAAAAATTATATTTAGTATTTCATTAAAATCTAAAATGTTTTTCGACTAACCAATCACACACAAAGACACGATAGAACAAAACATTATGAAGGTTTATTTTAATTTTAATAAAGAATTTGGGCACACTCCCGACAGTATTTAATATAAATTCTGTGTTATTATATTCACTAATTACCTGCCATGTTTTAGGTTGTTTATTGATAAATAATATTAGTTTTTAGCTTAGAGTACACAGATATATTATAAATATTATTATTAAATATTCGTATTCAATAAAAAATGAATCCATGTCTGTGGTTTTGGAAAGCGTTGCGATCTCTCTCGACCCTCGCTCACTAACATGGTTTCAGCAATCTACCAAAATAGTAGATATTTCATAGTTGAGAGCAACATTATTTTCCAGGGCAACGGTAGAATAGAGAATTTATAAACAAAAAGCACAATTTTGGAAATGTGAATAAAACAACCAATTTTCTGTTAAATGTTATAAATCTGTCTTGGTTCCACGCTGTTTACTGACCATTTATGTTCCGGAAGCTAATGATCGATTAGATTGAACAATGGCAAAGAAATTAAACATTGCAAGAATCGAAGTACAAGTTAGTAAACATTTTCTAGGAAATAAATAGTTTTGCATGATAACACCGTACCAAATAATGTTGCTGAAGGTTGATTACAATAGCCCACACACTTCTTAATATATTCGATTTGTTCTGCAGAAAATTATAGATCAGCAAAAAGAGCAAAAGATGAAACAAAAACGCCAGAGCTCTGGGATGGTTCAGGCCAACGACCTAAGGGTTGGGTCCGCAAAACGGCCAATATCTGGTTCGCGATCTCGAGAGCTTCACGGTGAATACAACTTACCGTACTACCTTCAGCGGTTACTTAATTAATCAATGTTTAGCTATCATGCATGGATTTCTCAATATATTTTTTGTTATGCGCATTTCTTTTCGTTTCATGGCAGGCTATGATGGTCCGATGCAATTTCTTATGTCTCCAGTGAATCCAGACCAAGTAATACCCCTGCAGACTAACAGGGTATCAACCTATGACGGTAAGCAGTGTCGCTTACAGACTGATATTTATGATTTTTATAGCAGTATCACCTGCTCAGCGTAATCTACAGATTAATTTGTAAAGGAAAAATTTGAATCACGAGCGGGACTTGAACCCGCATCCATCCGTCCCTAAAGCCGGGACATGCTTTACTTAAGCTACCGTGACAAGTGGTCTCGTGTCCGAATTTATCCTTCACCTTCCGCTCGTGATTCAAATTTTTCCTTTACAAATTAATCTGTAGACTGACTGATGCTTTTTACACTAATTATTTTCACAGCATGTATTGATGTAGGTACAACAAAATGTTTTATTAGTCATTGTGCTTATTCAACAAATTTTTCCTCTTCTTATCAGTCCTGTGACACTATACAACATGGGAACAAATAATTTAGTTGTTTTATGTTTACGGTACACCACTGTACATTGCTACAAATAAAAAAAAGTATTACATTTTAAACTCTCTATTGAATTGTTACTACATTTGAAATGCAGTTTCATGGTAAGTTTGTTTGTAATTTAAGTGATTAATGTTTTAATTGTGTATGCCTTAATATTCAATTTATGAAAGTTTTTATTCCTTACAAACCAGATGTTATTCTACATAGATTAAATCCAAAACTTATAACTTGATATATTCAAAATAAATATCACTGTATGTACTACTCAACACATACTTACCATATTACTTTAAAAAAAAGTAAAATGATCGGTTTTAATCGGCTATTACAAACTCATTAAAAAGGAGCTCTTATTTTTATTACAACACACAAATTTCTGTGCTTAATTTTTAAAATTAATAATATCATTGAAATCATATCAATCAATTTACAGAGCTAGGCAATCAAATAGAGGTGCTAACAGTGGATGATGCAGACCACAGTGGTGAAGAAGATGATGAAAGTGTGCCTGTTAGCAGTGTGAACAGAGATGCAAGTGCTGATGATCTGTGTGCTGATGCAGCTGTGGCTCCACTACATGCTTTGAGCACCCCCGGGGACACTTCTCCTAGTCAGGTAAAGTATTAATTGGCGCTATAAAATTATAAACTAATACAAGTTTAAAATGAATTATAAATATTTGAAATTCTATTTAATATCTTCTATCTATTGCAATTAAACCCATATATTTATCATCCATAATACACCAGCAGCTGTTTAGCTGATGCACAGATAACCCCCAATAGATACCGCATTACGGGATTTTTGTTCGGATCCTAGCTCACCAAAACTGGCGGAAGGCGCGGGTTGCGGGGACAGGAGCCAATGCGCTATTATTGGCTGTTTCGACTGACGCCCTAATAATGAACTCTAATAATTGGTCGAAACTAAGGCCGTGCTGCGAAGCGGCGATTTATATAGAACCATTTACGCCAATGCGTGGTGCGCGGTCGTCGTCTTTCATGCGGTATCTATTGGGGGTTATCTGTGAGCTGATGTGTGTATCTCATGTCAGTGAACTTGTAATTTATAATGTTTATCCAGTCTGTTTGGTCCAGATTATCTATTAAAGATACAATGGTATTTTGAATTAAACTCTGCACAAGTAATTGATACTTTTTGATGTATAGAATGTAAATTTTCTATAAATTACCCTATGCTAGTCTCTATAGTGTAAGCAATTAGTGTGATGTCTCAGGATGACGTTGTCGCCAAGTACCTTAGCCACAGGTACCTAACGAATGTCTGAGCTGATATATATGTCACTGAGCATGCAGTAATATAGTACAACACTACAATAGCTGTAAAGGAATAAATATTAGAGCTAAGATAACCATGTCTGTGCTTTCTGAGTTAGTTGACTCTCTGAGCTGAGAACTGAGCTGATTCAGTTTGGGGGGTTTCCCCCCCGTGTGGCCTCCAACCTCCCCTACAGCCACCCCAAGCCTCGCAACTGAGCTGATTCTGGTACTGGTAAATCTGAGACTGATCTGAGATTGAGTCAACTGAGCCACTGTCCGCAAACAGTCCGACGCATCGGTTTCTGGGATACACAAGACATGGTTATATCTGAGAGTGTCTGAGAGCATCTGAGAATAACTGAGAGTATCTGAGAATATCTGAGAGCATCTGAGGATAACTGAGAGTATCTGAGAGTGCTAGCACATAAAAATCACAAGCTCACTTACTGAGAACTGCCATGTGTTGCTCCGGCGCTGTCCCGTTCAAGAATGACGCGACTATCGCGCGCGCTCACTCACCTCGCTCGTGGCGCCATCGACATGACGTTAGCCGTCAATGTCATCTGACATCTACCAGCTTATGTACCTACCTTGGCATGTATAGCTTCGCACTCGCGACATTCCCCCCCAAAGGAAGAGAAAAGAAAGCCAAGATCTGATTCTGATTCTACATTTAATTATCTATTGTACTGAGATGAACACAAAACTAATCATTTAAGTCCTTAAAAACAATCTGATTATTGTTATTACTGATCACTGAGATTCTATACTGTTCCTATTACTGGTGAAACAATATAGCCATCAACTGAGAAGTCCATTCCTTAACCTTCTCCCTGGCTCTGATCGCTGCTGCCCTAGTCGGTCGTTTTGCTATGTCTGTTGTTACTGGTTCTACTGGGATCTCTGGCTCTACTGGGATCTCTGGCTCTACTGAGATTACTGGTTCATTACTGATAACAGGTACGTCAGTATGGGGTTTCTGAGACTGGCTTGTTTCAATATGCTGTTCATATGGAACTGTTACTGAATTGTCAACTTGAGTTTCCGCAGAATCGAGATTGGCTCTGAGAGTGGAATCATCATCTAATACTGGCGAAGGTACTGTACTATTATCGTCATCAACTTCAAGGGGATAAAGATGCCCTATTGAACGAGTGTATGTTTCTCCTGAATCTAACTTCACTTTGGCTACTCTGATCTGGCCATCCGAACCCTTTATTAGCTCGGTAATCTTTCCTACCTTCCAGTGTGCCCTATTGTTATCTGATTTTAACTGAACTGTTTCTGAGATTCTAGGTGCTCTGTTAACTACCACCCTTGGTTGTCGATGTTTATCACTTCGCTCACGAAGACTGGTCAAATACTGGTTTGTAAACATCTTAGCGAATTCTAGTAAAATAACCTGACCACGCTTCCAGCCATCGATCAAATTCGACTTTGTAGCCGTAGCTGATTCTCGAAAGTCACAATCTGAAACTTGAGTTGTTACTGGACCTCCTACTCGTAAAAAATCATTCGGAGTCAATATATTTTCTAAGTCAGCACCAACTGTCGTCAAAGGTCTGGTATTTATGACGGCTTCAAGTTCTTTCAACACTGTGCACAACTGATTGTGATTTATTAGATGCTTGTCTAACGTCCTTTTTAGGCTGTGCTTAACTAAACCTATCAGACGTTCGTAAAAACCGCCGAACCATGGAGCTAATTCCGGGATGAACTTCCAACGGACGTTGTTTAGTATGCAGAAGTTAGAAGTCAGCACGTTTGCAGTGAGTTTAAACTGAGAGGCATTGTCTGATATAAATAGCCGAGGTAAGCCTCTAACAGCAACGAATCTTCTAATAGCCAAAACACACTCTTCAGCTGATGAGTCCTTAACCACTTCCATATGTATCGCCCTGACGGTCAAGCACGTGAATAGGCATACCCAGCGCTTCTCCTTAGTCACTTCGTTTACAAGAAGAGGACCGAAATAATCCAGGCCCGTGAATGCAAAAGGCAGACTGAGTTTAACCCTTTCCTCTGGTAAATCAGGCATTGCTGGTAACTTAAAAGGACCTCCACCGTATTTTATACATTGGGGACATTTCCTGATTGCTTTTTGAACTGTTGATCTACCTTGTGTGACCCAATATTTTTTTCGTAACAACGCTAACGTATGGGAAACCCCGACATGAAAGTTTTTCTGGTGTAATTCCGTTATGATCTTGTGCGTAAAATTAGAATTCTTTGGTAACAATATAGGTTCTTTCTGATCATGCGTCATATCGGAGTACCTAAATCTGCCTTTACATCTGATTACGCCGTCCTGATCTTTATACAATTTTAGTGTTCTTGATAAGTCAGTGCTAATACCTTCGACTTCTTTAGGAAAATATTCTGTCTGAATTTCCAGTATCCGTTGAACTAAGTCATCATCAGTATGTTGATCGTCACCGTCAACTAACATTGGTTTCGTCATGAGTATATCTGATCTCGTTACATTTTCTACAGCTGTATTCGGGAGACCCTCCCCGGCCACAGAAATTTGAGCCTGAACATTATCTGCATGAGTATTTGGCCACTGTTTCAAATCATTTTGCAGAAAGTCAGGGCCCTTGAGCCATCTGTCGTACGATTCTACTGTCTCTGCTCGAGTGCCTACATCCGCTGGATTAAGTTTGGTCGGAACGTATCTAATTTGCAGCGCTTTGTTCTGTTTAATCTCATTTATTCTACGTGAAACAAATGGTGGAAGCAGCTTTTCCGATTTGTACCAACTCAAAACTATTTGGCTATCAGTCCACAAGAACTGTGCTTTGATCTTGAGACGCAAGAACTTCATCACGCAAGTCATAAGTCTGCATCCAATCAATACTCCCAGCAATTCTAATCTTGGAATCTGTAAATTACTTTGGTCCTTTAAAGGCACTAATCTAGACTTGCCAATAACAAAACTGACAATATTACTAGCACCCAAAGAACTGCGCAAATAGACAACTGCTGCATACGCGTCCATTGAAGAATCAGCAAAACAATGCAACTCGTACTGAATATCGTTACTGATACCGTCTCTATTTACATTTTGCGCGTAATACCGATTGACGTGTATTTTCTCTAGACATGTAAATCCAATATGGTAAGCGGCAAATAATTTTCCCATATTCATGTCATCCCACTCAATTAAATCTACAAGCTGGAAAATTTTAGAGATAAGTAACATTTTATACCATAAAGTTAGATGCAATGTATTGCCATTCACTAAGTAGATCGTCATTTAATTTAACATCCCACTTAATCTTTTCTTTCCATAACTTTTGAAAGAATAGTTTCGCTGGAAGTATTACCGGAACTGCGAGACCGCACGGGTCGTAGACGGATGCAATGGTTTTTAATACCTCTCGTTTTGTTTGAACTGTGTCTATCGTGGTGTTCTCGAAATTGATTCTCAAATGCAGTATATCACTATCTACATCCCATAACAAACCCAATACTTTTACGTCTTTACGATCTTGTGCTTTAAACTTATCTGGTATTTGAGAAACCATATCTTTTGAGTTTGAGTTCCATTCCCGTAAGTTCATCGACAAACGATCGAATGATTGTTTCGATGCTTCGTATAGTCTAAGTGCATCTGACGTAGTTTGTGCGCCTGTTACTATATTATCAACGTAGATGTCTTCTGCTATTTGCCTCATAAGAACGCTATTCGCTCTCGTTAGATGGTACCTAATCGTGGCGTTAAGCAAAAATGGACTAGCAATGACGCCGAATGGTACGCGACAAAAGCGAAAGTGCACAACATTGTCTGGGCTGCATCTACGAGTTTTGTCTTTGACCCAGAGAAAACGTGTTACGTCTCTATCTAAATCTTGGAGGCCTAACTGTAAGAACGCTTTCTCAACATCAGCGACTATTCCTATAGGGTGCTCTCTAAATTTAATAAGTAACCCGGTGAGATCCTCTAACATCAATGGCCCGCGATACAAGCATTCGTTGAGGCTTCGTGTATGTGCTGTTTTAGACGAAGCGTCATAGACGATACGTGGCTTCTCTGGTTTATCCCGACTATGAACGCAGTGATGTGGAAGGTAATGAACCGGGTGCGTTTGTGGAACTGTGGGGTTCGGTACAACTTCTATGATCCCATTCTGTATCTGGTCCTGAATAACCTTATCGTATGAATCAATTTCCGAACTATCTAAACGTTTCAACAAACTATTAAGACGTCCCCATGCTAATCCCAAATTATTAGGAAGATTTGGAGGAAATTCAGTCCAGGGCCATTGTACGTGATACCGATTTTCTTTATACTGAACGGTATCATTAAAATGTTTTACCGCCTCTTCATCACGAGTAGATTTCGGAGAATCCGAAATACCTATTGACTCAAGGTCCCACAATCGCTTAACATCTTCAAATTTGAACGGAAGATCAGGTTCGTATAGCTTATTATCAACTTCCGCATTTGATTGGAAATATGTTAATACGCTTAACTGATCCGAGTTGTTCACCCCTTCGTTAATCTTGCCCGACCACACCCAGCCAAAATCTGAATTTACTAAGAACAGATCTTTAGTGACCAGAATCTTTTCATGCGACATAAATGAGTGATAATAGTCATTACCGATTAATATGTCTATTTTATCACCGCACGATCCATCATCTGCGAATGTGAGATCTTTCGATCTAATATTGTCCCATATTTTTGCTGAGTCATGAAAGATTGGGGCTCGTATACCATTTGTAATATGCGGGACAATATTAGCATGTATTTTCCGTGAAACGCCAGTTCGAGTCACTAATCTAAAATCAACTACAGGGCTCTCTATCTGATGTGGTGACTTAGCGCCAAAAGTAAATATTGATAAATTTAGTTTTTCAGTTACCGGCAAGTCCAAAGATTTGGCAACTGACTCGGTTATATATGAGCGCTGACTACCGCAGTCTAATAAAACTCTGCACTGCAACTGTCTCGATCCGGTTTCTGAATTGCTATTTTTAACAAGGCATGTCTGTAATAAAGTCGTATTGACTTGGCTTTTGACATGTAGGCTATCAGTCTGAATTGGTTTTACCGATTTAACTAATTTTGTAGGGCATAACGCTCTGTTATGAGTGCCGAATTTATTACAATGTCTACATTTCCGCTTAGAGCGGCAGTACTCCGTCCGCTCTATGCCCTTCAGAGAAACAATTGTAACAGCGGTTTCCTAATTGCGCTTTCCTATCCTGCATAGTGGTGTAGCTTGTACATTCATCATTAAAGTGATCTTGTTTACAGAATATACATTTACGACCCTTTTTCTTAGGTGGCTCATCTGTCCTACTCCTATCAGAAAATTCATGTGGTCTTTTCCGTGAAAATGGTTGTTTAAACTTATTGTTAGATTGTCTGTTATCAAATCTGGGTTTATCTTTTCTAAAGTTCGTAAACCGTCGTTGTTTGTTATTGTCCCTTACTTCATCTGATCTAACATGTAATGAACCCAATGTGAACTGATCTGTTGCCTGTTTGCCATTGCTGGTGGTTGCGTCTAAATTATTAGTGTCAGTGTCCCTTTTTAATCTGTTCGATGTTTCTCTAGCTGAGATAATATACTCTAAATACTTCCTAATACTATCAATCGATTCATCTTCACCAGCCAATTTCATTCTTAATTCGTAAATAAGATCCTCTGGGAACTTTTCCATAATCATAACCCGCAGGTGATTATGATTAACGTCTTCACCCAACGAACTCAATACTCTAAGATGTCTTTCGATTTCATTGAGAACTTGCCTACAATCCTTAACCTGGTTTGTCGATGCCGCTTTGATTCTGTGCAGTGCTACATAATGAGCATCGATAATCGCGCTAGGTTTGTCGTATCTCTCCTTCAGAGTGTCAACTGCTATACGGTAGTTTTGGTTTGTTGTGTCTAATCCTTCGATTGCCAGTTTCGCATCCCCTTCAAGAACCGACTGAAGGTACAATAATTTATCTACGTCATTGATATTTCTGCTGTCGACATTAGATGAGAACTGGTCCCAAAATTGGTACCACTTGAGAATATCCCCGTCAAATCTTGCTAACTCTATTCTGGGCAACTTACTGTTAATATAACTGTTGTTATCCCTACTAACAGTAGCACGAACTGATGCTTTGTTTCGATCATTTCGTCTGATGCTAACTTCTATCTCTGACAAGAAATCTTCAGCCTGAATTTAAGTCGACGTGTATTCACTTATTTCATCGACGTTGGGTGCCGTTGCTACTTTACAATAATTGTGAACTTCAGTAACTAATCGCTGATTGGCGACTTTCAATTTTGACCCGATTAACTCTAACTCGTTAAAGTCAATTTCGCCTTCTGTTAATTTTGCGAGGGCACACTGGGCTGAGCTTATATGCGACTGGACTGATTCATAAATTATCTTTAACCGAGTTCGGATGATATCCTCCATTCTGAGTACAGTACCTACAAGAGCCAAGAGCAATACTGGGACCCGATATCTTCTTATAATCTAAAACAGAGTGTACTTCATATCAGACTATTACTCTAAACTCGACTCTAAAAGTAGCTTTATATACTGCCGGCATTATATACTATACCGATATTGTTTCTGATATTTAAAATTAATCTAATAATCGAAACTGTATGTAAGTAAAGTACCTGCTGACTTTACAAACTGAACAAGTTACAGAAAAGTGTCCAAACATAGCATTGTTTTCATAACAATATCTGAGTTGGGTTGGTATTTCTTACTACTTTTTACTATTCGCATAATAACTATATTGATTAGCAGGTTAAGCAGGTACACTAATATCTCCACGCTACCGCCGGTCATGAACGGCTTAAGACATACATACATACACTGTATATATCCAAGACCCAAGCGAGAACAAAAATTTGCACTTATCTCATGATTGCATGAATTTGGCCCGTCCGGGAATCGAACCCGAAGCAACGACACGCGGTGCCGTCAACTTTATACTTTTAGCATTACTCTAAGTACCTACATCACTATTTTAATACGACTGATATAAAAGGTCTATGACTAAGTACATAGTGCTATGTGGAAACTACTAGGTACTTACATAAATAATCAATAACTTTATGTATCTGAGTGCTGTGTGTGTTCACCGTTGTACGATTTTGTAATCAGCAGCCTTATTCTTTATAAACAACTAACTGGCTAGGCCTGCAATAAATATTATACATTATGCACAACTATATTTTCACGAAAACTAATAACGCCGCAGGTACTTGCATATTAAAACATGAATTTCAATTTACTCCAAAAAAATCGTTGTAATCACTATGAAAATAGAGTGCCGAAAACTCAGTAGGTATACTCTTGACTTAATTCTCTGTTATTGTGAAAATCAGAATTTTACACTAAGACATTATAAATCGTCGTAGGTAGGTAGGTAGGTACAAAACTAATTTTCTTTAACTGGTAAAAAATATTTTCGTCGCTAGTGGATAAATCTACGCACCGTACTGACCGTACCTATAATGAACCATCGTACTAAAAATATTTCAAACTACCCTCATCAGAAAAAATGTGTACATGAACTATTTCCTTATCTATAGAAAGTTATGACAATCCGTCGCATCTCCACCATGTCGCCAAGTACCTTAGCCACAGGTACCTAACGAATGTCTGAGCTGATATATATGTCACTGAGCATGCAGTAATATAGTACAACACTACAATAGCTGTAAAGGAATAAATATTAGAGCTAAGATAACCATGTCTGTGCTTTCTGAGTTAGTTGACTCTCTGAGCTGAGAACTGAGCTGATTCAGTTTGGGGGGTTTCCCCCCCGTGTGGCCTCCAACCTCCCCTACAGCCACCCCAAGCCTCGCAACTGAGCTGATTCTGGTACTGGTAAATCTGAGACTGATCTGAGATTGAGTCAACTGAGCCACTGTCCGCAAACAGTCCGACGCATCGGTTTCTGGGATACACAAGACATGGTTATATCTGAGAGTGTCTGAGAGCATCTGAGAATAACTGAGAGTATCTGAGAATATCTGAGAGCATCTGAGGATAACTGAGAGTATCTGAGAGTGCTAGCACATAAAAATCACAAGCTCACTTACTGAGAACTGCCATGTGTTGCTCCGGCGCTGTCCCGTTCAAGAATGACGCGACTATCGCGCGCGCTCACTCACCTCGCTCGTGGCGCCATCGACATGACGTTAGCCGTCAATGTCATCTGACATCTACCAGCTTATGTACCTACCTTGGCATGTATAGCTTCGCACTCGCGACAGACGTGAGCAGGGCACAGTGTCACGCGAAACTTTAATTTAGAGGTCCGAGTGACACTGCAGTCTGTTATGGGCGGCCGTGACGCTTAACACCAGGCGAACGACTAGCACGTCACGTCATTCGTTTACATAAAAAAAAAACAAATTACAAAACATCCATCTTAAATTGTTTCATAGATTTTGATGTAAAAGCTACAAAAACATAAAATCCATATAACCTATTTGAGTGTTTTATTCACAGTCTGCAGAAATTGAAGGCTCAGTGGAAGGCTCGGTAGAAAACTTTGTGGTGACTCCAGCAAAGCAAGGAACACTATACAAATGCCGGATAGCGCGGGATCGCAAGGGAATGGACAGAGGTTTCTATCCGACATACTTCTTGCATCTGGAAAAAGATTATGGAAAGAAAGTATTTTTGCTGGCTGGTGAGTGAATCTTTCACATTTTTCTCCTTGCTTGACTCCGGCTAGACCTGTATAAGGTATATAGTTAGAAAGGGGGATACCGTCTGTACTAATAATTTCATTATTCATAATTTCATTTCACATACCTCATTTTTAATAATGATGAAATTTATAATGGTGGTTATTTATAAATAACTTTGTTCATAATAGTTACTTTTTATATTGATCTTTTCTTATACAATTTATTCAAATAATGTTTAAATTTATTAAAAATTATGTTATAATGTTAATGTTAAGAATTTTTTTATCATACTTTTTTTTATTATAAATTTCATTACTTATAATTTCATAATAATCAGCATTCATAATTGTATTGTTCATAATGACTTTTTCATATTTTTTAGTTAACATAATAATAATTTTGAGGTAGTTAAATCATTATATACATATGCATGTATACCCTAAAGATACTAAGATACTAGTCTAAGGCAAAGTCATAAATAGGTGCGACGACGAGCGAAGCGAGGAGGAGCGTTAGGTTAACTGTGACCACACGACGCACGAGCCGAGCGAGCGAAGCGAAGCGTAGCGAGCGTGCCGCGGCAGCGGCCGGCGAAGTGCCAGAAGTCACTTATCCTTATATTAAAAAATTACAGAAACCATCTATATTAAGTTTCAGGTTACCGTTATTTGATTTAAATATTTTACACGTGTTTTTATTAGACATTTCAAGTTATTTATTAAAATAATGCACAAAGTTCACCAACAACACCAAAATCAACATAACATGAGAAAATATAAGTTATTTTACAATTACCCACAGTCCACACGTTAATTTTGTTTGTTTTGACTGGATGAAGTGCCTGCATAGATTGAAGAGCAAATTGGCTTGCCGTACTACGTTTTTATAACTGATTAGGATATATATAACAATCAACAGTTCCAGTCACATTAATTTACAGTATTATTGATATTTTGTTTTATGCTTAAAGTTAGTTATGGTAAAAGAACATTATAAATTTGTACTGTTATGTTATATACGCCTTATGAGTTTCATTCTTATAAATTTGGATTATTATTAATTTTGATTTATAATAAAGAAAATTAGATGTAGTGAAAGTATAATAAATCACATTATGTGAAATGATGATTATAAGTAACATTTTTATTTGTAACAAAATTATGACAAACGATTTTATGAGTTTCGACAGTGAACCTTAGAAAGGACATCACTCAGAACTAGAACTCATTTGCCCTTTACTTTACATATTATACTGACTATTTATCTTGTAATACTATATAGTAATATAGTATTATCCAATATGACCTATGCTCGGTTTTTCCCCGCGAGACAAGATTCAAAATGAGGAGATCCGCAGGAGATCTAAAGTGACCGATATAGCTCTTGGAGTTAGCAAGCTGAAATGGCAATGGGCAGGCCACATCGCTTGTAGAACTGATAACCGATGGGGATGAAAGGTTCTCGAGTGGCGACCACGAACCGGAAGACGCGTAGGCCGGCCCACCACTCGGTGGACCGACGATCTGGTGAAAACCGCGGGGAGCCGATGGATGCAGGAGGCGAGCAGTCGATCAAACTGGCGCTCTCTGGGGAAGGCCTATGTTCAGCAGTGGACGTCTTCGGGATGATGATGATGATGAGAAGATTAAGATTTAGGTAAAGCCTTGCTTATAATCATTAATAACCAAGGCTTATTTAGGTACCTAATACAATTTAATAATAATATTGATTCATGAATGAAACACAATAGTATAGGTATGCGCGTGAGTAAAGTCATGTTGTGTATGATTCATGATAAAGTGACCTAACACTTCATTTACCTACCTCACAATCTAGGTCAAGTTACTTTGCATAGGCATAGAACTGTTTTTGTTAGAAAGAAGTCCTTGACATTTCATGGTAGTTTAAGTTTTGTGTATTAGCCGGGTCCACCTCGAACTATCTACCGCGCGCCGAACGCGCTCGGCAGCGGTGATGCCACAGATTATTGAATATATTCAGGGCTTATGCTAGGCCAAGCCAAAGCCACAGAATAGATATATAGTATCAGGCCAAAGGGGGGATGAGTCGGGGGGCCGAGCGGCAGGGGCGGTCTAAGTTAGAATGGTTCCAACGCGTAATAATTTAGGTAATTTATTATTACATTAAATATAATGGGTGTTTTAAAAATCACATAAAAATCAATACATAAGCCCTCCATTATATTTAGTTCAACTACTACACAAAGTTTCATGACCTTATTTAAAGTATTTATTGAATAATCGCGGTTTATTTGTACAGTTTGGAGGTAACTTTGTAATTTTTTCCAATCGAGAAAAGTTTATTAATTCATGTTTTCAGTATACATACTAGGTGGTAGGACTTTTCTGCAAAGTTCGTCTAGGTAGGTACCATCGCTTTGCCAGTTATTCTGCCGCCAAGCAGTAGTGTGCAAGCACTACTGTGTTCCGGTTTGAAGGGCATTGTAGCTAGTGAAATTACTGGGCAAATGAGACTTTATGATCTGATCACTCAGTCTAGTAATCTGATTACTAGACTGTGTGATGTCTCAGGATGACGTGCGCAGTGCAGTGCCACGCGAAACATTATTGTTTTAAAGTTCCGAGTGACACTGCAACTGTTATGGGCGGCCGTGTTGCTTAACATCAGGTGAACGACTAGCTCGTCACGTCATTCAATCGCATTAAAAAAAAAAAAAAAAAAAAAATACATAAGCATGAGTCCTGAACGTTACCATATATTAATTTCAAAGTAATTTTAGCAATTTTGTTGTCAGGACACGGCCTCATGCTAAGCCATTTTAAGCATTTTGGGGTTGTATAGGCTCTTAATGCGGCGAACGGCGATACTTATGAAATAGCTTCTTCCACGTGCTACTGAGGCTTATTCAAGCATTCGAAGAATTACAATACTTTCTTCCTCTTAAACCGATACACCCTGGTTCGAATCCCACTCTGCACTACGCCAATGACTTTCAAGTTATGTGCGGAATTTGCACTGCCTGTTACAATGGTGAAGGGAAACATCGTGGGAAAACCGACATGCGTTATCCACTAACTTCCTTCTTAAACTTTACTTACTTGACAGCCTCTGTGGTGTGGTGGTCGAGCAGGACAGGTCATAACCCGGAGGCGGTGGGTTCGATTCCCACGACAGGGCATGTATTTGTGCACAGGGAAAAGCGCAAATACTTGTTCTGGGTCTGGGTGTTTTGGGACCGCGGTCCTCGTAGTTCCTGGGGCCCTAGATACAGGGAATCTTAGTTTCTAGGCCTGGACCCTAACTAAGATTCCCATCAATCACGTACATAGATCAGGATCGATGGGCGTTATTTATTTATTCCTTTGCCAGTGTGGTAAAGTAAAGTAAATATTTATATACCCAAAGATATTGCATTCCTCAAAGATATTTGAACAAATAGTGTTATTGACTACTAAAAATGGCTGATAATAATGTAGGTACTTAGTTGTTTTTTTATAAACATAAAGGAAGCATTGACATATCTTATTAGCCCGCCAACTCGGCTGTGCCTGTATCGTTGTGGGTATATGGATCACAGATAACCCCCAATACACACACACATACACATTACGGGATTTTTGTTCGGATCCTAGCTCACCAAAACTGGCGGAAGGCGCGGGTTGCGGGGACTGGAGCCAATGCGCTATTATTGGCTGTTTCGAGTGACGCCCTAATAATGAACTCTAATAATTGGTCCAAACTAAGGCCGTGCTGCGAAGCGGCGATTTATATAGAACCATTTACGCCAATGCCTGGTGCGCGGTTGTCGTCTTTCATTCGGTATCTATTGGGGGTTATCTGTGGTATGGATGGATACATACATACTGTAGTGTGCTTACACCGCTACACCCTATTAACACCCGTAACATGCGTCCGAACAACTTGTAAGGACGACCTCAATAGACTTCAGTACCACCGAACACCTCTTTCATTCATCACCACCACCTGAACCTGGACCACCTTCGGAGCTGGCTCCTCCAGCCCAGCTCACCAAACATAGCGATCCCACCAGCGCTATCATGTCATGTCATTACAATACACCCTCTCTTTGTGAGAGAAAGGTCGTGACCTAGATGAGGAATTTCTAATTATTATTAATAGCCGTGATCGTTCCACTGCTCGGCAAAGGCCTCCTTTCCCTCCTTCCAGTCCTCTCAATTCTGTGGTCCAGTCTCTACTGTGGGAGTCAAACTCGTCCACCACCTCTTTTTGGGTCTACCGTGGCGTCTTCTGATGTTCTGCGGTGTCCACATCGTTGTAGTCTCCGCCCAAAGGCCATCTGATATGCGGCAGATGTAGCCAGCGCAGGAATCTCTTAATCATCATCCTCTTTGCCTTTTCCCAATTGTTATTGGGGTCGGCTCCCAATCTAACCTATAGCGGTAAGCTACTAAAATTACACGAGCGACTGCAATCTGACCTCGACAACCCATAAGGAACCAGTAGCAGGGATGGTTAGATTAGGTGTCAGATTCTATCAGGCGTCTGACTGATCGGAACGACTGCCATAGATGTCCCAGGAATCTCTAATAATCTTTCTATTTTCCTAGGCCGCAAACGCAAGAAGTCGACAACATCAAACTACCTGATTTCTACAGACCCAACCGAGCTCACCCGGCAAGCTGATAGCTTTGCGGGGAAGCTCCGGTCCAATCTACTCGGCACTGCGTTTACTGTGTACGATAATGGAGCGGCGTGGCGCAAGCATGGGCACAATCACACGCGGCACGAGCTGGCTGCTGTTGTTTACGTGAGTATTACTGAACTACAGAATTCACTGGTTATTGCTTAGTAATAACCGGGGGATTCTGTTTCGACAACCGGGAATTCTGTTTCGACAACTGGGGAATTCTGTTTCGACAACTGGGAATTCTGTTTCGACAACAGGGGAATTCTGTTTGACCACTGGAGAATCATGTTTCAACAGCCGGGGAGTTCTGTTTCAAATACCGGGGAATTCTGTTTCAACAACCGGTGAATTCTGTTTCAACAAGCGGGGAATAATGTTTTACAATTAGGGAATACTGTTTCAACAACAGGTGAATAATGTTTTACAACTGGATAATATTGTTTCTACTACCCGTGAATTTCGTTTCAACAACCAGGGGAATTTTATTTGTATGAAATCCTTTTTTCGTATAGTTGACGCTAGTGGCGATGTGCAGAATTTCATAATATTGTATTAATTGGCTAGTTGCCTGCTATTAAAAATTAACAAGTAAATATTATTTTTATAAACTAGGTTAAACTTAATGCAATCATTGAAAAACTAAGTAAAAATCGGTAAATAAATCACGGAGCTTTTAAAGTTTCTAGAGGGAGCATCGCCTGTCCCTTTCTAGCAAAGAGATCATATATGGAGCTTCCCCACAGTTACTATGAAAACACGTTGTGTCGTCACATGCCACAGAGGTTGCATGTAAAGCTACCACAGCTTAGTAATTAGTTACAATGAAGGAGCAAGAACTGGCGTCACTGCATGTTTGAACTGTACCTTTCTATTCCTGTTTTTTAAAATGCTTGTAACTTAGTAATTTTTGGAGATATTTAATTTTTGTTTTCACGACTGTTTATTATTTGAGGAATATTATTATTTTTGCAATAAAAAAATAGCAGGACACTAGCCTATTATAGCGATAGTACTTTTGAATTAACTTGTAATAGAGGTACAGTCAGGTCAGGCGCGGATACAGGCGGGGGGCGCAGGGGGCGCGCCCCCTTGATGCAGGCAGTCCAGCACCAAGCGCGGTAATTAACCAAAATTAACCAGGAAGATATGGGTGCATTCATTCATCATTTAAAGAAAAGAGCATAAATTGGTCTTTTTATACTTATGTGTTTTTATTTGTTTGATGCGCTGGAGTAAATTTCAAATTCCCCTCTGGGGACACGCATATCTCTCCCAGCCTGAGTTAGGTAAACCACAAAATAAACAATTGTACTAGTTGAACACGCCCACATCCTTATTTTACAATGACCATCATTAGAAATACCTACCGGGTTTTGTATTACTTACATGCTATTTAGTATTTACATTTTGATACAAAAACCCCATTCGAGGTCAATGAATGACGCGCGTAGTGACCGGCATGTTCTAGGCTCGTTTTTTATTTGTGGTCATAACTAATTTTCCTGAACCTGGGCCATAATTCTGTATGAAAACACATTTTCCACACGATACAGAAATAACGTCGTTATCGTGTCTTGTTCAAATCGTGTCACAGCAAGGAATCGTCAATTTTTGTATTCTGTATAATCTAAGACAAATTATCTATGACAGGTTTTTATCCCTCGAGTGCGTTCCGAATTAGAACTAAAGGATTTCTCATCCCAAAACCAGTAAAAACTTAAAATAAAGTAATGGCTTATATTTATGTTGTGATATAACAAAGCCATGGGTAATTATTAAAAATTTACAGAAAACCTTTAGAAATACCTTCACTTTACATTAAAATTATTTTTATTTTGAATAATTAATATTGACATAAGTGTTGGTAACTTTGGTCGGGTCGATGTTTCGGAACACGCCTCAGTGGAACATATGATTTTTGACAGTTCAAATCGCGCCAATCCCAGTTAATTCCACGTTCATTTCGCTCGGTTTCGTTCTCATTTCATAGAGAATAGATTTTTGCAGATTTCTTATCTAAGACGAGGAATTCGCGTGGTTTCGAAGCACGGAATCGTAAAGTGGTCATACAGAATTAGGGTCCTGTAGTATATTTACTATTGGTTTGTTTTATCCTCAAAACTAATGATATGATATGATATGATGATATGATATTTTATTGATAATTATAAAAAATTACAAGTCATTCAGTATTCCATATTAAATTAAACATAAAAATAGAAATAAAGTAATAAATCAAGAATACAATTAATTATTGTAAATAAATACTTATTAAAAAAAAATATATATATATATATATATAAAAATAAATTAATTATACCAGTTTCGGAATGAATTCCTCGACGCTATATGGCGCTAATGTTGTAGTGATCTATACAGTATACATATACAATGATACAAATGATACAATTTTTTGTTACGGTAATATGGTACAGAGAAGTTATATAATAAAACTGTAATCTATACATATAACAAAACTGTAACTGGGTGTATTTATGTAATGGTCAGGCAGTATCAATAAAAGATTAGTTTGTTTTTGAGTTAAATTTGTAATAGAAAACTTCTCGTATCCATCGTAAAAAGTAGACGACGAAATGTAAATATTATGTAGGGTAACTAAAAAATGAAAAAATCGAAACACCCGCACAATCACTGCACCGCCTCAACGGTTGCTGTTATAGTCTTCGTAGGAGTAATTTGACCGAACACTGGGCTGAATCTGTACATTGAATATTTTTTGAAAATTTAGCTTTACAGATTTAGATTCAGATATTTTATTTTACATTTCTTAACCGATATAGTAATAGAAACAATTTTTTTTTAATTTTTTGTCTGTCTGTCCCTTTGAATACGCATCACGCTGAAAACAACTGAACGGATTTCGCAGAAATTTGGTATGGTTATAGCTATTTTTTCAGAGTAACATTTAGGATACTTTTTATTTTTGCACTAGTTGTAATATGTAAATTCTTTGCTCAAAATATACAAGTGATATTTGTATTGATTGATAGAGAGTACCTATGAGTATTTAATGTATTTCGTTCCGTTAATATGAATCTTCCATGTGTTAATTTTGAGCTTTTTTGTAACTATGCCTACTTCGTCACATTTTTGACCCTAATTCATGTGGGGTCGGCGCAGTACGTCTTTTTCCATTCCCCTTTGTCAACCGTTATCATTTCATTCACTTCCTTTTCTTTCATATCAGCTTTTACACAATCCATCCACCTTTGCTTCGGCTTTCGTATATCCGCTTTAGGGGATTGCATTTTGTAATGTTATTCATGACAACATAGTTTAGCCAGATCGTAAATAAATTCAGTTATTTAATATCTTCAAAAATGTCGCAATGCGTGAGCGAGGTAGGGGATCCGCGAATATAGGAGCCTTAAACTTCAAAAAACGATTTTATTCGTGCATCTAACAAAAACTACATTAGATTTAAAAAAATAGGTAGGTTTTATATTCATATCAAAAATTTGGACCATTTTTCGTTTCATGTATGACATTGAAAACTCCTTAGGCCTGCCGCACACGCTCGGATTCCTTATTCGGTTTCCGGCCCCCTAATTACCTAATTTGCGACAGGCGTAAATCTCGCGGTGATTGCTGTCATACATCATTAGTGGTGTCGAGCATGTATGCTACGCTACACCACTAATGATGTGTGACAGCAATCACCGCGAGATTTACGCCTGTCGCAAACTAGGTAATTAGGGGGCGGATTCGTTTTCAGAATTCGGATACCCATATGTATGCAAATGAAGAACGAAAAATAACGAATACGAATCGAAAGTGGTGCGACTAGTAGAACACCTTGTATGAAATGAATGAATGAATGAATGAATGATTTGTGCAATTTGGGTGTCTGAATTCTGAAAACGAATCCGGAAACCGAATCAGGAATACGAGCGTTCTTCATCCTCAATGTGATGAAGAAAATAATCATACCAAGCAGGCCAACCACAGACACATTTAGGCATTTTAGGCGGCGGTGACCACTTACTAGCAGGTGGGCCGCCTGCTTGTTTGCCACTCATCTCATAAAAAAATAATAACAAAAAACATGTAGAGGTCGGTCAAGTCCTCTATTCGGCTGGATAACGCCCTTATCGTACCTAAACTGGAGTGCTCGATCATTTACAGGATACAAACGTCCTCGGGTTCAAAGGGCCGCGGAAGATGACCGTGATCCTGCCAGGAATGACTCCCGACCGGCAGCGCGTTACCATCGCGCCTCAAGACGACAGCGAAACACTCCTCGAACGACTAAAAAGCCAGAACTTAGACGACATCGTCGTCTTACACAACAAAACTCCAGTGTGGAACGACGAAACGCAGTCATACGTTCTCAACTTCCACGGGAGGGTTACCCAGGCAAGTGTGAAAAACTTCCAAATCGTACACGATTCCGAACCAGATTACGTGGTCATGCAATTTGGTCGTATATCAGAAGATGTGTTCACGATGGACTTTAGATACCCGTTATGCGCTCTGCAAGCGTTTGGTATAGCACTCAGTTCGTTCGATAGCAAGCTGGCTTGCGAGTGAATTTTTGTTATGACTGTGTTCGATGTATTTATTCAAGCATGGAATTATGAATGGAAGATTTGAGGCATCGACGGAATATTTCTGACATTTACTAATCTATTTGTATTTATGATGTAGATTAAAAATAATTTTTTGAACTATTTATTTAAGTGACGTAGTTAAACTAACGGGCGCGGACGTGCACGCATTTTTACGTACTGGGGGCGTACTGTGAACTCTTTCGCGATTCAAAACAGAGCCTATATTGGATCGCTTTGTTTTTTTTCGTATGAGGATTTTGACAAGCGATCCAGTATAGGGTCTGTTTTGAATCGCGCTTAGAGTTCACAGTACGCCCCCTGTACGCAGTTTTGAATTGATTAGGAAACGTATGTGACGTAATATCACGAATTTAATATTTAGGCACTTGTGTGAATACATATCCAATAATCATTCGTCCTTTTATTCGTAATTCCATGATGTCACACAATAATATCTCTTCGTAAGTGGTAACTACACGCACATGATTTAGTTTGGTGCTTATGTTTTTTAGGGTTGCCAGCAGTTTCGCATACAAAATTCTTCTTTTAAATTTAAAATCATACAGTTCTTATTCAGTTGTACCCACGTACAGTAGACTTGATAAAAAATTGCAAATTTTCAATAATCATATTGTTGAATAAGTTATTCTTCATGTAGGTAGCTGGCCCCTGAAAGTGAAATACTTTAAAAATAATTATTCTAATTAAAATTGCATTTTGTGTATGGTTTTAAAGTTATTTCTCATTGTTTTAAGCAGTTGGCAACCCAATATGGTACGTAGGTTGTGTTTTTCATTCCAACGAACAATTTTATTAAAATGTAATTTTCTGTTTAGTCTGCGCAAACTGAATTTGTTGCATATAAAATTGCATAAATACATTGCGATGAATTTTTGCAGTGAGGTGCTAACAGCTTTTATTTAGTGCTTAAATATCATAATTTTGGTACAAAAAACTACGCATGTCTTATGAATAATAAATTATGTATGAATTTACACTTTCGCTAAACGGTCCGGCAGTTATATGCGCGTGAAATTTATATTATAATGAAGTACTTGTACCGGCGATAAATAATGAGGGAGACAGTTTCGGCTTTGTAGAGCGTTGTCTCTTTCACGCGGAGCACTAGAGCGACAAAATGTCGTCATGTACTGAGTGGCATAGACGACGTTCGGAATCGCATTTCCTCATGCTCTATCCTTTTCTATCGCTCAGGATCATTTCCTGGAGTGAGAAAGATAGCTAGAGTGCTACCACGCGCGGCACCGTCATCGTCAGTGCTATCTTTCTTGCTCTGGGAGGTGGCAATCCTGAGCCATAGAAAAGGATAGAGCATGAGGAAATGCGATTCCGTGCTGATAGATGTGGCTCACCCCTCTCCGTTTTTAGCTTGATAGGCACTTGCCGCTGGTATTATGAACTTTGTTTTTTTTTATTATATTTGAATATTGATAGTGGCTCCACTGCAGCTGTCGCACTTAGACAAGTGCGTTGAATGTGTAGCTTTAGACAGCTTAATCAAATGTCACAACGCAACGGTGAAACTGTATCGGTCTCTCTCGTTTCAGTCTATTAGAAGAGGATGGCAACATCCTCGTGCTAATAAATTTAGTATTTCACGTACGATACAAAAGGATGCTACATTGAAGCATGCAACATTACAATAAAGCATAATTATACCTTATACTAACTGAGTTTGAATTGGTATATTGTCCCGAAACGGGGTAAATCTAATCCCCAAGGTAGACAATGTTTCTACTACGACTTTTCTAAATCAATAGTTTTTCATTGAAGAAATGCCATGTATAGTTTACGTTCGAAGATAGCCCTAGCGCAGCTGGGTGGTTGAACTTCGTCCTTGACTGAATGCACTTAAATGAGTTTAACGACCTGTGTTTAGAAATGAATTTATAGTATCTTGTTAACTCTCGTAGCGATCGCACGTGCAGTTTTGTGAGTGGATTCATTTTTTAGTATGGAGGTTTGGAAACACACAGTTTCAAGTAAGGCTCTCACAACTTGTGGGCTATCATGGTCCCGGTCCCCTTTCGGGATAACATACCAATTCAAGCTCACCTTGTATTAATTTAACCAATCCACAAATATTATGTACAAACTATGTTTTAAGATCGAATTAATGCACTGTACTAGTCATAGTTTAATTTATATTTAGTTTTTATAATCATGTCACAATTTTGCGCACAATATTTTTAGGCTAAGGTTTTGCCACTGACTACCTAAGTATGCAGCAGCTAGCTATATTCGGTGTCTAAAATATTATCAAAGTGTTAATGTAATTTTAATGTATTGATGTTAGTTGTGTAAAAATCACAATTTAGATTTAGTATTTACATATATTAATATTTCGGGGAGTTATAATGACCGAGTCGGGTTTATATTATAAGGCAATAACTATAAACCGCGTCAGTATTAGATTTATAAAAGAAAAGTCCACTTAAAATATCCCTTCTCAAATATACATATATACTGGGTGTAATTGAATTCATTAGCATCCTTTGAAACTAGGTACCTACTCATGACACCGGTCACGTGGGGACCAACATTTTTGACATCTATCAGATCGATTTGGTATTGATGATAACTTCAAAAATGGAATAACTTACTTCATCAACTGCAGCAGTAAGTACTTAAATTAAAATAATTATGTACTGTTTTTAATTATTACATACAAGGTAAACAAACTTTTAACAGTATCAAAATCATTCGTGTCAACTACGTTAGGCGCCGCGGCAATCTTCATAATTTTCAATAAAAAATATTTTCATTTGCACTCGTTACTCTTTAATAATCATCAACAAATGATGTACTATCGTGTACTCAATTTATGCTAATGAATTAAATTGCATCCTGTATATATATATATATATATTAATAATACCCCTTCTTCAAATAATCAATAAGACAAGAAAAAACTATCCAAGTAAAATATAATAAAAACATTCTGTAAGCTTTTCTCCAAATAATAACAACTAATACAATGTTAAATTTAACTTATATAAGTACTTGATAAATAATAATAAAAAAAAATATCTGTGCCTATCATAGGTTATGTGTGTAGATAGTAAAATTTAAATGAAGTCACTAAATAAAATGTAAAATAGCTAATAAAAAAATATATTAACGCGTCAATAATAATCGAGCTTCGTATAGTTATTGTCAAATTTAGGTATATTTTTATCCCAAAATTGTGTTTAGAATTTTTTTAAATGTCCATTGTAATTAGATTATGTAAATTAAAAAGAGCATAATATTTTATTCACTATTTCAATGTTTACTTGTATTCCGTTTTATCATATATCCTAGCGGTTTCACACGCGACTTCTTCATACAATCTTTTGATAGTCCAAAAACTTTTTGAATACATTCAAAAGGAAAACACTCTAAAAGTAAAGTCTCTATGTCCAGCGGATTGGACTGTATTCAGTCACTATCTCAGAACAAAGCCTTTTATTTAATGATATATTGATTGGTATATATCTAATACCATCATCCCCTTTTAACCGTCAGACTACAAGACGTGGCGAGTCGTTGCATCCCTTTGTCGTGAACGTGACTCGAACCCGTACAATGCGTTTTGCTAGTTCTTTTATTACGCACGGCTGAGCAGTGGAATGCACTTCTTGCTTCTTTGTTTCCTACAAATTACAATCTGGGTCTCTTCAAATCAGGAATAGGCACCTCATGGGCAAACGTGCTCCAACATAGACCGCGTCATCGCTTTCCATCAGGTTAGATGTTGGCAAACGTGAACTCATTCAAGCATAAAAAAAATAACAATGTCACCCTTACTAATTTTTGTGTAGCGGAAGGGAATAGTTATTTAATTTTTTGTTTCTCTTTATCAAGTTTCAAATATGCAAAGATAGAGTAAGAGAAAACACGAGCTATCCCACTGTTACACAGCACAATAATCATAATCATCGCAATTCATAACAAATTCTAACCAACGGTCAAAGATTGTTAGAGTTTTTAACCATTGGTTACCTTAACTATTCATCAAAAACCCACCCTTAGTAGGAGAGAGTCTCACTTGTAAAAGTTAGTTTAATTTAATCAATGCTTATATTAATGATCTCTTCATTTTCGCTTGTGACATTTCAGTTCAGCTTGACGAATTTACCCCCGGTTAAATTTAAACTCATGTCAACTTAAAAATACGGAACGCTCATTGGTTGCCTGTTGATCATCGGCTATCGTCAACCAATGAGAGTATAGTATTTGGTATGTTAAGTTAATATGAGTTTGAAAAACGTACGAGAAACTGGGGGTTACCCCCAAGTTACAAGTTTAACTAACGTTTATAAGTATGGCTTTAAATTATTATTTTTTTCATATGTATTTTCTTAAACATGTGTATGTATGTATGCTCTTGCATGGCGAAAATAATGCATTCATGAAAGGAAAAATAAAATATTACGTAACAATACAATAACATATTAGCAGATCAAATCTGAATCTAATCTAAATTTTAAAAAGTTTAGCCATAATTTTCGCTGTGCCTATTTTTAAAAGTAAAGCCATGTGTTGACCTTTAACTTGACTGTTTCTTACAGTCAAGTTAAAGGTCACAGCTTTTTGACAACATGTTGTAAAGATGTCTCAACAAAAACTGTTGATACATTATAAACTTTGCTTCCAACAACATTTTGTTAGATAAATGTTGATCAACAATTCAGTCCAGCAGTTTTGATCGATTTGTTCGATCGATCGTTACACAACAATATAAGTATTAAGCTTTGTTCACACTTAACATTTTGTTACAAGTTTGGCAGAAATTTTAAAACTATTGCTACTAAAAATTTTAAAGTGATTCCGTGGCTTTACTTTAAAAAGTATTTTCTTTTGTAAGCGTCCTTCGGCTTCATCTGCTCTTACCATCAGGTGAGGTGTGGCGAAACGCTGACCCAGACCCATCTACAATGATATAAAATATAAATAAAAGTAATTTTCGGTGTACTGTGCCTTAGATTATAGTGTGTGTGCCTTTTATTTTCATGTCATGTCGACTATATATTTGTATTGTACCTGACGCTTAGTAATTTACTACACCATTGCTTTAAATAGGATTTTTTTATCTGTAGACTAAGGCAAATCACGAAAAAAAAGTGTCTGACTAAAAAAATTTAGTTTGTAATCGGTATTAGAACTCCTAACCCCTGTTTGGCACAATATGTAAGCCTGAAATAAAATACGATATAGGATAGTTCAAAGTATTATTTAATTTGAAAATTCGCGCACTTATTGTCGCCTACCTTACCCATAACCGATAACCTAATTTTACTATTTCATTCGATTCTTGTTCCAACGATTAAATTACGATTAAATCGAATGTTTGTAGTGGTGTTATTCTATATTTATTTGGTAGCGAAGCAATCAATTAATGGGTGTTTAGAGTAGATCTATTTAAATTAGAATAATACACAATACTACTTCTTTCAATATGCTGCAAGTGCAAACACATAATGTATTGTAGTGCACAAAGCTTATGTACAAAGTCACACAAAGTAATTGTATGAAGACTGAAAAGCTCTTGACGCTATTTAACTTCATTGTTATTTGTAATAGTTATAGCCTAGCCTAATACAATATTGTTTTACTACCGAGTTTTCCTTTAAATTTTAAACAGTTCAGAATAAAACTATACTATGTCATATTGGTATTCAGCTAAAACTAAACATCTTTTTTACAGTCGAAATAATGTTTGAATACATTCCGAGTATGTCATGTGCAGTGCAGGCTGTTTTCTCCAGTGCATTAATTAAAGTTTTGCTTTGGTATTATCAGCCTGCACTTACTTGTTGTTTATGAATCACCCTAATTAATTACTTACTAGGTTTTATTAAATTCTGATAACAATTTACTGAAATAAAAATGTATTTTACTCTTCACTATTTTTTGTAAAGAAATATTTGTGATAATATGTTGTAAATAATGATTGTATTCAGTAATTATTTATTGTAGTTGTGCATTTGTGCATTAAATTATGAAATTGTCCATTTTTATGTAGTTATTTGTGTTAGATCTACATAATTATATTTTAAATGCAATTAGCTACTTTTTATTTCGTGATTTTATGAAGGGGCAGATATAATTATGTAATGTAACTGGTATAATTATAATGCAACCAGTGTTACATGTTTTCATTATGTTTTATCATTCACAACTTTTGTGGGCCTAGTGTATTGACTTTAATATAACAACTCATGTTGGCATAGAGAAGAAATACATTGTTAAATTCATTATTATTGATGTTCATTGTAATGTAATAATATTGTGGAATTGCACTATTGTAGCTATGAATACATGTCAATACAGACTTAGGTACTTAAAGACAGTTATGATGCTGACAAGGTAGCACTATGTCCATACAATTGTGTCCAAAACTATTTATCCTACAGCTTTACCTTCTCCGGTCACTAATGAATATTTTAAAATGGATGGTCAATGTCTTTTCATAGGATTGAACAAGTAGTTTTGCAATATGAATATGTGTGCTTTGTATGGATTTGAAGTATAGTTAATTTTACATTCCTTTTATGTGATATTAAAATCATGATTTGTTAATAAATATTGGTGAAACTAGAAATGTCTTTTATTGAATTACATTAAAAATAAACACTGGGTGAACTTATCACGAGTAATCTCTTCAACTACTGTTGACAGAAAGATTACATATTTATTTTTCTGTTTTCACCTTAATTATTTGCCATAATCACCATGCTTGGTAGACAGCTTGGTGTTCGCAGATTTTAATGTACCAAAGAAGAGGCTGCTGCCTATACCCTGGATATTCCCTTAGCTGCCTCTTACAGCACCCGTGGCAAGAGATGGGGTGGTCCTATTTGCAAACTGGGACCACAGTCTATTGAGAATAATCTACTAAAATGATTTAGTAATTGCAGAAGAGGTTCAGAACTTAGACTATCTACCTGGCTTAGAAGAATACAACACATTTTGTCATGTACCATGCTGTATCAGGTTAGGAATAATAGAGCAAAACGGAGGGTTTTCAGGTTTTTTATTACAGCTTACATACAAAGTTATTCGGTCTTAGCCGCTGCAGGCTTAGCTTTCTTCGCCTTGATAGGCCTCTGGGACCGGAGGATGGCTGAGGCACGACGAAGGGTTGCTTTTGTCAGATCCGTGCGGTAGTTATTAGCCTTCATCAGTTTCTTTACCTTGAACAGTGATCTCCTAGCGCCGGCTTTGAATGGACGGCGCACTGTGTTTTTGACGGGCTTGTTGGTTGCCTTAGCCTTTTTGTATACCACAGTGAATCCTTTCCTGTCAGGGTTCTCCACCACGCTGATTGCTTTCTTGTGAACCAAGCCGCTGTATCTGTAGGAGTTGAGGTTAGTCACATTGTTCGGCTCCTTGCTGAACGGCTTTTTGATATTAGTCTTCTTCACTAGGAAGGCGTTATTGTTGCGGATAATCATCCAGTTTAGATGGGACGACATTTTAGTGGTTTATACGTGAAAACTACAAAAAACAACGTGCTCACGACGTGTTAGCGAGCAAAAAGAAAAAACTGAGCTTTCTGCCAGTGTGACCATCTGTAAATTGCAGATTTTGTCATAAATAGGCTAGAAATTAGATATTCAAAGCTAGAAATTGGCCGAAATTCTACCCAATCAAAAAATCAGCCAGAGAGATGGGTTTTTTATTTTATCCTTGTATGAAAATCTTCACTAAAAAGCAAAACATACATTCAAGACCCCAAATATTTTCTTTCTATTTTCCTCATTGCCCCGTTTACTACACTCCAACCGAAATATTAAAAAATACATTTTTTGTCAGTATTTTCTGGCGTGATGAAAAAAACGAACAATATGTTAACTTATATGTACCTATCAACATTAAATTCATATTCCTCGTTTTTTTCATCATACATGCATTTTACGTTCATAGTTCTTGTAATCACGTCTTTAGAACCATAAGTTTTACTGAATTATTCCTACTACGCTACTTCCCACGACGACGCCACTCTGTGCTTACTTGTACAGAAGTTTCACTATGCCTGTTTGGCCTTCTTTTATGTTTGTAAATTTGTTATTGTATATTTTACTATTCACGCTGTTGGATTACCTGAACAAATAAATAAATGCCTGTGCCGCTCGACATAAACCCTAAACATGAGTCTCGTAACACCACGCTCACCCGTGCCTCGAAGGCATTCCCATAACGTCGTGCGCACCTAGCCTATGGTTCAGTTCTGTAGCGCTGCCGCTCCATGACTTACGGAGTAAATCTGGCAGTGTGTATGCGAACATATAGTATTTCACTTTCCTTAAGGAGGCTAAAAATCATAGGGTTCAGTGAATCCCAGAATAAGTATTTAGCTCGTCAAGTCATATAAAAAAAATAAAAAGTAGGTATCATTCCATTTGAGCGTTTTAAGCACATATTTACGGGAACTAATTTTTTGAGCTGTTATTTAAATATTCGAGATGTTATTATGATCAGTTGAAAAACATATTGAGCAGTTTATTAATTTAATAGCGGTTGATTAATTATTGCGACAGTAAAACATGGACAGTAATAAAAAATGAATTAGTCAGTTATTTTATCAAGTTAGTTTAGGTTTTTTTTTATTATTATTAACCGCTCTTTCAATAATTTTCTCCCCAATCCGCAGAAAAGGCTATATTTATTTACGGCACTTGAAAAATTTCTGTATCCGCGCCTAGGTAAGCCGTGCCGTGCCGCCATGCAGAAGTGGGCATGCACTACTGTGTTCCAATTTGAAGGGCATTGTAGCTAGAGAAATGACTGGGCAAATGAGACTTAAGAACTGATCTCACAGCCTACAAATCCTTTTTAGACTGTGTAATATCTCAGGATGACGTGCGCAGTGCACAGTGTCACGCGAAACTTTAATTTAGATTTCCAAGTGATACTGCAATCTGTAATGGGCGGCCGTGACGCTTAACACCAGGTGAATGACTAGCTCGTCACGTCGTTCGTTTACATAAAAAAAATACTATGACATTTCTATATTAGATGCACAGACTATACTCACTCACCTGACCTTAAGACAGGATTTGTCAGGTTAGTAACAACATCATCATAATCATCATCATCGTCAACAGCCTGAAGACGTCCACTGCTGAAAATAGGCCTCCCCCACAGAGCGCCACTTGTAATTAGTATGTAACAACAGTTCGAACCAAATATAATATTTTTGAAAAATATAAATTCCGAAAGAATATTTCCGATTTTTACTTCTGCATACTAAACACTTCCGGATCTGCTAAAATATGCCCCATTTTTTTAAATGTTTACACTATCTGTCCCAGCGTATATTTGAAGGTCAAGTCTGCCAAAATGGCAGAAATCTGCCACGAATGGTCACACTACTCTCTTCTCTCTTGTCTATGGCATCAAAGCAGAATAGAATATATACTGACAGCCAAATTTAAAAAAAAATAGTTTATAAAAATCCGTTAGATGGCGTTGACGAGGATCACTACATCCACAGAGTAACCAGAGGGAGCATCAGTGTATTATTTTCATACCTATTTTTGAAAAATAGTCATGAGACGCTATTATATCGATATCGATACTATTCATTCAGCTATTAATTGTTTTGTTGTACTTAGTGAAATTTAATGAAAAATATTGAAATGCTAATTAATTGAAGTGGTGGTTTTAATAAATAAAATGTAATCAAAGAACGCTGTGCAATAGGAGGTGACTAAATTTATTAGCTATGAAGGTACTAATCATTGGCAAAGACAACATAATTCTAATTAGCTTATAATATATAATATTATGCTAACTAAAGCTCTTTATTGGCATCTTTTTTCCCTGAGTGACATTAAGTCGGGAATGATTAGGTATCGTCTATAGGTAAGCATGTTCATCAAAGACCGCATCTTCATTTATCGACAGGTAAGATAGTGGTCAACCACGAAATTATTCCGTCCTAACCTGAGCTAATTAATTTATTGGCGTAACGTTATTCCGTAACGTTTTTTTTAGCTGTAAATATTCTTAGGCATGGACTAAGTACATACATTTCAGGAATATATAATTAAATTCCACGGTGTATTATAAATGCGTAAGTTTGTGTGTGTGTGTGTGTGTGAATGTTTGTTACCATATTTTTTTTCAAACTCGTATTGTAATATGCTTGTTATAATTATAATATTTTGACATTAAGCACTATGTAATTTAGTTTATTCATGCTTGCTTGGTATGTACAATAATTTAATTTTTATTATTTTTAAACACATTAGTCTAGTTTTAACTCGTAAAAATGCTAAAAAATAGCTTATTCGCAATAAAAAATTTGAAGTTTGAAGTTTATTTCCGTAACTACTAAAACCGATTTTGATGAAATTTGGAATGCTGGTATATTATACGCTGGATAGTGGATACACATAGGGTACTTTTTATCCGCGGGTAACACCGTGGGGCGCAACTAAGAAATAAAGGAATGTATTTTTATCAAAAGTTTATTTCAAAATAGCTATTGTAAGCAACAAATTATTAATATAAATAGGTGTGCCCTACATACAAAATTCATTGAATTAGGTTCATCAATGGTGGTAATGACGGTTGGCAGAATCTGTGAACAAACAAAACCTCATTTAAATTCTCATTTAAAAACAGTAGTAGGTACTTACTATTATTTATTTTCATTATATCAAATCTCAATCATATGCCCATCTAAAGAGTTCATTGAACCAGTACTACATGTAATATGTTGGTTTAGTTTAGTGTATAGTTTATCTACTTATAATACCTATATCAAAATTATCGATAACCCATCGACACCTGTAAAATCATCTCTAATTTCAAAATGTAAACAACTGGATAACCTTCTTGTAGATTTACGATTTGTACCAAAATTCAAATTCTAATTTAATTGCAGCAATGAAATCACCCAATTCTAATCCAGCTCCAAGTTCTACGTATGTTTTATGTGAACGCAAATCTACTTACACACAAAAATATATCGTAAACACGAAAAGTATTCACACCATAGAAACTGTATAATTTGTCCGGTGTAAATCTTCTTGAGTATTGGAATATGCATTCCAAATACAGCACAAGTCAATGTCTTTATTTTAAATAAGTATTTTGATCAATTTATTTACAAAACACTAAAATATAATAAAAAAACCATAAAATACATAACTTTCTGTAACATCAAATGAAACGTCATTGAACGAGCATGCGTAGTTGTTTCAATCATTGAAGCGACTACGCATGCCCGTAAGACGGCTAAATAAAATGACAGCGGAAAAAGAAACAATTTAAAACTTCATGCAATTTCTTCACTTGGTAAGGTAGTAATGTTGCAAAGTTGCACCGACCCTGGTACGCATTGGTGTTCGCAAAAGTCAAAGTTCGCTCCATCTGTTTAGTCATTTTCTCTAATCTGTGACTACATCACTACCATAGAGTGGGGTCGGTGGGGTGCTGTGTGCTGTGGTTAAGACTTATGCCACAGATTAGAGAAAAAAAAGTGGCTGTGACGGTTACACTATAGTTCAATTGCTTTTTTCTCTAATCTGTGAGTTACACTGTCCACAGACTAAGTTGGTCCTGTCCTGTCGGCTGTTCTGTCTGTCACGCCAGTATCTCGTAGTCTGTGGTCCTGTCAAACACAGACTGTCAAATTCCAATCCAAACTACTTGTCTGGGACGATTGGGGACGATTTTATGTTGGTTTACAAGTGTTACTCAAATTGGATTTCTCGTTTACCCTTTTCATATATATATATATTTACAATAACTCGTAAAGTTAATGCAGTTCCCATGTGAAAAATTTATATGTGATTTGTGAAAAGTGCCAAATTGATGTCTCGTGTCCGTCGGTACAATGAATCAAGTTGATCAAAATATAAACAAAGATATGTTTAATTCTGACATTAACGTGGAATCCCTGGATTTTAATGATAATCAGACATGGTTAGTATACTTGCTTCGATAAACATTAGAAAACAACGGTGCACTATTTATGACATGTACGGCATCGCATTGTCGTGTCCGGTCAAAACGTCATGTCTCCTACAGCTGCAATTTGGACCATTTATCAAACGATCAGGTCTAACCAGTTAGCGAATATCTTTAAAACCAGGCATAATGCGAGTAGGTGTTTGCTCTTTGGTGAATCATATATACACAGTACACACAGGTGTTGCAGTTTGTAAATTACAAAAAGTGTGTTTTTTTGGTAAACACTGGTAGCCAGTTTCCATTTCAACCAAATATGAAAATTCTGAGTTTTTTTAGCAAGAAACTTATCTTCTCATATCTATCAAATTTTTCTGAGATGGGTGTTAAGTACCAATACTTAAAACTACACATTTATAAATAGCACACACTTTAAATTCAAACTGCCTAGCAATATAATTGACTAAGAAAACTTATGTTCAATAATAATTCTATACCTACTAGGCCTGATTTTGAAGGCTTTAGTTGACAGTCCTTAAAATACTAAAATGTATCTGTCTTTTACATTGCCATCTATTTGACAAGAACAGCAACAGTTTTAGGAGTTTTAGATCTGTCAACTAAAGCCTTTAAAATTTGCCCCACTGCTTTAAAACTAGACATTAGCCCCTTATCTGTCAACTAAAGCCTTTAAAATTTGCCCCACTGCTTTAAAACTAGACATTAGCCCCTTACTAATAAACATTGTGTGGTAGAAGAATAGATATTTTGTGTATTGTCTTTCTCTGTTGTGTTTGAAACGGGCAATGATTAAACAAGATAAAACACTGAGTAGCATTCCACTGTTATGCAGTGTTTATTGGTAAGGGTGTAAAACTTTATAAAAATAGATAGACAAAAATGAACTAAGTTGTGTTTACTTGTGTTTTAATAAATTTTTGCTGATGAAAAGATTTTAATTTATGGAATAAAGAGTTTTTCTGTTACTATTTCTAAAACTGGAGGTGCAAAAACATTCCTAGATATAAAACAATAGAGTAGTGTATGGTTGATATTGTCTGTATACAATTGAATTCTTAGAAATCTAAAAACTGTTCAGTAGATATTTATATAAAATATTGCTATTGTGTTTATTTATGAATCAACATTATAAAGTTATCTCATAAAACTCCTCCTTGCCTTAAAACCGCTAATTAACTCAATGATACCATTTTTGTTAAACAAGTTTAAACATGTTCAGAAATCTGTAGATAAGGCTATATAAGGTAATTTATTTAAATCATCTGTTAATATAAAAAAATAGTACCTAACTTAGGCAGAGAGAGATGTTTGTTTTCAAACCCAGTTTGTGATTAAAAAATTTATATTACGTTAAAATTACCATTTCGTCTGTTTTTTTTTACCTAAAACATTTAAAAAACATTACCAACATCTTTTTGGGCTTACTGTAATTGAGACCAGCAATGGAGCTGAGGAGTATGCCTAACGTGACCATATGTCCCGCTTTGAGTGGGACAGTCCCACTTTCAAGATATCTGTCCCGCTGTCCCCAGCCAGGCCGAATTTGTCCCACTTTTGCAAAGTAACCAATTTAGTTAAAATTTTATTTTTCTCGCTCCCAACTCGCACGCAACAGACTACAAAGATAAATATAAATAAATCATTTACTGAGCTCCACATGTACTTAGATACATGTGCAGCTCAGTAACTGATACCGAAACAAGAACCGATATTATAAAACTGATTTGTTCAGCCGACAAATACAAAAATACTAACTACACATCACTACTGCAGAGGCTGTATAGCTGTTAAGTATGCCCTCTCTCAAACATACAATGCAATCATAAAATATCTTGAACCTCACCAATTGATGAAAATGTTGACATACTTTTCAAAAATACTGATGAAAATGCAACCCCTTACTTTTTTTAACACCTCTCAATGAAAGACTTCCTAGAGCTTCATTCTATCAATTATCAAATTATTACTTAATAGGAAATTGATTATTTAATAAATAATTTAATTCTCTTATAAAATGAGGTTCTAATCTGATATCACATTGGTTAGGATTAACAAGCTTTTACATGAATGCTAGAGAACTTAGTTGGTCTTAACCAGTCTTAACTGAAACATCATAAATAAATATCATTGTCTCAAACTTGGCATACATTTTCCAGCCATGTAGGTACCTAACTTCAACAAAGTTAACTTCTTCTATGGTATGAATTTTTTTAACCTGAACACTCAATAAATTTATTGTAAACTTATAAAAATAAATACTACCCCCACTACTACTTATGGCCTTATGTACTTAGAAACTCGGCTTAAAATCAATGTGCAGTAGAAATATGCACAAGCATAGTAGTGCATAATTTCAACCATAAACCACCAAGTCCTTTACCTTTAGAGGTATTTATAAGTACAATAATAATGTACATGGCATTCTGCATATAGATCTTGTGTATTTGGTTCGGACACATAATTATTATATTTGTTATTATCAAAATTGTCCTTTGTTTGAGTGTCTACATAAAATCTAGGCATTCATATTATTTAGGTACAATAAGAGCATTAACTGATATAATAGTGATAAGATTATATTGAGTATACATTAACCTTACACATTGCATTTTATAAATACATAATTTAACTAGGTATAGCTCACAGTCTCACCTGCTATATAACTGTTAAGACGATGGCAACACCCAATGCAAGCACGTTCATTAAAGCAATCGAACATAGAATGTATACTCATATATATACTGTATTAAATAAGGTTGCTTTTTGCGTAGCAAAAATATGGCGATTATGTCGCGTCATCGACTTTTCCATTTTGAGTTACAAATAATTAACTATAAAAGAAATACTTATTGTTGTAATAAAAATAAATTAACAGTTTTATGCATTGACACATAACTTATCACTATTATTTATTTCAATGGGGTTTTTTATTATTGTGTAACATTTTATTGAATTTGAATAATTTTTTTAAAGGTCACATCACGATTTTTTTATAGCTAGTAAATTTTTCGTAAACGTGTTTTGAATTCAACAGTCGGAATGAAGATATGACCAGTCTGCCATGCATTTTTCAAATCTATGAAACATATACATAATACAAACAATTGCATTCAAGTTGGTTTATTTGGGACCCTTCAACCTCTTAACCTGCAGGAACTATTAAATTACTGGGATAAAAATTTCCATATATATAACATATTGACACTTTCATCCCTAACCTATTATATTGATTTTTATAGTGTAATGTATATATTTTTTTTTTGTTTTATGTAAACGAATGACGTGACGAGCCAGTCGTTTCCTTGGTGTTAAGCGACACGGCCACCCTTAACAGATTGTATATGTGTGCAAAATCAGTTCAGCTGTGTATTGTTGGATACAAACAAACCTACAATGTTTCACTTTTATATTATACAACACAAAAACTCATTAATGTTCATAAAATCAATTAATGTTTCATAATAACTTGTAGTAGGTATAACATAGGCAGCCTTATCACTGAGAGCAATCTCTTCCAGGTCATATTATATTAATCACAGAATTTACTCTATTTACATTTTCATTGATGGTCAAGTCAAGATCCTCTGTCAAGATAAATTGCAGATGTTATTTAGCAAATAGCAATATTAGATGTTGAGGTATAGTATATATATGCCTCAAGTGACAATGTGATTGTTAAGCCAAGTCAGAAGCCTTTAGGCAGCCTAAAAATTCTGACACCAGAGCTGACCACTTGTCTACAAGAGAAGAAGACTTCTTCTATTCTTGTTTGCTCTTCTTCTTCGGCTTAACAACTATGGTCTTACAATAAAAATATTGATGTATAAGCAGTAATAATCTTAATGTCACTATCGCTAGTCTTAAGGCCTAACTCTTAGGCCTTCCTAACTATAAGAAACCATACTTACCTATCTTACCCTTGTAAACTAAGATAACATTTTGTATCAAAAAGGTATTGCCAAATTTTTTTTTAAATAGTGCAATGGGTAATGTTATTCTAACAAACCCTGCAGTAGTCACTACTACCATTAATGAATGGCACTATCCAATAGTACTAGTCATATAAAGGTATATATTGCTTTGTTACCCTTGCTGTTAAGTTCTTGAATAATTGTTTCACGCTATTCAGGTTGTGCACAGTCCCGGAGGACTCTGGTCAGAGGGTGGACATTGTGGACTGGAAGATATCCTGCGACTGGCCCGTCAACGAGGACAGTGATTACCAGCAGCTGGAGATGCAAATAAACACCTTGCTCAATAATATACTCAAAAGTAAGTTCGTACTTCCTTATATAAATTTATATATATACCTAACTTTACTAGGTGGTAGGACTGTTCTGCAAAGTTCGTCTAGGTAGGTACCAACGCTTTGCCAGTTATTCTGCCGCCAAGCAGTAGTGTGCCAGCACTGCTGTGTTCCGGTTTGAAGGGCATTGTACCTAGTGATAGATAGATAGATAGATAGATAAACACTTTATTGTACACACCAAATAATACAATTTTACAAGGCACACAGACATTTACAAAAACGTGTAACAATGGGCGACCTTATCGCTAAAAGCGATCTCTTCCAGGCAACCTTTGGATGGAGAGGATTTATACAAGTGGTAAAAGACGGGGTGCACAAGCATAACTACATAGATAAAAGTACCTTATAAACATACTAAATATCTTCAGCAATATACCTACATCTCTAAATAAAAAATATACCTACATATTATATCTACATACACTTACTTATACATAATATGTGGGGATACATAAACACTTGTTTATGTATCCCCACACTATGTTAAACTGTTACCATAATATTACTGTTACTTACAGTAATATTATGGTAACAGTTTAACATAGTGATATAGTACTGATGATATAGTGATATTACTGGGCAAAAGAAACTGGGGCTGGGGGCTTACCGTGAGCTCTTAGCGCGATTCAAAACAGAGCCTATATTGGATCGCCTTGTTTTTTTCGTATGGGGATTTTGACAAGTGATCCAGTATAGGCTCTGCTTTGAATCGCGCTAAGAGCTCACGGTACGCCCCCTGTTCTCACACAGTCTGGTAATCTTATTACTGGACTGTGTTGTCTCAAATCTCAGCATGACGCAGTGCAGTGTCACGAAAAACTTTATAATTTAGAGTTCGGAGTGATACTGCAATCTGTTATGAGCTGCCGTGACACTAAACATCAGGCGAACGACTAGCTCGTGACGTCATTTGTTTACATAAAAAAAACCTACTCATAATTATTATTAGTAAATTGTAACATAGTACTTTTGACAGGTTCTGTGGGGTGGTGGTTGAGCAGGTCGGCTCATAACCCGAGGCTTCTGGTTATATAAAAAAAGGAAATTATACTTTTTTGTGTGTGGGTGTGGTTCCTGGGTCCCTAGATACAGGGAATCCTAGTCAGAGTCCAGGATCTAGTAAGACACCGTTGGGCGAAAAAAAGCCAGTTTGATGCATTGTTCATAATTTAATTATGATATTTAGATACGAAAGTACATACCTACTGTAAAGACAATAATTTGGGATAAAATGAGGCAGTTACTTGGTTTTCTAAATGAGGAAACTTTACGTGCGACATGTATAATATATGTAAAAACAATAATGACGGGAATGATTTACCAATGGATCTATATAAATAGAACTAGTATTTTGCCCCGTGCGCGGGCCGCGAGCGGCCCGCGTGTGTGTTTTCGTGGCGTTCCATTTGTTCAAAACGCTATACTTGGAGCTAAACTTTAAATTTTGCAAGTACTTGTACAAAACTGCGGTATTTATCAAAGAAAATGATAATGCGCGTGACTTTGCATGGCGGCCATCTTGTTTGACTTGACAGCGTCATTTGCACCATTAGTAGGTCGCAACCGGCACACTTGCACCGTGCGCGGGCCGCACGCGGCCCGCACACAGTGCAAGTGTGCAGGTGCAAGTGTTGGTCGTGACCGTCCACTTGTACCAAACTACAGTAAACTAACTCGCTTTGCTCGTCGTCACATTGGGTAGGTTGGAAAAAATTTGACATTTGTTATTTGTCAATAAATTTGACATCTGTCAAAAAATTTGACATTTGACATCAATCAAACTGACATCTGTCTACACTTGACAGCGGTATTAGAACAGTGCGCAGGTCGCAAGCGGCACACTTGCACCGTGCGCGGGCCGCACGCGGCCCGCACACGGTGCAAGTGTGCAGGTGCAAGTGTTGGTCGTGACCGTCCACTTATACCAAACTACAGTATACTTGGTGCTTGCTTCGCTCGTCGTTGCATTTGGTAGGTCGAAAAAAATTAAAATTTGACATCTGTCACATTGACATCTGTCTACACTTGAAAGTGGTATTAGAACAGTGCGCAGGTCGCAAGCGGCACACTTGCACCAAGCGCGGCCCGCACACGGTGCAAGTGTGCAGGTGCAAGTGTTAGTCGTGACTGTCCAATTATACTAATGAGAGACAATAAACTAACTCACTCATCGCTGCATTTGGTAGGTTGGAAAAAAAATTGTCATTTGACATCTGTCAAAAAAATTAACATTTGACATTTGTCAATAAATTTGACATCTGTCAAAAAAATATTGACATTTGACATCTGTCAAAAGTTTGACATTTGGCATCAATCAAACTGACATCTGTCTACACTTGACAGCGGTATTAGAACAGTGCGCAGGTCGCAAGCGGCACACTTGCACCGTGCGCGGGCCGCACGCGGCCCGCACACGGTGCAAGTGTGCAGGTGCAAGTGTTGGTCGTGACCGTCCACTTATACCAAACTACAGTATACTTGGTGCTTGCTTCGCTCGTCGTTGCATTTGGTAGGTTGGAAAAAAATTGACATTTGACATCTGTCCAAAAAATTGACATTTGAGATTTGTCAATAAATTTGACATCTGTAAAAAAAATTGACATTTGACATCTGTCAAAAGTTTAACATTTGACATCAATCAAACTGACATCTGTCTACACTTGACAGCGGTATTGGAACAGTGCGCAGGTCGCAAGTGTACAGGTGCAAGTGTTGGTCGTGACCGTCCACTTATACCAAACTACAGTATACCTGCTGCTCGCTTCGCTCGTCGTTGCATTTGGTAGGTTGGAAAAAATTGACATTTGACATCTATCAAAAAATTTGACATCTGCCAAAATTTTGACGTTTGACATCTGTCACACTAACATCTGTCAAAATTACAACTATCTCCTTCCGAAACTGTAGTACCATAGGCGATAAAACGGAAAACAGCAATTTCGATAATAGTATATACGGCGGCCATATTGAAAAATGACAGATGTCAAAGTTTGACCAAACCATGTTGATCAGCATCCTTTGGGACACCCAGATATCGATTTTTATCCCGATCGGAGCATTTTCATTTTCGGACGCGGACCAATAGACCGCCATTTTGAAAAAGTACTTTTTCACTGTGTGGCCCTCACAAAACTGTACAATATTAGAACAAACCCTCCCTACAAAAGTCTCACAGTTTCGGTGTTATTTGCGAATTAAAAATCCTTAAAAAGTGAAAGTGCATGTTCGCAATTTTACAAAATGGCGGAATCAAAAAAGTTTTTACACATTCCTACCAATTGTACCGTGGGATTTTCAGATATCGATTTTCTTTCGGATCGGACAACTTTTACTATGAGTCGGTACGTCTACAGCCGCCATCTTTAAAAAAATCGATTTCACTAATATTGGATTTTTACCCTTATAACATCTTTACTTGATCCCCAGGAACGAATTTTCTAAAGCACTCGCAACGGAGGCGCAAAAAAGCAAAGTTGATATTTCAATAAAAGCACCTTTGTATGGCAGCCCCATTGAAAGTTGACACATGTCAAAATTTGATTACAGAATGTTGATCATCATCCTTGGGGACCCCCAGATATCGATTTTCATCCGGATCGGTGAAACTTTTTTTCCCGCCGCGGCCAAAATTTCCGCCATTTTGAAAAAAAAAATTTTTCGCAATCTTCTCCTCTGACCTCCAACCAATATTAGTTCGAGCTCTTTATACTAAAGTGTCATAGTTTCGCCGTCATTTACGGTTAAAATTTGTATGGCGGATTTTTTTTTCCGCCATTTTGAATTTTTTTTGACATCTCCAAAATCGTCCCAGAGTTTGCTATGACATTCCTTAAAATGCACATGACCTATCTGTTATGGTTTGGCCAGGCCGTTGACCGTCCGAGTGACCGAAGGTCGGAAGACCAGGTCGCGAATTTTTTTGAAGACACCTCGATCACCTGGATACAAAAGTCAACAAAGACATTCAAAATTTTCCATAGGTATGGAGAAACAATGCGTCAAAAATGGGAAAAAAAAATTGTATGGCAGCCATCTTTAAAAATGGCGGAATCCAAAATATTTTTTCAAATATCGAATGTGTGGCCCCGAAAACCCCCTCATGCGAAAAATCACCCCGATCGGACCAACTTTCAAAATGGCCGCCATTTTGAATCCGCCATCTTGGATTTTCATGACAACCATCTGACAGCTCCCGTCATCCTCTATGACATTTGGTCGAGCACCACCCACATACCTCTTACCGTTTCCGAATTATGAGCGTTTCAATTTTGTATGGGGGCCACCGTTTTTTGTTCGGGGGCCCCCATTTTTTTCATTTCTCTGGAAACATCCCAGGGTCTACTCCAACTTTAGTTAAAACTGGACCCCCATATCTCTTGTCGTTTTTGAGATCCGTTGACCTGTTCCATCTCAGAGACGATTTTCTGGTAATGTCAGATTTTTCCTGGGGTGACATGACCCATCACTATACAGCCTCATACTCAGTTTTGACTGACCACTTCTGAGAGCTGAGATCAATTATGTCAATCAGTCATCAGTCAGTCAGTCAGTCAATGGGTTTTTAAGTTTATAGAAGTAAAAAAAAAAAAAAATGTCAATCACAGAGGTATAATGTCAGAGGTCTTTGAGGTCAATAGGATGACACGCGAAATTGAACAAAAATCTAAAACTATCCAAGAAGCTAGCGTATACGACTGATGAAAGAAGAAAAAGCTGATGAAACTGAATCGATTGAATGATTTTTACGAGATCAAGACAAAACTTTTTTTGAAATCAAATAGGCTTACATCTTACGTCGCAAACGATTGCTCTTAGCTGATCTAACGACATTCGTCACGCATCATAAACCCTGGACAAAGGACTGATTCGTGTAGGCATCCGAACATCCGATACAATAACTCTGATTCGATTTTTGTTATTTAATATGGGTACAGTCTCTGGGTGCAGCACGCTACTCAGTGTCAAATTACCTAGCCTTTGATACAGAAGACGGAAAATAACCGCTTTATTTGCGCAACACGGTAGACAAACATTCTATCCTAGTAATCTCGAATGCCTTATCATCATGACTCCAACACCCATGACCCAACATTACTGCCACAGGAAGAGCTGTACCAGCAGTCTAGAGCCACACTCCATTCTTTAAAGGAGCTAGGATGGCTCGGGTAGATGCTGGCAGGGGGAACAGCACAATACACCCCAAGCGGGACGTCAGTGCAGGACGTATCACCTCCACGTTGAATAAGAATAAGAAAACCGCTTATTCTAGAGACAATAACACGAAAAAAGCGATATTAAAGGATTGTAATACTGTGGTAATACGGTCATGACAGCGTTGACAGCGACCAGAATATTGTAATGCAGGATGAGATTTATGGACTGCAGAGTCACAGACTACATGATAGTTCAAGTAGCAAGCCCAAGGCCATATTTTACTTTTGGGATTTTAGGATGTGCCTCACTCCCCCTTTTAATTATATCGAATTGTTAACATTGATACTATAATTTAGCTTATTGTTATTTGCGCTGGCGCCGCCTATAGCCCTTTTTTAATGGTCTGCCAATTTCTTAAATAAATTGACACACTTTGTACAGCTCTAACTGCATGTACAATGTACATAGATATAAGTATTCGCGTTCAATGTCAGCAATGCAATCATCCACTCACAATGGGAGCATTTGTGAACCAGATAGGATATTGTTACGTGACTTATCGACTGTGAATGACCATTCGTTCAAGAAAATAGCAAACATTTATAAATATTAGACGAACACATGTACATTTGTACATATCTGATCCATTAAATATGAGGATTCACGTATCTAGACAATAACAACCTTAGTTATAAACAAATACCTCTTAAAGTTAAACGACATTTATTTAAAATTACGCACTAATATAATTTTATATTGCGCAGAATTTAGTGCTGATTATTTATGTACCTATTTGTAATTCATTCATTTTATAATTTCTATAAGTACTTAATTAATTACTGACTAATTACACGAACGAATTCCTTCATCTCCGTTTTTTTAAACGGACTACAAGGCGCACAGAAACTCGGCATCCTTATATCGTTAATATTCCTACAGCCCGCACAAGCGTTTCTCATCAAACATCATAGTGTGTCAGCAAATGAGTGGAATACCTTCCTTCGTCCTTGTTTCCCGCTACCTATAGCCTGGGAGTCTTCAAAGAGTGAACAGGTATCTTCTAGGCAAGCATCCACCACCGTAGGCGGTAGGCGGCGTCATCACTTATAAAATCAGGTGAGACACTGGTCAAATGCTATGTCTATAAATTATATTTAAAAAACACTAGAAAAAAGCTATATACTAACCAATGGATTTATCTGTCCGATAATAAAGAATTTTGTAATTGAATTTGAATTGCCATTAGAGTTTATATTAATTATGTTACTGATATCAGAATGCCCGTACGTAGAAACTAAGAGGAGCGTGATCCTAACCACATAGTACAGGTAGCCTGACCCATAATTCCCAGACACGGAATAATTACTTGCGCAATTCCAATTTGTCTTCAACTACACGCGTAATATAAAGCTGTGTGTGTGTGATGGTGTAAAGTTAGGTAGAAAGTCTAGTGAAGCGCTGAGAACAGATACGTATTCAGCAGACTATAGCAGAAAGCAAAGCGCCATGTCTAATAATATCTCAAAATGTCACAACAAAGCTAAATAAAGAATGCGAGCGCCATTTCCGCGTTAACTATTCTCTGAACACGACGACAAACTCATTAAAAATATATATATCTCAGTGCATTTCACGCACACTAATGTATCCCAATGGGAAATGGAAAATGCAGTTCGATGTGTTCGATCCATGTTTTCTCCGCGCGCCGCCCGCGCAGGAACTTGTTTGCCATTCGATTTATAATTGCTGGCACAGGAAGCGCTCTGTGATGTGGTTTCCTATTACAGAAGTGTGTCGTGCGTGTCTGCGACATGGGTTGCCCATCTAGGCTCATGATTATGACCACCAATAAGCCTTTTTTTGCGCAGTAGGTTAAATTGTTTTTGAAACACCATAAAGACAAATAGAAATAAATTGTGTCTGGTAATTCTAAGATTTAAAGCCTACATTTTGGAGTCTGGGGCTTTGGAAACTATGGGTAGTAAATCTAAAATATTCAATTGTAGATGTCTAGTCTATGACACCAATTCCCATCAGAAACATCATAATACTCGTTTGCTTTGCTTACTTACTGGGGAAAATGTAGTTAACGTTGTTATGTGATTGCCTAAAGACCTTGCAGTATCATGTAGTCTTTATTTATATTCTTCTAGTTGGAATAAGTTTACTGTTCGGTTAAAGTTCGCCAGAGTTAACGGCAATACCTATTTACGATGCACATTTATAGACTTGTGTCACAGAATATACAATAGTACTTTTTACTAGGTGGTAGGACTTTTCTGCAAAGTTCGTCTAGGTAGGTACCACCGCTTTGCCAGTTATTCTGCCGCCAAACAGTAGTGTGCAAGCACTACTGTGTTCCGGTTTGAAGGGCATTGTAGCTAGTGAAATTACGGGGCAAATGAGACTTTATGATCTGATCACTCAGTCTAGTAATCTGATTATTAGACTGGGTGATGTCTCAGGATGACGTGCGCAGTGCAGTGTCGCGCGAAACTATTGTTTTAAAGTTACCGGTGTGAAGTTAGCGGCCTAAAGTTAGCGGCCTAAGATAACCCTACCAAATTAAAAAGTCACGGCTTCCGACATCCTTCGGTATGGCTCTGTTGAGCCTGTCAGAAGAAAATCATGAACTCTAAGTGCTCGCGAAATGAAGAAATAAAAATCTGTGTAATTTCTCGGTGCTATGACCGAAATTAAGACACTTTGATATGAAAAGTGGGCGTGTGCCGGGAAAATAAAATCACCATTCAATGGGGCTTTAAAAGACCTTCCATACGAGGTACATTTCTATATCTCCAGGTACTTCAGAAATGAGAAAATAATAAAAACCTGTAAAAAAACTCGGTGGTATGGCTGAAATTGAGACACTTTAATATGAAAAGTGGGCGTGTGTCCGGAAAATAAAATAAGCATTCAATGAAGCTTTGAAGGGCCTTCCATACAATGTACATTTCTATATCTCCAGGTACTTCAGAAATGAGGAAATAATACAAATCTGTAAAAAATCTCGGTGGTGTTGCCGAAATTGAGATACTTTAATATGAAAAGTGGGCATGTGTATGGAAAATGAAATCAGCATTCAATGAAGCTTTGAAGGGCCTTCCAAACAATGTACATTTCTATATCTCCAGGTACTTCAGAAATGAGGAAATAATACAAATCTGTAAAAAATCTCGGTGGTATGGCTGAAATTGAAACACTTTAATATGAAAAGCGGGCGTGTGTCCGGAAAATAAAATAAGCATTCAATGAAGCTTTGAAGGGCCTTCCATTTGATTTACATTTCTATATCTCCAGGTACTTCAGAAATAAGGAAATAAGACAAATCTGTAAAAAATCTCGGTGGTATGGCTGAAATTGAAACACTTTAATATGAAAAGTGGGCGTGTGTCCGGAAAATAAAATAAGCATTCAATGAAGCTTTGAAGGGCCTTCCATTTGATGTACATTTCTGTATCTCCAGGTACTTCAGAAATGAGGAAATAAGACAAATCTGTTAAAAATCTCGGTGGTATGGCTGAAATTGAAACACTTTAATATGAAAAATGGGCGTGTGTCCGGAAAATAAAATAAGCATTCAATGAAGCTTTGAAGGGCCTTCCATTTGATGTACATTTCTATATCTCCAGGTACTTCAGAAATGAGGAAATAATACAAATCTGTAAAAAATCTCGGTGGTGTTGCCGAAATTGAAACACTTTAATATGAAAAGTGGGCGTGTGTCCGGAAAATAAAATAAGCATTCAATGAAACTTTGAAGGGCCTTCCATTTGATGTACATTTCTATATCTCCAGGTACTTCAGAAATGAGGAAATAATACAAATCTGTAAAAAATCTCGGTGGTGTTGCCGAAATTGAAACACTTTAATATGAAAAGTGGGCGTGTGTCCGGAAAATAAAATAAGCATTCAATGAAACTTTGAAGGGCCTTCCATACAATGTACATTTCTATATCTCCAGGTACTTCAGAAATGAGGAAATAATACAAATCTGTAAAAAATCTCGGTGGTGTTGCCGAAATTGAGACACTTTAATATGAAAAGTGGGCGTGTGTCCGGAAAATAAAATAAGCATTCAATGAAGCTTTAAAAGGCCTTCCATTTGATGTACATTTCTATATCTCCAGGTACTTCAAAAATGAGGATATAAGACAAATCTGTTAAAAATCTCGGTGGTACGGCTGAAATTGAAACACTTTAATATGAAAAGTGGGCGTGTGTCCGGAAAATAAAATAAGCATTCAATGAAGCTTTGAAGGGCCTTCCATTTGATGTACATTTCTATATCTCCAGGTACTTCAGAAATGAGGAAATAATACAAATCTGTAAAAAATCTCGGTGGTGTTGCCGAAATTGAAACACTTTAATATGAAAAGTGGGCGTGTGTCCGGAAAATAAAATAAGCATTCAATGAAACTTTGAAGGGCCTTCCATTTGATGTACATTTCTATATCTCCAGGTACTTCTGAAATGAGGAAATAATACAAATCTGTAAAAAATCTCGGTGGTGTTGCCGAAATTGAGACACTTTAATATGAAAAGTGGGCATGTGTATGGAAAATGAAATCAGCATTCAATGAAGCTTTAAAAGGCCTTCCATACGATGTACATTTCTATATCTCCAGGTACTTCAGAAATGAGGAAATAATACAAATCTGTAAAAAATCTCGGTGGTGTTGCCGAAATTGAAACACTTTAATATGAAAAGTGGGCGTGTGTATGGAAAATGAAATCAGCATTCAATGAAGCTTTAAAAGGCCTTCCATACGATGTACATTTCTATATCTCCAGGTACTTCAGAAATGAAGAAATAATACAAATCTGTAAAAAATCTCGGTGGTGTTGCCGAAATTGAAACACTTTAATATGAAAAGTGGGCGTGTGTCCGGAAAATAAAATAAGCATTCAATGAAGCTTTAAAAGGCCTTCCATTCGATGTACATTTCTATATCTCCAGGTACTTCAGAAATGAGGAAATAATACAAATCTGTAAAAAATCTCGGTGGTGTTGCCGAAATTGAGACACTTTAATATGAAAAGTGGGCATGTGTATGGAAAATGAAATCAGCATTCAATGAAGCTTTAAAAGGCCTTCCATACGATGTACATTTCTATATCTCCAGGTACTTCAGAAATGAGGAAATAATACAAATCTGTAAAAAATCTCGGTGGTGTTGCCGAAATTGAAACACTTTAATATGAAAAGTGGGCGTGTGTCCGGAAAATAAAATAAGCATTCAATGAAGCTTTAAAAGGCCTTCCATTCGATGTACATCTCTATATCTCCAGGTACTTCAGAAATGAGGAAATAATACAAATCTGTAAAAAATCTCGGTGGTGTTGCCGAAATTGAGACACTTTAATATGAAAAGTGGGCGTGTGTCCGGAAAATAAAATAAGCATTCAATGAAGCTTTAAAAGGCCTTCCATTTGATGTACATTTCTATATCTCCAGGTACTTCAAAAATGAGGATATAAGACAAATCTGTTAAAAATCTCGGTGGTACGGCTGAAATTGAAACACTTTAATATGAAAAGTGGGCGTGTGTCCGGAAAATAAAATAAGCATTCAATGAAGCTTTGAAGGGCCTTCCATTTGATGTACATTTCTATATCTCCAGGTACTTCAGAAATGAGGAAATAAGACAAATCTGTTAAAAATCTCGGTGGTGTGGCTGAAATTGAAACACTTTAATATGAAAAGTGGGCGTGTGTCCGGAAAATAAAATAAGCATTCAATGAAGCTTTGAAGGGCCTTCCATACAATGTACATTTATCTCCAGGTACTTCAGAAATGAGGAAATAATACAAATCTGTAAAAAATCTCGGTGGTGTTGCCGAAATTGAGACACTTTAATATGAAAAGTGGGCGTGTGTCCGGAAAATAAAGTAAGCATTCAATGAAGCTTTAAAAGGCCTTCCATACGATGTACATTTTTATATCTCCAGGTACAACACCACCGAGATTTTTTACAGATTTGTATTATTTCCTCATTTCTGAAGTACCTGGAGATATAGAAATGTACATCAAATGGAAGGCCCTTCAAAGCTTCATTGAATGCTTATTTTATTTTCCGGACACACGCCCACTTTTCATATTAAAGTGTCTCAATTTCGGCAACACCACCGAGATTTTTTACAGATTTGTATTATTTCCTCATTTCTGAAGTACCTGGAGATATAGAAATGTACATTGTATGGAAAGCCCTTCAAAGCTTCATTGAATGCTGATTTCATTTTCCGGACACACGCCCACTTTTCATATTAAAGTGTTTCAATTTCGGCAACACCACCGAGATTTTTTACAGATTTGTATTATTTCCTCATTTCTGAAGTACCTGGAGATATAGAAATGTACATCAAATGGATGGCCCTTCAAAGCTTCATTGAATGCTTATTTTATTCTCCGGACACACGCCCACTTTTCATATTAAAGTGTTTCAATTTCAGCCATACCACCGAGATTTTTAACAGATTTGTCTTATTTCCTCATTTCTGAAGTACCTGGAGATATAGAAATGTACATCAAATGGAAGGCCTTTCAAAGCTTTATTGAATGCTGATTTCATTTTCCATACACACACCCACTTTTCATATTAAAGTGTTTCAATTTCAGCCATACCACCGAGATTTTTAACAGATTTGTCTTATTTCCTCATTTCTGAAGTACCTGGAGATATAGAAATGTACATCAAATGGAAGGCCCTTCAAAGCTTCATTGAATGCTTATTTTATTTTCCGGACACACGCCCACTTTTCATATTAAAGTGTCTCAATTTCGGCAACACCACCGAGATTTTTTACAGATTTGTTTTATTTCCTCATTTCTCAAGTACCTGGAGATACAGAAATGTACATCAAATGGAAGGCCCTTCAAAGTTTCATTGAATGCTTATTTTATTTTCCGGACACACGCCCACTTTTCATATTAAAGTGTTTCAATTTCAGCCATACCACCGAGATTTTTAACAGATTTGTCTTATTTCCTCATTTCTGAAGTACCAGGAGATATAGAAATGTACATCAAATGGAAGGCCCTTCAAAGCTTCATTGAATGCTTATTTTATTTTCCGGACACACGCCCACTTTTCATATTAAAGTGTTTCAATTTCGGCAACACCACCGAGATTTTTTACAGATTTGTATTATTTCCTCATTTCTGAAGTACCTGGAGATATAGAAATGTGCATCAAATGGAAGGCCCTTCAAAGCTTCATTGAATGCTTATTTTATTTTCCGGACACACGCCCACTTTTCATATTAAAGTGTTTCAATTTCGGCAACACCACCGAGATTTTTTACAGATTTGTATTATTTCCTCATTTCTGAAGTACCTGGAGATATAGAAATGTACATCAAATGGAAGGCCCTTCAAAGCTTCATTGAATGCTTATTTTATTTTCCGGACACACGCCCACTTTTCATATTAAAGTGTTTCAATTTCGGCAACACCACCGAGATTTTTTACAGATTTGTATTATTTCCTCATTTCTGAAGTACCTGGAGATATAGAAATGTACATCAAATGGAAGGCCCTTCAAAGCTTCATTGAATGCTTATTTTATTTTCCGGACACACGCCCACTTTTCATATTAAAGTGTCTCAATTTCGGCAACACCACCGAGATTTTTTACAGATTTGTATTATTTCCTCATTTCTGAAGTACCTGGAGATATAGAAATGTACATCAAATGGAAGGCCCTTCAAAGCTTCATTGAATGCTTATTTTATTTTCCGGACACACGCCCACTTTTCATATTAAAGTGTTTCAATTTCGGCAACACCACCGAGATTTTTTACAGATTTGTATTATTTCCTCATTTCTGAAGTACCTGGAGATATAGAAATGTACATTGTATGGAAGGCCCTTCAAAGCTTCATTGAATGCTTATTTTATTTTCCGGACACACGCCCACTTTTCATATTAAAGTGTCTCAATTTCGGCAACACCACCGAGATTTTTTACAGATTTGTTTTATTTCCTCATTTCTCAAGTACCTGGAGATACAGAAATGTACATCAAATGGAAGGCCCTTCAAAGCTTCATTGAATGCTTATTTTATTTTCCGGACACACGCCCACTTTTCATATTAAAGTGTTTCAATTTCAGCCATACCACCGAGATTTTTAACAGATTTGTCTTATTTCCTCATTTCTGAAGTACCTGGAGATATAGAAATGTACATCAAATGGAAGGCCCTTCAAAGCTTCATTGAATGCTTATTTTATTTTCCGGACACACGCCCACTTTTCATATTAAAGTGTTTCAATTTCGGCAACACCACCGAGATTTTTTACAGATTTGTATTATTTCCTCATTTCTGAAGTACCTGGAGATATAGAAATGTGCATCAAATGGAAGGCCCTTCAAAGCTTCATTGAATGCTTATTTTATTTTCCGGACACACGCCCACTTTTCATATTAAAGTGTTTCAATTTCGGCAACACCACCGAGATTTTTTACAGATTTGTATTATTTCCTCATTTCTGAAGTACCTGGAGATATAGAAATGTACATCAAATGGAAGGCCCTTCAAAGCTTCATTGAATGCTTATTTTATTTTCCGGACACACGCCCACTTTTCATATTAAAGTGTCTCAATTTCGGCAACACCACTGAGATTTTTTACAGATTTGTTTTATTTCCTCATTTCTCAAGTACCTGGAGATACAGAAATGTACATCAAATGGAAGGCCCTTCAAAGCTTCATTGAATCCTTATTTTATTTTCCGGACACACGCCCACTTTTCATATTAAAGTGTTTCAATTTCAGCCATACCACCGAGATTTTTAACAGATTTGTCTTATTTCCTCATTTCTGAAGTACCTGGAGATATAGAAATGTACATCAAATGGAAGGCCCTTCAAAGCTTCATTGAATGCTTATTTTATTTTCCGGACACACGCCCACTTTTCATATTAAAGTGTTTCAATTTCGGCAACACAACCGAGATTTTTAACAGATTTGTCTTATTTCCTCATCTCTGAAGTACCTGGAGATATAGAAATGTACATCAAATGGAAGGCCCTTCAAAGCTTCATTGAATGCTTATTTTATTTTCCGGACACACGCCCACTTTTCATATTAAAGTGTTTCAATTTCGGCAACACCACCGAGATTTTTTACAGATTTGTATTATTTCCTCATTTCTGAAGTACCTGGAGATATAGAAATGTGCATCAAATGGAAGGCCCTCCAAAGCTTCATTGAATGCTTATTTTATTTTCCGGACACACGCCCACTTTTCATATTAAAGTGTTTCAATTTCGGCAACACCACCGAGATTTTTTACAGATTTGTATTATTTCCTCATTTCTGAAGTACCTGGAGATATAGAAATGTACATCAAATGGAAGGCCCTTCAAAGCTTCATTGAATGCTTATTTTATTTTCCGGACACACGCCCACTTTTCATATTAAAGTGTTTCAATTTCGGCAACACCACCGAGATTTTTTACAGATTTGTATTATTTCCTCATTTCTGAAGTACCTGGAGATATAGAAATGTACATCAAATGGAAGGCCCTTCAAAGCTTCATTGAATGCTTATTTTATTTTCCGGACACACGCCCACTTTTCATATTAAAGTGTCTCAATTTCGGCAACACCACCGAGATTTTTTACAGATTTGTATTATTTCCTCATTTCTGAAGTACCTAGAGATATAGAAATGTACATCAAATGGAAGGCCCTTCAAAGCTTCATTGAATGCTTATTTTATTTTCCGGACACACGCCCACTTTTCATATTAAAGTGTTTCAATTTCGGCAACACCACCGAGATTTTTTACAGATTTGTCTTATTTCCTCATTTCTGAAGTACCTGGAGATATAGAAATGTACATCAAATGGATGGCCCTTCAAAGCTTCATTGAATGCTTATTTTGTTCTCCGGACACACGCCCACTTTTCATATTAAAGTGTTTCAATTTCAGCCATACCACCGAGATTTTTAACAGATTTGTCTTATTTCCTCATTTCTGAAGTACCTGGAGATATAGAAATGTACATCAAATGGAAGGCCTTTCAAAGCTTTATTGAATGCTGATTTCATTTTCCATACACACACCCACTTTTCATATTAAAGTGTTTCAATTTCAGCCATACCACCGAGATTTTTAACAGATTTGTCTTATTTCCTCATTTCTGAAGTACCTGGAGATATAGAAATGTACATCAAATGGATGGCCCTTCAAAGCTTCATTGAATGCTTATTTTATTTTCCGGACACACGCCCACTTTTCATATTAAAGTGTCTCAATTTCGGCAACACCACCGAGATTTTTTACAGATTTGTTTTATTTCCTCATTTCTCAAGTACCTGGAGATACAGAAATGTACATCAAATGGAAGGCCCTTCAAAGCTTCATTGAATGCTTATTTTATTTTCCGGACACACGCCCACTTTTCATATTAAAGTGTTTCAATTTCAGCCATACCACCGAGATTTTTAACAGATTTGTCTTATTTCCTCATTTCTGAAGTACCTGGAGATATAGAAATGTACATCAAATGGAAGGCCCTTCAAAGCTTCATTGAATGCTTATTTTATTTTCCGGACACACGCCCACTTTTCATATTAAAGTGTTTCAATTTCGGCAACACCACCGAGATTTTTTACAGATTTGTATTATTTCCTCATTTCTGAAGTACCTGGAGATATAGAAATGTGCATCAAATGGAAGGCCCTTCAAAGCTTCATTGAATGCTTATTTTATTTTCCGGACACACGCCCACTTTTCATATTAAAGTGTTTCAATTTCGGCAACACCACCGAGATTTTTTACAGATTTGTATTATTTCCTCATTTCTGAAGTACCTGGAGATATAGAAATGTACATCAAATGGAAGGCCCTTCAAAGCTTCATTGAATGCTTATTTTATTTTCCGGACACACGCCCACTTTTCATATTAAAGTGTTTCAATTTCGGCAACACCACCGAGATTTTTTACAGATTTGTATTATTTCCTCATTTCTGAAGTACCTGGAGATATAGAAATGTACATCAAATGGAAGGCCCTTCAAAGCTTCATTGAATGCTTATTTTATTTTCCGGACACACGCCCACTTTTCATATTAAAGTGTCTCAATTTCGGCAACACCACCGAGATTTTTTACAGATTTGTATTATTTCCTCATTTCTGAAGTACCTGGAGATATAGAAATGTACATCAAATGGAAGGCCCTTCAAAGCTTCATTGAATGCTTATTTTATTTTCCGGACACACGCCCACTTTTCATATTAAAGTGTTTCAATTTCGGCAACACCACCGAGATTTTTTACAGATTTGTATTATTTCCTCATTTCTGAAGTACCTGGAGATATAGAAATGTACATTGTATGGAAGGCCCTTCAAAGCTTCATTGAATGCTTATTTTATTTTCCGGACACACGCCCACTTTTCATATTAAAGTGTTTCAATTTCAGCCATACCACCGAGATTTTTAACAGATTTGTCTTATTTCCTCATTTCTGAAGTACCTGGAGATATAGAAATGTACATCAAATGGAAGGCCCTTCAAAGCTTCATTGAATGCTTATTTTATTTTCCGGACACACGCCCACTTTTCATATTAAAGTGTTTCAATTTCAGCAACACCACCGAGATTTTTTACAGATTTGTATTATTTCCTCATTTCTGAAGTACCTGGAGATATAGAAATGTACATCAAATGGAAGGCCCTTCAAAGCTTCATTGAATGCTTATTTTATTTTCCGGACACACGCCCACTTTTCATATTAAAGTGTTTCAATTTCGGCAACACCACCGAGATTTTTTACAGATTTGTATTATTTCCTCATTTCTGAAGTACCTGGAGATATAGAAATGTGCATCAAATGGAAGGCCCTTCAAAGCTTCATTGAATGCTTATTTTATTTTCCGGACACACGCCCACTTTTCATATTAAAGTGTTTCAATTTCGGCAACACCACCGAGATTTTTTACAGATTTGTATTATTTCCTCATTTCTGAAGTACCTGGAGATATAGAAATGTACATCAAATGGAAGGCCCTTCAAAGCTTCATTGAATGCTTATTTTATTTTCCGGACACACGCCCACTTTTCATATTAAAGTGTTTCAATTTCAGCCATACCACCGAGATTTTTAACAGATTTGTCTTATTTCCTCATTTCTGAAGTACCTGGAGATATAGAAATGTACATCAAATGGAAGGCCCTTCAAAGCTTCATTGAATGCTTATTTTATTTTCCGGACACACGCCCACTTTTCATATTAAAGTGTTTCAATTTCGGCAACACCACCGAGATTTTTTACAGATTTGTATTATTTCCTCATTTCTGAAGTACCTGGAGATATAGAAATGTACATCAAATGGAAGGCCCTTCAAAGCTTCATTGAATGCTTATTTTATTTTCCGGACACACGCCCACTTTTCATATTAAAGTGTTTCAATTTCAGCCATACCACCGAGATTTTTAACAGATTTGTCTTATTTCCTCATTTCTGAAGTACCTGGAGATATAGAAATGTACATCAAATGGAAGGCCCTTCAAAGCTTCATTGAATGCTTATTTTATTTTCCGGACACACGCCCACTTTTCATATTAAAGTGTTTCAATTTCGGCAACACCACCGAGATTTTTTACAGATTTGTATTATTTCCTCATTTCTGAAGTACCTGGAGATATAGAAATGTACATTGTATGGAAGGCCCTTCAAAGCTTCATTGAATGCTTATTTTATTTTCCGGACACACGCCCACTTTTCATATTAAAGTGTTTCAATTTCAGCCATACCACCGAGATTTTTAACAGATTTGTCTTATTTCCTCATTTCTGAAGTACCTGGAGATATAGAAATGTACATCAAATGGAAGGCCCTTCAAAGCTTCATTGAATGCTTATTTTATTTTCCGGACACACGCCCACTTTTCATATTAAAGTGTTTCAATTTCAGCAACACCACCGAGATTTTTTACAGATTTGTATTATTTCCTCATTTCTGAAGTACCTGGAGATATAGAAATGTACATCAAATGGAAGGCCCTTCAAAGCTTCATTGAATGCTTATTTTATTTTCCGGACACACGCCCACTTTTCATATTAAAGTGTTTCAATTTCGGCAACACCACCGAGATTTTTTACAGATTTGTATTATTTCCTCATTTCTGAAGTACCTGGAGATATAGAAATGTGCATCAAATGGAAGGCCCTTCAAAGCTTCATTGAATGCTTATTTTATTTTCCGGACACACGCCCACTTTTCATATTAAAGTGTTTCAATTTCGGCAACACCACCGAGATTTTTTACAGATTTGTATTATTTCCTCATTTCTGAAGTACCTGGAGATATAGAAATGTACATCAAATGGAAGGCCCTTCAAAGCTTCATTGAATGCTTATTTTATTTTCCGGACACACGCCCACTTTTCATATTAAAGTGTTTCAATTTCAGCCATACCACCGAGATTTTTAACAGATTTGTCTTATTTCCTCATTTCTGAAGTACCTGGAGATATAGAAATGTACATCAAATGGAAGGCCCTTCAAAGCTTCATTGAATGCTTATTTTATTTTCCGGACACACGCCCACTTTTCATATTAAAGTGTTTCAATTTCGGCAACACCACCGAGATTTTTTACAGATTTGTATTATTTCCTCATTTCTGAAGTACCTGGAGATATAGAAATGTACATCAAATGGAAGGCCCTTCAAAGCTTCATTGAATGCTTATTTTATTTTCCGGACACACGCCCACTTTTCATATTAAAGTGTTTCAATTTCGGCAACACCACCGAGATTTTTTACAGATTTGTATTATTTCCTCATTTCTGAAGTACCTGGAGATATAGAAATGTACATCAAATGGAAGGCCCTTCAAAGCTTCATTGAATGCTTATTTTATTTTCCGGACACACGCCCACTTTTCATATTAAAGTGTTTCAATTTCGGCAACACCACCGAGATTTTTTACAGATTTGTATTATTTCCTCATTTCTGAAGTACCTGGAGATATAGAAATGTGCATCAAATGGAAGGCCCTTCAAAGCTTCATTGAATGCTTATTTTATTTTCCGGACACACGCCCACTTTTCATATTAAAGTGTTTCAATTTCGGCAACACCACCGAGATTTTTTACAGATTTGTATTATTTCCTCATTTCTGAAGTACCTGGAGATATAGAAATGTACATCAAATGGAAGGCCCTTCAAAGCTTCATTGAATGCTTATTTTATTTTCCGGACACACGCCCACTTTTCATATTAAAGTGTCTCAATTTCGGCAACACCACTGAGATTTTTTACAGATTTGTTTTATTTCCTCATTTCTCAAGTACCTGGAGATACAGAAATGTACATCAAATGGAAGGCCCTTCAAAGCTTCATTGAATGCTTATTTTATTTTCCGGACACACGCCCACTTTTCATATTAAAGTGTTTCAATTTCAGCCATACCACCGAGATTTTTAACAGATTTGTCTTATTTCCTCATTTCTGAAGTACCTGGAGATATAGAAATGTACATCAAATGGAAGGCCCTTCAAAGCTTCATTGAATGCTTATTTTATTTTCCGGACACACGCCCACTTTTCATATTAAAGTGTTTCAATTTCGGCAACACAACCGAGATTTTTAACAGATTTGTCTTATTTCCTCATCTCTGAAGTACCTGGAGATATAGAAATGTACATCAAATGGAAGGCCCTTCAAAGCTTCATTGAATGCTTATTTTATTTTCCGGACACACGCCCACTTTTCATATTAAAGTGTTTCAATTTCGGCAACACCACCGAGATTTTTTACAGATTTGTATTATTTCCTCATTTCTGAAGTACCTGGAGATATAGAAATGTGCATCAAATGGAAGGCCCTTCAAAGCTTCATTGAATGCTTATTTTATTTTCCGGACACACGCCCGCTTTTCATATTAAAGTGTTTCAATTTCAGCCATACCACCGAGATTTTTAACAGATTTGTCTTATTTCCTCATTTCTGAAGTACCTGGAGATATAGAAATGTACATCAAATGGAAGGCCCTTCAAAGCTTCATTGAATGCTGATTTCATTTTCCATACACATGCCCACTTTTCATATTAAAGTGTCTCAATTTCGGCAACACCACCGAGATTTTTTACAGATTTGTATTATTTCCTCATTTCTGAAGTACCTGGAGATATAGAGATGTACATCGAATGGAAGGCCTTTCAAAGCTTCATTGAATGCTTATTTTATTTTCCGGACACACGCCCACTTTTCATATTAAAGTGTCTCAATTTCAGCCATACCACCGAGTTTTTTTTACAGGTTTTTATTATTTTCTCATTTCTGAAGTACCTGGAGATATAGAAATGTACCTCGTATGGAAGGTCTTTTAAAGCCCCATTGAATGGTGATTTTATTTTCCCGGCACACGCCCACTTTTCATATCAAAGTGTCTTAATTTCGGTCATAGCACCGAGAAATTACACAGATTTTTATTTCTTCATTTCGCGAGCACTTAGAGTTCATGATTTTCTTCTGACAGGCTCAACAGAGCCATACCGAAGGATGTCGGAAGCCGTGACTTTTTAATTTGGTAGGGTTATCTTAGGCCGCTAACTTTAGGCCGCTAACTTCACACCGGTTTTAAAGTTCCGGGTGACACTGCAACTGTTATGGGCGGCCGTGTCACTTAACATCAGGTGAACGACTAGCTCGTCACCTTGGAGTATCGGATCGGAGACCGGAGAACTGCATAATTATGAATGAAAACTGCACCCGAAACTGCCAGGACCTATATCAAATCTTGAGGGTATGTGTACCTTACCCTAAGTACGTTGGATGACTAGATTGCATACACTTGGGTTACGGTATTAAGTATGCATGAGAACTATAGGGTAGACTTTTAATCTGACCACAGAATACATGTACTAACTGACTCTAAATGCTTGCGCCAACGTGTGGGTGGAAAACTGGACACAGGGTCGATTTGTCAGGTTGGCTATCGCAATCGATCTTACAAAACGACAAGCTCTAAAATTGCAGCTGCCCGATTGATTGAGCTCTTTTCTCTTAGTTCGCCCAACGTGGACGCCATGCCATGGTGTATCTTTTGCCTGTATATCCGGAAGTTGGAAGAGGTTGGCCAACATTTGAACGCAGCCTCAAATAATAAACATTATCAATTTACCATGACGAAACTCAAAAGCGAGAGTATGGTTTTAGGCGTGGGCGAAACAGCAGACAAAAGTTTGCGGAATAAGAAGTGTCCCGAAGTGCCCTTATACATAGTAGGAAGTACATATAAATCTGTCGGATTGGATGATGCTTATTTACCTTTAACACTTCCGCGACAATGTTATTAACGCTTACGTCACTGATCAACAGTGATGGACTTCAGTTAAATTCATGTAAAGGTTATTTTTATGTTCCTTTGAAATGTTCTGTTTTGTGTTCCTGTTGAATTGTTGGTACAGTTAGCGTGCTATTTAATTTAATTGTATTTGTAACGAAACCGGAACAAGAATGATCGCGATGGCCATTCGTTTTTATTTTTACTCTTTGCGGTTATTATCTTCTTTATCCCTTGTGACACTATCTGTAGTGCTATAGGAATTTCCTCTCTACCGTGACAGTACTCTACTTGAATTTGACAAATGCTAACTATGTATTTTAGTTAACGCCTATAAAGGTACACTTTTTTCATTATCATCATCATGATGAACATAGGTTTCATCGATAAAACGCCACTGGACGCTTATCATAAGGGAATGTGCAAGTTCTGGCAGTCTCAGCAAAATTATGTTGATTTTCAATACGTGGAAGTAATTTTATAAAAGAAGAACATGTACCATAATCATGAAAATGAAAAATTTATTCCGTTGTTTCACAACGTCGACGACGTTGCATTCACAACGTCGCCGGGTATTTTATTGTAAACAGCAGCACCCGCCACGTAAACCGACATTTCGGATTTTTTCAGGCTGTGTGTTTTTGTTTTTAATTTGTGCTTGTTTCGTGATCACCACGCTTGGCAAGCGGCTTGGTGATCGCAGAAGATTTTAATGAACCGAGGAGAATGTAGCTGCCCATTCCCTGGATATTCGCTTAGCCGGCTCTTACGGCACCCACGGGAAGAAATGGGTAACATTTTTTTAAAATCTAATTGAATTTAATTCATAGAGCAATAAGGCAGAACCACGTAGTTAAATAGTACCTAACGTAGCTGAACGAAACCGTCCATCGCTCTACGAACTGATTCTCTTTTCTTTAGATATTTATGGTCAGACTAGCAGCGCCGCGCGGGTTCACCCGCTTTCCTAAAGGAACCGTTCCCGTTTTCGAGAGCGTGAAGAGTAACAAACATAAACGTTTGTATGTGGGTACACATACAAACTTTCGCATTTATAATATTAGTGTGATTTTTACCTAGCATGTGGTAATTGCATTTTAAATGTCCGTTTTAACGAGCTCATTATCTTGTATCGTCGCATACCTCCGTCTGTGCATTATCAGGTCCAAATCTGACGTAATAAACAGCTATACAATTTGCATGCAATGAAAGAGTTGCCTGCGCCTACGCATCGATTACCATTAGGAACCTGTATGGATGTAGTATTGTAGAGTTTCACTTTCTATGCAGTAAGCCAGGGCTCTTATATAGGTTTCTATAATTTCTAAGTTTTAATGGGTCACACACTAAGAACACAGACATAGGTGTCGTGTTTTTGACATTGCTTTCTATTACTTTTTTTTTAAGTTTATAGGCAAAGCTTTTGACCACTGTCTCACCTGATGGAAAGTGATGACACAGTCTACGATGGTGCATGCCTGCCTAGAAGATACCATAGATAGAAGATAAAATACGATCATCCATTCGAAACATATTACTTAACTCAACATTTTTATCCAATATCCTTTTCAATTGACTTCAAAAAACTTGAAGGTTCTCAATAAGGTTGTATTTTTTAAATTTTGGTACGTACCTCAGAACTCCTTCATTTATAAAATTATTTTTAATTGAATCTATACGTATAAGTAAGTACTTTCAGTTTGGTATATTAGAAATTTAAATATATAGAAATTTTATCAAATAGAATATTTTATATAGAAAATTCCATAGAAATTTTGTCAAAATTGGATCAGTAGTTTGGTTTTCAAATTAAAAGGAAAGTAAGTGTTTATTCGGAACATTCTATAGGATCAGTAAACCATATTCCATATTGATGCTGCAGGATCATAAATAAAGAAACAATAAAATCCACGTTCTTCACAAAAGCGTGCCACGCTGGCAGTTTGCGGGGCCTATCTACAGTATCTACAATCACAGAATAAATGATAGTACCACGTGAACGCCATACAAAGCGCTGGCCAGTTAATTCCCTTCACGTCCTACCTGTCGTAACATAATACCAAATGTCACTCATATTTCCTGACCACTTTGACCACTGCATACGAAATGCAAAATAAATTTGGCGCGAGAAATACATTTTCCACTGCCTTCCACTGCGAAGTCTCTGACTATTCGCATTCTAACTTCAACATCCAAACTACAACAAACCTTGATGGAAAGTAAATAAAGTGGTGAATTGATTGAGAAACGTTTCCTATTCTTGAAGCTTTGAGATGCGATTTTTTTATGGGTTCGTTGACCTGGGCTAGTTCTTCCGCGTCGGTCTCACTAATTGTATCTCACTAGGCTAGTAACGATAATTAGTTAGCGTGAATCTTTGATTGGTTCTGAGCTAATCTATGCTTCATTAGTAAGCTTTATTTTCATTAACATATAGGTTAGCAGTTAACAGTACCTACGCGTAACTGGTGGATATGAAATGGATTGGTCAATGCATGAAGTTAAAAAAATATGCAAGGATTGTAAGGTATAAGCTGACACGAGGTGCCTTTGTTGTCTTCCTTTTCAAAAACAAAAACTTATCAAAAATTAGTTCCGCTTAATAATCACGGTGACGGTGAAAATGTGAAAGATCCAAAGTCTAAGCTGTACTGTCTCTTTGAAACTATCTCTGTGGTGTCGATCTTCTGTCGTATTCTGAAACTAAACCAAATTTACTAGGTGGTAGGACTTTTCTGCAAAGTTCGTCTAGGTAGGTACCACCGCTTTGCCAGTTATTCTGCCGCCAAGCAGTAGTGTGCAAGCACTACTGTGTTCCGGTTTGAAGGGCATTGTAGCTAGTGAAATTACTGGGCAAATGAGACTTTATGATCTGATCACTCAGTCTAGTAATCTGATTATTAGACTGGGTGATGTCTCAGGATGACGTGCGCAGTGCAGTGTCGCGCGAAACTATTGTTTTAAAGTTCCGGGTGACACTGCAACTGTTATGGGCGGCCGTGTCACTTAACATCAGGTGAACGACTAGCTCGTCACGTCATTCAATCACATAAAAAAAAAAAAAAAAATTAAATATCGCCGTCTTTTTCATTTCTCCTTCATCAGAAGGGCACCACCATACTTTAAGTTTACTGTAGCTGTAGAGTGATACAGAATCGATAACAGTATCACAATAATTATGAAAACAATCTATTGAATGTTACTGCTCGATTAACGATGGTCATGGAATCCAAATCGAAACCGTCTTTTCTACAGAATAGTGGACGTCTATATTTAAGAAAAAAATCCCCGAATGTACTTTCTGTTATTGCGTTAATGGTTAAAAGGCTATAAATTTTCTAAGTTCCCAAAAGCTTGATTTCCCACACTTACCATCGCATTTTGTTCCAGGTGAATTCCTCTCAATGCCAGACAAGCACAAGTTCGACTCGCGAACGTACGTCAAACCGAAGAAACGCGCCTCTAGGCCGAGCATCCAAAACATAGTCGAGGTTCCCTCAAATCCTTCCTCAATGTCCCCACACCCCTCGCTGCACCCCGCGCTTACCGGAATGAACCCGGCTTACAGTCCATGCGTCAACTCCGCAATAAACAAATACCTAACTTACAACAAGTACAATTCACCGTTAGGACCGATCAGTCCGATGCTGAGGCTGAAGACATTTAATGTGGACACGAATTCGGATAACAGCAGTGCCATCAAAGAGTACGCTATGAAGAGGAGAAGTTTGGTGCAGGACGAAGACCCACAGGTACGTGAATGATTTTTGAGTACAGTGTTGATGTATACTATGTTAAGATGTGCAAGTTATTACCTATGATGTCTCCTTAGGCCCTAAACCCAAAGCCACCGTTTGTCCCCCTAAGGCTTAGGGGGGACAAACGGTGATAAGCATTACAGCTGCCCTAACACGGATGGTAGACACAATTGTCTTTCCCCTTTTTATGTCACTATCTTTATACTTGCTTTCTTGTCAAGTGGAGTTAAGCAGGGGAAAGACAATTTGTCTAGCATCCGTGCTAGGGCAGCAGCAATCGCCGATAAAATTTGTTTTTAAATGCAATAGTCTGGTCACCACCTATCTCAAGATTCGACTGTAAAACTATCGTTAAAATTAACTCACTCAGTGAGCGACCGTTTTGTATTTAACCAAGATTCAGTTGTGTTATTGGGCCAAAGAGGCCGTGCGCTGCCCAACCTGTTAAGTTTTTAACAGTCGCAGGATGATAAAGTTCTAATTATCACTATTTTTACGGAACAGCCATTTAGAGGGGACAGCTAATCGAGCTTGTTTATCAATCAATGCAGTTGACCATTTTAGATAGACATTTGTGTTCCTGAAGATGGAGCGTCACTGACATCGAATAAATTGATTGGTCGTTAACATGGCTCGTTAAATTTGAGGCCCGTCGAGACTCCACATGCTAGCTGCAGTAATACCTACTATACACTACTATTACATAAGCTGTATTAAATAAAAATCCAGTATCCACTTTAAGGTTATTTATACTTGTTAGCATAGTGTCGCCATCCGTTTTAAAATTCAGATATTCTAAGACACGCACGTCCATTGATTGCTGCGATGCGTTGGTTTTCTGGTCCTATTTTATAGGCAAGTCTTGATGTCAGATTGATTAGGCCGCCAGAAGGCTACCGACCATGACAACAACTGGTACCGCTGTCTTAAAGTGCTTGTATCCTGCCAGCAGCATATAGTACTAAATAGAAACACAATTGGCATTGGACAATGATAAAGAACTAGATTCCGAAGGTCTGATTTATAAAATTGACATTCCTCATCATCACCAGCCGAATACCTCCACTTCTGAACATATGTATAACTATAGGCATCCCCTAGAACACAATCTTCAACGGATACTTGCCTCTCGCACGCTCTCGTAGTCTTGACTGGCCACCTATCCTACCTATGTGGATCCTGAGTGGAGCGCCGGCCTACGCTATGCCTTCCGGTTCGTGTTTGTCATCGAACCATTCTTGTCCATCGGCTGTCCGCTCCTTGGCAAGGCCATTACCATTTCAATTTGCTAATAGCTATGTCGGTGAGAGAGATCTATGCGGTTTTCCAGGGTAAGGCAGCAGCATTCTCTTACATTAAAATCTTCTGCGATCACCAAGACGCCTGCCAAGCGTGGTGATTATGGCAATCACCCCCATGATAAGCGTCCAAAAAAAGTGGCGTTTCATGCATATGTTCAGCAGGGGACGTCATTTGGCTGATGATCTAAAGTGAATAAAGCTGAATAATTAATAAAAAACTAATGTAGAATGATACTAATAGGAAGAGCATGTAGGACTGACCAGCTAGAGTATTAGATCCGTTATGTTGCAAGGTTAGTGCATACGAACAGATATACCCACTTCCTCTTGCATACCTTGAATGCATTACACTAACGTGATTATACGGAGTTACTTATCGATCAGATAACTATAATACTATATTTTATTCATATTTCTGTTCGTTATATTATGTTATCGTCCTGATAACCGATTCAGTCATATAGTTTTCGTTTACCGTGATGTTTTTTTTTGTAAGTGTCCTAGAAATCGACGAAGATTTTTAGATGATAAAAATTGCAATGGGTTCTTCATTTATTTATTAGAAATAGAGACGCGTTACGGGTTCAACAAACAAACAACCCGGTGACGTTTCTTACAGGGTTTAGCATGCTACGTGTATTTGGATTATAATATTTCATACAGTAATTGTTTCATAGGTCCACATGATTTGTTTTTCAGCTATATTCCTTCTACGTATTACCCTATCTGTAATTAATATAATTATTACAGTAGATATGAGTACTGACCTAACTACACTAAAACATAGCCTTTATAATCGAATAGACAGCGCGTTTGTTTGGCCGTGACTGTGAACTTACATAACAAATGAGATCATGGCACTTATTCCGTGCAACGGCTACATTTTAAACGACTCTCAGATATACTTGACGTGGAGTGTCCGCAGCTATGTGCTTGGGTATATACCCAACAATAACATCATAGCAATAACATCTATATTGCCATAATATTATGGCAATATAGATGTTATTGCTCTTGAATCTTATTTATGGTGGTTTAATGGAACTTGTATGTCGTCTTTAACCCATTACGTGCCCACTGTTGTAGGGTTAGCACGGCCGGTAGACAAAACTGTCTTTCCCCTGTTTTACTTCAAGCAAGTATGAAGAAAGTGACGTAAAATGGGGAAAGACAATTTTGTCTACCGTCCGTGCTAACCCAGCTGGGACACAGATCTTCTCTCACGTGGAGAGAGTTTAGGCCATAATCCAACATGATGGCCAAGTACGGGTTGGTGGGTGACATGCGTTCTCAAATCGGAATTCTTGAACATGCTGGTTTCCTCACTTGTGTGTAGTATGTACGCGAAGTAAATGAGCCAATCTATCAATTGCAGGATAAAATCATGGTTAGTTATTTCTTAGTGAAAAAGACGATTATCTGCTGAGTATTGAAAAAATAATAATAATGTTGAGCACTTTTGTCAGGTAACATGGTTACTTCAACTGATGTTATCCTCTATATTTGTAATTATTTCAAATTGTCACAGAAAATATTAACCTGAAGTTTAGAGATCAACACAATTTGCTACATAAATTATGTCTTGACCCTTGAAAGCTCAACGTAGTTCATGCAAGGAATGCGGACGTAGTAACTGAACACAACTAGTATGTAACATTGTTTGTGCTCCTAATTTATATGCAAACATTATTAATCTGTCATGTGTAAGCATTGATTTTTGATAAGAACATAAAGTAGTTGCCTAATAATGATACTAAATGCAAATGATACTAACTAAACTAAATGGTACAACTGACACAGTTTTGTTCACATTCAGGATACGTTTGCAACATTAGTACCTTCATTACTTGACACCTACATAAAATATATTTAAGCCAAAGCAGCCTTCGCTCAGAGAAAGTAGTTAATATATGGATCAAAACCGTATAAGGCGTCGTGAAATAGCGGATGGCATCTTGACCTCGCGCGTGGAAACAAAGCTCTTTGATTGATTGGTTTGGAAAGCCAGATTATTTCCATTCATAAATGTATTAGCTACCCACGGTTTTTTAAACTGGCTTCAAGTTTAAGCTCATTGTAATTCCTTTATCGAGTGCAATTTATGGAACCGTTAAAAGTTCAAGAAACAAAGTTGGAGCATAGATTTTAGGCGAAATTGATGCCAGCGTACTTAGGTTACGCTACGCTCGCTTACGACAATGACCTACAGTTTTAAATCAAAGGTCAATGACTTGGACTTAGGTCAGCAATTAATTTAGCTGATTAATCTAATTTGCGTGATCAATTCTATCTAGACGTATGCCGTATGTAACTATAAATTTAATAACAAAAATGCAATGCGTAAGGTCAACGCACAATAGAAAATACCTACGTCTCAATCATGTATTGTTACTATACAATCAGTAATAGTTATAAACGATATTATGCAATATCAAGACTTATTCAGCCTGATAGGTTGTTATAATATATTGTAAACCTTATCACCATCGCATAAAGTTTACAAGCCTTGTTTAAACAGCTGTGAGAAAATAGAACAATGTAGTGGTAAGTTACAAAACGAATCGTGATCAACTCACCCGTAATTTGTAATTGCAATTCGAAATGAACTAGTTAATTAATTTAAGTTCTTAAATATGTTGTTATTAAACGTAATTATTGCTACCATTGAAAATTATTTATATTAAAACCTTGTATTGCAAATTGGTAACAAACTGAGCTTGATCTTGATTACGTTAATTATTATCATAAAACAAACACATAAAATATTATCTCAGGTCGTCGCACTTAGCTGCAGAATTCATAATTATACAAGCGCAGCGCAGTAGACAATCGGACATACATAATATTGAATATGTCTTCTCTAATTTGATGTAGCGTAGTAATGGGGATCTTCTAAAAACGGCTATTGGTGATTGTAACTGGAGTTGCCTTCATACCTGTAGCCTGTACATAATCATCATCAGACGGAAGACGTCCACTGCTGAACATAAGCCTCCCCATAGAGCACCAATTTAAGCGGCTTCTTTCCTCCTACATCCAATGGCTCCCCGCGGTTTTGACTTCGTCGTCGATCCACATAGCGAAGCCGGCCTACACTGCATATTCCGGGTTGTGGTCGCCACCTGAGAACCTTTCTCTCATATCAGTTGTCGGTTCTGCGAGCAATGTGACTTGCCCATTGCCACTTCAAGTTTCCTTGCTTGGCTGTGATACCTGTACGGACGTAGCAAAAGTTCTAGGGTTATGTCAAGTCTACGTTCATGCACACCTTGCTCTATATTTAAACAGATAACACACTGGTACCTTTATAATTGCACTTCATGACGCGAGTGGATGACGCGTGTTGTCATAGAGGCGAAAATATCTGATTCTCAACATGTTATGTAAAGCGGTCGTGTGAATTGATCATCATGAAATATTTTGGAACGCTATGTTTATGAATTTCATAAGATAGCGCAGCGATGTGATTACTTTCGCTTTTCGGGCGAGCGGTGCTATGCAGTTTGTATTTGCTTCCGTGATCAATAGATTAAATGATGATAGTATGTCAAGTCTCTAGCTAGATATCCCACCCAGCAACACCTTGTGGGAAAGTGGTTTACCTGTTTACATTCCCGAAAAATCTATATCACGCTCTAGTTAGACACGCACTTCTCGCAATAGCAAAATATTGGTTCTTATATGCTTCTAGTATCCTACTGTTCAGCTATTATCGTACCTACTGTACAAAAATATCTATAGATGAATTATGTTCAGATTTCAAATCCTTTTCATGTTTCTACTGCTGACCATATTTTGATTAATAAATGATGCAGGGCAATAAATTATTGAATTTATTATAACCATCAGCCATATAATAAATCGAATCAAAAGTCAGGGCAAGAGCAACATCTTCTGGTACAAAAACAACACCATGCTGTCTCGAATATCCCTTCACTGTTAGTGGCAAAATTGTGCCGCATACAGTACGTATACAGTAGCCAATAAAAGTGTCTATTCCCCCTCTTCATAATGTTGTTGTAATTTCAGTTGGAAGACGTAGACCTGACACTTGCACCGGAGGCTTCAGGGCGTCTGTCTATGGACCATATGCCTTCCAAGCCCATCAACATCGACCTATCACAGCCGGCGCATAACCTACACAACACTTTTAACAAGTAAGTCATTTTCGTCCCTGTGTTCCGTTTCATTAGAGTACAACAAAACGGACTTTTTCGGAGGTAGACAACAAATCAATATTAATATCAAAGCTGATTTGTATTTGTACCGTATTTTTAATTACTTACGTAGGGCGTTCAATATATTCTCGGTATCGGGGTAATATACTAATGATGAGGGTAATTAAGTTATCTCATTAGTTTATGACACTCATTGAGGGTATAAATACAAAATTTTATTTGATTGTCGCCATTAGTATTCAAAATATCATAGCGGAAAGGCAACTAAGATGACTGATACGACAATGTTGAAAAAAATCGAGCATCACGCTGTGATAAAATTCCTTACAAAACAAGGAAAGACTCAAAAAGTAATCCACGAAGAAATGATGGCTGTTTACTAAGATTCTGCCCCTTCATTATCTACAATTCAGAAGTGGTCAAGTGAATTTAAACGGGGTAGAGAGAGTATTGAAGACGACCCTCGTGCCGGTGGGCCGGTTAGTGCCACTACTGAAGAAAACGTAAAAATTGTTGAGAAACTTGTACTCGAAGATGCCCGTGTGAGAGTGAAAATATTAGCGTAAAGAACCAAGCTATCCGTGGCTACCATTCACACTATCCTTCATGACCATCAGAATTTGTCAAAGGTCAGTGCAAGATGGGTGCCGCGAATGCTCACAGCGCTTCAGAAACAAGTGCGAGTTGATTGTTGCAAGGAGTTTTTGGAGCTCTGTGGTGAAAATCCGCAAAGTATTTATGATCGGATTGTTACTGGGCATGAAACGTGGGTTCATCACTATGATCCTGAGAGCAAGCAGGAGTCTATGCAGTGGCATAAAAAAGGAACAGCCCCACCGAAGAAGTTCAAAGTCAGCCCATCCGCCGGAAAGCTCATGGCCACAGTGTTTTGGGATTCCAAGGGAGTCTTATTAATTGAGTATACACAAAAAAGGTGGCTAACACCCTGCGAAATTTAAAGGAGGTAATAAAAGAAAAAAGACGGGGAAAATTGACCGCAGGTGTATTGCTTCTGCACGACAACGCGCCTGTTCACAAGGCGCGCATTGCCAATGCTGCTGTGTGGGATTGTGGATTTGAAGAAATCAATCATCCACCCTACAGCTCGGACCTAGCCCCTAGTGATTACTTTCTGTTCCCAAATCTCAAAAAAGAACTTCAAGGGAAGCATTTTTCCGACGATGAAGAGTTAAAGGCAGCAATTAATGATCATTTTTCAAACCAGGAAGAAAAATATTTATTGGAGGGAATTGAAAAGTTATTTTCCAGGACAAATAAGTGTGCTCAGATCCTAGGGGACTACATTGAAAAATAAATTTTATTCAGAATTTTCTGCTTATTTTTTTATGCCTATACCGAGAATACATTGAACGCCCCTCGTAGCTTAGTGGTTGAAATGATAGTGGATTTATCATGAGAACGCAGTCTGGTATTTAGTATAAAGTAGTAGCAGGCAATGAGAACTTGAAGTGGTAGTGGGCAGGCCACATCCTTTGCAGAACCGATAACCGACAGGGAAGAAAGGTTCTAGAGTGGCCACCACGAACCGGAAGCCGCAGTGTAGGCTGCCCCCCCACCTGGTGAGCACCGCGGGGCGCCGATGGATGCAGCAGACAAGCAGTCGCTCAAAGTGATGATCTGTGGGGGAGGCCTATGCTTAGCAGTGGACACGTCTTCAGGCTGTTGATGATGAATTAGAAGTCAGAACTATACATGAAAAGTTTGCTTGTCACGAGCCATAAAAGCTCCACAGACTTTAAGATCTCACATTTAATTGTAATGTATAATTAGCAATGTTCATTTTATTGCATTTTATAACGCTCATGAATTAATATAATTTATTTCCGGATTACAATTGAAGTACGTACAGAAACATCTCGTTCTGTTGCTGTAAGAAACCTTAAAGTGAGGAAGTAAAACAGACAGATGATCGCGTGCTCGCCTTACTTTACATCAACATTAAAGACAAAGAATTCGAAGCCTTTTAACTAAAGATTAGTATTGTAACACAACACAACGTTACAGTTACAATACAGCCCATCCAAGAAGATTCCATTCACACAATAACTTCTTAATGACAGAAAAAGATTATGACAATCGGAAACTAAAACAACTGAATACACATAATAAAGCATTGCATTGTTTCGTTTCAGACGTAGTGTAATTATAATGATAAAAATATAACTTGCATAATATTTATTTTGACTCTGCCTATGTAAATAAAAAGGAATCAGCGCGATCGTAAGAACCTTTATAAGACAAATGGTCCTATAAAGGTTCCCAATGGGTAAAGAAAAAGTAATGGGAAGTTCCCATTACTTTTTCGGAACCCTACAAGTTAGTTTATACGTTGAGGAACGCACGTAGCGCGTTAGTGAAAAAAAAATCAGCTACCTAATTATAGTTTTTGGAGTTTTAAAGTAAGAATCGAAGTTGGAACTTTCTAAATAATTACCAAGGATGACTTAGCAGAGACGAAAAACGGACATAACAGAGCGATTACAGTATTTTTTTAATCTCGCGAATCGCACTAAAATGCTATAGAGGTGGTTACTTTTACTTTCAAAATGGTAATTACAATAGAAGGTGGTAACAAGTGAATTGTTTAAGTAAAGTAATGTTAATGCATTTTGAAATTCGCCTTTCACAAGTCTGAATCCAAATTTCATACGGTCAACACGTGTTTAATTTTAAGTAGATTTTAAATAATTATTTTTAAATAATAAAAATGATTATTCCTGTTAATTCGTACGCTGATCTTGCTGTGACATGTGGACCATACCCAAGGTATAAAATATTATTGCCGCTATTGTAGGGACCAACTTTAAAGGCTTTAGTTGACAGATCCGAAACTCCTAAAACTGTTGCTGTTCTTGTCAAATAGACGGCCATATAAGAGACGGATATATTATTAGTAAGTTAAGGACTGTCAACTAGCCCTCAAAATTGGGCCGACTATTCAAGGACTGTCAACTAAAGCCTTCTAAATTGGGCCGTGTATTTACTATTGTTCTTTCCGCCGCTGCACTTCAGTTTTTACCTGAATTTTACCGATGTTAACACTAAACATCGGTTTTGTATAGAGATGCAATGAGTATGTAGCGGGAACCGCCAGCCACAAGCTCATTATTGGTCATGTGCGGTGTAATTACAATATCCAAACATTGCTGGGATGCAATGTTCGTGACACTTGTAGCGACAATGCTTCTCGTGCAAACAAGTCACCATGCCAAGTTTCTATTGTTTTTATAGCGATTTTTAGTATAAGTAGTGGTTTTCTGGTTGCTATCAAGTTGGAGCTCACTGCAAAAATTAGAAAGTTAACAGTATTTCCGCGAAATTCTCAGCAAATCATGACTGTGTTGTTGTTTGAACTGTTCCGAAACGTGTAGACGTAATCAAAACTAACACTAAATGCGAATTGAATTATGTTTTTTTTTATGTGATTGAATGACGTGACGAGCTAGTCGTTCACCTGATGTACCTCATGTATTATAAATTTTTATTTTATTATTCGAGATGTGAAAGGAATTGTTATGATAATGTCATTAGGTTACGAAATGTTTTAAGAAGACGTTTCATTCATTCATATGTCTGACTACATTTCACCTTTATGTTCAGTGTAAATAAGGTCGCAGCCAAAGATTATAAAGCCCGTTAATAGCTCGTGAGCATAATTTCTCCTACAAACCTCACCTGCGCGGGCAGGGGGCGAGGTAACAAAACGAGACAAAGTCATACGAAATTACAAAGAACAGAGCAGGATGGAACAAAAGACATCAACGGGTTCCCGTGATTTATTAGAAATTAGTGGTTGAAATACACCACAAATTTTCGTATGAGGGGAAGTTGTATCATTTGTCAACTGGATTTATAGTCAATGGTCGCAGCACTACGCTCTACGCCCGGATTGAAAACTGGCTGTTAAGTGAGGCTACCGGCGCACACTGTCAAGTGCTTAATGATTATACATAGATGAAATTAAAAGAGGATGTGGTACGTCTTCAACATAGTCAAAAACTGGGCCGCGCGCTAGACGCGTTATTGAAAATTTCTACAACTGATTGTGTTAACAATTTATATTCATATTGGAGCGCTTTCGAGAATCTACCTCTGTAGTTACTCTCTTTTATAGTACACTAGCGGCTCGCCCCGGCTTCGCACGTGTAGTGGTGTAGCCTATGTTACTCAGGGTGAGTGTAGCTTTCCAATGGTGAAAGAATTTTTGAAATCGGCACAGTCATTTTTGAGTTTATTCACTACAAACATACAAAAATACAAATCTTTCCTCATTATAATAGTGGTGTAGATGTATATTTGCAACAGATTTAGAACTCGTGGGGCCAGGCGAATATTAAAAAATCTTTTACCACCGCCATAGAAGAAAGAAAGAAAGAAATAAAGAAAAAATATTTAATAGTATAGGTACAGAAGCATTACTCCGCGAAGTCACTCAAATAAATAGCGACTCTTGCTACAACACAATAAAGTGCAGTTCAGCTCGCACAACACTACAAGCCTACCCTAAAAAGGTCTTTTTCTATCGCTATAGCTGTGCTCTTCTGACGCGGCACGCGTTACCGGCCCGGACAGCAAGTCCCATATACTAGTACCTTCATATCTAAAGTTTGGAGTGAGCCAGAACTAACACCTTGCTAATTTAAATTGTAGTTTCTAATTGGTAATTAATCAAAGACTCCGTGTAATTCACAGAGGTCTAACAAACATCCTAAACGAGCGAGGCAGCCTGAACATGTACCAAAGCGGCGAGTCACTGATGAGGATGTCTCCGCCCAGCCTCGTGTCTTCCTTACTCATGGAGAGTTCGGGTACCTTCAACCCTGAGTCTATGGAGAGTCGGAAGTCTATGCCGTCGCATAGAGACTCAGGTTTGTCATTACTTCTATCGAGAAAAGGTATGTTAAAGTAAACTCATTGTTAGTTTTGTCTCGCTTTTACGCGTGGTATTTCCTGTGAGCGAGAAGTTGACATTGGCAGATCGTTTTATAGCACAGCACAGATTAACTTTTGGAGCTTTTATGAAAGGCTAGGTGAACTTTGTGCATGGAAATGTATGTTAATCAAAGCTTTGGTTAAAATGCAATTGAAAAAATATTGTTTTGTGTCCTGAGTGAGGCTTTCTTTTGACCGATAGTTTCTTTAATGTACAAAGACCGTAGCCATTTTTTTTATATTTTTGTTATATTTATCTATAGTTTGACTTCACCCTGTAGGCGTGAGTCCGATATATCAAAACGTAACTTATATCGTTATGAATCTCAATATCATATCATATCGATAAACCAAAGTACATAACCGTTTAACCGTTTTCACATATCCAACCGAAACCAAAACTTAAAACAAACTACGCTGGGACAAACGAAGTAACTCATATTCGTTACTTCTCTTTCTTACGACGATACTTTATATTGTACAAAAAGAGACGAAGCGAATATGGATATCGATGCGTTGTTGCGGTCATCACATCACACAACAGTGCACATTGTAAAAAAGAATTAAACTTAAAAGCAATAAGGTTCATTTTTCGATGGGTAACATAATAGAGCCCGTTATGCATTGGTTAAATAGTTTGCGTTAGGTTTTGGTTTGCGCCATAGCCTAACATTACTACAGATATCGATATCTGAAATCGGTTTTCAATATCGATATGAAAACTAAATATCGGATATGTAACCGCTTGTCCTCAATAACGAAAACGCCCATGTCTATCACCCTGATTTCCCTGCACGGATAGCATGAGCTGTAGAAATTGACACATACCTTTTCTGTTGTGAAAGTGTTTGATCAATGAACGATCGCACTGATCACGTCATAAGACTTTTCTTGCGTTTTCATTCGACATTTCTATCCAGCTGGCTGACCATGTATTTATCCAGTGCGCTGTATAATTAAATAGATAGGTAAAGAGCGGATTAGTGTTCACACATCTGTCTGCGCGGAATCGCATGTCCCCATGCTCTATCCTTTTCTATCGCTCAGGATCGCTACTTACCAGATTGCCAGAGCGACAAAGATAGCGTGAGTGCTATCGCTGAGCGATAGAAAAGGATAGAGCACGAAAAAATACGCCCATATTGGTTATTTAATAACTTGCTTTAGAAATTATTCTGTTCGTTTGACAGACTAGTTTTCAGACTCCACTATTTTGTGTTGCCATAATCTATGATCAAAGATTTGAAAAATTGTATTCGTAACAGCGAATCTTGACCTGGTTCAGTCGTGTCAGTTATGCAACGATCCAGGTCAATGTATTCAAATTAGTATTGTTGACTTGTTGTGTAAAACTATTACTGTGTTAATTTGTTTAACAATGCATCACTTCCTTACTTTGAAGATGTACAATGTGTGATAGGCATAAGGTTGCACGTTTCGTAAAATTAATCTATTTAAAAAAAGCTATTCAAAGAAATAACAAGGAAATCTCACTCTCAAAAAAGGAAGTCTTAAAATAACTTTAGGACCAGATACACGTTCATGCTTTGGGTCCATGCATCATTTTCATAAACAGTACAAATACACAGTTTTTCTAGTCCTTTATATTATGTTAATTTTTGACTTTACGTACGTTTTTCGATTATCATTGGACACCGCATGAACACAAAAGTCAAATAAAATGTGCGTGTGTGTGTGTTAAATAAAAACCTTTGGTACCCGTACAATCGAAAGTCTCCAAAATACAAGATATATATTTTCTGCAGGGTTACCAATGTCAGGCCGCGACAGCATCGATCCGATGATGACGAGCATGACACTCAGCATACTCGACGAAAAAGACATGAGTACAAGCTTTCTCTCACAAACGACGTACCCTGACAACGATAGCCTTATGGACTCCCTACCTCCAAGTCTCGTCAGCTCCGTCAACTCCTCATACATAGTCTCGAACACTACCAAACTTAAAGAGAGTACCGAGTCTAATATATTCAGTTCGGCCACATTTACCCACCTAGAACAGTCTGAAAAACTCCTTTCTGCGCGACCGCGGTGCCAACTTTACAACAGTTTCAAAAGGGAACCCAGCATCCGTAACTCTGAGAGCTACACGAAGTCCCGCGAGGAGGCCTGCCAAATAGACACGGCGAGGGTTCTAAACGAGAACACGGATAAGAAGGAATCGCCGAAAACGAAACCGAACGTCGACGAGACCGAACCCATAACCTTGCACTACTCTAATAATAAGTTCCGGGGTGCGGAAAAGGAGAATTTCGAAAGAGATGACACTTTTTACAAGGATATGAACCTGCCGAAGCCGGAGGATACTTCCCGAAACAGTATGAACGTAACGCTGGGGAAGCAAGAGTTGAACGAGATTATCCAAGCGCGACAGAAGCTGTCGTTAGCGCGGCGAGCGTTGCCAAGCGAGCCTGATAAGCCTTTACCTAATCAAGTGGATTCCTCGCCTATAAAGACGATACATCTACCGAATCAGACTATAACGGTGCCCAAACAGAGTATGGAGAACGCTTCAGAGTTGCTTTCGAGGCGGAGAGCTATGAATGGGTTTGAGAGGCCTGAGGAACCACCCAAGGAGTCGCAACCTACTCGGGAGGTCCCTAAAAGGAATGCAACCTTCAAGGTGTCCCCTCGAATGGCCGGGATGGACGCGACGGTTGTTTACGTGAAGGCAGAAGAGAGTCCGGCGACTGATGACAACATAATTGACATTAACTCCGCGACTATGAATCTGCTTGGTGATGGTGAAAATGATTTGCAGCGTGAGGTAAGAATAATTCAATTAATACACACACTGTTTGGTTATGTGTTAAAACATAAGCTGTCAAAAGTAGTAGAGAGAGGTGAGATGAGAATCGCTGAATGAAACAGAAACGCTAGAATTCTGTAAAATACGATCAGATAAGAACTTGACTAACCTGTACCGCAGGTTACTGACAGCTTCATGATCCATTGTTTTGACATTTTGGCACTAAAACTACATTTTTTTTTTCTTATATTTTGGCTCCACACATAGTGTATTTAGCCAGTGCCAAGTATTGTAGTTTTTCATCGTATTATGAAATATTTCATGTAAAGTCAAGTCTTAGTCACAGTCAGTCAGGGTAGTCATAGTCCAGTCTAAGTCAGGTAGTCATAATCCAGTCTAAGTCATGCCCTAGTAAAGTAGTGGCAACTTTACTAGAGGCTTCTATGGAATTTTGGAAGCAACACGAAAAACCACGTTTCACTACATTATATCACTTGCCCACACTTATACTCGTAATTCAGCACTTAATGCGTAAAATGCCACTAATTTTAAACATTAACACTAGAAAAAGCATAAGTTTTGTGAAATAATACAATGCAACGACGTGAACTTTTTCACGTTCCCGCCAAAACTTCAAAACTACAATTTTGACTTTGAGAAAAGTGATTTGACATTTTTGAGTGTTATGTTTATTTTTAATAAAGTTTATTTAGTCTTGTAATTTTTGTCATATTCTGTAGTTAATACATTAATATGTTTTTCATAGGAGTGGGGTTCCCAACACCGTGCGATGGTGGGGTCCTGCGAATCGACTGACACAGGAACGTTCAGCTCGTCCAGTCCACCCGATACTGCGCCTGCACACACAACACATCAAGACACCGGTCAGTGGACAAACACCTCTAAACTATACCAAAACTATTAATTCGATTCATGACATGACAGTTATGCCCATCTGTAATAAGCTAATAAGTCTATTAAAATACGACTTAGCTAAGCAACATTTTCCCTTGGGTTCCCGTACGTTTGTTAAGGTGGAACGTTACACTAGCGCGGCAAATTCAAATTTTCTTGCGTTCTTTTGCCAATAATAGCTTAATTACTCAACGTGATTACATGAAAACTAATTTTGCGCAAATAAATATAATGTATCAATAAATTACAATAAAAAGTATCACCTAGATATCATTGGTTTAGCGACAATAGACTGAAAAACTAAGAATAAAATTGTTTCTTGCCATTTGTCGCTAAACCAATGATATCTAGGTGATACTTGCAATTGTAATTTATTGATACATTATATTTATTTGCGCAAAATTAGTTATCATGTAATCACGTTGAGTAATTAAGCTATTATTGGCAAAAGAACGCAAGAAAATTTGAATTTGCGGCGCTAGTGAAACGTTCCACCTTAAATGCGTTTTAACCTGGCACACCAAATACTGAACGCTCATTGGTTACTTGTCGATCATCGGCTGTCTACAACCAATGTCGTTCAGTGTTTGGTGTGTTGACTTGACACGAGCTTGACAAACGTACGAGAAACCGGGCGCTAGAGAGATAAGTGCGAAATTAGGATCTGCAACCTATTGCACACGCGCATAAGTCATAAAACCACTCGATTCGCAGGTAACGTAGCGTCAACACCGCTAATGGCTCTCCGGAAAGGCGCGAAAAACGACCTTCTTAACCTGCACACCGCTATATCTCCTATTTACGATATGGTCGACGATAAGTCCTATACTTTAACCAAAGCACCGTCAAATGTATCGGCAATGGAAAGGACGTACGACATGCATAGCACCACAGTGATTAACAGTGCGACTTTAATCAAGAAATCTTCGGCCAAACGGGATATACTGGTTGAGAAGACAGCGCCGGTTTCGCAAATGAAAATGCCCAACAGAATCCCGCCTACTACCACTGGTAAGTACTCGATTCTGAAAGAAGTTGATTATTTTCATTTTTATTCGTTTGGTTGGTAGTGAAGCTTACCATCAGGCTGGATTATTTCGTCGCTTTGAAACCGTGTTATAATACAGGGTGTATTTGTCCAAAAATTCTGTAAGATCGATTCCTGAACAGGAAAATCGATTTTTCAAAAATAAAAAATCAATCCTTATGGTTTTATGTGCATTATTCGCTATTCCTTATCTATAGTTCCGGATTCGTTCAAATGCCAACTGGAAAAAATCACGCTGTATTCATTATATTGCCAAGCAATTTGCAATGTTTACTCAAAACAGGACACATGAAGATTTACATCCCTACAGGTTGAAACGGTTTTTAATATAACTTTGGTTTCGTCAGGTTGGTAATACAGGCACCAGCCAATTTGCCTTGCACTTCAAAATAATAACAAAACAGTCAGTCATGAAAAACTCTGGTAAATTCGTTGCGAGTAATTTTACGTTTGCGGGGCTGGAGACTTAAATCAAATATACTATAGATACACAGTCTCTATGAAAATCAAACACCAAAAGTATCCCCGCGCCAATGCTTATTTATACAGATATACTATCTGAGTTTGAATTGGTATGTTATCCCGAAAGGGGGGGACTGGGACCATGATAGCCCACAAGTTGTGAGAGCCTTACTTGAAACTGCGTGTTTCCAAACCTCCATACTAAAAAAAATCCACCCACAAAATTGCACGTGCGATCGCTACGAGAGTTAACAAGATACCATAAATTCATTTCTAAACACAGGTCGCACAGATTAAACTAATTTAAACGCATTCAGTCAAGGACGAAGTTCAACCACCCAGCTGCGCTAGGGCTATCTTTGAACCTTACACTTTACATGGCATTTCTTCAATGAAAAACTATTAATTTAGAAAAGTAAGAAACATCGTCTACCCTGGGGAGTAGATTTACCCCCTTTCGGGATAATACCCCAATTAGAACTCACCTTGTATACAACTCCAGCTGGGTTAGCATGGACGGTATAGGCAAAATTGTCTTTCCCCGTTTTACGTCACTTTCTTCATACTTGCTTAAAGTAAAACAGGGGAAAGACAGTTTTGTCTACCGGCCGTGCTAACCCTACTGCTAATATAAAATAGTCCACAAGTGGTTGTTTCATTTTAATAACGAACCATTGCACCCTGTAATAGCGTTGTAAAACAATATGTGAGTTACATCACTTTCATTAGGCGCGGTCACACGCGACTGGGCGCAAAGACAAGGCATATGCCTTGTTTAAATGGTGCCGTTTTCGAGGCGGCGATCGTGGATCTACCCTATATTTTATCGCAGGCTGGAGACTATGAATTGCCAAACAAGCAAGCTTGCAGTGTTCCTTTGTCTAGCCCCGCATAACTAATATAAAGATTTCTCCTTTTTTTGCTCGACGCGTATGCTTAACACGTGAAACCGCTTACACTAAACAATCAATGTTTTCAGTGTCCCACAATTCAATGGTACCACCATCGGGGTTCCCAAGAAAAACCAGTTTGCCCACCTCCAAACTAAGGCAATATAGTTCGCACAGGGAGCTTAACCGGATACCTGGTAACTAACGCTTTTATATATTATATGCTGTATTTTATAATTTATAATCACTAATGTTTTTATTGCGTTAATTTGCAAAGTATTTGATACAGCTATTATTGGTAGGCGTGCCGCTTATTAATAGGCGTGTCTTTGCTACGTCGCGACCATAAAATCACCATAGATAACAAACTTATGGTTACACTAAATTAGCTTACTAGTTATTGTTATAGTTTTTTTTCCTTTTATGTTGGCTCCACACATGGTGTATTTAGCCAGTGTCAAGTATTGTAATTTTCATCGTGCTATAGAATATTTCACGTAATATCAAGTCTTAGTCACAGTCATAGTCGAGTCTAAGTCAGGTAATCATAGTCCAGTCTAAGTCATGCCCCAGTAAAGTGGTGGCAACTGTACTAGAAGCTTCTATGGAATTTTGGAAAGCAACACGAAAAACCACGTTTCACCACATTATATCACTTGCCCACACTCATGCTCGTAATTCAGCACTTAATGCGTAAAACGCCACCAATTTTAAACATTAACACTAGAAAAAGCACAAGTTTTGAAAAATAATACAATGCAACGACGTGAAGTTTTCCGCGTTCCCGACAAAAGTCCATTGTTATAGTTTATTTTTATGCGATTCAATGACGTGACGAGCTAGTCGTTCACCGACACGGCCACCCATAACAGTTGCAGTGTCACTCGGAACTTAAAAACAATAAAGAGTCGCGTGACACTGCACTGCGCACGTCATCCTGAGACATCACACAGTCTAGTAATCGGATTGCTAGACTGAGTGATCAGATCATAAAGTCTCATTTGCTCAGTAATTTCACTAGCTACAGTGCCCTTCAAACCGGAACACAGTAGTGCTTGCACACTACTGCTCGGCGGCAGAATAACTGGCAAAGCGGTGGTACCTACCCAGACGAACTTTGCAGAAAAGTCCTACCACCATATTTGGTTGTTAACGTCAGAAAGGTTATCGAAGTGGTTATGGTCCGCCCCAAATAACTAAAACTGAGTGACGTATTGTAAATATGAATTTTTAACAAAGTATCTTATCTGGTACACCTATACAAAGCATTAACTATTAAATGTGATTGTTTTTTAGGGTTCCGTACCCAAAGGGTAAAATGGACCCTATTACTAAGGCTCCACTGTCTGTCTGTCTGTCCGTCTGTCAGCAGGCTCGTGAACCGTGATAGTTAGACAGTTGAAATTTTCACAGATGATGTATTTCTGTTGCCACTATAACAACAATTACTAAAAAAACAGAATAAAATAAATATTTAACAGGACTCCCATACAACAAACGTGATTTTTTTTTGCTCGTTTTATCGGTAATGGTACGGAACCCTTTGTGCGCGAGCCCGGCTCGCACTTGGCCGATTATTCAAAATAAATCTCTTATCCGGTACACCTATACAACGCATCAACTATTAAATGTTGTTTTTTTTCATAAATGTACTCACCCATTCGGAAGACGCAGCGTAGGCCGGCCCCCCACTCGGTGGACCTACGACCTGGTGAAAGCCGCGGGGAGCCGATGGATGCAGGAGGCGAGCAGCCGCTCAAGGTGGCGCGCTCTGTGGGCCTATGTTCAGCAGTGGACGTCTTCAGGCTGTTGATGATGATGACGAATCTCTCATTCCGAGTGATTAATATTTCCAATTCGACATACAGCTTTAGTTAATTGGCGCGGGCTATAACATATACGCCATTAGGAAATGGGGTGTGATCAAAGTTATAAAATGTAGGTTATTTATATAGTTTCTCTTTTTGTCAACTCAAAATTGTCTTATTTAACAATAAGTCAAAACTATTTTTAGAAATTACCCGTTTGGTCCTTGTGGTGTGAGAATAGCACCCCATCTCTTCCCGTGGGTGCCGTAAGAGCTGGTTAAGGTAATTTCTAGGGCATTGGCAGCAGCATTCTCCTCGGTACATAAAAATCTGCGATCACCAATAGTTCTGCCAAGCGTGATGATTATGGAAAACCCATGATAAGCGTCCAAAGTGGCGTTTAATGGGGTAGGCCTGTGCTCGGCAGTGGATGTCTTCCGGCTGTTGATAAGTATTTGCTTTTGGTTTTCATTTTGAAGAATTAACGAAATACCCTATTTTACCAGTCTTATTTTCCGCGATATGACTGTAGTGTAATGTTATTTAAACCGTGTGGAGCTAATGGATGCAGCAAGAGAGCAGCCATCCACAGTGGTGTTCTCTAGGCCTATGTTCAGCAGTGGACGTCTTCAGGCTGTTGATGATGATGATGATAATGATGAATATTATTTCAGGGTGTAGTGGGGCGACTATGCCCCGAGGGGCGGGCCGTGCGATGGTCCGGCGCGGAGTGTACGCATCCAACCCTGCGCTCAGTCCCACCGCGCCCGCACCTCCCCTACAATACACTATGAAAATTAACGTACGTATACAACGGAAATATTTAACTTTTTAAAACATAAGATGGGATTTATTTTAACGTGGAAAAATTTTAACCAGCATCCATTCGTCCCTGATGCAGAGAAATGCAAGTGAAGGATAGACACGATATCACTGGTCAGTGGTCACGGTTGCTTAAGAAAATCATGTCCCGGCTCTTTTTTAATTTGGCAAAAGGGTGAAAAGTAAATAAAAGTAAAAGAAAAAAACCTGTAATTAAAAACCAATTTCATTTTAATCTTAGTTAAATTGGTTTTAGGCGGATGGATGCGGGTTCAAATCTCGTTCTTGATTCAAATTTTTATTCCTTAACATTAAAAGTAATATGTTGATAACGCTAGGCGATATCATAAATACTTTACTTACTATGGCAATTTACTGAACTTTCAAAACTGTTTGTTATTTTATGTTATTATATGTATCGTGAAATTGCGAGATTGGGTATAGCTACTAATAATAGTAAAGTAAACTCATACAGAAAGAAGAAGAGAAGCCGTCAAGGCCGACGCTCGTCAACCCCCCAGCCCTAGTACGTCAAGGAACGGAGACGTTGCGTCGCGAGCGGCCACAGAGTCAACTCGCTGCGCCTAGAGATGTAAGTTTCTGCTAGTGTTGTTTGCGAGTCGATAAACTGTCTATCGATATATCGACAAACACTATCGTGATCTCGTCAACTACCAGGCATAATATTGATAGTGTGATAGTATGGCAATAAGCATTTACAATCAATTAATCAACATTTATTTCCAATCAGCAAATTAAATGATATAATTGAAAAAGATCGATCAATTTTAAATGCCACTAAATATCGACAGACATTATTATGAAAGTTGTACAATACTATCGATATTATTGTTGATTTGAGTTTATAAACTGCGGGAGTCTTTATATCGATAGTTTAAACATGTCGATAACTGTCTATTGATATGTCTAAACTATCGATATTGGAGGAATCGAAGCAAACATTTTATAGAAAACGCTTGCATGTCAGGTCGACGGAACTAGAGATACGATGTTACTTTTAAGACCACAAATTGTTGTTCACCTATGTTCGCAAGTAAATAAATTGAATTGAATCGTTGTAGTTAAATAACTTCGAATACATACAAGCCATGGTTTTTTTTTTGCTTATTTTTTACAATTATTTGATTTTAGTAATTTATCATTGCGTCAACACGATGTCATTATTTAAAAACTATGTACTAAAACCCGCCATATTAATTTGTTATTACTAAATAATGGTTTCTTAAATCTTGCTTAGGTGATCATGTGAAAAATTACTCTGTTGACTCCAATAATCTGAAAAGGGATGCATGCTTTCTCTGTCATATTATATCGATAAGAGCGAGACAAGATCACTGTGAACACATTTTGTTATATTATACAGTTTAATCATTATGTTGTATGATCTAATCGCGCGATCATCTAAGCATGTATTGTCATAATCAAGGTGCTGGTTTTTGTGATATTACATTTTTGTGTCTAATATCATGGTCTAAGCGTGTCTTTGGTGTAACCAAATATTGACTGATTTTATCAAACTGAATTACTGCTAACTGGTTGCAAGGTTTTTTTTTCATCCAAAGTATTTCGAGTACATTTTAAAGCATTGCCGCTACCGATATGGAGCTGTTCGAGCCCCTTTTGAGGTTCGAATACATGAACCGTAACTTACATGACTGACGCCCATCTGCACTAAAGTTTGATAGCTCCTAAGATTGCACTTATCCCTTATTGGCCCCGGTTTCTCGTACGTGTCAAACTCGTGTCAAGTCAACACACCAAAAACTGAACGCTCATTGGTTGAAGACAACCAATGATCAACAGGCAACCAATGAGCATTTAGTATGTGGTTTTTTTTTATCAACGATAGGCTAATATTTGACCACGGTCTCACCTGATGGAAAGTGACGACGCGGTCGACGATGCTGCATGCTTGCCTAGAAGATACCGGTTTACTCTAGCCTTAAAAACTCCCAGATTAAGTTTGTCAGGAAACAATGAGGCGCCAAGTTGACCTGAATTTAACAATCGTACGTGAACCGCTCCCCACTAGTAAGATCAACGATCTGGTGAAAACCGCGGGGAGCCGATGGATGCAGGAGGCGAGCAGCCGCTCATAGTGGCGCTCTCTGGGGGAGGCCTATGCAGCAGTGGATGTCTTCAGGCTGTTGATGATGATGATGACGCGAACCCGGGGGAAAGTGTTTGCTAAGTTGTATTTAAATAGAAGTGCAGACAGAATATACCAAAGACACGCACACATTGACATGTAACCTAACATAACTATGTGACGTAACATTGTGCGTGTGTGTGTGTGGGCCAGCTACGAATGGCGGGGAGCGGAGTGCCGGTCTCTACGCGAGCTTACCACATACCAGTGAGTGCTTTGTTTTTAAATTAACATGCTAAGTAATGACAAATGAAATTCCACCTTATCAACTTCAACTTACATATTCATTTACTGATTTTAGATTTAATTGTTTTAGTCAATTCAGTGTTGCAATCTACACGGGTAGCATGAGCTGTAACCGACATATCACTTCTCTTGAGAATGCGTTTGTCCAATGACCGATCACGAATAAATTAGTGGCTTTCGCCGGAATCGCTCGACTGGGGATCTCCTGGCTTACGTTGCGCACTTCTGGGGTAAAGCTATTGAGCGTCATGGTGAGGCAGTTGCTGGCTCACTAGATATATCAAAAGCTTTCCACAGGGTGTGGCATGCGAGTCTTCTGGACAAAGTTCCTTCTTGCGGCGTTTCTCCAGGTTTGTGCTCTTGGATCTCCGACTTTTTGACGGAGAGGGAGGTCTATACGTATAGTGGTGGATGGCAGCTCGTCGGACCTCATGTCTATTAATGCCAGAGTTCCTCAGGGCTCGGTTCTCTCTGCAACATTGTTTCTCCTGCATATCAACGACCTGTTCTTGACAAGAATTTTAGGATGTGCTGATGATAGCACTGTTGTGGAGAGATAAGTACCTGTCTGACGCGCGTGCTGGAGCAAGTGCTACGCAGGCCCAAAGGTAGGAGATGTTAAATAGAACGAACTCAATCCTTGAGGCAGTATCCCATTGGGATGCTGCTAATTTGGTTAAGTTCAATGCTTCTAAAACCCAGGCCTTTGTGTTCTCTGCTAAAAAGACGCCACTTTCTACCGTTCCACTTTTTGAGGGTGTAACAGTACCTTTTAGTGATCAACTTGAGCTCCTTGGTGTGCAAATTTCATCTACCTTAAATTTCGGTCGCTTTATTGAGTCCAGAGCCAAAACAGCTGCAAAAAAGCTTGGTCTGTTATCTGAGGTTAGGCAGTTTCATCATGAATCAGCTGCTTAACCTTTATCAAGCTCAGGTTAGGGCCTGCATGGAATACTAAAGCCACCTGTGGGATGGCTACGCCCGCTACCAACTTGCAGCTTTGGACACAATCGAGCGGCGTGCCAAGAAGGTTATCAACGATGAGAGAATAGTTAAAGGGAGAATTCAAAGTCTTGAACACAGACGCATGGTCGCCGGTCTGTCGGTCTTCTAGAATGTGCGCATGCCCTTCATCAGCTCATTCCGTCATCCCCATTCCATCATAGAACTACAAGGCTTGGTGATTCTTCACATCCTTACGTCGTTAGTGTACCACAAGTCCACACTAAGCGTTTTGCTGAGTCATTCATAGTCCGAACGGCCATGGAGTGGAATGCTCTTCCAACAGCAGTGTTTCCTCCTGGGTATAACCTTAGACAACTTCGTCACCTACCATCAGGTGAGTTGTTGTCAAACGTATGCACAAAAAAACGCGGACCACGTGTTAAACCTTTTGTTGCGTTTGCATTGGTCAAACACTTTCTTGAGACAATTGACGATTTCTACAGCTCACGCTACACATGCTGGCGCTAAGTACATTGACCACAGCACGAAAAAAAATACGCTTCGGCGTCATATTATTTTTAATGCTCTGTGGTATTGACTGAAATAAGGATCACACAAATCTTTCATAAACTTAAGTTGAATTAATGTTGATGCAAGCTATACTAAAAGTAGTATGCACGACTTTTTATAGTTTACGTGTTTGTTTATTTAAAAATTGAATAAAAATAAATATCGTTGATGGTTTATGAAAATGTGGAATTTTGTTTAATGTTCAGAATTGTTTGTCTTTTTTGTTGTGTTGCGTAATGGTGTACTGATGCTGCTTTTATGCTTCAATCAATATCATAATCATTGGCTACATTCTACGTAAAAATTACATGTCTATGTAAAAATTAACATATTTTAAAGAAATCACGTAGTTTTTGTATTGCTTATCATCTGTTTGTCCAATTACACTTGTTTTGTTTAAACCCTTTAGTTTCAGAACACAGTTAAAATATTATCCATTTCTTATTTAGTATCAGATACATTATCAGCACGAGTAGCATTAGCTGTTGAAACCAACATACCACTTTTTTTTTTATGTAAACGAATGATGCGACGAGCCAGTCGTTCACCTGGTGTTAAGCGACACGGCCACCCATAACAGATTGCAGTGTCACTCAGAACTCTAAATTAAAGTTTCGCGTGACACCGCACACTGCGCACGTCATCCTGAGACATCACACAGTCTAAAAAAGTTTTCCAGACTGTGAGATCAGCTCGTAAAGTCTCATTTGCCCAGTAATTTCACTAGCTACAGTGCCCTTCAAACCGGAACACAGTAGCGCTTGCACACTACTGCTTGGCGGCAGAATAACTGGCACTTCTCTCGAGAAAGCGTTTTGACTAATGAACGATCATGCGGTTCACGTCATAAATCGTGTGTTGCGTTCTCATTGGTCAACTGCTTCCTTGAGAGAAAAGGTATGGCGATTTCTGCAGCTCATGCTACCCGTGCTGCTGTCTTCTTCTTCTCTTCTTCTTGTGCCTGGTGTAGGCAAGTGGTCAGCCACTTGCCTACACCAGGCAATTCTGCACCAGGGCTGACCCTGGACGGACGGCTTAGCGTGCCCTCCGAGGCACGGTAGCGCTCAGTTGTAAATACCACTTTTTGGCTGTAGCGGTCACTCATCAAAGTAGTGACCGCAGCGAACGTTGCTTAACTTCGCCGATCGGTTAGAAACGGCTAGTCGTTCTGCTGTTAAGTGACAATATGGTATAAGGTGGCGGCCACGCTATGCCTAATCAAACGAAAAACCCATTTAATGTAAAAAAAAGCATTGGGGCTCTACCTTTTTTTTGTGTAAACAAAGGACGTGACTAGCTCATCGTTCGTCTGGTGTCAAGTGTCATGGCCACCCATAACAGATAGCAGTATCGCTCGCGCTCTGAACTCGAAAGTTTCGCGTGACACTGCACTGCATTATCACTTAATATCAGCTGTAATATGGTTATTCTCTACTCGTGTCTTATAATATGTTGTATGTTCCAGCCGCCGTCTGCTAGGCCTTATTCAATAGCGGGGGCTCCACAGATGCGTGTCACGGCCTCCAGGCCTGCCTCAGGACCCGTACAGAAACCTGCGCCAGGTACTTGTCAAAAGCATCATCAACAGTCTGAAGTTGTGCACTGCTAAACATAGGCCCCCATAGAGCACCACTTTGAGCAGCTGCATGCCTCCTGCGTTCATCGGCTCCCCGCGGATTTGACCAGGTCTCGGCATAGGAACATGACCACCCCATCTCTCCCCGTAGGTGCCGTAACAGGCAGCTAATTAAATATGCCCCCTGCCCCTTTCTCGCAAAATAGAGCTGTGGCGTCACATGCCAAAGAGATTGTATGTATACCACAGCTTAGTAATGAGGTACTGTGAAAGAGCAAGAACTGACGTCACTGCACGTTTGAACTGTCTCTTTCTATTCCTGTACTTTAAAATGCTTGTAACTTTGTAATATTTTTGAGATATTTAATTTTTGTTTTCACGACTGTTTATTTCTTGAGAAATATTATTAATTTGTGCAATAAAAAAATAGCATGACACAAGCCTATTCGCAGCAGCATTCTACTCTGTCTGTATTATAATCTACTGCGAACACTAAGGCTCCCGCAAAGCGTGGTAAACTGGCGTTTTATGAGGGAGCCCTATGTTCAGCAGTGGACTTTTTTTTTTTTTTTATGTAACCGAATGACGTGACGAGCTAGTCGTTCGCCTGGTATAAGCAACACAGCCGCCTATAACAGATTGCAGTGTCACTCTAGATTAAAGTTTCGCGTGACACCGCGCACTGCGCACGTCATCCTGAGACATCCCACGGTCTAAAAAAGTTTTCTAGATTGTGAGATCAGCTCGTAATGTTTCATTTGCCCAGTAATTTTACTAGCTGCTACTAGCTACTACGTATTCTGGGTTAAGATGTCATGTCGGCGTAAGAATAGGACCACCCCATCTCTATCCGTGGATGCCGTAAGAACCGGCTAAGAGAATGTTAAGGGAACGGGCAGCAGCATTCTCCTCGGTATTCATAATAATCTACTGTGGTCACCAAGACGCATACTGCCAAGCATGGTGATTATGGAAACTCTCCCTCCATAATGTGGGAGGTCTATGTTCAACAGTGGACGTCTTCCGCCTGATGTGAGTGTGATGCGAGCTATTAACATTTTTTTCACATTATTGACTGGCCTGATAGCTCAGTTGGTAGTAACCCTGCCTTCTGAACTGTAGGTTGTGCGTTCGATTCCCACCCGGGACAAACATTTGTGTGATGATCATCGATGTTTGTTCTGTGTCTGGGTGTTATACTGTATTCTATGTATGTATTTACAAACAAAAAGTATCTAAGTATTATATCAGTTATCTGGTTCCCATAGCTTTGCTTAGTTTGGGTACAGATAATATAATACTATACTAGGTTTGGGGCTAGATGGCGCTGTGTGAAATGTCTACACGTGGTCCACACATGTTCATTTTTTAACTGTGCCTGTTAAAATATGTGTAATATTCTTGTAATTTTTATTTTTATATATGTTAGTGAGTGTTGAATAAACGTTTTTTCTTTCTTTCTTTCTTTCTTTCTTTCTTTCTTTCTTTATTTATTCATTTATAACAGTTCCAGTAACGGACCAACCTCGGCCGGCGTCGAGCAATGAAGCTCGAGTGTCTGCGTTACCGAGACCGACGAGACTGCCCGCGCCAAGGCGGAGCCTCAGGTAACATACATAACTGCTTACACAGGCCTATTTACAACCCCCATTTTTCCATTAAAATCACATTTTTACACATATTTTTCATAGAAAAAAGATCCTGGTAAAATATGGCCAAATGGTTTTATCTGATATATATAATTTCCTTTTAAAAAGAGAGGATAAACTGACTTTTGAGAAATACTTGGAGTATAAATCATTTAAATATTTTTCCAGTATCAAATTACTGAACCTAATATTATGAAATTTGTACACGATCAATTGAATCTGAGAACATATCCTTTTAAATAAAAAAATAGTCTTTCTTGAATTTCGCCTGAAGTAGGTTTGTACTAGTTTGCAGGTTGTTTTAAAAAATTTTAAATGCTAAGTTATTGGACAGCATTTTGCCCTTATAATCCATGTTATTTCACCAATTTTAGAAAGACTATAAGCTAAACTACATAATGGTTAAAAAATTTCGTCTCGGTATCGCGTGTGAAAATTTTATAGCATTGATTCGCTTATTTAGAATAAGAGGGTTATTATTTTTGTGGTAACAACAGGTTAATGTTCGGATTCACAGGCCACCGTCAGTTTACTCAGTGGCGCCGACTGCGGACGCGGACCATTACTGACATTTGGTCTGCTGTGCAGACCTGCTGGCCCGGCGGCCCTGACCTCGAGCCCCCGAGGACCCAGGGGCTTCAAGGACTCTGAGGACCCCTGAGAAATCCCGGGGACCCAACTAAATCGCTAGTTAACAGACTGACGCAACGATGACAATCTGTGCTGCATAGTGTCTTGACGTTTTTAGAAATATTTTGAGGAAATTATTGTTTCAGGTATTGTTGGGTCTTGCTTGAGTAGTTTGAATACGTGGTCAAATTTAATCACATCGGTATGTTTTGCATTCTGGGTGTGTATTAGGTCTGGCGAAAGGTTAATTGATGCTGAAAGTTAGTCTGTTACCTTATTACTAAAGATCATATTTCTAAATGCTCACTCGAGACCTGACTACCTTATAGCTGTGAAATTCTACTGTAGATCGTCGAAATAAGTGCCGACCAATTTAAAGTAGACCTCGAAACCATTTGATACTATGCGGTGACAATAAGAGAAAAAATGAGGAATGTTTTTGTATGAAAGTTTTTAACACACTTCCATTTGGACGTAACATTTATTCCCAACATATTTTCAAAATTGACATTTTTAATATTTTATCTAGTTTTTATTTCGACATTCAAAGTTTTCTACCGAAAATTTTGTCTATGTCCTTCTACGGAGGTGATCGAGGTGAGAAATTCACTTTTCTATTCGTGAAAAGTCTTACAATTTCGACCTCTACCTTGAAGTATTATATTCATTAGCTTTTATTTAGGTTCCGTTTTTACTTTCATCACCACTTGATCACAGAATAATAGGATCACACTGCAAATACATTTAAATAAATAGCAACCCTTGCTGCGACGTAATAAAGTGCAATTCAGCTCGCACAGTGTAAGCGTGAAATTACGTTCAACTATATGTCGCATCTCTTTTTATCACGTATCTCTTATCTCTTCGGGCGTGTTACTTTAGCTTCTTTCGCATAGCCCCAATCCTCTAAGACTGATTTTCTTCATAACCTTGATAAACTTAGCTGAGAGAACGATCTTTTTCTTTGACTAAATAAAAGCTTAATATCATACTTTTTTTTAAATAAATTTTATTTCAATATACACGATGCTCTCTCGTTATTCTCGTCGCCATTTTAGCTCAAAATTATTACAAAATTCTCTATACAAAAACCACGTTTTGGTACAAAGAAATACAAATTAAGATATTATTCGTATATTGTTTACAAACATAGTGTGTAGTAGTGTGGAAAGGTTAACTTCGTTTGTAGTAATTTATTTCGTTGTACGTATTATGCGAGACATTATTGCATTTTTGTTTAGAGATTGTAATCATTTAGGGACTTGTAATTAAACTGTATTCTCGCTATAGGTGTAAAATTATATTTACGGTTATACATTACAAGGGTTCTGTCTAAATTCTAGGATAAATGTGTAAAATATTAGGGAATTCGCGGACGTTTCAATGCGAATCGTGAAACAGCGCTTACCTGAAGGTACTGAAATAAGCATGCACTCGGTATACATTGATTTGTAATATAAAATAAACTATTTTATTAACACTTCGCACATCGACGTCTAAATACTAAATACCGCTGTACTATTCTAAATTACAACTGAAATAAACTATATTTCTATATATTCATCATATTTCTTAGCTACTTTATAGGAATTTATACGCACAAAATGTATGTAATTAGGTAATGTAAATTATGTAAATTTCAGTCTTTGATATGCTTTTATGTGTAAAGTATAAAATAATTATCGCTATTATAATTATCTATTTATCCCATCATTCACTTGTCTTTTCACGTTTTATACTATCGGCAATTTATTTCACAACATATCGGATAGTTGTGTATACATTATATTCACCATACTCACTAATTATAGAATCTGATTTGAAACGTTTAATAAGCAATACTTTTTAAATTTATATTTTATTGTTACATCTATGTCCTCCGGCCAAAATTCAGTATTTTCAAGATGGCGTCCCAAATTAGGAATGCGCCAGCTCGCACGTTTAAAATTGAAATTAAATATTGTATCTTGTTAATAATAATTTATATTTCGTAACTCGTTTTGTACAGGGACTGATTTTTTATAACTGATTTATATGTTGTCTCTGTTTCACTCATGCCCGGTTATTGTTACACAGTCGGCGACAAAAGTAGTTGCATTGTTACAGTGATAAATAAGCAATGTAAGCTACTTTTGTCGTGGACAGTACTTTCGTGGTTACCGTGCGGTTTGTTTGGACACGTCGTGCCTTATTTAGGTAGTGTAAGGGATTTTGTTTCCATTTTCTAATAAAATTATGTATTTACACAAAATGTTTTTGATTTTATCACGTTCCTGATGTTTGGTAGTGATGTGAAAGAAGATAGGGAATTTTTACCTTGCTTATACTATTTTTAGTGACAGTGTAAAAGCTCACTGTGAAAAAGTTGAAATTAGTTTAAGAGCTACAGCTACCCTAACCATGGGCGTAGGGGGGGGGGGGGGGGGGGGGGGGGGGCAGCTGCCCTTTTATTATTTGGTTGATGAGTTTGTTTACATATTATAGTTTCATGGCCGAGTTATTTTATAAAACTGCTGAATTGCCTATATTTGTTTTATGATAGTTAATCAAAGGAGAACACTACACTAAAACTTTAGGCACTTTTTGCTTACTTCATTCGAGGCTGCTACATGGTACCCAGAACCATGGGAGAGAAAAGCGTCAGCGCAGGTTTTGCGTTTCACATTAAGATAAAAATAAGAAAAGTTTTAACAAAGTATTATCGAATATTCAGCTAAACTGTTTTAAAAAAATTCAGCGAAAACTAGTTTTGCACAATGTTGAATCACTTGTTCAATTGGCCATACTAGGTATAGGTACGTATTTTCTGAAATATAATTTGGGAAGTATAAAATTTTTTGCGCTCGCGCTTTTAATATTTATATATACTTTATTTTAATTTCTACCCAGCGCGCTTCTACTGACATAATAATTCTACTTTTATTTTTAATTACAATAAAAACAACCCGCATCAGCAGTACTGCTCAGCCTATAGATGCTACTTTAAATTAAATTCCATAAGTATAGACTTTTACGTTAAAATTTTATTATTGATTTAACGTAAATTGACATATAAATCATAAGTAAGATTATTTATTGTGCACTTTGGAATCAATTGCTCGTATTTTCTTAAATATAAAATGTGGCTTTTCGTGCTCGCTTCGCTCGCGTATTTACTTTACATGATGAGAGACAAAATCTACTCCAGCATCACCCAGGCGCGGATACAGAAATTTCCCAAGGGGGGGGGCGCAGTGCCGTAAATAGCCTTTTCTGCCCCCTTGGTTTTTTTTTAGACATTATAGGTACCGTAGACAAAACCGTAGCCAGGGATTCTCTTTATACATCTACTAAAAGTACATTAAATACGCGAGCGAAGCGAGCGCGAAAATTTTTATATTTGCCGAAGTGTATTTTTTCAAAAAACGCGTATGGCGATTAAAACATGAAATACATGTCAGTCAGTACAAACGCGCTTGCTAACAAAATACAGTAAAGACATTAAATACGCGAGCGAAGCAAGCGTGAAATTTTTTAAATTTGCCGTATTGTTTTCAGAAAACGCGTATGGCACTTCAAACATGAATTCCATGGCAGTCAGTACAAACGCGCTTGCTATAAAACAAAATACAGCAAAAACATTAAATACGCGAGCAAAGCGAGCGCGAAAATTTTTATATTTGTCAAATTGTATTTAAAAAAAAAGACGTATGGCAATTCAAACATGAATTACATGTTAGTCAGTACAATGAGGACCTCATGCTTAGCCATTTTAAGCATTTTGACGTTATATAGACTCTTAAGATTTCATTTTTGGGCCACTGCGGTCGGTCGGGGACTAAGCGGTAGCCGGGCGACCGCTTGACTCCGATAAGCACAAAACACAAATACGCTCGTACGCTGGCAAAAAATGAGCGCTATGTTTTGTCTAATTTTGGATGATACTGGCATGTAGGTACGTATGTGTTGGAATTGAGCACTAGGGGCGCAGCGGGAACTTATCAGGAGCAAACCGAAAAAATAATAGTCCTGCCTGGTCTGGCCATTCTTGCGCCCCCCAGAGTCTACGCACCAAACATGGCACCGCCCTATTTACGGCACAGGGGGCGCACAAATCATTATAGTACGGGAGTCCAAGAGGGAAATTTGGGGATGTGGTGGTGAAAGACATAAGTATACGATACATGACCAATTTGTGCTCTCTTTTTTTTAAATGATGAATTCCATGCACCTATATCTTCCTGGTAAATTGGATAATTACCGCGCTTGGTGCTGGACTGCCTGCGCCATGGGGGGGGGGGGGGGGCCCCCCCTGCGCCCCCCCCCCCTGCATCACCTGGCATCACCTTTCCAAGACATGCTTTCAAATATACACTGGTGGTGCCGCCGGCCGTGCCGGAGTGTTGTCTTGAAGTGATGACTTGGCTCTCTCTAGGTATCTTCGTGTAATGGTATGTAGGATATAGGGAAAAATAATCGTGTGGGACCCGGCATGAGAAATTTCGGACTTGCCCCCCCTGGGCTAAAAGCTGGGTACGCCCATGACCCTTACCTTTGTCAGTCAGTAAATAGGGCAATGCAGTCTAAGACCTATATTAATCAGCAAAATCTATTACAGGATTAGTTAAAATTCACTTAAAACCATTGATTTGGAAGGTTTCCGAATATTACAAGATTTTCGTTATTGTAGGTATTTTATCTACTTCCTATACTTAGTCATTTTGATGTACGTAGTACATAGAACTCTTTGTTTTGATGTCACTACTTATTACATAGGTACCGTAAGGTTATCATAATGTGCTAAATGAATAAACAAAATGTTGGTAACCTACCTATTGCAACAAAACTGGTATCGATCGAATCTCCTTAACAGCGTCTGTGCTGGGTGGAACACAGTAGAAGTATGAAAAGCGCGAGCGAAGCGAGCGCGAAAATGTTATAAATTTGCTGTACCTATTGGTTTTCAGAAAACGCATATGGCAACTCAATCTTGAATTACATTTCAGTCAGTACAACCGCGCTTGTTATAAAACAAAATACAGTAGAAATAACGAAAGCGCGAGCGCGAATTTTTTTATTATTAACACAATTAATTTTTTATTATAAACATATTATTATGAAACACAATTGTTTCAGAAAACACGTATGGCAATTCAAACATGAATTATATATCAGTCAGTACAAACGCGCTTGTTATAAAACAAACACAGCAGAAATATGAAAAGCGCGAGCGGAGCGAGCGCGGTTATTTTTATATTTGCCGTATTGTATTTCAGAAAACACGTAGGTATGGCAATTGAAACATGAATTACATTTCAGTCAGTACAAACGCGCTTTTTAAAACAATATACAGCAGAAATATCAAAAGCGCGAGCGTAGCGAGTGCAAAAAATTTGTATTTGCCGTATTGAATTTTAAAAATACGTATGCCAGTTCAAACATTCTTGCTCTACCCTTGGACCGGCGCTGATTTCGGGGGGTTTGAACCCCCAAAACTCCCCCCTGCCTACGGCTATGCTTGAGTGACAATTTAATTAGTAAAAAAATATGATATAAAAATAAAACGTTGTGTTACTCTCACGCCAAAAAAGCTGAACTGATTCGTCCGAGAATTTTCACATAGGTAAGTACAGATTGCTGCACAGATATCTACTATACGATTGCTGACAATACCGAGATCAACACAGGGTAAGTGCTTATATAGGTGCTTAATTATGTAACAATAAAGTACTCGTTCTCTCTAAAAAACTCCATGGAATCATTTTATTTCTTTCTCTAAAACATTAACATATAAAGGAACTGAGTCATAATAGAATCATTTATATTTAAGTATACTAGTCTTTGCAGAGGAGAGATACTGTAAGTAATGTAACATTTATATACTTCTAGCTAGATAAGCTAGATTACAAACTTGAAAGTTGAATATTATATTCTGTTTTTACACTGGCTATTTAGGCAAAACGCGTGGAGCCAAACATAAGAAAAAACTTATTTTGGCCCGTTGAGGTTTTATGGTTTTTTGTGCGATACTAGCGCTCAACTGTCACTTTGACTTTGACATGTCGTGTACGTGTGTGTGTGCGAATGAAATCCGCACGTTACGTGAGTGAGTGTGCGAAGTCGTGAATGCTGTCTACGAGTAAATTTTGCTTTTTTCCTTTTTATTTTAATAACCGAAACAGACGAAGTGATTAGTAATGTAATAACCTCAAGTGATAAGAATTGTGATATGCCTGCATAATGGCTCATATTATACGCAGTGTTTTCATCCACTCAGTGATTCCGTGCAATAACTCGTCACTTCAGTTGTTTGTCAATGACGTCTGCGTTTAGCGCAGCAAAAAGTGGAATTTTATTTGATTGTCACAAGTAGTGCAAACATAAGTTATATGAATTGTGTTAACCGATGAGTGTTCGTAAAATGGATGAGTGTTTTCAACTTTGGAACCTTCCTTTACCAACTGGTGCCAACAGAGCTGGCTCATGAAGAAAGGGTTAGTTTACCTGTTTATGTTTACTTGATGTCGTATACCTACTGCCTGCTTAAGTGTGTAATAGCTATTTTTATCGCAATTACGAAAAGAGATAACTTTATCTACTATTACTACTAACTTTGTTGATGTACTAGGTTATAAAGTGTTAGGTAAAATCCAGGGCTTAGGAAACCAGCACACATTAGGGTTTATTAATGTTCTAAAGTAGGCTAGGTATAATTACAACAAATTCATTCACAGATTGTTGTGTATTGAGACTGGGATGTTAATTTTCTTTTGTTACTTTCTCTTACCATTGGAGTGAAGGGAAAGACAGGGATGGCTACATGTGCAACTAAGATTGTGTGAAAGAGATGACGCTCTACAAGTTGCAGAGCCAAGATGTTCACACATGAAACTTACTTTTGCCATTAGTTTTAGGTAAAAAAAAACTCATTTTATGTTCTCCATATGCAAGACATATTTAAATGAACTATGTAATAGTTACATAACTGCATGATCACTGTAATCTATACATACTTATAATAAAACTGTAACTGGGCTAAATCTGTACATTGAATATTTTTTGAAAATTTTTATTGCATAACACTTCTTATCTTAATTGATATAGAAATACTTAGAAACAATTTTTTTTTTAATTTTTTGTCTGTCTGTCTGTCCCCTTGAACATGCTTCACGCTGGAGTTACTGGACGGATTTCACTGAAATTTGGTATGGTTATAGCTAATTTTTCGGAATAACATTTAGGATACTTTTTGTTTTCTAAAACGGCCAAGTGCGGGTTGCACGAAGAAACATGGTTGTAATTTTTATGCAAGAGTTTTTTGTTTGTATATTATTTTTTTTATTTATGCTCATCCTGTTGAAGAGAATATGGAAAAAGATAGGGGGAAAGGGTGAATGGATAGGCTGGCAAAGGAAGGCAAGCTTCGCCTGCCTCCCTTCTATTCCTTTTCTCTTCCCTCTTACCCATAAACAGGGTTTCGATGTAAAGTAATTAACCCATGTGAAGCCAGAGCGTGTTAACTAGTAAGTAATATGTTCATATTATTATGTATTTATTTAATATAATAATGATGCTATTAGGTGTGATGCTTAATAACTTATTTAATTACTTAGCTACATTATGCATGGTAAATTGATAAATGTAGAAACTTTTATTAGAAATTTCTACATAAATAAAAACATTAGGTACCTACCTATTTATTTCAATTGCATATAAAAGTTGAAAAAGGTAATTAGTTAACAGGACATACAAGCTGCGATTCTCCTTACAAATACGCCCAAACATATTGCTCTATTTTTTTTTCTTCTTAAAATCTAGGTCTTGTGGTGACACACCCACACATTGTATATTTTATGTAAATATTTTTATACTGTACTGTACTGTACTGTAGCCACGTCCCTGTCACTATGCTTTTTTAGAAACTTGTTACAAACGGAAATACAACCCAAAAATCCCAAAAAAAAACCCCTTATTACCACCGTGATCAAAGGACTACCAGACAAAATTGAAAAGTCTTTAACATAAATAAAAATAAATGAATCGGTTCAGTTTTGGAGCAGGGAATCAAGGAATACGAAACATTGATCAAGATTTTTGTAGGTATTATTGAGCTGTCCCTATCACACTCCCAATGGCAATAGTTTCTTCAAGTACCTATTGAGTGTCCAGCACCATCTTTTTCCCGCTTCCTTCTCTCTTCCTTTAGACTGCGATAAGGCATAAAACTAATTAACTGGTGCGAAGCCGAGGCAGGGTCAGCTAGTTAGACATAAGCATGAGGGTTAGTTTGTACCTATCAGGTAAAACATGCACCTAGAGTTCCTGCACTACTTAACACCGCCTTTGTCATAAATCTCCTTACTTCAGTTGAAGGGCATTGTAGCTAGTGAAATTACTGGGCAAATGAGACTTATGAACTGATCTCACAGTCTAGAAATCTGTTTTACACTGTCTCAGGGTGATGTGCGCAGTGTGCAGTGTCATGCAAAACTTTAATTTAGAGTTCCGAGTGACACTGCAATCTGTTATGGGTGGCCGTGACGCTTAACACCAGGTGAACGACAAACTCGTCACGTCATTCGATTACATAAAAAAAAAAACACATTTCCATTTTCTGGAATTCACACACAAGTTTTAGGGTACTAGATCAACAGGTAGTGGGAACTATCCCACAAGAACTATTTACCAGACAGCTTTGAACAAAATACTGCTGTTCATTATTAAAATTTTGTCATCTCTTGTGGTCCCCATCCATAATACATCAGGTGCTGTCATAATTATTCGCAGGTGAATTATCGTGACCCCTCAAGCTATTATGTTTTAAGGGTTTGAGTTCAGGAAACCAGATTGACCAGCCGGTTCCATGTTGTGTTGAAATGAGGTTACAATATGTAATTTTTTGTGTTATTAAAATATTACCAGGTTTCTACACCATAATAACTCCATAATTGTGCTTAACATCTATCTTCTAGGTATTGCAGTTTTACTGCATATTGCTAAACAAAATAATTATTTGCAATACTACTATCTTTGAATGAGTAGGGTTAGCTAATTTATAGTGAAATTGCTAGTCAATAACTTGTCTCAAAGTGCTGGAAGCATTGCAGTAGCAGTGGCACAAAGGATAGTGTGTGCCAGTAAAATGAGAGAGCATAACCCAAGTGAGTAGAGCCCAAGTACTACACAACAGGACAACAACATATTCAGAAGACCGCCTGTGAAATGTATTTAGACAGATTGCAACAAAACTCTATTCCTAACCTCTCAATTCCTTAAATACATAAAAAGCGGTTTGATTCCTCGTTTAAAATTTGGACAGCAAAGGAATGGAACACCTTACCAGCATCATTGTTTCCTGACAAATACTTTAATCTGGGAGTTTTTAAGGCTAAAGTGAACCGGTATCTTCTAGGCAAGCATGCTCCATCGTCAACCGCATCGTCACTTACCATCAGGTGAGACCATGGTCAAATGTTAGCCTATCATTGGTAACAAAGATAAACTTTAAAAATAACTTTCCTGCTTGACATGGCTTCTGTGGGGTTGCCACCATTTTGCCAATGTTGCGTGGATAGAGTAGAAAACACATTATGGAGATTGATCAGTGGATGTACAATTTTAGCTGGTTATTTGAATCTGAGTTTTTAAAAAGACAGATGTGTGCCACATAATACGTAAACACAATCTTATCAGGCAGAATGTTGTATAACGGTTGTGCTATTTATCCACAAACTTATAATTATTTGTTATCAGATTATTATAATATTAATTACGTACCTATCATCCACAATCAATGTTTTTACAAAACACTAATTCGAATTTGGCATTTAAAATAGTTATAATGATAGCATAATATACACACACACTCCAATAAGTTGTATAATATACCTTACCACACTTGGACATGGCCTTCTATGACAGGCAGTGTAGGTAGGATTGCAATCCGGAAAACCGGATCCGGTAATCCGGCGGATCCGGCATCATTTAACGTTTACCGGATCCAGTACCAATACACCGGATCCGGAATGGCAAATTTTGGAAAAATAATCGCACAGTGTGCAGTGGCTATACTAAGCCACTACACACTGTTGGCCCTGTTGGCTATACTTTAAATGCATACCAGTAAATAAGTTGATTAAACTTGATCTTGACTTGTGTTGATGATGTTATAAAAGCATTTTTGTGATGATTGTGCCATTCATTAGACAGATTCATCATGATCTCTGTCATAAGTATTAGAATGAAACTTGTAGTTAGCATCGTTAGGCACATGCTCAAACACCTAAATACTGTGATTTCAGTAGATCAAGTAAAGTGATTATGTTAGAAAAAAAAAAACATTTGTTCAAAACATCACACATTACATTTTTGAAACATAAAAATTAGATATTACAAAAAGGACAAAAAGATAAATAAGAATATAATGTTGTGTGACTGCGTGACACCATGAACAACCCACACATGATGACCCAACTCAGCATGAAATTAATATCATAATCATGGGCTTTAACCTAATAGATTTGACTGATAGACTTAATAATGTTAAATACTAAAATTGATCTGACTGTGAAAACGTTAGCGGTTATATTCTCTTTGGTAAAAACTGGAAGTCTGAACCACCCATTATGTTAAAATTTGTCTATAGTTACAACGTAGTAGATTTTTAATAGTTTTTCTAATTATAACATCGAAAATATAGTTGATTACACATACTTGTAAATTATATACATAGCTAACTAAAAACGATATATTATATAATTTTTTAGCTATGTATACCTCATTATGTATATCCACTCACTTAATTATCTCGTAAACAGTCTTTTTGGAAAGAAAAGGGAAAATTAACCTGATTTTATCAATCCGGCCGGATCCGGCTGGGTCCGGCCGGATCGAAAGGAATTCGGCCGGATCAGGCCGGATTGATAATGACAGCAGATTGCAATCCCTAAGTGTAGGCCATAGTCTTCCACTCTAGCCTAGCCACATGCGGGTTGGTAGTTTTTTTTTAAACGTAAATTAATGATGTGACGAGCTTGTCGTTTGCCTGATGTTAAGTGACACGGCCGCACATAACAGATGACACATTATTGTCTTCGGATTTTGTGATTCTTTGGATTGATTTTGAACATGTCTTTTTCTTCAAGAGGTTTGGCTTTACCGTTGTAAGAGTGAGTACAATTTCCGCTCAAAACTCTTAAAGTCATATGTTTGAGGCCAAGCGGCATCAGTGACATACGTAAGTTAGATAGAAGTACAGTTAGAAGAGAAACTGGAAGGTATCGCATTTCCTAGGCTTCTAAGTTCTTTTAAATATAAGCTAATGGTAACCCTACTCCTCATCATCTCTATCCCTAAATGTGTTCAGTTAACTTCACTGTTTACTTGTAACCAAAACAATTCTATTAAAATGGGCCACACATGTTGCTGAGCTGAGCACTGATCACATTAAGTTAATCGCTTCTTCTCTACACATTTCCGGTCATAGGATTTATTAGTTAAAATGAGCTAGTTACTTATATGAATCATAACGTAGATAGATACTTTTGTTTATTATGTGCCCGTTATATTTTATACCCCGCTCGGCGCCACGGTGCCCTGTCATTATTGTTGTTTTTAAAAACTACTACGGCTCAGGATTAAATTGTCGTGATTAATGAAAAAACGCAGTCAAAGTTCTTGAAGCCCAAATACACGTTCAATTTTATTGATCAATAAAATTGACGAGACCACTTTCGTCAATGTTTTATCCATACTGTAAACCGAAAAACATTGACGAATACTAAACCTACATGATCAAAATAAAATTGATCAATCACAAAGATTGATCAATAATATTGAACGTGTGCACGTGCATTTTTTAGATTTCCCTTTTTCTACGTCCCCCTTTACCTTTACGTTTACCGCGACGCGCGTTATCTACTAATGAAAGCAATTTCAGTAAGGCCGGGTCTCCACTTGCAAGAAAACTTCTGCAAGAAGTGTCTGACCGTCTATTATACAGTAGCATGCAAGTGTAAACTAGGTATCTAGATTACACTTGCGAGCTATAAAATTTCCTAGTTTACTTGGGTTGTTGGGTTGGCCTGCTCCCTGGTGTTGTCCCCTCGCCTCGTGGGGACAGGACAAGAACAAAAAATCCTGTATATCCAGTCCATAGAATGTATATGTAATCCATAGAAGGACTGCAAGCTAGACTAGCTACACTTGCAAGCTACTGTCTGATAGACTGTGTCGGACATTTCTAGCAAAAACTTTCTTGCATGTGGAAACTTGGCGTAGGCTCATTAACAGTAGTCACGGTCACACTAGTAAAACTGTGATTTTATGAAGTAAGCTGTCGATACTCTTGAAGTAATGGGTAGGTAGGTAATTAAATTAATCGTAGGCTTGTGCGCACGCGCTGCTTATGTAACAGCTTCGTTATCGCCGTTTTACGATTGGTCTGCTCTAATTACTTTACTTCTTTCAATTCTCAATTTGGGACACGATATACTCAAGTTCGGGGGTCTGGCCCTTGTGAACTCAGTGGCTGTAATCAAATCTTTTTGGAAATAATAGTTCATTTACTGTTAATTTTAAACATAACTAAAACGCCTAAGGGCTAGCTGAATGAGTAAAGTCGAAGTTGTGCATAGTCATATTGATTATTTTTGTGGCTCGGAGCAGACAAGTGCGTAAAGGCCTATTTCTACCAGTGGACTAATGCCACTGAATAGATTATAGTACTACGTACTAATACAGTCCAATGATGATGATGGAACCATTTCTAATTTACCAGTACCTTCCTTGTGACGGCAACCGCTTAAGCTAACCATCGGGCGCGTTACCTGGAAGCATTGGGTTCGGAAAGGCATCGAGGAGAATGGAAGCTCAAAGGTCTATGGGAAATAGGCTGATGGTGATGATGATGATTGGGTTTGTAATGTTTGTCCACGGCTTGCATCATCAAATGAACGATCCGCTTATTAATAAAATGCACTAAAAAACTGTAACAGAAATGTATTAAAAACTAAAAAGATTCCGCGCCACATTACGATGTTACACATGTGGGTTGAAACGAGATAGGTATGTCGCAACAATCAGCATTCGATTGACATTCGTTAAGGTTATTAAAAACATGTCCACTCGTTCATCCTGTTAAAACAAGCCTCAGTATTTTGCGCAGGGTTATTTGTATTACCTACCTCATCAATTAACATCAGCCCTTGGCCTTTGTACATTCTTCCTCATGTTCTCTTCTTCCCTTTTCTTTTTTTGTAGGTCAGCTTGCCGCGGAGAGGTTAGCCGTTTAATTTTGAAAATAGCAACGTTTTCGTTTTTTTTTATGTTATTTGGCAACTATAATGTATCATAAGACAATAGTCGTTAAGCCAAGTCAGAAGCCTTTCGGCGGCCTAAAAATTTCTGACACCAGCACGCCTAACTCTCGACACTTTCTCGTGAGAGAGCGGCGCAAGACTATGGTAGCGCCCAAGTGTGTCTCACTCTAACAACGACGACGAGTTTTCTGGTCTAGCAAAGATGCCAGTGTGACTGAGGCGTTCACGCCTCACGCGAACTCCAAAACGTATGGGAATGACGCTGGCATCTTTGGTAGACTCTCAGGGCTGACCACTTGCCTACACGAGAAGAAGAAGAAGAATAAGACCTATTATAACTTGCTTGCGTCGTTTTTTCCGTCTATAAGAAACAGATCTCGGTGCATAATAACTGAAATACGTATAATAAACGTCGATATTGTTAGTTATGGAACAGTTCAAGAACAAAATTATCCATCAATTCAAAGATATTGGGTTTCTCCATTGAGAACACATAAAAAGTAGGGAGCTGTTTATTAATAAATGTCTAAACTAAAAACATCTATAAAAGTGGTTATTAAAAATGTAAGTCGGCATTGTACGGTAATAGGGCAAATTAGGTTTCGGTTACTCCCTATTACATAAGCTCATACCGGGCCGGTAGCGGACATCAGACCACCCGGCTTTGTTTGTTTTTGTTACTATCTCTAACGAGGTACAATTCTGCAGGAATCCCACCCCTCCCCCTGCTTTAACCGCAAAGACGCCGGAGGGGAACATTCATCATCCCACAAGTTCCAATAATGTCGGACGCCGCGACTGACACTTCAAAAATGATTCTCTTTAGGAAGCCTCTACGAGGTTGTTTATTTTTTACATTAGTTACCATCGACCTCTCTAGTGCTCGTCCTGGCTGCACTACTGACACATCCTTGATGTCGTTGAACCCTGATACTCGTACGAGGCATAACTCAGGCAGTTTTTTTTCTGGCAACTTGACAAAAGATCCGGTTTAGTCAAATCTACTTCGTTTCGGTGCTAATAATATTTGCGAATCCATGTAATGGTACTTTACCAATGACATCTGTACTTTACTAGATATATTACACTATAAGATTGCCGTAAGTAGATGTGTTCGCTTGTAGCATCTAATGAAGTACAAAGGACAGGGAATGCAACAAAATATTGTACTCCAGTTTGGCAGGAAGACAGAAACGTTCGTGAAATCCGCAAATAATTGCAATAAACTCGAGGAACTGTTAGTTACTCTTTTGGCACGACGCCCGCGACAACACCGATGTAAAACATAACCCCTCTTATAAAAGTAATCGATGTTTCTGGAACAAACATTTTTATACTACTAAGTAGGATAAATGACCATATCATTTGCATGTTGGTAAACCTGGCCATACCTAATCTAGGTGGTAGAACTTTTCTGCAAAGTTCGTCTAGAGTCTAGGTAGATATCACCGCTTTGCCAGTTATTGTGCCGCCAAGCCGTAGTGTGCAAGCACTACTGTGTTCCGGTTTGAAGGATAGCTAGTGAAATTACTGGGCAAATGAGACTTTATGATCTGATCACAGGATGACGTGCGCAGTGCAGTGTCACGCAAAACTATATTTAATTTAGAGTTCCGAGTGATACTACAATCTGTTATGGGCAGCCGTGACGCTTAACATCAGGCGAATGACTAGCTCGTCACGTCATTCATTTAAAATAAAAAAACACTGTCATTCCACAATACATACATACTTATTTGTGTACCCTCCTCTTCACTGCAACTCCAGTCGCTGCGTCAGTGATCACCATTAATTACTTTCCTTAAATCTGTCTCGACGGCTATGTAGAGAAAATAACGAGTGAGGAACTGAAACTAATAATAGAAAAGGGAAACCAATTCATTAACCCCCCGGTCCCTGGGCCCTGTATCGAAACATTCGAGACCATCCCCCGAGTGGGGGCTTCTTCGCGTCCCCTTCCCAGATTTTATGGTTGCAAAGTAATCTGTAAATTATGTTTTAGGTGTATCAAGATTGCGCATTTATTCAAATCGAACGATATTGTTAATTGTAACAGTTTGCGTAATCGACATGGTTGTTATCGATTCACAACATGTGACATTTCCTTATCGGAACTAATGACGTTCCAACAAAGATAGTATCATTGGCATTATCAGTTTACGTGTCTATAGCATTTTACTATAATAATATAAGCACGCTACTTATTAGAATAATTAAAATGGCTGTGGTTTCTTTTGGGTTAATTAAAATCTGCGATCACCAAGCCGCCTGCCAAGCGTGGTGATTATGGCGAATCGTCCCTATGATAAGCGTCCAAAGTGGCGTTTTACGGGGGAGGCTTGTGTTCAGCAGTGGACGTCTTTGGGATGATGATGATGATGAATTAAGCTTAGGTTTTTTGATCCGTAGTTTAAGTGACCATTGGTCAAAAATTCTAACAAATGATCATGAAATTTACGTCTACTATGGATCAGATCAAAACCACCCTTAGTTTCAAATTGTAATCTACGAATATTCTAACGGGAATAAACGGTTCAAGGTTATTTCGAATAACAAATTCAGTATTACATAATTTATGTAGATCTAGACAAAACTAATAGGTAAGCAGTAGGCAAACAAATTACGTCCTTAGAAGAAACCACGTGACTTAGTAGCAATAGGATTTATTATTCATTTTTACTCGTAAGAAAAAGTGTTTGTGTGTACTTTTTGCTTGTAAGTTGTGTCTAGTGACAACCGACGCAATATATGGTTTTTTTATCAGTCGAATGCTAACGTTTTGCATATCACTTGATTAATAATTAAAAGCTGCACGGGCGTCCGTTCGTCTAACATTCCTTGGATGAAATACCTTTTAACGGGGATAGATATAACGATAATAATCAGCCAGTCAGATATATTTCTGGTTGCTCAAGATTGTACAATAGCTTATTTAGATTGAAGGTTACTTTAGGCGTTCTCGCATAATCGCTCGAACTTGCCCCTAGGGCTTCTGATCTGAACAGCTCATTCAAAACAGTAATTTTGTGAGCAAAATTGAGTTATTATCAATCACGTTAGTTTTTTTTTGCATAAAACTGTTTCTTTCTGGTTGAAACTTGTTCTGCCTAGTAAAAGATTTTATAAATTAATGCTCGCTAATACAGTTCTGCTTTTTTTTAACTAGGCTAGGCACCTGACCGGACTTTCCTAACCATTTGACTGGCCTGGTGGCGTACCGTGAGCTCTTAGCGCGATTCAAAACTGAGCCTATATTGAATCGCTTTGTTTTTTTTGTATGGAGATTTTGACAAGCGATCCAGTAATAGGCTCTGTTTAGAATCGCGCTAAGAGCTCACGGTACGCCCCCTGATAGCTCAGTTGGTAGTAGCTCTGCCTTCTGAACTTGTAGGCTGTGGGTTCGATTCCCACCAAGGACAAACATTTGTGTGGTGAACATAGGTGCTTGTTCTGTGTCTGGGTGTTATATTGTATTCTATGTATGTATTTACAAACAAAAAGTATATATAAGTATTCTATCAGTTATATCTAGTACCCATAGTACAAGCTATGCTTAGTTTGGGGCTAATGGCGCTGTGTGAAATGTCCACACATATTTTTTTATTTATTCACTGCAGCACAATCATATTTATTTATTCATGCATATTCATGAAGATATCTAAAGAATACTTATAGTACTTGTAGTATTCCATTATTATTCTTTTATACTCTGTGGTAAACGGTGCCGGTATCACATTTATTACTACTTCATTGTATATTACTTATATCTAAGCTAATTGAATGTGATACTGTTTGCTTACCCATATAAAATGAAAAAAAAAATTCTGAGGTGCATTACATTTTCTTAATACTTATATTGGCGAATATCTAGAAAATCTCATAGGTCCACTAATCATCTGCTGAAAAAGTAGCAAAGTCATTGCAATTACTCTATGTCCCCGTTTATAATTGCATGCTTTCATACGTGGGCTCGTAATCTCGATCCAGGTGTTTGTTGGATAGTTCGTCCCCTGTACTGTAACACAAGGGGACAAGACGGCGACGTGCCTACATGCCGCCACCCTCCTTCACGTGTGTCTCAGCTTGTTAGGTTCACTACCCTCAGGCGGGGAGGTCGACATGGCGTTTTAATGGTTACCTCTTAAAACAATCGCTAGAGATTCCTACTTACCCTATTGTACTCTTTATTTTCCGGAGTAACAATTACTGTTGATCCCGGTCAATTAAGTAATCCGTGTGCAAAATTTGAACTCGGTTTTTTTTTTTTTTTATTGTTTGATAGGTTTGCGCTTGACCACTATCTCACCTGATGTTAAGTGACGATGCGGTCTAGGGTGTAACGCGCTTGCCTAGAAGATACCTGTTCACTCTCGATTTGAAGGTCCAGCGTCTTTGGCTCGGAGTTCACCTGGAAGCCACCACATAAACATAATGCTTCACTGATCTCTTTATGTTCTTAAAAACTAAAAATAATGGATTGTTTCTTTCTTACTCAGCGCTGAAATGGGTGAAAGGATTTTGATGAAATTTAGTGTTTAATATGGGCTTTTTCGGGTTCCGTACCTGAAGGGTACAACGGACCTATTACTAAGATTCCGCTGTCTGCCTGTCTGTCCGTCCGTCCGTCCGTCTGTCTGTCTGTCTGTCACCAGGCTGTATCCTGAACCGTGATAGTTAGGCATTTGAGATTTTCACAGATGATGTATTTCTGTTGCCGCTATAACAACAAATACTAAAAAACAGAATAAAATAAATATTTAAGAAGGCTCCCATACAACAAACGGGAAGTTTTTGCTCGTTTATGGTACGGAACCCTTCGTGCGCGAGTCCGACTCGCACTTGGCCGGTTATTATGTCCCGAAGTAACCTTGGCGTAGAATGTATAGTTTTTATCCCGGAAATTGTGCGATTCCTGTGGTATAGAACATTGTCCATGCGAGTTAAACTGCAGGGCGTAACTAACGAGATTACTAGTAGACCACAGAGCACCACTGAATAAAAACTGTATTATTTAATAAATGATGGTAGGTGCTTGTCATAGCGGAACCGTTGCGTTGATGGGAATTCGATTTCCAACCGACTAATATAGCATGATGCAGGAAATAAATAAGGCGAATAGTGAATAGCTTAAAAAAGCTTGAGATTGTAGGCGTGGCGTGGCGACTGTGGCGAGTACCCTGGCTGTTTTTTCTGAAGTTGGCCTTGGCACACTGCAATCATGCAATTTGCTTCATGCTATCTCCTGATTGTTAGGTGTGCAATATGATCTGTAAATCTAATTTTTTAACCTTCATTATTATTGCTGATAGTTCATAATATTCTTTGTCATAAATAAAGAGGGTTGACAGTCGAAATTATCTTCAAATCACGCATTATTTAATAAGTCAAAACAAATGAAAAAGTTGTCAAAGAAACTTAGAAGGTTTTCCTGCCAAAAATAAAAAATATGATCTCTAGGCACTCTTTTGAAACGTTCAGCCAATAACCCCATTGTTGTTTTGAAAACACGATACTTCTGCTTCTGCTAAATAGAACATGTGTTATTTTAAGTCTACGGTATAACGGACTCTATTTATAGCCTGTTTGGAGTCGAAATTGCATTCTATTTTGGGCCTATTGATTCTCTAACGCCGCTCTTATACTCAGTCTGCACATTACGTTTGTTATTTTTGAATACGTTCATTATACTTTTCTTGTGGTGTGCTCGAGGGGGATCCGTTCTTACCCCACCTTTATTCCTTATTGATGAAAATGTTTAAATAGAAAACTTGATATTTTTAAAGTAGTCTTTCAGTTTAAGAAGTTAACGCTGAGCTTTTATGCCTTGAGAAATATAAAGATAATTAACCTTATGGAAGTTGTTCTTTGTGGTGTAAATTAACACTACTGAGTTTAATTTTACCATTTTTAACAGAGTAATCATTTTGCTCGTTCGCTGTAAGTTATAATCTCATTTCGCTTTTGTGTAATGAAATTAAAGTTGATAACTCGACCGGCAGTGGCAGCTACGTTAAAAACTCAGAACACGGTAAATATTATGCGAAATTATCACCCTCTAACAATGTCTACCTTATCTCGTTACCATTGTTTATATAATACAAATCGATTGTTTACATTCTGCCATGCTTTTTATTATTTCATCTAAAGATTATACGAACTAGGTACTTATTGGTTTGTACGATATTATCCCAAACAAGGCTATAAAACAGGTTTTAAATCTTTTATTTGTTTACTAACCGTTCTGTAAAACTGGTACCTACAGCAGAAAAGTCGAGTACGCTAGAAAACTGGGTACTCGGACTCATCAGAACTTCAATGTGGTGTGAGGTAGGGGGGTGGTATGTCCCCATCCCTCTTTAACATATACATGGATAGGCTATCCGTACATCTGGTGCACACATGAATAGACTGCTCCGTCAATGTGACGATAACGAACCATATTGCATATGCAGACGATATGGTCCTCCTGGAACCGTCAATATCAGCAATGCGCGGGCTACTACGAGTCTGTCAAGGGTATACAAAACAACACAACGTGAAATAAAATCCCGAAAAATCTGTGTATATGGTCTTCACGGCTGCGATCACCTGCTTGGACCAGCCCCCGCTGACTTTGTACAATGCGCCACTTGAGAAAGTTCACCAGGTTAAATACCTGGTCCACATCGTTACAGCTGACCTGTGCGACCACGCCGACATTGAGATACAGAGGAGGACCATCGCGGTGCGCGGAAATATGCTGATTAGAAGATTTAGAAGACGTGAAGGCCCAACTCTATCATCTACTGCACGAGCGTCGACACGGTGGAGCTATAGACTAACCACATGTTTGCCGCGGGCCGCGTGCCCTGCTGGCAAGCGGTGCTCCGGAGCAACGCTTGCCAGTAGGTAATCAATAGCAGTAATTTGAAAAAAAGAAATATCACAGATATTGTATGAGGTCAGGAATAGGCATACACTCAGCATACAACCTCAGTTACTTACTAAAATATTAAAAAACTTAGTTGGACAGATCATTCATTTAAACCAGATTTTTCTGGATTATAGTATCTATAGTATCTGTAATTCTATGTATAATTAATTTCGATTACAAATTGTTAAACAATCGCCTACTTAATTTATCTTTAAAACAACAGTATGAAGCCTACACCGTAAAGCGTAAACCTTACTATTGGCGCACGATGAATTTGTGGGCAGAAGTGGTGGTCAAGCAAGCGTGAGTCTTTTGTCTCTTCGCTATTTCGCAACAGATGGCCCCGTTTTGAGCAAGTTTAATCTGTGTGGCCTGACGTAACATTATTATAGTCTATGAAAATACCATTCTTAACTGAAACTACTATTACGATAAGAAAATATATGAAACCACGATCAATCCTTATATTATTATGATTTTATTAAACTCCAAACAAGGGTATCATAAAACTTTAATAATACCTTAGTAATTTACACATCACGTTCACTACTTCACACCGATGTTATCATTATTATTCTAAAACCGTTACATTAGACGTCATTATTATAATTTCAACTCCATCGTTATGTCGAGTGATGTACCTCGCAAGGTTTTTTTAACTGTCAGTTAAAATGCTACTTGAATATTTAAAGTATAACTTGCTACTCTTCATTATTATCGTTAGGTATCGTAGAGTTAGATATAGTATTAACATATCCAGATATAACGCAAATCAATGCTCTTCCAGCAACAGTATTTCCTCCTGGGTATAACCTGGGTCTTTCCAAGTCAAGAGTGAATGGGCATCTCATGGGCAAACGTGCTCCACCTTAGACAACTTGGTCACTGCCCATTTGAGCATTAAAAAAACATGTCTATGATGTAGTTTTAATAGTTACAGACAGAACTGCCATGGTCCGACTAGTCTTGCTGCGTTCCCTGCCACGTTATTCTGGCCCTTTGCTAAAAGTACTATTATACCTTCTGTTTCAGCTACAAGCTGTCTAAAAAGTATGAAGCCTCGTGTATTTGACATCATGGCAACAAGTCGTAGTTGTACGTATCATCTAGTCTAGAGCTAGTCGGAGCATTGTACAAATCACGTTTTGCTTGTCTCCATTTATTGTATGTATCCGCAATAGCGCCGTGTTATCGTAACTAGCTAGTGAAAGTACATTCTTTAACTCTCTTGCTTAGGTTTAACCTCAATTGGCTATTGTATTGTGTTTTTTTAGTTTCTTTGATTCTTCTTACGGTACTGTTTTCATTATTCAAGTGTTTAATCTCATTTTGGTAGTTTGTCGTCATTTTAACCTCGTTTGTGAAGTCAATTGTTGAATGTTTGCTATTGTATTATGTTTAAAGTTTTATATACTCTTGACATGGATTGTTTTTCTCGAAAAATGTTCGTGTTTGGTTTAATTATAAATTATTATATTACTTAATTAATATCTCATCCCATCCGTCTACTAACCTTGTCGTGCCGATGCTGCTTTTAGCAAATACGGCCCTGCATGAACGCTGTGGAAAGAAATCGCACATAATTTGAGATGAGTCGGGTGCGCACAGCATAGTGTGCATTCGTAAAATTGGTTATGGCGTTCCACCGGTTAATTGGGAAAGGCTATTTGCCCTACTCTTTTTTACTGAAGATGGTCCTATTTCATTCAGATGATGCACAGAATTGGCATTTAGGTGGAATTCCTAATAGAATATTTTTAAACTTCAAACCCTGACCATTCCAGCACCATAAGCGTCAACAAATCTTTTTATTTACCTAATTTAACGCTTAGATAGCATTAATCATATTTTAAACTCATAATTGAATATAATATATCTATTATATTATTATATGTTACCGACCGAAATAACTTATTCATAATTTATCTTATTTTGAAGTGATAAAATCATCATCGTGGTCCAAATGGTTTGGGCTCTTCCTACAAATATTAATAGTTTTAAACTCATTTAAATACTGGCGTAGCGCTATTAGTACTTATCAAAAATAATAATACATATTATAGTCTTCTTCTTCTTCTCGTGTAGGCAAGTGGTCAGCCCTGGTGTCAGTATGTTTAGGCCGCCCAGAGGCTTCTGACTTGGCTTAACGACTATTATCTTAACAAATATAGTAACAATCGTACTTCATGAACTGACGAAAAACTCATTAATTATTTTTCATTCATTCAATCGACGCACCAGTCACATAACGATGCATCAATAATAAACCCTAGTGTCAACCGTGACAACGATAATGAACATGAACTCATTGTACATTATTATTGTTTTGATTGTGACTAATTATTAATGTGTAATTTATTTCTTGATAACTCTATTCAGATTTTAGACGAAACTAATCAAATATAAAGACTAATTCAAGGTACTTTAAAGCTAGATAATAAGTTATTTAAAAGGGGATGATACGAAAGAAGCTGTTAACACTTAACGCTTAATAAATTGTCAGTCGGTTGTAAATAATTTATTTTCATAGCTCGTCGTCGCTGATTTATCGCTGGAAGCTTGAATTAATAGTTTCAGGAAGTCAGCAACCCCAGCAGCGCGGGGCTAAAGCTTTGACACGCGTCTTGTATAGTGTGACACCGCGCTTTAAAATAGACCATAAACAAGGACTTGTCAAACATCTGATGGTTTTAGGACAGTTTTATGGATTGGTGCGACGAGTGATGACGCTCTTTTTGGGAGGAAGTTGAATTTTATCGGTGACGGTCGTTACGAAATGGCCCTTTTTGTGGGTTTGGCTATTTTTTAAATTGGAATTGGTCCTTCGTGCTAATAGATGGCGAACGGGTTTACTACAGTTGTACATATTTGGCTATACCTTTAATGATGTTACTGATATTTTTATTTCTATGTTATATTACCAATCCAATGTATTCTTTTTAGTTTCTTATATTTTAGGCATAGATTTACTTACTTAAATGACTTGAAAATTTAGAATTTTTAATATTCAAGATGTATTCTCCGAGGCGAGGTACGGTACGGAATAAATAATAGTACCGTAGACTAGCTGTTAGCAACTTGTCCAAAACGTGGTCAACTGGTCACTCTTGATGTTGAAGCGCTATTCGCAGAGATCTAAGTCTAGTCTATCTACGTCATGAGTTCTTAAACATTTCCAGAGGTTTTAAATGTTGCAAAAAGTTGCTCGGGCGCATGCCTAGTTAGAGCTACCTAGTTGGCTAGCAGTTGTGGAGAAAGTGAAAGGTCGCACTCCTTCTTATAACACTGCGAACTGCGATGTTACACGACCGCCAAGGAACGTCTATCTCAGAATTCACACCTTCTACAATATTGTCGTGTTCCCAATTTAGTCTCATAACCCCTTGCGTGACACACATAATCTATGACTAAGTGTTAGATGGTTTTTTGTGTGGAATTTATGTAATTATCTAATTAACTTTATTGTTTCGTTATTGTCTTGTGACATTTTTCAATATTCGTTGCATCAATTGGTGTCATAGGTACATCTTTTTTAAGGTGTTGGAGTTATTTTGCAAAAATTGCTATTGAAACTTCCTTGAAGCATATTAATTTCTTATGATAGGTTTGTAGTTTTTAACCATACGTGCTCTTATCTAAGCTAGATTACATTTCATATTGCAGCAAGGTCACTGATGTTCAACGTCCTGCTCTGTACTGCTAATAAAAATGTTACTCGGGCAAACCAATAAAATATTCCGAATAATCCTACTGCTCTACATTAGTAGTCGTTCGCGATGTATTTATTACTGTTGAAATTTATTTTAAGCTCTTTGCTATGAGGATTAAAAACTAAGCCGTGTTCAACGGCGATCGAACTACTTCATATTAAACTTTTTGTATTTTTTTCCTGAGTTCTGTTAGAATGATAAAATATATGTTGAACTTATATTCAGAAGTCGTGAAAAAACGATAGGTCGCACTACACCGTCTCGAACTCTTCCAATTCGAATGATAATGAAAATATCAAAGCTTTCTTCAAAGATCGTCGACAATTTTAATGTAATACGGTACGGACAATTTAAGAAAGTTTTCATTTTAGTCACCTCGCTCACGGAAAACATTTACTTACCATAAAATAAATTAATATGACAAAATCAAAGATCAAAAGGTCAATCGTCAGTCAGAAGTCAGTAGAAAGCGTATTATTATCTAATTCTACGAACAGCTTGTGAAGTATCGATAAACACAATTGTCTTGTGATGAATTCTATCTTTATTATATCGTATAATGTGCATATATATATCTTAATTCAGTTTATCTAGATGCCAGAATATTGAATAGGTCGATGTGTTATAATGTTATTAATATGCGACCTATGCATTGTTTCTGTTGACTTACGCTTATTGATTGTTATGATAGTTATCCGATCGGATATTAATTCAATACGTTCAATTAACTCTGATCTGATACAGATAATTTCGTATCAATCTGTTTACAAATACAGTTCATTAGGTATTCACAGGATGAAAGGAACGTTTCTGTCATCTTCGTGGTAATAGGAATATTATTATTATCTATTGATCTTACAAACTTGAAGGAAAATAACTACATTAATTCTTATTCTGCTATACTATACCTTTCAGAACTCTTATCACTAACTCATACTTCAATGTAAATTTAAAATTAACTTTGCTGGTCTTTTTGTCTGTTACTTTTTCACACCAACACGGCTGAGCTGAGCTTGATGAATTTTGGCCGGAAAGGGGTATGTATGTGATACTTTTCTAGCGAATACTGTATTTAGTCGCGTAGTGCCGCCGGAAGCAGTTAGTTTAAAATAAAAGGGTGATTTCCATTGACACATATATAAGTGATTTCTGAGTATTAGTTCACAAGGTCGTAAAGATATGTCCAGGTCTTATGATCAGAAATCACGTAGTCAAAGAATCTCACGCGTCAGCAGATTGCATGATGAATACAAAAGTGGATCGTTACGTGCATACAGAATAAGGTTACAGCCCGACTCCTACAAGTACTAGATAGAACCCCTGAACCGCAAGCAGTAGGCGAACCGGTTCACTGTCGAAACTCATAAAATCGTTTGTCATAATTTTGTTACAAATAAAAATGTTACTTATAATCATCATTTCACATAATGTGATTTATTATACTTTCACTACATCTAATTTTCTTTATTATAAATCAAAATTAATAATAATCCAAATTTATAAGAATGAAACTCATAAGGCGTATATAACATAACAGTACAAATTTATAATGTTCTTTTACCATAACTAACTTTAAGCATAAAACAAAATATCAATAATACTGTAAATTAATGTGACTGGAACTGTTGATTGTTATATATATCCTAATCAGTTATAAAAACGTAGTACGGCAAGCCAATTTGCTCTTCAATCTATGCAGGCACTTCATCCAGTCAAAACAAACAAAATTAACGTGTGGACTGTGGGTAATTGTAAAATAACTTATATTTTCTCATGTTATGTTGATTTTGGTGTTGTTGGTGAACTTTGTGCATTATTTTAATAAATAACTTGAAATGTCTAATAAAAACACGTGTAAAATATTTAAATCAAATAACGGTAACCTGAAACTTAATATAGATGGTTTCTGTAATTTTTTAATATAAGGATAAGTGACTTCTGGCACTTCGCCGGCCGCTGCCGCGGCACGCTCGCTACGCTTCGCTTCGCTCGCTCGGCTCGTGCGTCGTGTGGTCACAGTTAACCTAACGCTCCTCCTCGCTTCGCTCGTCGTCGCACCTATTTATGACTTTGCCTTAGACTAGTATCTTAGTATCTTTAGGGTATACATGCATATGTATATAATGATTTAACTACCTCAAAATTATTATTATGTTAACTAAAAAATATGAAAAAGTCATTATGAACAATACAATTATGAATGCTGATTATTATGAAATTATAAGTAATGAAATTTATAATAAAAAAAAGTATGATAAAAAAATTCTTAACATTAACATTATAACATAATTTTTAATAAATTTAAACATTATTTGAATAAATTGTATAAGAAAAGATCAATATAAAAAGTAACTATTATGAACAAAGTTATTTATAAATAACCACCATTATAAATTTCATCATTATTAAAAATGAGGTATGTGAAATGAAATTATGAATAATGAAATTATTAGTACAGACGGTATCCCAGGCGAACCTCCAAGGACTGACATTAGGAAATATTACGTCATTATGTATGACTTGTTACCTTACAAGGCATCCGAGTCCTTCCATGGTAGCACGTATAACCATCCCTTCTACTTTAAAAGTATGGACATAATTATTTTGTAAACATTTCTGACAATTCAGCAGAGGTCGTTATGGCTTCCCGAGTTATCATCATAAACTTTAATAATTACCTATTCATTTGACCTTGTCGTGATTTGTGAAAATTCTCGCTGTTCAAATTGTTACTTAGTGGCTTGGTTTGTAAGGTTGGGATTGTTGTGAATGAGGTATATGTTATCACTGTAATATTAATAATAAAAATGGCAAATGTTACGCTCCACTAGCCTTCATGCAGAGAGTAATATTTATAGCGATATCTTATCTTGTGCGAGTTGCTATTTAAAATTATGATCGTGTTCTATTGAATAGAACGCGGACGAAGGCGAATGGCGATTTGATATACTAGAATGTATATTATCATAGTACAAGGAGCAACAATAAAGTGAAGTGTATTGATGTAGAACTGAACGGTTATGAAATCGAGGTTCATAGATCTGAGAATCGTGGTAGTAGATCGTGTAACGCTAAAGCACAGCATACTAAATTACTAAATGGTAATTTGATGAAAGGAAGAGAAAGACCAAAAGCAAAGATAAAGTGGATAGATTATATTGCATAAGGGCAGATCTGTATGAATTATTGAAAAGGAACTGAATGATACGATGACGGCGGACATAGAAGAGTGGAAGAAAAAGACGACAGAGACGTACTATGCGACAACGCTGACCTCAAATAAGAAAGGACAAGAGCAAGAAGATGATAACGCTAATTAGCTAACTCTACAACTCTAGCCTATCATAACGAATGAAACGGCCTGATACGATATTTACAAATTAGGTACTTGAAAACTAATCTTAGATCTAGATTTTAACGTATTTCCATCCTCAATTAGGTGATCCGGCAAGAGTGCTCAGAAACTAGCTAAAAATAAAAACTTAATACTAAGTCTAGTAGAGTCAAATACAATCAAATCTTCACCTGATAAAACAATCACGTGTAGTATTTTAATCTTTGAATAACCTTGGACACAATTATTATTAGCATATTCACCACTTGTCTGCAAAATGTTAACATTGTTACAGCAGATGGTTTTAAGTTTTATCCATAGCCCGCATCTTGACTTATTCCTTCCGTAAAGAAAAACAGCGAATTCTTAAAGTATTATTTAGCTACACAAATTTACATTTTAATAGATGCTGTAATATAATATTTTAATTGCGTGCATATAATTACTTTTGTCCAACTGTTGCTTTGTTGCGGCATTCATTATTTTCGTCTATACATACATTGCAAGACTCGTAGCTTCGACATGTAGTTTGCTTTGCACCCCTTGTCTCCAGTAAAATTGTCTAACCGCCTTCCGTTAACGAGTTTTGTTATTTTCCACGAGTCAATTGAAACTCTTCAATATTCCACCGTTTGCGTTATTGGTAGTAAACTGTTCACGACTCGCTCTCACCGAACATAATGGATGTGCGGCTTGACTAACTTTACTCGTACTCAGTGACCTTGCCTGCGTCCCATGTTAATGAACTGAGCATAAGCTCGCATGCCTAACATGCCACTTCCGAATTAGCACCTTATTACGTTCACGGTACGGGTACGGGCTGGTGTTGCCGTGTGCGTGTGACGAACACCCATCATCGAATTCAGATTTCCATGTCCATGTTTTAAGCCATTCATCTCGGTTAGTTGGTATGGTTTATTTAAATAATCAGCTTACGACTAATGTTCTCATTCCAAAGATTTACCACCAACGCGTACTTTTTACCACGCCCTTAGCTTACAGATGACTTCTTTATTATTTTGGATAAGCACCCTCTACAAAGTCAAAGTCTCTCAAAGTCGCGCAGCGAGCTATGGAGAAAGCTATGCTCAGAGTTTCCCTGCGAGATAAGCTCCGGAATGAGGAGATCCGCAAGAGAACTAAAGTGACCGATATAGCTCTTAGAATTAGCAAGTTGAAATGGCAATAGGCAGGCTACATCGCTCGTAGAACTGACAACCGATGGGGAAGAAAGGTTCTCCAGTGGCGACCACAAACCGGAAGACGCAGCGTAGGCCGGCCCCCCACTCGGTGGACTAACGATCTGGTGAAAGCCGCGGGGAGCGGATGGATGCAGGAGGCGAGCTCAAGGTGGCGCGCTCTGGGGGAGGCCTATGTTCAGCAGCGGACGTCTTCAGGCTGTTGATGATGATGATGACCCTCTACAAACACTGCAATGCAATGCTATCATATTCATGGTGCCTTTGCATCTTGTCTTTTTTTACGAGCCTTGGGAAACATGCGGGATTCACATCAAACGTGAGATCTCTATGACGCGTATTTTCATGTGCCAACTTTTTAAATTACCTTTCGCAGAATTATTTTTAACACAAAGAAATTGTTTCAGTGGCAGATTTGATATAAACCTGAATTAAAAATATTTCTCGCAGATAGCAACGGTTACTGAATAATTTAACTGCCAGTTTTAAATTAGATTATGCCAGCTGTATAGTGTGTGCTTGGGCTAATAATTTCTAACCACAGTATTTCAAGTAGATTATGCCTTTTATGTTAACCTATTTATTGTGTATGTAGGCTAAGGCCATTTTATGCAGTCTACTCCGCCACTGCCAAGACCTAGACTGCAAGGGTTCGGTGTCATTTGTTTTAATTGACTGTCATTGAAGCAGGATTTTTATCCCTCATATTTGTAGCTAATTCAGCCATAATTTATATATAATTCGATTTTTGCTTTTGACTGCCTCTGCTACGTAAGTGTCACCTTTGTGACGGGAAAACAAATTAATGGCGGGGAGAGATACAGGATATATTGTCACCTGTTTAACGTTGATATAAAAAGTCATCAATTTAGCAAATATATAAACTCACTTGTCGGGATACTATTTGCGCGTGTATTCTAATCTTTACCTAGCCTACTAAGTTAATTTACCGGAAATTGGAATAAATAAAAATGTTTTCACTAAATATATTGTCCAACGAACTGAACACACGACTCACAAAATTTTAATAAAATTTTTAACTCGGGGTATGCGCGGACACGCGTCTCAAAGGCTACGGAGGAACTATCGAATTCTAATTCCAACTAATAACTTCCTGCAACTCCACGACTGCTTTACAACTCTCTATGCGACTGCCTTACGACTGCATTACATATAACTGCCAAAATATTTGATCACGTGCCCTTTATATAGGTCGGCGCCGGTGTCGTCAATAACATAAACAACGTGTGTCCCACAGGATCATTAATCAAATTTACTGAGTCCTTTTGTTAGTAAATTATATTTTACCATTCATTCATACTTTCATTCATTAATTTTTTCACGTCTTGATTTACTCTTCTCATTTTGAAAATGTTGCCTACATCAAAGCATCGAATTGGTTCAAAGTGGTGCTCTATCGGAGCGATTTCAAAAGATTTGATATCGATTCCGTAGTTATGCGGTTAGTTTCACGTTCTCCGGTTTCCCATGGCTTTCCGTGCGGATGGATCGGTTCCCACGATGGCTGTGCATGTTCCACCCTCAATTACAGTCCACTTCTTATCCACCTATTTTATAAGCACTGCAGTGTTTAATATTCTATTTCACATTGAATTGTTGATTACTAAATAACACCTTTTAAAAATGTACTGTAAAATATTGTTCGACTTGAAACTCCGGAACGTTTTGGTATGTTTTCATTCCATTGTATTCATATATTGTTGAATTTCAATCTGAACTTCGGCAGTGTTAATTAGTTTGCCAAGTCAAATGTTATTAACTTCGTGTGGTTTTTAAGTCAAATAAAAGTGGATCTATCCGGTTTAGGGATACGCTGCGATTCAATAACCAAAACGGTCAGACGAATAAATTTCTACCCACATTTTGGTAAACTCAAAAGTTTTCCCTACCCCCGTTTGTAACAAAAATAGGTAAATGTTATGATATGACATGAGGGTAACCAACTTTTTGACACACATGATTTATTGTTATTGATGTTCCAAAATCATGAATGGAAAATAGTTTTTCTGCGTGCTTTAATTACTACTTCCTTGTTGTATTAGGCCTGTAACAGGCCTGTCTCACTCCGCGCTTTAGGTATAAAGCTACATGTATATGGGACCGGGCGTCGAGACGGGTCCGTCCGTTACGCGTAACGCGTCAGAAGAGCAGCGCTATAGCGATAGAACGAGAGGCAACTGTTTAAGGAAGGCTTGTAGCGGTGTGCGAGCTGAACTACACTTTATTGCGTTGGAGCAAGAGTCGCTATTTATTTAAATGACTTTGCGGAGTGAGCCTTCTGTACGTAGTACTATATAACTATTCTGTGCCTGTAACAAAATTTGAAAAAGAAAGACAAGAAAAAGAATCCCATGTAATCCCTGTCGATGAATCAGTTATGCTTATTATTTAATCCGTTTAATCTTTACTTATGTTTTTGAAAAAGATAACCTCTGGGGTAATCTTAGATATTTTAGTGACAAAAAAAGAAGTGTTAGTCTAATTGCTCTTCTCTTGTTTCCATTATGACCAAATAAAAAATACTTGATATAACATTCGGAGAATGGATTATACTTATTTCCAGAATGGCATTGCGGTTACTCAGCAACTACTCCTCCCGGTTGTCGGAAGTGGACGATGCATCCCGCCTCCCATTGTGAATGCAGAATGCGAACGTGACCGGCCGCGTTCGTCGCAGCCAGCCTTATTATTGCATTTTAATAGCCTTTAATATTACCGGTCGTGGGTATGGATGGACGGTGTATACTACTGGCAAATGCTCAGTCAGTGACTGAGCATTAGCCAATCTCTCCTTTCCACCGAGTTCGTAGTAGATAAAGAAGCCGAATCCGATCTTGTTGGTATTTACAAATTGAACAGCTATTGTTACATTCAACATTGAATTAAAATTGCGATTGAGAGCACAGAATACTTAATAGTACAGGTACCCACGGAGACGTCTAAAAGCCAGATAAAACACACAGTAAGGATTAGTGGATTTTTCGTAACTCTACTTACATGCACTTCTTTTAGAACTGTTGACTTCCTCAAAATTTAAGGATATCCAATCCTTAGATTTCCGGCGGTTTTGGCGTGATAGCTAGGGATGCGCCGTTTTAAATGAAATTTTGCATAGATTTGAATTCTAAGTCCCGGAAAATTGGGAGAACCCGTAAGTTTTAGGAAAAACCATGGGCTGCCTCTAGTGTTTTCAGTAAAGTAGAGCACGTCTGAACGGATATCCGACTTGAATACAATTAAATTAATTATATCGATCCATGTTAAACTGATAGATGTAACAATAACGCAATAGCCAACTAAGCCGATTTAACGCATCAGATTATGGAAGTTACAAAATTGATTGTGTACGTTTCGCCGGTTAGTTATCGCCCAGCCAATAGTTAAGGCAGATAAGCTGATAAACGTTCGATAGGTGCGATACTGCCGGCAACAGATGTCATGGACAGACAGACAGACAAATGGGCCACGCCCAGAGTAGGTTATGTTTACCTACTACTACTACAGTTAGTAGGTAGTTACCTAGAGTGTGATTCAAACTTAATGGCGGCAGTGAAGTCGGCGCGAAACGCTGCGGTGCGCAGTGCCAAAAATTAGATGTGCACGGGCAGCGGCAAGCGGTGAGCGCAGCGTGCGTTAACAGCGCACTTCACAGCCGCCATTAAATTTCAATCACACTCTACCAAGCTACCTATATTATAATATTGGACTTGTTTATTCGAATAATAATATTACCTAATTAGTTGTACGGGTGATGCCCAATAAAAAAACATTCCTATTACACCCAGGACCGCTATCTATGACGTAATAATTATTACAGCTGACTGCAAACTTCGAATACCTACTAATTATATTTTATAATAGAACATCGCTATTATTGCTTCATCTCTACTCGCTAACTAACTAATTATCGTGGGGTCAATCTAATTTTGCTTGATCTGTAACTCTACTAATTATTCTATTTCAACAATAATAGATAGATCCATAGAGGTTACAGATATTATTAGATATTAGTTTCTAGAACGTTATTTTAATGCATCCAGTTTAATAATTGGTTAAATTAATGAATCTCAATCATCTGTTATTGGTTGGTATTACCTAAATAGTCCATGGCCTCTCAGTTTTTGCGGTTTTGGGTTATCGCGTTGCCCCGTTTGTTTCTCTGTAGACGTCATCCAACGCCGGACTGTCCAAATCACTGCGGTTGTGTGACATTTATTGTTGTTCATTTGTTTTTAATTAATTAATAAACGTTGTGTATGTATGGGAATTGTTTTTTCATCTTTAAAAACTTTATGTGAATAAAAAAACTTGACTTGGGTTGCGGAATGCGGAGAAGTAGATAGACATTTGAATACAGTGAGTATGAAAACTTATATGCGCAGATTTACTTAGTACGTAAAAAATAAATTAGTCTCAGAGATAAATTAACCTAACCCAACGCGATAACGTTGTCAAAACGTAAATAGTTAACATATTCGTACAACAACATTTGAAATGAGTGGAACAGGTTGAAAGCTTTTTACCGAAGGGCAAGCAATGAGAGGGAATTTCACGTCTTCCTGAAAATTAATGAGTTCGCCGCTTAGGACGTTTGCGATCGCACCTCGTTTCCAAAATACGAGCAACGACGACGGTGGCGCGCCCGCGAGCAGCCTGTGCCGGGACTAATGACTGCTGCGAAACAACAAAAACATCTCTGTCTTCCTTCATCCCAAGACACGGACCGCAAGCGTTTCAGTCACACGACACCCGGAGCGGCAACGTAGCGCTCCAACCCGGATAAATTACATCCTATTAACTCTGTCCCGACACTCGATTTAAGCTTTAATGCCCTGAGCGCAAGGATTCAAATCGCTTAAGGGCACTTGAGTCAAACCCAAATGTTTACCTTAGACTTTATTGCTTACATTATAAAGTCGATGTTGCACAGTGCCTTGTGATAGTTAAGGCGTTTCGATCTCATTTGTGATTATTAATTTGCTGTCAAATAAAGGGGCCGCTCACTTGGGCGTGCGTGTCGGCACAAATTTCTGCCATACTTTGGAATCGGCGATTATTTTTTGTTGCCTTGACTTTGGATTCGCAGACTGACAGTCATTTAGTGCATTATTATTTTGCTTACAGTTATAGGTGGAATGGCCAGTGAGCGGTCGTCGCCACAAACTTTGTCGCCGTCTGCCTTCTAATTAACTGGTGTAGGTAGAAGGCGCGTAAAACATATAATAAAAACAGTTTGGCGCTGTCGGCCAGCCCGGCTAGCATGCGCACCACGACAAAATTTTCTCGACACTTTTTCCCGTGAGAGACCGTGACAAGACTATGGTAGCGCCTGAGTGTGTCTCACTCTAACAGCGACGACAAGTTTTCTCGCGGTGTGCATGTTAGGCCATCTGATGCCGTTCTCGTGAGTAGGCCTGGATTTTTTCAGGACCTAGGTATTATGATATCTGTAATAATACTGAAAGAAATTTAACTTCTTAGAACGTAACGTACTAACTGAAAATGAAATCAATTATGAGGTATAGATATTCATTGGCGAAATGAAAATGGACTAACGCATTGACATAGGCACATATATATATAACGGGAACAGAATATCAATATACACAACTCAATGACGTAACAAGTTGTAGGTATTAGCTGAGAGGATTTAACTATGTAAACAAATATGGACACTAAACTAAACTAAAGTTAATCCCATTTATAGATTTATAAAAAATAGTCCCTCACATAAAATAAGGGTGCCTTTACATACTTTTTATCTTTCCCTGATCCAATTTGACCTCATTTGTATTCAAGTCACACCGGCACAAACGTATTCTGTACATTTCTGATGCATTAAGATTTTTTTACCAAATGTAGCCAATGTTTGAAATATGTAGGCGTTTTGAGTGGAATTGACGTTTCGGTAAACATCATACCTATACATAGATACTTATTACACCTGCCTTCCGCCGCCCGCCATCGCCATTTGAATACTAAACAAGCATTATAAACGCAGCTTTATGGGTGAAAAATACAAATTAACCGATTGCTTACGTTGTGGTGTATATAATCTGTTGCATTGATTAGTGTTTTTGTAATGTTGCTCGTTTAATTTCCTCACCTCGTTATAGTTTTGCCAACCGCCAATAGATGGCGTTAGTTGGACATACTTACATTATTATTAACTGAATCAAGAACTGTATTTAAATGGAAAAACTGTAATAAATATATATTTACACAATAAAAAATAAATTCACTTATGACTAACTATAACTTGTTGATAACCATTACTTATTAGGTGCTTATTATATGGTAAATGCCCCATGAGTTATACGTTGATCATGTATGTGGCATAGTAAACAACGCTTCACAAACTCAATATAAATTAATATTATAATCAGTATTTATACGACTTAGTAACAACCTTGACCTCGTTTACAATAACCATTGTTTGGCACACAGATTGACTCTACGTTAACGTTTTTAAAAGTTTAGAAACAAAGATGAATATATGCATTTCAGAATTCGTAATAATTTAGCAAACAACCGTTCGTACCCTGTGGGAGTTTGTTACTCCGTGACTGGCCGCCCAGCCGCCCACGGAAGTACCGCCCGCCTAGAGACATAGATTCGCCCTTTAAAGGTGACGGGGTACGTTTAACTGAATTTGAATCGTTTTAATTATACGGAATTGGTTTCAATTAAGAATTGTGCATGTTATTTTGTTAATTAGGCCATATTAGACGCGTTCGAGCGTAAAGGTGTTTTGTTCCATCTCGGTTTGAATATAGGTTATCCTCTAGGTTGGTAGGTCTAGGTAGTCTACTCATTAAATTGTCTTGTAAGTGAGTTTTCGATGTCGACGTTTTAGATATTAAAGGTCCTGCGAGAGACTGACTCCTGAAACACAGTAAACACTAGTTTATGAGTCCATGGATTCACTACATAAAAATATTTATTATATATTTATATATTTGTAAAAATATTTATGTCAATAAATGATTTGATGATGATCTGTAGTAGAGGTGTATGGTGTGAGATCTGCATCTCCATTGACAGTCCATTGGAATGGATTGTCAGTCGGGGTTTCAAAATGTACCTGTCCTGTCTTTCATCCTAAATGATGGACCCACCACACAAAATCACTAACTCAATCTCTGTTTCATCTTTTTGTATAATTTACAATAAACACAAAAAACGCATGAAACTGCGAACTAATTTATTGTGTAAAATGTAAATCATTTTTTTTCAATTAAGTACCCTAAAATGTGCGAGTTTAAAGAAAACTTACTTGTGTAATTATAAACTTTTTTAAATTGTATATTTATTAGTTTTAAAAGGCGCCCTCAGCCTACAAAGTAATTTCTATTCTTACAATAAATTTGTAACTTAGACACTAACGCTAAGTCCTACAAAAAATGTAAGTAACAATGTAATGTTAGTAAACAAATTTTAAAATCAATCAATTAATGTACCTAGTAATCTTAAAGGCGACTGTGAGTTCGGCGCGAAACGCTGCGCAATAGTAAAAATTTGATGTGTGTGGGCAGCGGGAAGCGGTGAGCGCAGCGCGTCCCCGCACGCTGTGCTCATTGCTTTCCGCACCGGCTTGCAGCGCACTTCACAGCCGCCATTAAGTTTGAATCACACTCTACACTGTCGCTGATGTCATACCTACCTACCTGCCTTGTTTTTACCATCTTTGCGATGATGGCTGTCATTATTGGTTCATCTTATTCTATTTAAAATTTTCATAAACCATGAAATGTTTTCCTGTTAGTATATCTTATCTTATATCTTAATCTTAATCTATCTATATATCTAAAAATCAATTGCTGTTCGTTAGTCTCGCTAAAACTCGAGAACGGCTGAATGGATTTATCTTATCTTGGTCTTGAAATGTTCGTGGAGGTCTAGGGAAGGTTTAAAAGGTGAGAAAAATTCGAATAATTGCCGGGAAAACCCTAAAAACAGCCCTTTTCTTTTTCCCATATAAAGACAGTACGAAGTCTGCCGGGTCAGCTAGTGCTGAATAAATTTTTTTTTTTCTACTTTTCTTACGTTCTATTCTACGGTTATTTTCTAACTGTATGTTTCATTAATTTAAAGAGCTAATTACCTAATTCATCTGGACATATGCACGACATCGCCGCTTTTTTTAAATACTATCCTAGGTTCGGTCAGCCTCGATAATATGTACAAGATCAGGATATACATTTTCCAACATTTTATTATTATTAATTAACGAAACGCGTTAGTTTAATTAAATTTTAGTTAATGATGCGCAACCAGACGTTGTAATTTAACAAATCTCCCTGAGATTAAATTTTCTTCTTCATAAAACTCTTTTTCCAACATCTAACTTCATTCCATAAACTCTCTTCACTAAATCGAAGTTGAATTCAAAAGTTGTCCAATTGTTTTCAGATATCATCTCCAGCACAAACCTTTTAAATCGAACTTCCTTATTGTATGAGTGCAGATGTGCATTTCTTGTGCAGCTGACGAGACCGGAAGGCTTATTACAAGTAAAGTTAGTATAAGTATATTGTAGCAGTAGGAATAGAAGCTGATGTGCAGACAAAACGTAAGACGTTTACTGAATCAAATTAAATTAAAAACAAATATATTGAACGGAACGACTGATAGGCAAGACGACCAAGTAGGCAAATCGACCAAGTAACAAAATGTCAAATATCTAAAAAAACGGTCCCACTCGCCTGTCTTCTTAATTTTAATTAGTATGAAATCGATACTACAACAAAAGACGATCCAAACATACGTAAATTTTAAGCCTATGATTACCTTACCTATATAATATAAAGCTTCCAATCACGATTTTCTTGGTATATTATATCAATTAAGGTAATGTCCATACCATACATAGATATCCACTTAGCATTGAATGGGTCAGCTGCTAGTTTAGCCGCAGTGTTAGATTAAGTGCGTCAAGGGACGCTGAAGATGAGTCAGAAGACGTTGACGTATCACCAGGGTGAATTTTGCAAGTTGGTGGCCATGTGATCACAATATTTTATTAGGTACCTGTACTCTATTGTCATTGTAATAGTATTAACAATGACAATAGAGTAGAGAGGATTTAAAATGTGATGTGAGATATTGTAGCGACACACATTGCACATGCATTGATTTCTGCTGACACTAGCGAACGTAATGCATGATGCGAGTAGAGCACATCAGTCGTCACCCCCACGGCACGTTAGGTAGTCGTAGGTCGTTAGCATAGCTTAATTTATTGTAACATCTAACAGTAATATAAAACATACCATCGTAACTATCTGGTGCTTTGATTTCCTCTCACACGGTTAGGCATCAGGTAGTGTTTATTATATTATGGTAAATTGGTGACCCCGACGTGATATGAACACACAACCTTCTGATGGTAAAATATCAAAGCAAGGTGATCGGTGGCTAAATTCTCCAAGAAAGTTTGTAATATATACACGGTATTATTTGATCATGTGTCTGAAAATGGAATACTTCAAAACAGACTTCGAAGGCGTAAGAGCGATGACCCGAATGAATTAAAAATTGAAAACCGGATATAACAACTAGGTAGTTCGGATAGTAACAGTTTCAAACAGGACAGTGTCCTGAAGTTTGCTAGTTAACCAGATCAGTTTTGAATTGTTGACCCGTAACATAACGAGGCCCAATTCGATAGAAGTCTGCGAGATTCGCTGGTGATGTAAAATATAATGTGGTCAGACGTGTATGCCAGTGTGGTCACTTGATCAGTACGAATGATTGTAATGCATAAAACCATAATGCTTAATTAACCCCACTCGGATTGACACGAATTCACGTTACAACAGTGAGTTTAATAATCTGCTAGCTAAAACAAAAAGGTCAAACCTACAAGGCCGTTGGAAAGGAACTTGCCGCCGGTTGGTACGGCGCGCGGAGTGAAGACGATGAAATCGCGATAAAACGTCAGCTTTCAGTCTTTAAATTATTGCCGTTTTAAATTAGACTGCTTAGGTTTGTCCCCGGGAAAGTGCGTAATTTAATGTCACCGAAGAAACATAATTGGTAGTGTCTTTCACTGACTGTCTAACTGATATTTTTTTACCGAACTGTTAACAGTTTACTTGCATTGTGTTTTGTAGGTACGTTGTACGTACTCTCTTGCATAATATTTCCATCCATATTTTTCAATCTCCCGGCATGCCGATTCTATCGAAATATCGCGTTATGATCCAGATCTAGGACTAAAACATGATTGATTAGATTCAAATTGAAAGGAAATATGGTTTCGACATTTAGGACTACGAGTAGTTTGCTAAGCCTATATCTCTGCATTCGTTTTCAGTACCTACTTCAGCTTTATATATTTTTTATAAAACAGTCTATGTCTTTTAAAGAATGATCTTTTAATAATTATTATTGTTAATATATTATTCCTTTTGTTTCAGGTATGTAAACATCCAATTAATGCGTTTGAGGAGAGGTCGCGTGGGGAAAATTGACATTGGCGCGTTATGGTAAACACGCTTGAGTATTATTGATCTGGAATGGAATTGCGTTGTTTTGGCGTTCCACACGTGTTTCCTACATGAGAGTAGTTATTATGTCGACCGCCTTTCAGATTGAGACCTTAGGTAAATAAAAGGCTTAATAATCACTTATCAGCATTTCATAGCCCGTTACTGCCCATTTCTTTTCAAACACTTCGCACCACGCAACTCTTTCATCATAAAACTTGGTCGGCTCGTGTTTTGATTGTACATAAACAAGGTAAAGGATACCAGGGAGTCCATGTGATGCCCTATTTGCATAGACTTTGGCACGCGTTTCGGCTCCACGTGACTTGGAGTTTTTTATTATTTTCATAAAATTAAAATACTTCTAGTCCAGAATAACAAAACAACTTTATCGTGTCTTGACTCCGCCACAAAACAATCATGTTTCAAGCAAGCTCAAATTGAATCCAAAATCAAAATTGATCGTAGTCGCTATTTAGTTTACACCGTTCATTTCCAATCTTGTAGTGTAGATTATAATGCCGTGGCCCGCGCACTACATTCCATGATAATTGAAACAATAGAATATCTGAATGTGTGCTGTGACCATTGATTTGTGTGTGTAACGTATTTGTTTACACATGCATTCACAGTTTCCATCTAGAACACGTGCGACTACCGCATGAATGAAAAATTGAATCTAATAACTAATCCATTAGAGTACCCCACAAAATCACGACCCATCCGCTGAACCAATAAAATATGAAATAGTATAAAACAGCAGCGAAGGAGTATACTACTCTGTCGGAAATTAGTCGCCGGGAGGTTTTCAGATTGCAAGTGGGGGTGGATCACCCGTACCTCCCCCGAAGTAGGGCTGCTATCTGTCTACTTTTTTCCAGACCGTCTCTAGTATCTAGGACGTCTAGCGATAGCACAGTACTTTTTTATTGTTTTTTGGGAACGCCATGAATATTGAAAAGCCGATGCAGGCTGATTTCGAAAATTTTAACATATGACATGTAAAAAAGTGAAATGGAACTGAAGGATCCAGGGAAAGATGTCTTAGCTTAGTTTAATAACGAATGCGAGCTTTGAAATTTTTGTAGGAAGTTGTAGAATATTATTATCTAAAACAGGAGGTGATGGGGTGACCCTAACTCCGCCCCCTCTTTGCTTTAATATCTCCGGGTGTAGGCTGGATCGTTGAATGCATATAGTCGAGACCAAGTTTCGTGCACAAGTGCATTTTCATAGTGGAATAAATAATCAGGATGCCAGGTAGAAAAAGATACTGTTTTAGTATTATATCAGATTTTGTGACTACATTCGTTAAGGTCATGAAGTTTCCGTGCTAGGTGGATGTCTAAAATTTGTGAATATCGAGGGCGTAGAAAGGGAATTAGATAACTAACAAAACCATTATCGCGAGAAAACAACGATTTAGTGATTCTTTTCGACAAAATTAGCAATAACATTTTTTGTAGGAGCAAAATTACTGTGGGCTTTTTTATATGTTATGTAATGGTTCAATATGCAACTTTTGAGTTCATCATGGATACCGCAGCTCTTCACAGAATTTTTTTTAAATTATGTCAGATTTCTTTATACACATCCAAATTTTGCGTTGAGGTAAAACTGAATAACGTGCTTTATGCATTTTATGTGACAACAAAATGGTGATTCTGTGAAATTATACATTATTTGGTCAGTTATTCACTTCTTCTTCTCAAGTTTTACAGCTATTATTGAAGGTTCATTTCTGTTATAGAAATACCTTTTTTGGAATAATTTTGGCACGGAATAATATATCCGAGCTAGGGTAAGACCAAAAGATGCATCGTGATTTGGGCTTTATCGTCATGCCAAAAAGTCGATTTCGCAAAAAGTGTTAGTTATCTAATTTCCCCACTACGCCCTCGATATGTGACTTCGATTTTGTTTCGAAAATTGATGTTGTCGCGATGTCTGCTTTGAATGCAGTATTACGCAGACATATCTAAAGCGGTTTGCTAAACATTGCTTTATTTATTACTAACACTAATATGGCACGTGAGCTTCATAAACTTGAATTATTAGGATAGTCCCTCACTGCACTATCATAATGATTATTATAACATTTCATAACACAGCATTTTTCCGACTCCAGTTTTTTATTATAAGTAATAGGTACCGTGCGATTGCCTTTGTATTAAAGACCCGCGGGGTAATTACGTAAAATTTGCAACAGCAATGCGACAGCAGTAGCAATGCGACAGCAGTGGCGCAGCATACATTCTCGACACCACTAATGATGTATGACAGCAATCATCGCGAGATTTACGCCTGTCGCAAACCTGTTGCGAGTTAGGTAATTAGGGGGCCGAGCGAGCAAATCATATTGTTTTTGTAAGTTGTAGGATAATAATATTAGCCCAGTTTATTTTTAAATCTTCTCACGCCACCTTGCAGACTACAAAATTGTCGTGCAGTATGATATATGATAGTGGTATAGTTTGCACGTCTCCTTAATGTCCATATTATACAGATACAGTCGCCGACTGGTCGCCTTGTTTTGTTAGCCTTCTGCTCATAAGCTCAACTGCATCCTTGAATATGTTGGTAACATGGTAACTAGTAGAGACAAAGGATACGTGTATTATCTTGAGAATTCTAGCTCTTCCTTATTATACCATTAGTAAATCAATACTTTCTTCTACTAGTGTTTATGTAGCCTTGGGTTGAGCTGTTCTATAAGTAGGATAGTCAGCCAATCGTACAACCGCGACTAATACCTTTACCTATACCTAGCTCCAGGGTATTCAAACAATTTTTCAGGTCTCTTTGTCGGTGTAGTCTTTTTATTTATTTTCGGTGTGGCATATTATTTTTAGGTACGTGTTTATTTTTTTAATGAAATGAACTGCTTTGTACAATCTTGTAGCATTTCAAACAAACAGTTCTTAACTTATTTATTATAACATGCTTGCTATATTTTGAGATTGTGAATTGAGTGCGAGATCCCTGAACCTTACTAGAATAAGATACATTTTGATCGTAGGTCTTTAAATAAAAGTACAGGTAGTATTAACGGATGTCTAATAGCAATTAGTAGCTTGGAGTATATTTTAAGTTATGAAATTGTCATAAAAATTGCAACGGAAACGCTAGCTAGTTAATGAGGCAAAGAACATTGTATATAGGTACCACCACATTCGCCTGTCTGCTGCATCAATTACGTAATTGGTTACCCTTAATTACACAGATGTACGAGCACGAGCCAGACTTCAACAGGGCTAGTGTTCACGATTATAATCCATCGTTATATCCCGATTATGCGCATTAGCCGACCAGCAGGGTTACTCTTGAATCCAATCCCAATTTCACTCTAATTCTAATCCGAACCAATCTCAATTCCAATGTTAAACAATTTGGTACTCTTCAACAAAATCGAGATCGAAATTGAAATCGGAAATGCAATCGACTTAATATTGTGACCCATAAAAGTACAACACTATGTAAGTGTTGCCATGCACACATAATAGAAAATATTAATACCAAAATTTGTGGAAAACATGTAAAAACCTTATTAATAACAGTGATAAAAAATATATTACCATAAAACCTTCACTTTTGATGATATTTAGTCACTTTCAAAGAAATAAAAGCGGTTATTTACCGACGAATAATATCAAGAACGGCTGAATGAATAATGTCATTATTGACATCATGGTTGTCTAGAAAAAAAAAACTAGTATCAATGTTCTGTGTGCTCCAGCTGTTTTTTTTTTATATTTTGGCTCCACACATAGTGTATTTAGCCAGTGTCAAGTTTTGTAATTTTTCATCGTATTATGGAAATTTTCACTTAAAGTCAAGTCATAGTCACAGTCAGAGTAGTCATAGTCTAGTCTAAGTCATAATCCAGTCTAAGGCATGCCCTAGTAAAGTGGTGGCAACTTTACTAGAGGCTTCTATGGAATTTTGGAAGCAATACGAAAAACCACGTTTCACTACATTATATCACTTGCCCACACTCATGCTCGTAATTCAGCACTTAATGCGTAAAACACCACCAATTTTAAACATTAACACTGGAAAAAGCATAAGTTTTGTAAAATAATACAATGCACCGACGTGAACTTTTCCGCGTTCCCGCCAAAACTCCGCTCCAGCTGTTGTTTAGCGGTTTTGTTTTCAAGATTTGAAGTATTTGGTTGGAGATATTCGTCCGTTCTAACAGGAAAGATTATGAGTAGGCCAATCTACCAGCAGCTGGAGGCTCTAGCGGATTTCCTTGGGGACAATCCAGGGATAGCAAAAGGTCTGTTGCGGTCCGCCCATGGCAAATACGAGACAAAAAAGAAATGGGACGACAGAAATTACCAATTCTGTGATGCTATGTAAGGCAACTATTAAAACAGGCCTACAAGTTCAAAAAGTTGGAGGAGAGAGACTTCTCGTAAAAACACCACGCATGAAAGAACTACCACCTATATTTACAAACCTCGTATCTCGAGGACATGTCACTACGACGAGTAGGCTTTGCCATCAGAGGCTCTAAATCGCCACATATGACCTCAAAAAGGTCTTTCGTCACTCTGTAACATTTCTTAAACTCGTTGTCGTTCATGGCAAAAGCTTTCTCAGTGTATCGCGCCATTCTTCTTAGGTTTCGACGTTGCCTTAGATCTTCTCTATGTGCATTGTCCAAAATATCAAAAATAAGAGCTAAACGTGCCATTTTACTTCCGAATTGCTTCCGAAACCACTTAACACAACACACTCGAACGCAAAAAAGTTAACTTTTGAAAGGTCTGAAAATTCTATCGCAAACTCTACTTCAAACTCAATTTGCCAATGTCAAATCGCGTCAAGAGTACCGAAAAAGCGGATGGTGTAGAAATGAGTCGATTCCATTTAGTTCCGTAAAATTCCACGGACAAAGATTCCAATCGTGCGCTAGTATCGGATTCAAGAGTACCAAATGCTACGATTTCGTTCCAAATCCCAAATTACGATTGAAATCGAGTGTCAAGAGTAACCCTGCAGTACGCACAATAGCCAATATATACCATTAGCCGAACGTGGATGACGTGGGCAGTGTTGCCGCGTTGTCATATCTACCGACTTACCGGTAAATTTACCCAAATCACTTATTTCTCAAATTTTTTCTATAATACCGTTTGACACCAATTGTTTAAATGGCAATAAACGTGTGTAACGTGTGAGCCTAAAACTGAGCGCAGAAATTTAACGCGAGGCTTTTTATGGCCTAAATGGCTTTTAGCGTGCCTGATTAGAGGGTGAACATAAAAAACCGACAGTGACAGCTGACAGTTGACACTTTCTTTTCATTGTTTAGTATTCCGTATTAGAATATCAAGAAAAATCCCGCGAAAAAGAAACACGTTTTAAGTAAATACTTTTAAAACAGTTTTTACATATTTTTACCAACCTTGAAAGTCTACTGAACTGGAAGTTTACGAATTTCTACCATATTTTGGCATGGAATACCTGTTTTCGAAAAATTAGGGTTCACAACACTGAACGTGGGCAATGTGGGCATGTCACGGGCAGTCGCCCCCGCCCGCCACCCTGCCTTCACCTCCCGTACATTCACGGCTATTATTAACTCGACAACCTCCCATTTAAATAATATCACCGCCACCGGCCGATATAATGTGTGTCACGTGCGGCGTTTCGATTCATTTATATAATTTGATCAAATGAGAAGGCGAAACAAATATTAATCTTGCCATTGAGGTGTAAACGGCACCTTCTAAGAACAATAATGCAGTTTGAATCAAACTATATTATCTATTCTGTGGTCAAACTATGAATTCCTTCTTTCCAGGGTTTGGGTTGCACTTTTCTCATGACCATCGTATCGTTCTGACAAATTAGATTATCAGATATGTCGACGTTTAACTATAAATAAATCTGCGAGTATACTTATGAAAGTTATGAAGAGATAATTTATTCTTAAGAAGATTCTTATCTTTAAGTAAGGCAGAAGTATTGTATATGACCTTAGTTTTCATATGACAGCCACGCCGGCCTACGCAAGACGCCCACAACTAAATAGTAGCAGACAGTTGTAGAATCGGCATGAATAAAATGTTACGTTTGTTATTACTTATATTTTCATTCAAATGACTTTTTTATAATAATCGAACTTGGCCCAATAGTTGCTGACGTAACACCTCTGCAAGTAGAGTTCGTCTCACGAAAGAAGTCTCGCGGATTGTGATTTTCGTGAGAGAATTGGAACTAAATGGCAAAACATGTAATTTTCTGTATGTATAATCTAAGTATATTATGTTTTATTTAACTTACTAAATAAAATTGATATTTACCAATAATTTTATATTGAAATTTTGGGGAGTCTAAAGTAGTGGAGCTTAGCCACATTTCGTCGCGAGACTGTAGCGACGCGTCTGCGGGTCGTCTTTCGTGAGACGGTCTCTATGCACGTTACTTGTCAAATATGTCATTTATTACACTTACCTAACAGAACCTTTACAGTTCATCTTACTTTTGTTCAAGCTTTAGCGTTTAAACATCTTGACCCAGTACATGTGATTTTTTAAAGTTATGGGCCCGATAACACGAGTGAAGCTACGGATTCTAGGAGTAGTGTTAGAGTCGTTGTATAGATCCCTTAAAGTATTAGTCCCGTTTATGAGTATAGGGAAAAGTATGTAGCGCGATTCAAATAAAAAGAATACGCAGCACAGTGTCTGATAAGTTTCCCGGAAAGGCTTAACTTCAGCATTAGAGTTCGCACTTGACGCTGTATCGTGGCAACTTGCGCGAGTTCTAATACGCACAAGTTGCCACGATACAGTAAACCACTTGTGTTTTGAAACCTTGTGGACTAGAACGAGTTTACTAAACAGATTTTCCAGTAATGTAAGATTTTATACTTACATGATCACTAAAATTTCTATAAAATATGAAAAAAATGCGTAAATAACAACGCAATTTGTTCCTCGGATTTCATAGTGTCATCTCCAATACAAATAGGCACCCACATTTCCACACACGTGTTGATATTCTACCTCTATATGTATTTTTGATAGATTTATTAGCTGTTTTCGTATTCATATGGATCCCGCAATAAAGGCACGTGTGGCTTAAAGTTTTTCACTGATATAAATGCATTAGTGGTATGTATACATAGTAATACGGGATGCTGATATAGATTGTAGCCTATCAACAAATAATAATTGTAGATCTATATCAAATAACATTGTGAACAAAACTTGCAGAATACAAATTACATTATCAGCCGTCAGCCGGAAGACGTCCACTGCTGAACATAGGCCTCCCTCATAAATGGCCACTTTGGACGCTTATCATAGGGTGGGAATTAAGCAGGCGGCTTGGTGATTGCAGTAGATTTAATGTACTGAGGAGAATGCTGCTGCCCATAACTTGAATATTCCCTTAGCTGGCTCTTACGGCACCCACGGGAAGAGATGGGGTGGTCCTATTCGCAAACCGGGACCTCACGGCCGTAAAACGAACAAAATTGGAGCAAGTGCTTTTTTTTGTTCATCTGTTTTAATAAAGATTACTTGTTTTATAATATCGACAAATTAAAAAAAGTTGTGATCGTCAATTAATTAATGAGGCTTACTCAATAAATTCAATTAGGTACGATACGAGGTAGTAACTTAGTAAGCTGCTGTGCAATGTAGTTATATAATTACCAGACGTATTTTACATACCTAATCCAGATATAGGCGACGCCCAGTCTAGTATTAACTGCTCAGCGTTAGATAAATGTTTACCCATTTATTGAGGTGCTCTCTCGGATTTCATTTCCCCGGCGGTGTTGCCATCTTTGTGGATTTGCCGGAGTAGGTTTGGGTTATTTGATTTTGGATAATTTGGTATAACGTGGTGGAATCTCGTAATATGAGCAGAGCGGTACTTTATGGCTTCAAGATTTTTGGTATGTTTGGCAATAGAATAATAAATGATTGGTTGTTATTAGGATGTATAGTGTATTTAAGCAGATTAAAGAAGTAGGTACAGAAAAGATTTGGCCATAACTAGTGATGGCAACCTTTTTACCACAGGAGAAGAACAAGGCATAATACATAGGTTTGTAACAAATACTTGTTCCAGGAAATAATAAAGATTGTTTCATCTTATTATTCGTAAACGCTCTAAAACATATCTATCTATCTATAAATTATGATCTGTCATAATGTCAACTACTGGATGTCGGAAAATGTCACGCGAGACAATTTATTTGTTTATTTATGAGCACCTTAAAAAATAAAGATTAGACTACTGATTCTCGTGGACTGGTGCTATCACTAGGGGAATAAAATAATTGTTGGCAACACCGCTTGTACTGGGTGGCGCAAAAGTAAAGGCCCTATTTGGTTCAGCTATAACATTTTTTCTAAATTAGAAAACTAGATTTAGGTTTTTTTAAATGTATATTTGTGCCATTAAATTTCGTACCATTAGGATTTAAAGATGATGTCTTTTAAATGGTGACCTCCAGAGTTGATACACATTTGAGCCCTATTTATGACATTTTGCATAACTTGCCGTAACACTTCTCAGGGCATGTCAATAAGCAGAATACTCGGTTCTGGGGCACTGATAATCCGCGCATTATTCAAGAAACACCTCTACACCCACAAAAGTTACTGTATGGTGTGGCATCTGTGTTGACAGAGTGATCGGACCCTATTTTTTCGAAGACGCTGGAGGCAATGCGATAACTGTCACTGGAGAACGCTACAGAACCATGTTACGTGAGTTTTTGATACCCAGTTTGGACGAATTGGGGCTGGAGCACATCTGGTTTCAACAAGACGGCGCTACGGCACACACAGCGCGCGACACTATGGACTTAGTGAGGGACGCTTTTCCAAGCCGAGTTATCTCTCGTTTTGGCGATTTGCCTTGGCCTGCAAGATCACCCGATCTGACCAGTCCAGACTTCTTTCTTTGGGGTTTTTTGAAATCTCGGGTGTATGTGAACAAGCCACAGACTCTCGCAGCTCTAAAAGAAAACATTCGTCAAGAAATAACGAACATATCGCAGGAAGTGTTACGGCAAGTTATGCAAAATGTCATAAATAGGGCTCAAATGTGTATCAACTCTGGAGGTCACCATTTAAAAGACATCATCTTTAAATCCTAATGGTACGAAATTTAATGGCACAAATATACATTTAAAAAAACCTAAATCTAGTTTTCTAATTTAGAAAAAATGTTATAGCTGAACCAAATAGGGCCTTTACTTTTGCGCCACCCAGTATTTCATTCCACCGACCCCCGGACCAGAGACTTGTCCAACTCCATCTAGATATACACGGTGTCGTGTGTCTTATTTAATGTTACCGTTTTATTTGCTTATTCGTTTTTCGTGGAGACGAAACGTACTCGTTCTTTAATCTCTAGATTCGGGGAAAGAATATTATCCAAACTGTTGGACTGGTGCTTGTCACCATTCTTATTTGACGGCAGGCGATTATTAGATTCACGGTTCCCAGAAACGTTTTCGTTTATTTGCATTTCGTTTATCAGATACCTAGTATATTAATTTATGTTAAATACGTTCTTGAGTAAACTTTATCCACTTGTGAATGTGGACTAGAGTTTATGTAATTATTACTTATAGCTTCCTGAATGTCTAGGGTAAACCCCTATTAGAAAGATTTAATAAAACATTGAAGTTCATTTATTTTGTTATTATTTTAATACATCATTATATCAACAGCTGCAATTTCCATATACATTAATGATTAAAGAATATGAGAAATTATTGTCTGGTTGTCGGATCGAAAGCTATGTTTGCACAGCACATAATATACATCCACATTACGCTACAATACAACACATAAATTCATAATGTAAGACGCAATTGTATTCATGTTTGTAGAATATACATTTAATGTAAGCCATGTTTACACAGAGCAAATGCCCACTTTACCGCTTTTGTTAAAACGTCAATGTCTTCCTATTGACTGTCGTCAATAAAATACCGCGAAGGTTTTATGTCGCTCGTAATTATTTGTTTTATTGGATACCTTTATTAGTTGTTTACTTTTACTATTCTCACTGCTATTACTATCACTTTATTAAACGAAACAGCTTGTTGAAATAACAAATTTCACTTCATTTTAGCCTGATTATGAACTATTTTCAAGATTGCGCTTACTTCTTAGCAAATATTTGCTTTCGTCTGGCCATCTCTAGGATCCATTTATTAAGTCAACTTTTTAATATGTACGGTGTAGAGAAAGTAAAACGGACTGTTCGTTGATCGGTGGGCGAGCAATAATAACTCATTCGAATTCGATTCGCATTCAGTGACATCATCCTCAAATTCTTCAGTGTCGATAAAGTTTACTAAAAGGCCCTAATCTGCGTCTTCGACATTCAAAACTAGTCCGTAGGCATTAATATCTATATTGCTGCATCAATCATAATCATACCGCGTGTACTTTACACATATAGATAGGTATATGTTTAGCAAACGGTTAGCGACCGCATCAAGATCAAGCGCGTTCAAGTGTCTGCTTAGTATATCATCGGGTTCATGCATGAGTTGTTTGCAAGACCCACGACCACGACCTAGGTAAGCAATTAAACCGTCGATACTTGCGATGTTTTTCCAAATGTTCCAGCTTTAATATTAAATGTTAGCGGCATGAAGCCTAACACGGGTAGTACGGCTTTAAAAACATGCAAAGTGTGAAAATACATTATTATCATCATCATCATCATCATCATCATCATCATCATCACCAACAACCCGAAGACGTCCACTGCTGAATATAGGCCTCCCCCACAGAGCGTCACTTTGAGCGGTTGCTTGCCTCCTGCATCCATCGGCTCCCCGCGGTTTTCATCAGGTCGTTGGTCCACCGAGTGGGGGGCCGGCCTACACTGCCGTCTTCCGGTTCGTGGTCGCCACTCGAGAACCTTTCTTCCCCATCGGTAGTCAGTTCTACGAGCGAAAATACATAGATATCAAATAGGCTAAGCTACAATTCGACTATTTGAAATATTCGGAAAAGCATCTGTTTTGTGCAACGTTGCTGCCTTTATTATTCTGTGCATATGTCAGTTATTTAGAATTTTAAGTAGATTACTTTGTGTTTTTATCTGTATCGAAGAAATCGTCTTTGTTCTTAATAACAATTTATTCCTCAACTCAACTAAAATATTCCATCAATCTCGTAAAGATTTAAAAGCTCTGAAGATTTAATAATGGTAAAGTCGGCGTGCCTGAAATATTAATAATTATGTGACATGTTCAGTTCAATCATCAACGATTTTAATCTATTTTAAGAATATGGTCATAACGACAATTATCGATGCCGTATGAAACAAGTACCTAGTATGTTAATCTATCCGAAAGTTTATTGATCAATGATCAGACATACTTATCCTGAATGATTAGAAAAGGAAGGAATCGTCAATCGTGCCGGCGTTGCGGCAATTGATCGCGTTGATGGACACGTTGACAGAGTACTTCCGTAATAGGCTAACACCGGTCATCTTTTTCACAGCGGTGTAGTGGATTGTTTAAGGTATCTGAACTATCATTATACTTACTATCATTATTAGCCAAGCTTATTATCCTTAAAATATGTAAATCTAGTTTCAACAAAGAGTTTTAACGTTGCAGCTGCTTCTATCATTGATGCCGGTGGAGAAGATAAAGCGTATACTATAGTAACTAGAAAGAGAGGTAATCTTATCAAGATGATTGCTTATGGACAGTCTAGAACAGCTGTGCGAGCGATAATCTAAGCTATGGGCAATGAAGACATGATTAAGCTTCGCATCTCAAATTATGATTGAAAGAGCAGGGGTGAGATGGACCTACTAATATAAGCATTAGAAACATACCAAGCAGGAAGGATTATTAAGAGTGCGTATGCTGAGTTAATAAATGCTGCTATTATCTGAACAATCGAAAAAGATACGAAAGCAACACAAAACACAAGCGCCATTAAATATATAAGTACCTAAATAGTGAAACAAGAAAGGTCAACTCCACGAAAGATTATCCCTCATTTCCCATCGATATCATCTCCATTCACAACAATGCCTATGACTTAATTGCAAAATCGTGCGTCTTGTATGTGAATAAGAAGGTGAGCGGATGACGCGGCGCATCCGGCTCGCGGCTGCCGAGATGTACCGTTACATTGCGTGCACACAGCACACACTGTCGGTTATGGTCTCACCTACATCTGTACCCACATTACGTACCATGTGAACATGTGACGTCATCCTTACATCCAACACCGCTGTTCAAGCTGGCAACTTCTTGATGCCCTGTATTCAATAGCGCACTGACCATGACCGTCCTCAATTGTCGTTTCGAGTATAAGCTGTGGTTCCTCTTTGTTCATTTATTTTTATTGTGTTTTTCTATAACGGGCTAATAATAGTATGTGAGCGTTTAAATTATAATTTTAAATGCCGTCGTGCCTAACGTCATATAGAGCAGAATAAATAATAAAATGCATAAACGCATTAACAATTCGTCTCCGACTGCCATGAATCCGCAATTTGTTTCGACATCTGTTTATCATTGGAGTCTAAAGTCGGTCGTAAACCGGCAGTAGGCACGCTGCACGCCTATTGTTTCCCAACACAAGTGATGCCCGTGTATCAAGTACTTTTGATCACTAAGCTAATTTCGTTATAATACCTAACTTATTTACGTAATCTGAAACTGAGCAACATATAATTTTATACATTTCCGTCACGTAACACGTTAACAATTCATATCCACAAAGGGTTTGCATTTGAATGGTTACTTGTAGTTTCGAATATAACACCTAATGAAATGGGTTCTAAATTCAAAAGTGTTGTTACAGTGAAGTCGTATTGTGTCAGGAAGGCTAACAGTTCCCAGCGCTCGATTCGCGAACGATCTAGGTCGAGCACCAGGCCTCCAGAAAGACACTGGAGGCTGGCTCGAGTTGACGGGTCAAGGCGGCCGTCTCCGACGACGACGCGGTTGCGTTGGCCGAGGACTTCCACGGATCGCCCTCTGCCGGTCAGGTAGGCCCCACTAACCGGCTAATTGCGCTGTAAAACTGTAAACTTAAATGGTAATTTACTAAGTAATGTGTAGTTACAAAGTTGTGCGGCAATGGTAATGTTTGCTTTAACGTTCATCTTGCGTATGTTAAGGTTTAGCAAGTTGCAGTTAAACAACAATTATCCTGATTTGATCGCGTTTAAATTGATAGTATTCATTACGATTTCTGTATTTGTGTTCGATAATGTCGTGTTTGTGTGAGTCGTGGCCGCGTGGGAACCTGCCGCGCTGCGAACAGTAGTGGTTCAACGAAGTAGCTTATCTTGAAATATCGCTGCTGACAGCGCGTCTCGCCCGAAACATAGCCCGCGCCGCCGCCGCCCCGCCGTGGAAAATTGTTAACGGTTATAGCCATTAATTTTATTTAGCCATCAAGTAATGGAACTACTTTCGCGACAAATAAGTGTTTCGATAAATAAATCACCATTAACTTTTGTCTAAGTCCAAAGTCGGTAATGTTTGTCAATCTCACAATTTGCTGCCCCATTTGCGTAACATTATAGTGAGCTTGCTCGGCCTAAGCACAATAATAACCGAAGTTGGCTTGATAATTATTAGGATACCATGTTCAGTGGTTATTTTCTGTCAGTTTTGCGGTTGGTTTATCATTTTATACTACTAATTGCTAGCAGTTGGGATGATATCATCGCTAGACGCTTGTTTTCAATTGATACCTTGAGGCTTAATTGTATTGCACGGTTTAAGTCTTTTATTTGAGATTTGTATTGCTTCTTATGTTTGCATCATTAATATTCGCAATTGGACCTGCTCGAGCAGAGCTTTGTTTTTCCTTAATACATAATTGGAAATCAGTTTTTAATAACACTCGAATCACATGCCTTGACCTTTCTAAGATCAAACAACCAATGAAAATGCTCTGTCTTGTCCAACACTCAGAACACTCGCATTTCCATATTTCCAACGGCTTAATCAGCACCAAAACGATTATAACCGATCCGATGTAGCACCGTAGTAATGAAATAGTCCCGAATACACTGAACATGTAGTATAATAGTGAGTATCACAGTATTGTGGATATTGGCCGGTCGCCAGCTCCGCCCTATCGGCCTTACGTCCAGGCTCACTGTACACTGTACAAAATTTGAAAGCGTTGCGAATTCACAATATGTTTAATAAATTGCGTTATTGCCGTCCGCAGTGGCCCTCGACCGTGATTGATAGGTATTATAATAATGCCTTTATTGTGTGGCTGAATCGAAACGTTTATTGCGGAGTGTTGATACTTCTTTAGCACTACGCAATCAATGACTGGTTCTCTTTGCTGTTACAAAAAATTGAAAACTTATTTGTATTTAGTATTTTACTCTGCACACCGCGATCTTTTACAAAACTGTATGAGTATTGATAGTATTTGATTCAGCTTCACAAGCAGCATTTAGTTTTACTGTCTGGTATAACATATCATCTGGAAATAGGCTAGTACGAGGACAATGTGTCTCGTTTTGTAGATTTGTCACTAGCTCACTAGTATGATGATAAAGGAAGCTGTATTGCTGTGTCGTCTGCATATCTGTCGGCGATGCTGGCGAATAAATGTCCCGCCCGACTTTGATTTACTTCAACGACGTCACAATAACACACACGACCCTCTAAGAAATGACGAGCATCAGAGAAATATGCTCTATAATATTCACAAATAGCCAATTCCAATATCACAGCATCAGATTGCACTAAATCTGTTTCCAAGAACGACGCGCTATCAAATAATTAGTTTTATAGAATGAGGCATTAAAATAGGTTGTAACTTACTGCCAGAGCGGCGGCAGTGCAATAAATATGACAAATTGCCACTGTTATGGCAACAGAGCTGCTTCGCGGATTATTTCCTTTGGTAAAAACTTTGTTAAGTGCCACTTTTAACGCACTCCTTACTTCTACATTTGGATGATATAGTCTTGTTCAATTTGGCGTAATCGTCCGTAGTATCATTTGGAGCTAGCGTAGCGAAACACATGATGATATCTAAGAATGAGAAACTATTGTAAGTCCAATTAAAACTAAATAAATATAAATTCACCGAATACAAATAGAAAAGTTGTCAAGTTCAACTGCGACGTTTAAAAATAGAACAACAGAAGCCAGTGTCAGATGGAAGGTGGAAGATGTATGAATGTAAAGCAGTGATTTACATTTTGATTGGAATCCAGGATCTGTTCATCGATTGTTCCGGCTCCGACAGGAACGGCAGAAAAGTTGTACGCGCACTGGGACCAGGCGTAGATACTGCAACTAAAGCTATTAGTAGCCTGGCTGGTTTCGGCGGTAAGTGAGCATGTATATCATTTAAATTTCATTACTTTTGGCTCAATGTGGACGATTTTTGGAGCTATTTTGGTAGAGTAGATTTTTATATCCTAATATTAAAATGCTATAGTTTGTGAGTGAATGTGAGTGTGTTTGAAATGAGAGGAGAAGGAACGCTCTCAGTAACGTTTCAATGTATTTTAAAAATTTGGAATAAGACGTTGTATTATGTATGTTGATAAATAAAAAGACCAGTGAGAAGGGAGGATAGATTTCGTAAGTGCAGAATGAAAAGGCACGGAATGAATCGATGACGGCGGCTGTCAGAGGAGAGTGGAAGAAAAAGTAGCATTACACTGCGCCGCGCCGACCAAATAAAATGGAAACAGGGCAGGAAGATAACGATAAAATAGGACATATTCTACATGTTATCTCCATTAATGCAGGCGTTTATATAACTGGTAAATTTGGTGGTATAGGGTTCTCTATTTTCCAATATACTTAACGCTCTGTGGTCAACGCATTAAAAGTACTTATTTTCAAATAGATATGATAAATATTTTTCCAGAAATTAATTAATTTAATAACGAACTATTTTAGGGTATGATACTAACATGTATAATGATTCCAATAGCAAAGGTTTGAGATTTGGAACTTGGCACACACATAGCTCTACATTTTAAAACAAGAAAATTAAGCTTCCTCTCATTAAAAAAGCAGTTCCGCAATAACAGCCAATTATCTGGTTTTAATTACTAGGATACATAAAGCTTTCTCGTATAAACATGGATACCGTATTTAATATGTTAATGGAGAACTTCAGTTATCAAGGATATTTTTCTGAATATTTATTAAAAACATGTCAGCACGGATATTGCTTAAGATCTCTTTTAAATATATCCCATATTTAAAAGATCGCATTTATATATACTGGTGTTACAAAACATCTATTTATAATAATCAGAATAAAAAAAACGATTACCTAATTTTTTTACGTAAACGAATGCCATGACGTGCTAGTCGATCGCCTAATGTTAAGCGTCACGGCTGCACATAACACATTAGAGTATCACTCAGAACTCTATAAATTCCAAAGTTTCGCGTGACACTGCATTGCGCACGTCATACTGAGACATCACAGTATAGTGTATAGTAGTATTGTAGTACATATATATCAAAAAATGTCTTATTATTAAGTAATCACTACATAACGGCAAAGGGGTTGCTAAGGTGTTCCATTTCGAGACTCTTTTCAACCAAGAGTCGTTTGTTATTAAAAGAAACTAGAAGTTGGCGAGTCATTACCGCATAAAACTGCTATCAATGATCTTCATTCCTCAAACAGTGAAAGTTTACCACAACCTATCATAAAGCCGAAGCGGAATTGCAAAAATGTATAGTGATCAAAAATGTATAGTGAAGAACTATTTCACATTCTCTGCATGCATTCATCCCCCGTATAAAAAGTGAAGGAAACATCAGATTGTTACTGTGACACGGTGTTAAGGTGTAATTTATGTATGTAGTTGAATGCACGGAATCGAAAGCTGCGCAAGGTCGTCGACGGCAACCAGTCGGTTCGGTTTGGGTGGTCAGTAGTCGCTACCAGTTCCAGGGGCTCTAACTCTGTGGACCTTTGTACGAATGTGTACTTCCCGCATACCACAGCATTGTCGTCGTGGCAAAATTTGTCTGCTGTTGATCCGCCTGTAAAAGAAAAGTAAAAAAATTAATATGGAAGTCTTTATCGATTACATAATAATATATATCAAGTTTCAGTCTCGATTCGCTCGAAGCATTTTGCAAATCAAAACTGCCATTCTTCGAAGATTCATAGTAGATCCGCATCGAAATGCCCGCAGCCCGCACGCATCCTTCCTTCCTGCCGACTTCTTGTACTCGTATCCGATTAATTGCTATATCAGTCATTACTTTTTGTATGTAAGTACGTACTTTGAGGTCTATGTTCAGCAGTGGACGTCTTCAAGCTGATGATGAGGTACTTTGTGCAGTGTTATAACTAATGAGTTGCACTCAACCTATTGAATTTAATCATTTTTAATATTGATGATAGCAAACTTGCTATAAAAATCGATGCTAAAATAATAATAAAGTTGACACTAACTCATTAAATGTAATAAATAACAAAGATTTATGATTTTTATATATCAGTATCAGTATCACCAAAAATTGCAATTATTTACGAATAATGTTTATAAATAACTAAAGAATGGTTAACGTCATGGATACAAATGTATCGTTAATCAACCGGCCACGTTCCGGACATGTACCTAAATGGTGTAATAAAATTATAAACAGAATAGCCAACTTTTCGTTAATTTATGTGTGTCTTGACAACAAACTATTTGTTTAAGTCCTGGACAAGTTTAATAGTAAGCGTAATAAGCGCAGATTGTTATCAAAATACAGAAAGGTGGTAAGTAATCAATATCTAATTTACTTAACCAATTAAAATATTACACAAATAGTTTGTAATTTCAATGGCATTATTAATATTGAAACAATAACCTCATCTGCCGATGATGTCAGAAATGAACAGCATCTCCTGAATAGGTATTAGTTAATAATCACTGATCCTGTTTGTGCTCGTGCACAATGAGAATTCAGGAAAATCGGAAAGTCTCAATTTGTTAATAATTCTTAATACTTTAATCATTTTTTCTTAATACCTTTGGAATATTTAAAACATCTGTGTTTGCCGTGACGAATGCAATGCCTTTGTCTATTTTACGCAGTAATATTCGTTTGTAGACTAACTCCGCACTATAGGTATAAATGAAGCTAGAACAAGGTGACGATAGTTAGGTAGTAATAAAAATTAAGAATAGAAGAAAAACGGCCACCTTTCGACTAATAAGGCCCTTCACAGCGAAGCCCGTCATCCCTGTAACCACAGCATGCGCCGCTCGTTTCGCTAATGAGACACTACAGTTATTCTTTCCATTGCCATCCTCCAGCGTAAAGCCATTCGCAAATGAATATATCGTTTTGAAAATCCCCCTGTTGCCTGCCACTTATTCTTTTATTTCATTTCGACTTTAGTCTGTATTCTGTATCGTGTTTTTAGCTGAGAGCTTTTAATCTTTATCATGTTTAATACGCTTTCAAAAGAGCTTAATGTATAGGAAGCCAGGTTTTATTTTTATTGTATCAGTTTAATATTATCATGGTATTTTATTTATTTTAATATAGTATAATTAGTGATGGTTTTTGGCCCCATTTCACCCTAATGTTCGAGAATTATAGTGGTGCCACTACTGTCTTGGTCAAACATTTTCACAATATAAAATCCCAGAGTTAAAATGCAAAAAGTGTATTTTGGATATAGTTATGAATATTAAAACAAAAATGTTTTAAAGTGGGTTGAGCCACCCTATGCCTAGATTAGGAACTGGTCAACAACTGGCTTTTATGTGAGGCTGCTGAATCACTGCTAATAAATGCTTGCCGACAGATTTCTTTGTGTTGCGGTAGCCTGGTGAGCTAGCCAGTTAGCCACGCATGCATTAGAAACCTCTACCATTATGCTTTGCTATGATTTCATTACAGTTTTTTTCTTTACTGGAAACAGAAAGTTTAAATAAATCCTTTAAAATATTTTGTGTTGGACTAGCAGTTCTCCCACGTAACATACGCCAAGGTCGGACATCCGATTTATCGGTCAGTAAACTGAAAAAAAAAAACTTTATGTGCAAAAAGCTATCGATACGTCCGCTTTAAATTGAAGGGCTCCAGCTCAAACGGTCTTTGCGTTGTTCGTCCAGTCCTCAATTATTAGTATCCCGCCGCGTCGTTTTGTTTAATTCATCAAAACAAAATTACAGGACAATGAGCCGACCGACGATGTGAAGATTTAAATCGAGCAATAATTTGTGAATGGCTAAAATAAAGTAGAACTAAGAACCTTTTTGAGATAATATAAGTATGTATAAGTATCACAAACGTACAAATCTCATATAAATTCTATTTCAGAAATAGAAAGGGACATAGGTACAGGTATATAAATGAAAACTTTTCGTGACATAACAATTAATATAGCTGTTTTGAGGGTTTTCGACCTAGAAATAGTTGACATAAGGATTCCAAGTATGAGGGTTCGGTGGGTGTCAGTGAGCTAATAATGGCAGTTTAGGTAATTTGCAATTCGTCATACTTATGTGTTGTTTTGCGCATGCTTGCCGGATTTATCCACAACCAAATACTAGCACCACCCGCTTTTTACACAAACACTAAGTGTCTATATTAGTCGATCTTGAAATATCTACTTTGTCTTTTGCAACTTGTTATAATAACACCGAAACATACAAATTCTCAATGAATATTATTTTTTGTTTTTTGTTTCCCCAACTTTGCCTTTGAAAAGCTTTTTTCTGCCGAAACCACTTTGTAGATCACCGACGTCCTCCCTTACCCAAAAAATCTATCAATGAATTATTTCCTTTATTTGTTTTCGATATAGAGCACAAATTACTCTGTCATAATATTACCATACGATGGTATGAAAGTCTTGAACGGTTAATGTTTAGGTTCAAATTGCCTTGCATATTTTTTTCTTGGAATAGCTTATCCGAAGAGAGCTCGGGCAATTGCAAATTTACCTGCTCCATGGGTTTCGTTGGCTGCTAGTCAGTCAGTGGTGGCCTTAGGGTGAATAACGATTTGCGTTCTCTATTTGTAGGACATAGGACTGTGTGATTTATGAAGCTGATCATATAGTTATCAACTTATCAGTGCTCGTGATGTGTCAATTTGCAGTGGTGCAGTTGTGTAGAGTTAACAGATACTAAATACTACTTAAACGTGAACAACAGAAACCAATTGGTCTGATTAAAAACTATATATCGGCCTTTTTGTTTATTAAACATTGAGGAAGCAATACATCCACCACGTGATGGCACCAGCAAGTATAATATGAAATTATGAATGCTATATTAATGCACGTGGCGACACGTTTGTGATAAAAAGTCCGTATTACCCAATCATCAAGCTGTGAACTACGTTGTTATTATTTCTATGTATTTATTGCCCAGGCATATTGTGATTAAGTGGTAATACATTATTACAAATTTATTGTTCATGGTTAGTTTTTATAGTTTTGAAATGATCGTTAACTGTTAAACGGTTCGCGGTTCGTATGTCGAACGATTCGAACTCGCAGAGTAGGAGCATACCGCATAGTCTGACCGCGGCAGGACTCTGGATGACGGGATGTGGTTGCAACTGATAGAGGTCCTAAACCGACGCTATTTCCTAGGGTCAAATTGTTTCTCGTCACATCTGACTGATGCTTTCATATAGAATATTATGTTTGCGCTGCAGTTATCGGATTTGAAAGCACTTGCCAATTCAAAACGAATTTTAATTGGGTCCTCTGATCTTTTTCTTGAAGCAATTAAATTGAACATCGTTCTTTGGACATTTTCTCCTTTTAAATCTAATTTGTTGTCTATTGGGATTCACTGACTGTGTAGGTAGCTAGGTACATTACTAATTGTTTCTTATTTATTCTGCCAATACAAAAAAATACTGGAATACAATATTAATTTAATATTTTTATTTAATAAACGGCAAACATGAAAAATTATGCCATGTGCAATTTTAAAATTACACTTATTTTATTTAATGTAATTCTCTTAAAATATTCATACAGCTTAATTTTATATCATCATCATCAGCCTGAAGGCGTCCACTGCTGAACATAGGCCTTCCCCAAAGAGCGCCACTTTGAGCGGCTGCTTGCCTCCTGCATCCATCGGCTCTCCGGGGTTCTTACCTGCCCCCCTATTACGATGAATCTAGAAGCGCTGCTGCAGCGCGTCTGCTGCTCAAATCCTGTCAAAGTTCAAACGATTTTGGCACAAGTGGAGCGGCAGACGCGCTGCAGCAGCGCTGCTACATTCATCGTAATAGGGGGGCAGATCGTTGGTCAACCTAGGGGGGCGGCCTACGCTGCATAATTTTATATGTTTATCATTAACTGTTAAGAGAAGAGTACAACCCCCTTTTTGTCCATACAAAAAGCGCCAACGCTTTTCCACCCCTAAATGTTATCCGATTTCAGTGATTTTCTTATATGTTGTTCACACAGCAAAAACTATGCTCGTACGTCTTCTTTTTTTAAGTTTTCGCAATATCTTCGTAGTTATAGTCACCTAAAGTTACGAAGTTTTCACGTCAAAATTATGAGGAAGAAAAGTACTTGTAGATAAAACACGAAACATTTATTCAAAAAAAAATCAAGACGTACAAGGATTTTTTTTAAGATTTAGAGGGTGAAAACCTTTTCGCCCAAAACGCTAAAATGTAGGTAAATCTACTCACGGGCTCTATAATTGTCTCTATCATACATGTGGATAGCAGAGCAACAGCAATCACATTTTCAAATGACACGACGGGCCTCTTAACTATCTACATTATCAACAAGCAAAATTGCGAAAATTGTCGACGCTCGTACAAAATTATCATATCATTGAACTGGCATAGTGTTGATAACCTGATAAAAGTGATAACGATGACGTGACAATGGGATGGCGTAGCAAGAGATGGTGTCACCGTAGCGACGACCTCGACGACCTTGGGTTGCTGTTCGCCAAATTATGGTAAGTGGAATATGCCATGGCATCGTGACGTGAATACTGGCAACTTGCCATCTGGATAAGAAACAGGAAATTACAATCGGTTTTATCATCATGGGTAGACTTAATTTTGAACAGTATGCTTGCTTACTATCGTAATGTAAAAGAATCGGAGCTGGAAAATAATATGATCCCATATTATAAGAATATCCCATAATTATGACATGCCGACGAGACGAAGTCAATAGATTGAAAATTGAACACGATGTCTGCAGCAACAAAAAAAAGACACTAACAATAATTAATGAAGGCAATGATTACAGCGAAAGTAAACCAATTTCTCAACAAACGTTCGCTCGCTCTTCGACCGAACGTCGATAAACGAAATTCTACAGAAATTAAAAATGTTTATGGTAAAGATTTTCAAAATGCTTGTGAAGGCGAAGTAGTGTATTGAAGTACTCACTTTTTCATTTATAAATACTTTATGTTATTGTTAATACGCGTGATAAGGTTTTTGTATCTCACACAAATTATTGGGGATTGTAAAAAATGCTGACCACTGAAAACTGATAATATTCCTTTATACCAAAACAAAAAATAATAAAACATTTCTAATGCAACTGAACATGGTCTTAAAATCTTTCTTGTATAGAATGAGTCAAGATCGTTATTTAATTTTTCCAATTCATCATAAAACACAACTCGCGCTAAGATTTGAAATTAATCAAACAAAAACGCCACTTGAAGAGAAGTAAACAAAATGTAATAAAGCGCCCAGAGGTGATCGCTTCGTGTCAAACGGTTGAACGTCTACAACCTTTTCGGATTACCATGATTGGTGTAAGGTCGTCGTACTTATTCGGCAAGGTCCGGTGTGTTCCGGGCCTTAGGTCCTTGAAATATAATCTATTGTCAACAGACTTCAAAGAGGAGGTTCTGCTTTTTTGTTTTTTTTTTTAATGTTTGTTATCTATTTCCGTTATTTATGTACCGACTTGGGAAATTCGATGATTAGGATGTACAAGACCAACAATGAAAGTTTGAAGGTGGGAGAAGAAATCACAAGAAATTTAGTGTGTGAAAAAACTGTTGCTATGATTATGATCTCCAATATTTGCGACAAGTTAACTATAGCTTTTACTAAATATCGAACCTACCTATAGGCCCCCATGGATCAGGCGTTTTATTTAAGTACTAAGATCCTTCAAAACTTTGAAGTAAAATTGCTGATTAATATAAAGCTGAAACACTGAAATATTGCGATATTTCTGAACTAGCATTACCAATCTAGAAAATAAACAGGTTTTTAGCCAGATACCACACCAAAATTAACAAAATATGATTAGCAATAATGCAGTGATTCATGTATTTGTTCGTGTTAGTATGTATTGCAACGTTACATTCACTTAAAAGCTGCAAAAATAGTATTTTGCGCTTCGATAACGGGATTATGGTACATGGTCACAAAATGCTTTTCGTCGTGAAACAGATTGTGGTGAAATGTGCTAATCTCGTGCTAATACTAGCCCAGAATAATGACACATCCGCCATTATTTCACTATCACTTTTCCTCTTGAGCAGTGTGTACTTTATTTGTACCTCTCACATCTCGCTCCCACGCTTCGTGAGTCTGCAGAGTAATGAATATATTCTAGGTCTGTGGTATTTGTTGGAAAGGATATAAATGTACTTTCAGATTGGTCCCATATCAAAATATGTTCAGCAGTTTGATTTTGAAATCAAAATATCTTGAAAAAACATATGTCTGATAATGTCATCCAAGTATTTTCTCAGTATGCAATTATTAAGGTGATTGAAGTCTTTTTAACCCCGTTTTTTTTAAGTAAATTATCTGTTGATTCGTATGATATGATAGAGATTCTGTTTTATGTGATTATGTTTTAATTATTGGGCATTTTAAAACAACATCCTACGCTATTTAATTATACCTTTGTCCCTTCTACTTTTGTTTTTACTTTTACATAAACTACCAAAAGAACAAACATTGCAAAATTTTGGTATAGTTTTTACTGCGGAAAATAATCCTGGTTCAAATATTTGTTTAACTGAATCTAAATAGAATACCTCAGTTTACTTAAGTTCGTAATGCATGCCTTTGTGCAGCCATACTCTAGTATTGATTTAATACTGCTACTCGTATCAGTATAAATATTAATAAAATGTTAGCATACAATACAAGCGGCGCGGCGGACGTTCGATGGTGCTTATTAGTACGATACGATTGAAAGTGTCATGATGCGTATCGTACTGAGTACGGTTAAACTTGTTTTGATTATCAATCCTACCTTTAATACGTGTGCTATTAATGATAATTATATTACAGTGCTTGGACTAATTAGTTGACAGCAATAAAAGACAGGAAGCGGGCTGTGAATATCTTCGTTTCAAACTAAATTCGCTTTTATTTTTATTTTATAATCTATTTACTTTGTTTTTATGATGGAGGCATGATAATTTGTCTAAATATGTTCATATATTTGTTTGCAGGCCCCACAAAATGATGCTGGCGTCCAGCCGGTAAGTATAACTACTTTTGCTCATTGAGCTTTTTAACTGGATTTAATTCAAAAATAATAAAATCCAGTTAATAAACTCAATCGATTTGCTGTATTTGTGTCAGTTTGCTGTCTCAAATAGCATTACGTGATGTCATTTCGAAGTCCCCAACATCCACATCCTAAGCGAATGTAGTCCATCCTGCGGCGTGGACTATTAACACTAAGTCATGTGTTGCATCCACTATCCAGCATTTCACCGTACGTACACATTGATTTGCAGCACAGTTATCAAACCAGATACAAACCACCTTAAATGCAAATTGACCATCATTCAGTCCCAGTATTACGTCATGCGTCATGTACGACTGAAGAGTTTAAGACTTAAAATTATGATTGAAATATCCGGTTCCTCGCCATCCTATTTACTTATTTGTTGAAAAGTGTACGAGTTCACGAAATTTATGTCCTCACTTCACCTCCACAACATGCAGATGAATAATAATAACCAATAGAGGCCGTTCAGAGTTTGTATTGATTCTTGTAAAAGGTGCAAGCTTACCCACTGGTCCGTATACCGTGGCACTGCACTCAGTAATTAGTTTCGCCTATTCACTCACCGCTGCACTGTACCTGTGGGCGCATCAATTACGTGAAAGCCGTTCGTTTTCTAATTTCTATTTTAATTGCGATTTGCTGTGTTACGCATCGACGTTTCTAAATGTTAAGAATATACTAATACAAAAGTGTTATGATTTAAATTATCTATACTAGCAATATTTTTATACCCAAACGTCTAAGTACTTAATATTATGTGCTTTTCATTCTACTCAGTTAAATTACACAGAATAATAAACAAAACCAAATCAGTCTGACCTTAAATTGGTACCTTTTCAGTTTTACGTTTAAACTCTATTGACGTTTTCTTTAGTATAAATTTCTTCACAGTTACTTTATCGTTGATCTGTCTAAAAAGTAGTTAAAATGTAATGGTGCTGTCGCCATTATTCTGTTATTGATGTTTGTTTAGATTTCAATCAGCCACTGTGACCCACATCACTGTCAATTTGTATATCTTTTGAATTGATGACCGGCCCTGAACCCTTTCTAAATTCTGTCTTTTACACTTAAAACTTGATTTTATGCCTTAGAAAGTTTATCAGATTTCGTTACAATCGGTAATCTACTTTGATATTCTCGAATGCTCAAATAAAATAAGTTTATTTCTGTAACTGCGTAGTTATTTCTATATTCAAGTAACGTATAAGATGACGACGAATACTTAGTGAAAAATGATGTATTCCTTAATGTAGTGAGTACTTATTGTTTACCCTTTACTACAACATACAACGCCATTGTTTTTCCACACGCGCAGCTAAGTCAACGAGCAATCAAAAACTGCTTTATGATGATATGCTATGCTAACGAGATAAAATAATTACTTTACAGAGTCATAATCATGATAAACGAACTGGCACTAGCACAACATGTAGTGAGTAGCCGGCGCGGTTATGTAAAGCTTCTTAGACTATAAATCACCACCGGAACGAGATAGAAAATACGCCTCATGTATGAACAACATACGCGTACAAAAGAGATACAACACGAACCGCGAGTTCCGATCTTAAACACGGCCGTGAACTGTGAAAGTAAACATGGGGCATTATGGAATTTAATTTATATTCCGCACTATTCTTTTATTTAGGTTTCTCTACTTTGTTATTTTATGACCAGTCATTCTCACGCCTTCGGTATCTAATTATTACCAACACTCATTTCGTAGTCACCGTCGATAGACATTGCAAGTACTATTGCAGTGTAATTAAGTAACAAACAAAAACATAGATTAATATTAATGAACCTTCAAGTGGAATGAGAGTTAAAGAGCTAAACGATGTTGAAACAACAGAGCGTGAAGAAGTTGTGACCGAACGGACAAAAACTGCACAAAGAAGTGTATCCGAGTGCCAGTAGATGGTGTTGTTTTAAATATTAAACATTGACCACAAAATAAAGTGTTTCTAAGATCGCTGATCGTTATAAATTATAAAGCCTCGAAACGTGATTATTATTCATTATTTTTAACATGTATACGCCCGGCCTGCCTGGAGGAGCACTGCACACGACATGTTGTCGTCAAATTGTCACGTTATAACCCAGTTCCGAACGGGAATTTATGCGCGCGTCGCCGGTTTACGATCTATTTATTGCTCTACCTTCCAGAGAGACGCGAACCATTGTTATAATGTAATGGTATGTCGAAACGGACAAACAATGGAAGCGACCAGAGCACTCGGTTTCCAAGTAAACGCCGCATCTACCAGAAAAAGGTGCATCTAATCAATCACAGGGACTCGCCACAGTGAGTCAGATTCAAATGCTCTGTTTTTTATTCGGTTTCATTTGCATAGCTAGACGTCTCCTTCGTTCTGTTACCATTTTTGAGAAGTAAGAACAAGACAGAAATACGACGTATGTCACAGTGACTTTATAGTGCGCGTGCGTCGGTTACCGTTGTGACTTGTGTCCGTGAGAAGGAATTCCTCTATGTTTTTTTCTCAGGCAATATTCTTATTCTTAATCCTAATTCTATGCTTAGAACTGTTTTTAATAGATTTGAATAGTAAACTTTTTGAATTATAATGAATAAAATGCAGTATAATATATTATTATGTATTTCAAATTTCTATGGTCAGAAGTCAGAATCAAGTCATTTTACTCATCATCATCATCAACAGCCTGAAGACGTCCACTGCTGAACATAGGCCTCCCCCAGAGCACGCCACCTTGAGCGGCTGCTCGCCTCCTGCATCCATCGGCTCCCCGCGGCTTTCACCAGGTCGTCGGTCCACCGAGTGGGGGGCCGGCCTACGCTGCGTCTTCCGGTTCGTGGTCGCCACTCGAGAACCTTTCTTCCCCATCGGTTGTCAGTTCTACGAGCGATGTGGCCTGCCCATTGCCACTTCAACTTACTAACTCTAAGAGCTATATCGGTCACTTTAGTTCTCCTGCGGATCTCCTCGTTCCGGAGCTTATCTCGCAGGGAAACACCGAGCATAGCTCGCTCCATAGCTCGCTGCGCGACTTTGAGCTTACTAATGAGGCCAACAGTAAGAGACCATGTCTCAGTTCCATAAGTCATCACTGGCAACACACACTGATTGAAAACTTTCGTTTTCAGGCTCTGCGGTATTTTGGACGAAAAGATAGGACGAAGCTTCCCGAACGCTGCCCAGCCGAGTTGGATTCTTCGCGCCACCTCTTTGTCGAAGTTGGACCTACCTAACTGGACAATCTGTCCTAGGTAGACATACTTGTCGACAACTTCGAGAGTATCGTTCCCAACAATTACCGGTATAGGTGGAACATGAGCATTAGACATGATCTTTGTCTTGTCCATATTCATCTTAAGACCAACCTGCTGGGAGACTCTACTGAGGTCGTTGAGCATGGTGCTAAGGTCCTCGAGCGATTCCGCCATTATGACTATATCATCGGCAAAACGAAGGTTAGTGATGTACTCGCCATTTATGTTGATGCCAGATCTTTTCCACTCCAAGAGCTTGAAAACATCCTCCAATGCGTTTGTGAACAGTTTCGGAGAAATAACGTCTCCCTGTCTCACGCCTCTTTGCAATGGAATTTGTTCCGTACTCTGGTCCTGTAGTCGGACTGACATAGTGGCCTTACTGTACAAACACTTCAAAACTTCGATATACCTATAGTCAATTTGGCATCGCTGCAAGGACTGCAGCACCGCCCAAGTCTCGATTGAATCGAAGGCTTTCTCATAGTCCACAAACGCTAGGCATAACGGCCGACGGTAGTCATTTTACTACCCCAACAAAATTATGTCTTTTGTCCCACAGTCATCAACTCATCATACTGATGTTATAACAACTGCTTTAAATATTTTAATAGTGCTGAACTTCGAATAACTGAGGTGCTGAAATATATAATAATTTATTACGGAAATCGTGACATCTCTTACATATTCCGAGATGCTTTAAGTTAAAGCTAGAACTAAAATGCATTCGTAAAATCAAGTTCTACTGTTTAACGTCTTCCGTCATTTTTCGAGTTTAAATAAATGATATGGTTTATAAGTAATACGTTTATATATAAATATTTAGTTCGCAGAATTGTAGATGTTGTAAAATATACCATTTTTTTTTGCGAATATATGTCATGTAATTGAAAACACATTATTTTGATTTTTTGACATAACTTTAACGCGCTCTACTAATACAGGTCAGGTAAGGTATATTATTAAGATAAGAACGTAAATGCAAAAAATTTAGTGAAATATTATGCAATGTCGAAACATTACATATAATTGAACATCGAACAGTAATTTATAAAGCTCAGTGCTCCCTTTGCTGTTCTATTAGAAAATTGCTTACTGCCGTGATCGTTAATGACTGCCCTGCCATTCGGTCCTCTGCAAACAACGATTCAGTCGGTTAATTCGTTCTGCCAAATATCGATTCGTTTGGATAAATTCGTTCGGATTGCACCCAGCCCGGTCTTTCTGTTTATGCAATTAAATAAAAAATCATATATCTTGAGTATATTATCTTGAGGATTTGTCTAATCGGTATTAGTGTATTTATTTGGGTAAGAAGTGTCTTCTACAGAATTGGACACTGTTAACTGTGCATTTTAAAGTAATTTCAAGTTACCTATTAGTCATTTGTGCTGTAGGAACTATTTAGACTATTCCGGTTTCCACCAAAAAATGTCATACCCTGTTGATTCCTAAATTCCTCAAATTCATCATTTTGATTTAAAGTACATTTTTTAGTTTGTACTTGTAGTATCTACTATGGTAGTACAGTACTATTATTTATTCTGTCTCTGTAATCCTGTCCTGTTTCACAATTTGTTAAGACTAATCAAAATAAACAAGTAAGCTTAAGGTGCTTTACCAAGTCGAGAAGAGGAAATATGTTTGGTCACCATATATTGACTGGCGTGATAGCTTAGTTGGTAGTAGCTCTGCCTTCTGAACTATAGGTTGTGGGTTCGATTTCCACCCGGGACAAACATTTGTGTGATGAACATCGATGTGTGCTCTGTGTTTGGGTTTTATTTATTGTATTCTATTATATGTATGTATTTATTTACATACAAAAAAGTATATAAATATTCTATCAGCTATCTGGTTGCCAATTCCCATAGTACAAGCTATGCTTAGTTTGGGGCTAGATGGCGCTGTCTGAAATGTCCACACATATTTATTTATTTGCTTTTTTTATATACAATAGCAATAAGCTGGCTAATTTACCAGCTTCAGAGTGGACCACCTTACGCTAAACCACGGGTGCCCCGTCTGTAATACCGCAGGACGATGACGCGACGTTTAAATTATCGTAAACATTATACATTGTATGCAACAGTGTCACATAACATAACATATTAATGTTAATGGTTAACTAATAAACAATAAGCGGCCCACGCTTGGCTTGTTACCAATATGCGTACGATCTATTTGAGTTATTGCTGTTAATAAAATAATGAATGATTGACACGATATCCAACGCGATGGAATATCATTGATAACTAATATACATTGCTTTATTTATATTGTTGTAACTTAATTTCATTACCAATTTGATTTATTATTACTTGCAATTTTCAGATAAAAACTAGATTTTTCAAATGTATCAATCCTTGTTGGTTGCATTCTCTCAATTCTCTGCTATTGAAATTGTATATAACCCTTCCATTTATATTCTTGCTCCAACCTCAACTATAAGACTCCTGATCTGTAGTCCTTTTATGTCATCATCGTATTTATAACTGTGATCTACATTCAGGTCTATTAAAAACCATAATTTCACGTACCTACACACCGCGTTCTATGCCGATGATGTCATGTGCTTCTGTTTGATTGTCTTGTGTAAACATTGACGGGCGCGTTTCGCGTGCATCAAATGTGCATCAAAATGTTAATCTTTAATTTGATTTGAATCTTTTTAATATTCTTTGTGGTAGGTAGTGTAGAGCTAGTCACTACTATCTTTACACTACCTACTATAAAGAATATTAAACTAATTACTACAATAATAAAAACTATACTAGTCAGTGACTAGCTCTACACTACCTACTACAAAGAATATTAAAAAGATTACATAGTATAATTTTTATTATTGTAGTAGTTAGTTTAAAGAATAAAAGGTACCTACATTGCTAGTTTCTAAAATTGAATTTTATGTGCTCGTTATTTGTTATTCTGCCAATATTTGTTATTGTTAGATTAATTACAATTAACCAATTTTAATAATAAAAACCCAAATATCGCTTGCTGACTTCCTCATCATGAAATCTCAATCTTAGATTTGAAACGATTGTTAGCTTTAGGTATGCTTATTGTATTATGGTCAACATTTTTAAACTTTTCTTACTTGAACTCGTATTATACCAAAACCATGACCTAACAGAAATCTGTTCAAATTCAAACCATCAATTTTCACAATTATTAGGTAATTTAAAAAATCAATTGCTTTAAATCAGACGGTTTGTTTGGTGTGGCTAATGGTAACATCGGAACGCTAATATATCCACGACAACGTGTTTTAATATTAAATCGTGCGAGAAATGCTAGCACAACTATAAACGTAAATGTACATTTTCTATGTTATTCCACTAGTGATGGCGGAGTCCTTGACATTGGCAGATGCTAATTTTAAATCTTCTTGGTGTGATTTTTTTGTTGATACAGCGCTTTGGTATTCACGCTTCATTGTCTCAGGGTTTTGAAACTCGTGATTGGCGGAAAATTACATTACATTAAATCGCTTCATTGTTATTGCGAAGTAGGTATGCTACTTTGTTTTTTTTTGTTTTGCTTTTTGTTATTGAAGACTTTTGGAAGGTGCTGCATTTATTTCGTAGGAAGCTGATTTCGTTAGTACATTTATGGTTTGAATTACATCACCAGTGTTTATAATTATTACTGTCTATGGCGTGAATTCTAAAACTTGATTAGAATCGTTTTTGATTCTTCTAACGATGTTACTAAATTATACCGGACTTAGATGTAGGCCACAACAGAGCTCTACTATTACTGCTAAATTTTGTATCTTTTTCTAATATAGTCATTTATAATGTTAGTTTGGATGAAATTTCATAAATCGGTGAACGGGCTTGAATGAATCCAGCAGGGTTCTAATTCTGTATGACCACTTTACGATGACCTTACTTCGAAACCACGCGAATTACTTGTCTTACATAAGAAATCTGCAAAAATCTATTCTCTATGAAATGAAAACGAAACCACGCGAAATAATGTGGAATTGGCGCGGTTTGAACTGTCCAAAATCATAATGCTTCCCTGAGACGCGTCGCGAAACAGCAACACGTCAAAAGTTAGCACCACTTAACATATCAAAATAAAAATAACTTTAATGTAAAGTGAAGATATTTCTAATGCTGTGACACGATTTGAACAAGACAGGATAACGACGTGGTTTCGTATCGTATGGAATCTGTGTTTTCATAGAGAATTAGGGCCCTGGTAGAGATAGTCTAGATCCTAGAATTGGACGTCTATGGCTACGTAGGGATTAGCGTGGACAAAAGCCATGGGTCGCAACTACTTCCATTTACATCATAAGACATTCTAATGGATCTATCGAATAGACTATTTACTTGAAATTGATTTTATCCGTATTCCGAGAATCGGTAATAGCTAACAATGTTGAGGTTCTGCTTGTTGATTGTTATAGTATTAAACCAACCTAACTTACATGTCAGACGTTAGTTAAAATACAAAAATTATGATCTATACTTATATTACGTAACCTCGACGCTATGCTTAGCTAAGTACACGATATTAACCAAGGTTAGCTGCAAGGTCACCAGGGCTTGAGGACCTAGCAAAAGTTACTGCTAAGTTTCGAATGTTTTCAATTATAGTCTGGTTTCATGTTTAGGCTTTGTAATGTTTGTGTTATTGGTTTGTTATGTTATGACATTGATTTAACATACCATTTTATGACTTTATATAAAGTTAAAAACCCATGTACTGACTCACTGACTGATGATTGACATAATTGATCTCAGCTCTCAGAAGTGGTCAGTCAAAACTGAGTATGAGGCTGTATAGTGATAGGTCATGTCACCCCAGGAAAAATCTGACATTACCAGAAAATTGTCTCTGAGATGGAACAGGTCAACGGATCTCGAAAATGATCAGAGATAAGGGGTCCCGTTTTAACTAAAGTTGGAGTAGACCCTGGGATGTTTTCAGAGAAATAAAAAAAATGGGGGCCCCCGAACAAAAAACGGTGGCCCCCATACAAAATTGAAACGCTCATAATTTGGAAACGGTAAGAGGTATGTGGGTAGTGCTCGACCAAATGTCATAGAGGATGACGGGGGCTGTCAGATGGTTGTCATGAAAATCCAAGATGGCGGATTCAAAATGGCGGCCATTTTGAAAGTTGGTCCGATCGGGGTGATTTTTCGCATGAGGGGGTTTTCGGGGCCACACATTCGATATTTGAAAAAATATTTTGGATTCCGCCATTTTTAAAGATGGCTGCCATACAATTTTTTTTTCCCATTTTTGACGCATTGTTTCTCGACACCTATGGAAAATTTTGAATGTCTTTGTTGTGTTTTGTGTCCAGGTGATCGAGGTGTCTTCAAAAAAATTCGCGACCTGGTCTTCCGACCTTCGGTCACTCGGACAGTCAACGGCCTGGCCAAACCATATGAGATAGATCATGTGCGTTTTAAGGAATGTCATAGCAAACCCTGGGACGATTTTGGAGATGTCAAAAAAAATTCAAAATGGCGGAAAAAAAAATCCGCCATACAAATTTTAACCGTAAATGACGGCGAAACTATGACACTTAAGTATAAAGAGCTCGAACTAATATTGGTTGGAGGTCAGAGGGGAAGATTGCGAAAATTTTTTTTTTTCAAAATGGCGGAAATTTTGGCCGCGGCGGGAAAAAAAGTTTCACCGATCCGGATGAAAATCGATATCTGGGGGTCCCCAAGGATGATGATCAACATTCTGTAATCAAATTTTGACATGTGTCAACTTTCAATGGGGCTGCCATACAAAGGTGCTTTTATTGAAATATCAACTTTGCTTTTTTGCGCCTCCGTTGCGAGTGCTTTAGAAAAGTCGTTCCTGGGGATCAAGTAAAGATGTTATAAGGGTAAAAATGCAATATCAGTGAAATCAATTTTTTTCAAGATGGCGGCTGTAGACGTACCGACTCATAATAAAAGTTGTCCGATCCGAATGAAAATCGATATCTGAAAATCCCACGGTACACTTGGTAGGAATGTGTAAAAACTTTTTTGATTCCGCCATTTTGAAATATTGCGAACATGCAATTTCACTTTTTAAGGATTTTTAATTCGCAAATAACACCGAAACTGTGAGACTTTTGTAGGGAGGGTTTGTTCTAATATTGTACAGTTTTGAGAGGGGCACACATTGAAAAAGTACTTTTTTCAAAATGGCGGTCTATTGGTCCGCGTCTGAAAGTAAAGGTGCTCTGATTGGGATATAAATCGATATCTGGGGGTCCCAAAGGATCCTGATCAACATGGTTTGGTCAAATTTTGATATCTGTCATTTTTTAATATGGCCGCCGTACATACTGTTATCGAAATTGCTGTTTTGCGTTTTATCGCCTATGGTACTACAGTTTCGGAAGGAGATAGTTGTAATTTTGATAGATGTCAGTGTGACAGATATCAAACGTCAAAATTTTGACAGAAGTCAAATTTTTTGATAGATGTCATTTGTCAATTTTTTTCCAACCTACCAAATGCAACGACTCGTCGTTGAAGCGAGCAGCAAGTATACTGTAGTTTGGTATAAGTGGACGGTCACGACCAACACTTGCACCTGCACACTTGCACCGTGTGCGGGCCGCGTGCGGCCCGCGCACGGTGCAAGTGTGCCGCTTGCGACCTGCGCACTGTTCTAATACCGCTGTCAAGTGTAGACAGATGTCAGTTTGATTGATGTCAAATGTCAAACTATTGACAGATGTCAAATGTCAATTATTTTTTTCAACCTACCAAATGCGGCGATGAGTGAGTTAGTTTACTGTCTCTCATTGGTATAATTGGACAGTCACGACTAACACTTGCACCTGCACACTTGCACCGTGTGCGGGCCGCGTGCGGCCTGCGCACGGTGCAAGTGTGCCGCTTGCGACCTGTGCACTGTTCTAATACCGCTGTCAAGTGTAGACAGATGTCAGTTTGATTAATGTCAAATGTCAAACTTTTGACAGATGTCAAATGTCAAATTTTTTGACAGCTGTCAAATTTATTGACAAATGTCAAATGTGAATTTTTTGGACAGATGTCAAATGTCAATTTTTTTTCCAACCTACCAAATGCGGCGATGAGTGAGTTAGTTTATTGTCTCTCATTGGTATAATTGGACAGTCACGACTAACACTTGCACCTGCCGTGTGCGGCCCGCACACGGTGCAAGTGTGCCGCTTGCGACCTGTGCACTGTTCTAATACCGCTGTCAAGTGTAGACAGATGTCAGTTTCACAGATGTCAAATGTCAATTTTTGACAGATGTCAAACGTCAAATTTTTTCCAACCTACCCAATGCGACGACGAGCGAAGCGAGTTAGTTTACTGTAGTTTGGTATAAGTGGACGGTCACGATCAACACTTGCACCTGCACAATTGCACCGTGTGCGGGCCGCGTGCGGCCCGCGCACGGTGCAAGTGTGCCGGTTGCGACCTGCTAATGGTGCCAATGACGCTGTCAAGTCAAACAAGATGGCCGCCATGCACAAGTCAGATGAATTATCATTTTCTTTAATAGATACCGCAGTTTTGTACAAGTACTTGCAAAATTACAAGTTTAAACACAAGTATAGCGTTTTGAACAAATGGAACGCCACGAAAACACCCACGCGGGCCGCTCGCGGCCCGCGCACGGGGCAAAATACTAGTTACTATTATAATATTCTATAGGCACATAACACAGAATAACTAATAGTAATAGTAGTGGTGGCTCAACGATTAACGCAACGTCTTTACGATTTGATTCATAACTGTAATGAATAATATTATTACTGATTATAATAAAATTTATAGCATATAATAAACAGAGTGTTTAGGTTAAAACTACATTATGAATAGATAAATACCACTTCAAAACATATATAATCTTTACAGTACCATAAAAAACAAAACCACAATAGAATTCAGCTGTGTTTTCAACCAGCGAATTGCATTGTGTTTCATTTACGTGCAATTTAATAGATCTGAATGAATTGCGCGCGGTATCACGGCATGTTCTTTACTATAAACATTGCTCGGTTTCGCATTATCGTTTTGCGGGTATCAGGTTACGTTACGATATTATTATGCACGTCATACCTTACCACTCGCCGCCGCGCCGGTTCTGAATACGGGGGGAATGAGAACAAAACCATTTGAAAAGTGTTCTCATATGAAACGGCCGTTTGTTGGCACGTTCGTCTACAATACAACAGTACCTCCATCGTGTTTTAGTTTATTCTTGCAATCTCCAACTGAGGACTGGAAAATGTAAAGTTTCAACTAAATGTGCTGAGATGAGAACTGAATTAGATCTGACTCTGACGTGCTCTTTCTCTGAGTGTGCTGAACGCACCTCCTTTTTATACTTTATTTTTCTACTATATTTAAATGTATTTTGCTATTTCTTTGTTTTTTTTTTGATACGTCAGTTATTACAGAACTACCACCGGAACACCAGCGATTTTCTCTATTTTCCTATAATTTAGTTAAAATAAGCCTCTACGGTTTATATTTTGGTCCTTTCACCGTGAATTAGTAAGTATGGTGGTAGAAACCCGTTCGGGTTCAAGGATGCAGGGTAAAGAAGGTAAGACCGTTTCGGTGAGGGAGGGACAACCGTCCGCGCAGTGCGGCCCTCATGCCCTATCGGCAACCGTATCCCAGGCGCCTTCTCGTCCTGCGAGCTGCACTTCGTCAGCGTCCTCTGCCACTATGGCAGCTAGACGATTGGCAGCGGAGGCGCAACACGCGCGCCGCCTCGCCGATCTTGAGGGCGAAGCTAACGAGGCTATGACTCGCCGCTTACAGCTCGAACGTGATGCATCAGAACGCCGTATGCAGCTCGAACGTGAAGCTGCAGATCTAGAGCTCCGCGCGGAACTCGCCGCCATCGAGGCAGACGCGAGTCAGCACGGCTCCAATTGTAGTGGTGCTAATGTTCAGAATTGGTTGAAAAATGAGGTCCCAATTAATAGTAGCCACGTAAAATTTAAAAAAAATAATATGTTTTCAGCTCCCGGTTTTGCCCCTCCGACGGTGCCTAACGACAGCGGAGTGCCGCAACTAGTGAAGTCCCGAGGTTTTGATTGATAACGTGAATAGAAGTTGCCGTCCTCAGACAGGTTCCGTAAGTTTGCCTCAGTTTGATGGAAGATCACATCTAGATTGGTTAGGATTAAAACGGGTGTTCGAAGACACAGAACATTTACACTCGCCTATAGAAAATCTAGCTCGTCTAAACGTTGCGCTGCGCGGCGGCGCGCGTGAATCTGTAGCAGCGTTGCTGGTGTCGGCGCGCGACCCCGGAGTTGTGGTGCGCGCGCTAGACACACGCTTCGGTCGGCCTGAGCTGATAGTGCTCCAAGAGGTGGCAGCGCTCCGCGCGCTACCTAGAGTTGCCGCTGAAGGTAAGGACCTTGCTATTTTCTCCTCTCGCGTACGTAACTGCATTGAAATCGTGCGGCTACTAAAGCAACCTGACTACCTATGTTCGCCCGAGCTATTTCACGCGGTAGTCAGTAAGGTCCCGCTGACGTTACGTAAGCGATGGCTAGATTATGCAGCCCGCCATGACCCTACGGGTCTTTCTAAGCTCGAACTGTTCGAGTTGTTTCTAGCGAACGAAGTCGACTTGCAAGCTAGGAACGATTTAGTAACAGAACTTTCTACAGCACCCACTACATCACATGCCATGTATAATTTAGGACGGGCGAAGGACAGGGTACATGCTGTTGCGGAGGACTGCGAAGCACCTGCAACTGCAATAAATAAAAATTCATCAGCAGCATTATCTCGTGTTCCGTGTATTTTTTGTCAGAAAATTCATAGCATATGTCAGTGTGACATATTTTCGTCATTGACAGTTGATGAAAGATGGCAGATGATAAAGAAAGAAAAAATCTGTCATAGGTGTTTAAAGGTAGGTTGGCATAGGCTTAATAACTGTAAGGCAAAAAGTTTGTGTGGCATTGATGGTTGCACTTACCGTCATCATGCTTTGCTTCATAATCCAAACTACGAGCGTACCGCAGCTGCGCATGTCGACGTAGAGGAAGACGACGAGCTCGCAGAGGAGGCCGAGCACGCGCTGACCACGGCGAGCGTCGCGATTGCCGTGGCCACGCCGCAGGTAGATCAACCAAATGAAATCCTTACTCACGCTTCGACTTCTTTAACTGCTGAAAGTGCCTTAAATTCTAAGCCAGCATTTCTCCGTCCATTATTGAAGGTAGTAGCTGTGACGGTGTCTGGTCCTTCAGGCAGTGTCGACACTTATGCCCTTTTGGATGATGGTTCCACAGCTACCTTTATTGATGCTGAGATAACTGCCAAGTTAGGAGTTACAGGGCCCGAGAGTCGTATACATCTTGATTGTGTAGGCGGATTAGGTAAGGAAACGAAGGTGCAGTATGTAGATTTCAATATCAAGGGTTTACACTCAAAAGAGTCATTTGTGATTCGTAAGGCTAGGTCGATTGACGGTTTGGGTGCCGCGCGTCAGTCAGTTCAAAAACAAAGCGTGTGTAAGTATCCTTATCTTGCGGATATTGCTGATCAATTTTGTTATGATGACGTAAAGCCAATGATTATTATAGGTATTGACAACTGGCATCTAAGCGTTTCTAAGACTACGCGTAAGGGCACCAAAACGCAACCGGTTGCAATTCGCACAGCTTTAGGTTGGGTTCCTTTTGGTTTTGGGTGTAGCGCAACCACCCCGGTAGACGTGGTCAATCATACCACCGTACAAGAACGTGATAATTTTAGTGATCGCTCGAATCTAGAGCAATTAATAAGAGAACAATATAAATTAGATTCTATTGGAATTTCTAAATGTGAAAAACGTAGTACAGACGACGAGCGAGCCGTCCAAATACTCGAACGTACGGTACGTCGTCTGCCAAGTGGCCGATTTGAAGTAGGACTGCTTTGGAAGTCGGACAATCTTTCGTTGCCCGACAGCTATAAGCATGCTCTATCTAGGTTTTTAAGTTTAGAGAGAAAGATGAAACAAGATCAAATTTACGCAGCAAAATACCGTCAAAACATTGATGACATGATTAGGAAAAATTATGCGGAACTGTGCACAGAAACTCACCCTGGTTCAGCACCTGTGTGGTACTTGCCACATTTCGGCGTAGTAAACCCAAACAAACCTGAAAAACTTCGTGTTGTGCATGACGCCGCTGCAAAATCACAGGACGTATCTTTAAACTCGCTACTTTTGACAGGTCCAGACATTTTATAACCTTTGTTAGGTATTTTACTACGGTTTCGTGAAGGCAGGGTTGCTTTAACAGCTGATATACGCGAAATGTTTCCTCAAGTCAAAGTAAGGAAGGATGATCGTGACGCTCAAAGATTTCTCTGGCGCGATCATCCCAATGAGCCTATCAAGTCTTATCGCATGGCATCCATGATATTCGGTGCAGCATCAAGTCCATTTACAGCTTTGTACATTAAAAACAAAAATGCCATCGAATATCAGGATTGTTATCCGAAAGCGGTTTCTGCCATAATTTCTGATCACTATATGGACGATTATATTGGATCTGTGGACACAACAGAGCAAGCGGCTCAGCTAGCTGCTGACGTGTACACCGTCCATAAGAAAGGTGGCTTTGAAATGCGCGGTTGGGTTTCAAACGATCCGAAGGCACTGTCATTGTTGCCGAAGGAGACTTTGCTAGAATCACCTGTAGCAAAACCCAACGTAGACGTAGATTTAGGTAGACTTGTAACACCTGTCCGTACATTGGGCCTAATCTGGCAGCCCGTTACAGATTCAATAAGTTTCAATATTGGTGTTAAGGGTGAACAGGTGCTACCAGTAAAATTAACTAAACGAGTAGCATTATCTCACGTAATGCGTATTTTTGACCCACTTGGAATCCTTGCGCCCATTGTTGTTAGAGGTCGGATCATGTTCCAGAATGCATGGCGTAAGGGTCTCGAATGGGACGAGGAGTTTTCCAAAGTGACGATGTTGCGTGGAGGCTTTGGTTTGATGACTTAATTTCCGTGTCACAATTTCAGATCCCACGACAATATTGCGTGAGCGATTGTGAAGTAGTCGAGTGTGAGCTTCATGTTCTTTGTGATGCTAGCGAGTCTGCTTATGCCGCAGTTGCATATTGGCGGTTTATATTAAGTAGCGGTAACGTCAAGCTCGCTCTCATTTGTAGTAGGGTTCGCGTAGCTCCACTAAAGCCAGTTTCCATTCCACGGTTAGAGCTTCAAGGCGCTCTTGTTGCAGCACGTTTAGCTTCGTCGATCTGTGAAGCCCACAGACTAAAAGTCACAAGACGTTTCTTTTGGTGTGACTCGATGACTGTCCTCGGTTGGCTTCGCAGTGACGCTAGATCATTCAAACCATTCGTGTCACATAGAATAGGCGAGATATTAGAGCTATCAAGCGTTAATGAATGGCGCTGGGTTCCGAGTGATTTAAACGTAGCAGATGATGCAACACGCTTGAAGCGCTTGGAACTATCTCCGGAATCTCGCTGGTTCGCAGGACCTCATTATTTATTTTCATCGGATTGGCCTTGTGAACCACGTGATATGAAAAAGAAAGGGCAAGAAGAGTTGAAACCATCTTCTCGTATCGCAGTCCATCTCATTAGTGAAGTAGAGAAGCATATGCCAATCTCAGCCGATCCAAAGCGCTTTAGCTCTTGGCTTAGGTTGGTACGTGCAACAGCTATCGCACATAAGTACATCACCTTGTTGCGAACACGTAGTTTACATCGCCGGGGTTTAGATGTAGCTCATTTAGTACGTTTAGAAGGGGGTCTCTGTACTTTTATGTTTCAGCCGGTCAACGCCTTATCACTTTTGCACCAATCATCATTAAAACGTGAGGTGGTAAACGCAGACGATCTACGCCTGGCTGAGGCGCACATACTGCGCCAATCACAGCTAGACTCATTTCAAGATGAAGTAGCACGGCTTCGTTGTAAACAACCTCTGCAGCCTATCAGTCGCCTTTACAAAATATCCCCTATCGTCGCTACTGATGGCTTGCTTCGCTTGTCCAGCCGCATTTCTTCAGCATCGGGAGTCCGAGAGGAAATGAAGCACCCCATTATACTCGATGGAAGACATCCTGCAGTACGCCTCTTGGTAGAACGATATCATCAGAAAGCTGCCCACGGCTATACAGAAGCAGTAGTAAATGAACTACGGCAAGAGTATTTCATCTTGAGTCTCAGAAGCACTGTAAGATCTGTTGCATTCAACTGTCAAGGATGCCGTTTACGTCGGGCCGTTGCATATGCACCACCAACTGGTGACTTACCTGAAGCCCGTCTGGCGCACCACCATCGCCCGTTTTCCTATGTAGGCCTGGATTATTTCGGACCAGTACAAGTAGCTGTCGGCAGGAGGCGAGAAAAGAGATGGGTTGCTTTGTACACATGCATGGTCGTCCGTGCCATCCACTTAGAAGTCGTTGGAAATCTATCCGCTGATGCAGCCATCATGAGCCTTCGCAGATTCATAGCACGGCGAGGCACACCTACAGAGCTGTGGTCAGATAACGGAACATCATTTGTAGGTGCCAACAGAGAACTGCGAGTCCTTTACGATGGCGCAACTTCCGAATTTGCTGCGAGTGAGAAGATTAACTGGAGGTTTATTCCTCCAGCGGCTCCTTTTATGGGCGGAGCGTGGGAACGCCTAGTAAGAAGTGTAAAATCTGCTCTTAAAATTACACTCAAGGAACGAGCTCCGTCAGAAGAAGTTCTGCGAACATTGCTAGCGGAAGCAGAGGCGCTCGTGAACACACGTCCACTCACGCACGTGTCAGTTGAGGTGGAAAGCGATGAGGCACTAACACCTATGCATTTTTTGATTGGTGCTTCTTCGGGTCGTCCAATCCCAGGAGTTTTATGTGAGGCCGATCTTGTGAGCCGAAGTAGTTGGCGCAGAGCTGTCAGATTATCTGACCACTTCTGGCAGCGTTGGGTCAAGGAGTACCTGCCTACCCTTGTGCCGAGACGAGGTCAGGGTACTAGTCCCAATATTACCGTGGGAGAACTGGTGCTTATAGCCGATGGGAATCTGCCAAGAGGATCGTGGCCCCGAGGACGTGTAAAAACAGTATTTCCTGGAAAAGATGGCATAATACGTGTCGCTGATGTTACGACTGCCACTGGGGTGCTTCGGAGGCCTGTCAAGAAGCTGGTTTCCTTGCTAAAAGGGGGAGAAATGTGCTGAACGCACCTCCTTTTTATACTTTATTTTTCTACTATATTTAAATGTATTTTGCTATTTCTTTGTTTTTTTTTTGATACGTCAGTTATTATAGAACTACCACCGGAACACCAGCGATTTTCTCTATTTTCCTATAATTTAGTTAAAATAAGCCTCTACGGTTTATACTGAGCTTGAACGTGATAAATGATATCTTTCAGTAGTTTTATATACATTAAAATCAAGCGAATGTCTGTATTAATGACATAAGTGAATATAACACATTGATTTGTATTTATGACCGAGCTGATCTATTTATTCCATCTGTAGAATTATTGAATTCTTTAGAAGCATTTGTCTTAGCAAAAAATCAATCAATGTAAACAAAGAAAGCCGACCGCCGACGTCGTTACAGAACAATACGACTACTAAACTGTCGAAATGTCGGTGAACATTTCATCAAAATGTTTACGTTAGATGCCAGTGTGTCTCAGCCGATTCGCCCAATCCTTGTCCGCCCGACTGTCGTCAGGTATTTCAATTATCCGACGTTCTCCGGGCGATGCCTGCCCGCTTTCATAGTTGCCCCCAAAGAATCGATTGCGGGCATTCCTCGTTCGGATCTCACTCTTGTCACCCTAAGCTTGCATCCTTACTTGCATACGTATAAAGTACAAATAGAACGTCTACTTCGGAAAATTTTCCCTCTTTGTTACTTAATCTCTCGCCAACTACTCTGGTCTAGCTGCCATTTCGAGTCTCGATGTCTAGTCTAGACTATTTCAAGTTGCTTGCTTTTGAGATTCAAAGATTTTCATATTCTCTATTTCGTTCTAGATTTTCAGGTAAACCAACGAAAATATTGTGCCTCTATTTTTTGCGTTGAATGACATGAACGGCTTGAAATCGTCGTACTTACTTCCATTCCAAGGTTTTAGCTAAAAGTTTCTTTTTTTTTTCGCAAAATCAGGAGGAAGAAAAATGCGTCTCCATATTCAAGAATGTTGTCTGCAGTAATGTGACAATACCATTAGTAATTCAACAAATTTTCACACCAAAAACATGACACTGATAAAGCAACAAGTTCCCTTTTTACCACATTTGTGGCGACGTTTTGTCGACGTTCTGGTGAGGTGGGGGGATCGGAGACGAGTGGTGGGGTGATAGAGGAGGGCGGAGGGTGTAGAAGCGACATGTCGCGCACTCTCACCGCCATAATTATTTCATACTCTGCACGGCACCGAATGACGAGAAACAATCGAAAACGAACGAAGTATTTTCCGTCTGTGTAGATCTATGGGGGACGGGAAAGCATTTTGTTATTGTTTCTGCTTTTAAATAAATGCAACCCTGATTCAGACGTCTTTATACGCCAGATACATCATTTTGTTGAAATAATAGCGAATAATATTCCTTCACGCCTATTGATGTATATATACAAGCGCTTATAAAAAAATTCTGTCACATTAAGAAAGGCTGTGAGGTTATCACATTATGCAGTTATAACTTCGTAGTTGCACAATTACTGTTTAATATTTTTCCTTCATTTATGTATCGGGCCAGTTAAATTAGGTTATTATACCATATGGTATATGAGCGCCTGGGTTCGATAATTGTGCTTTGTGATGATCTGATGATTAACGATAAATTTTGCTACATTTGGGAATTGTAAATTGGAATAGTTGAGGATAGAGACAATAGGTACTGAAGAATTTAAATAGGAATAATTAATTATTATTGTACAAGTGCAACAAGATTTTGAGGGTGATTACTCGATTCCGCCACGTTGCTTATAATATGTCAGTTCATGTCATTGTAATAAATTATGAATTGTTCTGTGCAAGAAAGCCCAAAAGCGAATCTGTTGGGAAGCAGCGTAATGGGACAATACAGATTGAATAGTTATAATAATAGTAATTAGTTATCCTCAAATTATATAAATCTATTAGGATTTATATGTAATATGTATACATTCAGTATATTGGCAATGGCATAGCAAAGCACTGTCCCGTTACAACACGTAATCTTAGTGACTGCACTGTATAACAGATTAAATATTAGTTAGTGTTGGTTTCAACTGATTACAAATCATAAATCAAATAATTGACGCCCTACATCAGACGTGAGACTTCACGCAACACACACAGACACATAGTTTTGATTAAAGCAATAGAATTACCGCTCGATAACACAGCGCTTGTGGCCAATATCAAGCAGATAACACACATAAAAGTTATCTCTGACATTCGTATTCTTATTTTTCTGTGTAATCTAAACTTGAAACGTGGTTTCAATGGTGCTCTGATAAAGTGTGATTCGAAGTTATTGCTACGTTTACAAAACTGTTAAGAAGGATACCTACGTACTTAAGTAGGTATCTAGTGATATAGATTATAGACCTTCTTAGACCTCTACCGTTAACGTAACGTTTTGGCAATTTTATATTAACATACCCTTGTTAAAATGGAGTACAGTTTAGTACAATGGAATTTCATGAAAAAAGTGTATTGCGTTGGGTTACGAATTAAATTTACCACGTTTTATTAGCTCCCTGGGTGCCAACCCTAGATGTAACATTGACATGGTCTTGAATTAGATTGTACTTATAATATTGTACAGGCAGCAATATACACTAAACTTAAAAACAATTTAAATAAAAAAGGAGTTTTAGTCGTTTATGCACTAATAATCATGTAGCATTTACAAGAATGAGAAACGTTGAAATATTATAAGTAAATATGGTTGCAATTCACCCGAGCGTGAAGGGTCGTATGTACGACCCTACTAAGTGTTGTGACTGTCCCTAGTGTCCAATGTCCATGCTAATCGCCAGGTTCAAGACGTTGAGAACTGGTAGTGCGCAAGAGTATTTGGTTTGGACTGTCAAAAACCCAGCAGCAGTCAACAGAAGGTTCAATTGTATGTTTGTGGTAGCTCAGCTAGTTGTCTGTAATAAGCAGTAACGGCCGGTTTCGGAAAGCGTGATCAAATCTCTAATCAATTGACAGGCTTGTTAAGTTCACAGAACTGCTAAATCTAATTGGGTTGCTGGAACAGCGATCAAGCAAAAATTAACACATATTAGTTAATCATTGATCAAACTCAATAACGTCAATGTATTGTGTTGTGTTATTAGATAATTCCACAGCAGCGGAGATTAATATAATAGATTACATGCGGAAATTTAACCTGCATATTTTATAAAATGAAATAACTTGTTTGGATAAAAAACTTTTGTTTTAAATTCAGGGTCATTGTTTTATGCTTGGATTGCTTGGTGTTATATGTTCCTTTTAAGATTTTCATTGTCACAAGTCTCTCGTGTTCTATTACTGCTTATATTATTATTGTTGCTGCTCTGTCAGGTTTATCACAGTGTATATTTATTTTATTTTATTCATAGCCTGTCTCAGATGTTTTATTGTTTCTTTGTTACTTTCGGTTTCTTCATTTGGGACTCTGATAAAGTATGTGCTCCCTCCAACCCCTTCAATTGTGTCCTGTCCTGTGCAGTTCTGGTCCAGGTTTTACTAGCAATTGCTACTAATTCATCCTGCCATCTTTTAATTTGTCTTCCTATTTTTCTCTTCTATCTTAATCATTAGTCTAGAGAGAAACAGTATTCATGCAATATGTTTTTCTTTAGCTATAAAATAATCTTTGCTAATCTTTATTACATCACTAAATAAACTTAAAATCCCCTATGAACACTAAACAAGGTTTGTTTTCCAGAGCTGTTAGGTTAGTTCCTGTGTATCGTCTACAAAAGCAAATATTGCGTGTACGTTTACAACCGGCGTAATTACATTAAGAAGCCTCCCGTCCGGGCGTCCGGTCCGGTGTTCCTTACTACGAGTTGGCAATTCCCCGCCTGGTGGGCCGTTTATACGTGAATATTTAACCGGGATTCCGGGCCCCACCGGATCACTGGCAGCTTGTAGAGAGGTCACACACAATACATCGAAAAAAATTGATATCATCGGATCGGATATTGTCTGTGCCAATCATTGGTACAGCTAGAGCTTTATCGTATCGCTGGAGGGTAATGGTTAGACCTCTGTTTATCTTAATTTTGCTACTTATCATATTTTGTGCTTGTCTTGAGTAGTATTATAATAATGACGGTTTTGTGTTTATAAATCTACCTATTTGATATGTTTTTCAATATTGATATTTTAACAAGTATCGGTAGTCTTCTTTTTGGGCAAAAGACATTTGATTGGTCTTGATTATTTTTCTTACTCTTATCACGAATTCGAAATCAATGTCTATAACATGTCATGTCATGTCATGTCTGTTACATTGTGTATTTTTATAGAAAACTAGCGGCTCGCCCCGGTTTTGCACGGGTATAATAGTTTTCGCAGCGCACGCGAGGTAGAGAATATTTTAGGTAATTTTTTTATACCTTGGGCTACATTATTGGAGTTTTAGTAAGGATCCCTAATTTTTTTAGAAATATAATATAGCCTGTCACCCGGGGATAGTGTAGCTTCCCAACAGTGAAAATATTTTTGAAATCGGTTCAGTAGTTTCGAAGCCTATTCTTGTTATAGATAAAAACATGTATTCAATTTTTAATGATATCGAATGAAAGGGTCAATCATAACGAACAAATCTCTGGGATACACATTACATCTATTAGAAAGACCATGAAATCCGATTGCAAAGAAAAACTAGTCGTGTTTACTTACTTCTGTTAGATAAGCATTGCAAGGTCTCTTGTCTATTAAAATTGTGAAGAACTATGTATTTAGAATTTTTACACGTGTGCGTTATGTATTTATGAAAAGAACCGATCGTTGTATCGTAGCAACAATTCGCATTTTGAATAAATTAATTACCTTGATTCATTTTTAACTGTAAGTACTGTAACTATACTTAACTTTATCAACATATTTGTATATTCTTTGACTATTTCCTTACCTTTTTTTTGTTTTAGATGCAATATAAGTAATAATTTACTAGGTGGTAAGACATTTCTGCAAAGTTTGCCTAGGTAGGTACCACCGCTTTGCCAGTTATTCTGCCGCCAAGCAGTGTGCAAGCACTACTTTATTCCGGTTTGAAGGGCATTGTAGCTAGTGAAATTATTGGGCAAATGAGATTTCTAGACTGTGTGATGTCTCAGGTGAACGAGTAGCTAGTCACGTCATTCATTCTCATAAAAATAAATATTACAGAGTTTTTTTCCTCGTTATTATGACCCTTTCGATCGGCATCACAAAAATAGAGGGTGTTAATTTCCAACTACATTTGACGACTCCGAGTCAAAGAGTGATTTAAAAAAAAACTTTAAATGCAGTTATGTTTATATCTACAAATAAAGAAGTGTTTGTTTCCTTTGAGTAAAATTTGCTAACTTCAATATTTAGGGTAGTTTACTCACCCATTTGCATTGGTTTGGTCCAACCTGTGTAATGTTTCGCGTGGTACCGCGTAGCGCACGTCATTCTAAGACTAAGACTCCAGCACACTATAATGAGACCACGTTATAAGGTCATAATTAATTATTGTTATTACTTTGGTTAGAACTCCATCCCTTACCTTAGTCCAGGGCTATCTGGAATTGCACCAACAACCTTACTTGACGTAACTTGTGTGGTCCTCGTGTCGTGGCCGACTGCGCTCCATTTGGGTAAGTATCGACATTTTTCAAGCTGTGAACACAGAAATAAGCGTAATTCCTCTAAGGCTGTGTGTGAATGTTTCAGACTTGAGTTCATTACCGTACACCGCAGTAATATTGCCATTTCTCGCTCAGTCTTCAAATTTAATTTGTTAGTGTTTTTGTGTTAGTAGGTTTTTCTAATAATTTAGTTTGGTATGTTTGTGATAAAAGTAAGTTTTGTTCCCTCATTCTGTTTATTTATATACCTTCAATTGTTTTGTGCACTTACAGCTGTTAATGCTAACCTGTTAATCGCAAGTGGTTCAACAACGTTGTTACTGCAATTATATTTGTAAATATATATATATAAGTAATAATATATACGGAAACGTATCTACTACATCAGTCAAACGACTGAAGAGCAAACACAGTCGATACCTAGTACGAGCTGTTCTTCAACCCCAAACTCTCAAGAGAATAAAAAATCTATAACGTCGCGCATAAATAAACAAGAAGGTCACTTACCAACAAAAACTATCTCCAAAGATGTAAGAATCTCGCCACTAAAACTCAGGAAAACCACACGAGATAAAACCACAAAACAGACATTTCATTAATGATTTCACTGTGTTGTATCAGAATATACGTAGTTTAAAGCCCAAACTTCACTTAGTTGAACAATTTGTGGAAGAAAAATCCAACATACAAGCACTATGTATTTCTGAAACATGGCTAAATGAGGCCAAACTGAATCTGATGCAGTTATCCGGATACAACCTCGCGTCGTCATACTGTCGTCACAACTACGAAGGAGGAGGCGTGTGCATATTATTAAAGGAAGGATTGGAATACTCTGAGCGAAAAGATATAGTGGACCTGTCTGTTGAATATATTCTAGAAATATGTGCTATTGATATCCCTAGTATAAATTTATTATTAATCGTCCTATATTGGGCAAATAGTGAAAGAGAGACCGAAACTTTTTATAATACTTTAGAAAAAATGATGAGTAAAATAGTACTTAAAGATAAGAACCGAAATGTAATGATTGGTGGCGATTTTAACGTAGATGTATCTTCTCATTCAAAAAAGGCAAAGAACCTATTGGACTTTATGTTAAATTATAATTTTCGACAGTTAGTATGCCAACCAACACGAATAATGAAAACTAGTTCAACTTGTATCGATCTTATTTTTACAAATTTTATAAATAAAAATAATGTCATAGTTCAAGACTACGGCTTTTCCGATCACTGTGGTGTTATGATGACCATTCCAGGGTTTTCATCACAACAAAGGCAGGTATGGTATACCGAGAAAAGAGTATTTAATGATAGAAATGTCGCAAATTTCAAAACACAAATTCAAACTATTGATTGGGAATTAGTCATTAAACCGGACAAAAATATTAATGAAAACTATAGATCATTTCATGACGCCCTTATTGATACATTAAATAAAACGATACCGAAACAAAAATATAAATTAACAAACAAACCAAATAAAAAATGGTTAACACCAGGAATAAGAAAATCATGTAAACATAAACGGCTCTTTAAAATTATAGTTCAGCAATCCGATAACGAAATATTAAAATATTATTATAAAATATATGAAAAATTATTAAAAACGTCAATTAATAAATCTAAAAAGTTACAATACATTAATAAAATAAAACAATCAAATAATATAGTAAAATCAATGTGGCGAATTATTAAGGAACGAACGAACAAAATCACAACAAAAACCAAACAAAATATAAAATTAATGATCCATAATATTCTAACGGAAGATCCGATCTTAGTAGCTAACTCGTTTAATGAATTTTTCGCATCGGTAGGAGGGACAGGTACGAAGGGCGAGGCGCACGGTCGCCCTGTGCTATCACCTACTGATAACACTATGTACCTGCGTCCAGTCGACCCGCGGGAAGTTTACTACATTATAAAAAACCTTAAAAGCAAATGTAGTTTTGGTTTTGATGAACTGCCACCAATACTTGTCAAAAAGTGTGCCGAAGAATTGACTTGGGCTTACACTTTGCTAATAAACCAATCATTCGAAGAAGGAGTTTTTCCTGATCTCCTAAAAAAGTCTATAATAAAACCTATACATAAAAAAGGTGATAAAACCGACCCCAACCAGTATCGTCCAATTGCACTACTACCTACTTCATCAAAAATTATTGAAACGGCGATGAGTAAAAGATTATATTCCTTCTGCGAAAAATTTTCAATTTTTGATGATAGTCAGAACGGTTTCAGAAAAAAAACGGTCAACGGTTCTTGCTGTATACAAATACATGCAAGAGGTTCTGAATATTATAAATGCAAAAAAATACGCAATAGGTATCCTGCTCGACATGAGTAAAGCGTATGATAAAGTTTCCTACCCTATATTATTAAAAAAACTATATGGCATAGGTGTAAGGGGCCTTGCTCACGAATGGTTTGCGTCCTACCTAAAGGACCGTGAACAAACTGTAGAAATAGAAAACTATAATTTACAAACAGGTAATATACAAAAATTTAAATCGGATCCCAAAACAATGAATAGTTCAATTCCGCAAGGTAGCGTATTAGGATGTTTATTATTTTTAATATATATTAACGACTTACCAAAAATATTCGATGAGTTATGCGTGTTATTTGCCGATGATATTTCCATTTTATTGCCATACCCTACTAAAAATACTAATCTTAACAGTGAATTAAACTCCATCTTATCCAAAGTCATTAACTGGCTAGAAGACCACAATTTACAAATAAACTACACAAAAACCAAAATAATGCAGTTTAGACCACGTCAAAAATCAAAATTAGAAATTGACTTTACTTATAATAACACAAAATTAGAGTGTGTAGACACCTTTACACTTCTTGGACTGAACATCGATACAAACGTTAATTGGAAGACACACATACAAAAAACAAAATCTAAACTTAGTAGTTTCACTTACGCCTTATCAGAATTAAAGAAAACAACAGATATCGCGACAGCGCTTTCGGCATACTATGCTTACGCTCACGCCTGGTTACAGTATGGTGTCATACTGTGGGGGAATAGCACCGGAGCCGATGATCTGTTTATATTACAAAAAAAGTGTATCCGTATCATAGTACACGTTGATAGCACCACAAGTTGTAGACCATATTTTGTTAAACATCAAATCCTAACCTTAACCTCCATTTATATATTAGAAATTTGCGAATTTGTTAAAAAATACCCCCAATTTTTTAAAACTTTGAAAGATAACTATTCAGGTGTGTTTAATCTTAGATATAAAGACAGGTTAGCCCTTCCTAACTCAAAACTAAAAATGCACAGTACGAGTACTCATGTTATGTGCATTAAAATTTATAATCATATTCCCCTACGTCTAAAAGAAATACAAAGCGAATGTGCCTTTTTTGGCCAATTGAAGTTATATCTCGTTAAGAAATGCTACTATTCTTTGCAAGAATTTTTTGACGACAAGAATAAAACGTAAACCTTTCGATCAGCTGAATTGTAAAATTAGTAGGTATGTATCTAAATCTTAAGCTATACTTAATTTTAGTAATCCTACCCTCACAATACAATCTGTAGTGCCCAGCAGGGTCCATGTTGTTACCTTATAATATAATTAGGACTTATTTCTAATGTAAGATCAATATGCACATGTGGAAACAGAATAAATGAATATGAATATGACTGAACAATCCGCATTAATGTTCACGGAGCGTTAACGGGTTCCATACTGCAGTTGTTAGTATTCACTAGTAGGTACTGTAGGCTGTAGGCAAGTGTTAGTAATCTGTCATATACAGGTTTACTTGTATTTCAGCAGAGAACTCTTAGGTCATAGCTCATCATCATCAACAGTCCGAAGACGTCCACTGCTGAACAAAGGCCGCCCACACAGAGCGCCACTTTAATCGGCTTGCCTCCTGCATCCATCGGTCACAGCTCTTATCATTTAAATTGACACACTTAATTAAACTCTACCACCCCTGACACAAATGGCAACAAACACTTATAATACAACACGTAGAAAGCCAATAGATCTTCTTGTAGGTTCCGCTCGCGGCCCTAAAGTTTCCCCCCGCATGTCCCCCGGGATCATCCGCCTATTTCCGCTCCGCTCTGCTCGCCCACCGCGCTCCACTTGTCATACAAAATTTGGGTCACTACGAATTTGTTATCTGTCGGCAATTTGCTTAATAGCCAATACTAGTGTACTATTTTCAGTTCAGTCATCGCTGGTCATGGTTACTCCCTGTGGATAATGGAGCTGGAGAGGATGGAGATTGAATTCTGTTTAAAGGCAACCAAACTGCTAATTGGTGTCAGTGTTTATTTTCGTACCATACTCACTGTTATTACTGCTGCTTATTCTGTATCGCCGCTACCAATGTTTCGCCGCTGACGCGTCTCGTTAATTACAATCTTTGAAGTATATTAGAACCGCGAAATAGTTCTGCCGTGTTGTCGACATGTTATGTTTAAATTTTTAATCCGGTTGACAGAATAACGCTTATCGGTAATTCGGTGAACTCAGTAAGCGCAAGAAAGCATTTCTCGGCGGCTCTTCAACAAAATCCACCGCAAAAACCTCAACCAGCTAAAGCATCCATCAAACGAAGCTCGCTTCTTAATAGGACCAAAATATATAGAGCCACACAACGTCTTGCTAAATGGAAACACACGGCGAACGCCACTTGCCGAACGAGACTCTACCTCGCGGAGAAATAAGGCCAATTTTACACAAAAGCTTACTGTAAAATTGTACGAATCGTGTCCTCCGCATTAACGTGAGGGATGCGTTAACCACTCTAATACAATCACGATATTGACGATACGGTGCACAACTCGGAAGGTCGTCAAAATATCAACATTATTCGTTTTGACTAAACCGTCGACTTCAAATGATTTTCCCACTTCATGCGTCGTCTTAAAGAACAATTTGCCTCGGCTGTGGAAACAGCGTGGGACAATAAAAATTACAGGCGGTGTTTCGCGCCGCACCAGGCGCCCGCTTGGTTCGATGAGTGATATCCAACGCTGATACTTCTTTGTTGGTACGATTTTTTAAGGCGTGGCATTTTATATATATTTTTTGATAAACAACGTATTATAAACGTATCCTATATTAGGTAATTTATATGTAGAACCAATATAGTCTTCTTAGAAAGTAAACGTTTTCGGCGCGAAGGACCAACATAAACACTGTTAAATCCTCAAAACAAAAATTAGAACGGGGAAATTTTGATTTATCAATCCACTTTAAAAGAAGTGGATGTAATTGATAACATCATTAGCCTAACAATAGCGAGTTCGTCTCGCAAGATGATTTGACATTTAAAGTACCTAACAATAATCATTTAATTCGTCAGTGGGAGCAAGGAAACGGAGCTGACAGTGCAATATTCGAAGTTCAGGGCACCTGCTGGGTTATTCAGAACGTTTACAACATAATAGAGAGTTTTAGTCCGATCCACTTTTGACATCATTATCTGTATGTGCGACTAACGATAACCTGCGAGCGCGGCGTTCGTCGCTCCCGCCCCGCCTCGAACCGAACTTCAGTCGCGCGCGTCCTCGCCTACCGTCTGGTCGTGTACGTGCATAGCGCATGCTTAACAATACCACATAAAGGGTACTCAGGGAACTCGCTTTTGGCGGGTTTTCGCACGAGCGCGAGCCGAGCGGCGAACGTGATGCGCCTCGCATTCGGACACGGAATGCGTGCGTGTTGTCGTCGGCGAATGTATGTGTTGCATCGTCGCAGTGAAATCTGTGGCGAGGACCGTCAGTGATCACTTGGATTGCAGTGTTGGATCGTAGGATTGTTGCGGACGCAGCCCGCTCCTCGGGTTTTTGTAAGAAATAATCGCTTCGACGGATGTAATGTCCATGATGTTGACTCATGCATGACGCACTTGATTGCTGGAACTGGGAATTTGTGATTTACGGATAACATCAACTCTCAAACCAATCATGCATAAATAGCATTCGATATTCAATAATAGGTTATATATAAGAATTAGGAACTTTTAAATGTATAATTCCTGCTTATAATTAACTCTTTAGTAATTATTCTGAATAGAATATCAAGGTCATGTACCTATGTTATATAAAGTTATTCAATAACAAAGGTGTCTTTTGAATATGGAAATCTTGGTGAATTCGTACCTATGCACAAGATATTTGTTTCAAACTGCTTATTATTATTGTTACGAATGGGTGTCGATTCTACGTAAAACATGTTAATTGTAATGTTACATTACACTATTGGCAGAAACGCAATAATAATATAGCCGAGCTTCCAAATCTTCCAACGTTCATGAGCAATACTTATTTTTGTAATATTGATTTCAATTTAGTTTCCCGCTAACTTATTATTGATCTTAAGATCTTATATAACATCATACATATCGTTTCTATCAAAGTTTGATTTCACTTTACAGGCAATTTAGATAATCGTCAACAGTAAAGTAATTACCCATGCAAAGTCTATGCATTCAGTTCATAATGAAACCACAGCATGTCGCTGTAATATTAGTCATCCTCACAGCCTTATAACAATAATTTCATTCCTAGTGATTACATACAGTCATATTTCACAAAACAACATGTAGACATATTGCATTAACATTCCATTATCAACATGTTTATATTTGCATGGTAAACTATGTTTTAATAGTCTTTACGAGAAGCATGAACTACGGAAATATCTACAGTTTACTTAATAATCATTAGTCGTTGTCAAATTGACGACACTAATTAAGAATATGACAATTATATGAAGCTAAGTAGATAAATCAAGATGTAAAACACACAATGTACTCTTAACAAAACAGAGATAACTCTTGCCATTTTCATATCTGACAATAAAGCAAGGCCAGAGCCGATAGCTTCTTTTGAAACCTTTTCGTGATATATCTGAGTATTTAATTTTTACATTTATTTTAACCAACTGTCCTATTCACGAATTCAACAACAAACACGCTTCTCCTGGTACGAAATTGTGAATATTTGCCCAATGTTACTCAAGATTCGTTTAGTAAAGCGGGACGGGACTTTTAATGGTAATAGCACCACCTAAACTACCCTCGCGGTCAGTTGCCAGAACATTATCTTTAGTTAAAGTAACGCCCTTCCCACGGGTGCTCGACGAGGGTTCCAGCATCTCAAGGGTTATCTTCAATAGTCTTGTAAAAGCTGAATAACTATCCCACAATATGTGTCCGGTTCACGGTCTTATTTTTATCCGTGGCCTCTTTTTGATACTTTACAACCTGCTAACAAAATGAACGTTTAAATTCAATATAAAAGGAAACAAACCCCCAAATAATTATTCAGCTCTATGAACAAAGAAGATACAGCTTGCGGTTTTTACCAAATCTCCGTGACGAAGTGGTCACAGTGTGACCTCGACTTTAAACTAGGTTAATGTATCCAAGATGTAGGACAGTCAGTATTCGGCTCGTATAGAAAATTAACTCGTTTTAAAACTACGTAACGTTTGTTGTGTTAACCTTGACAGATATTCACAAAGATAAATTGGTGCTTATGTATCCGGAGAAGATTGTTTCTACTATCCGCGTGTTATCATTTACTGTTATTGTAATAGTAACGAGAATTGGCAAATCGAATAGAAGTACTAGACTGTATATCGATGACGGAAGATTTTTAGAGAATTCTACACTTCGTGTTCGGATTGCCCAACACGAATTATAAAATTCTCTAAAAATCTCCCGTTCGCTCCTCAGGAATAATCGCCCAACAAATTTTATGATAATCGTCAATCAGATATGGTGCCATATCGCTCGCAATCAATGCTTCACCGTTAGTTTAGTGTGCACGCAGATTTAAAGTCAATCTTTTGTTACCTTTGAAGATTGGCACAGCCGAGAAGTAACAAACGCTAGTTATGGTTAGAACTGAATAAAAATAATTTTGTTCACATACTGTAGTCTTATTTTTACGTAATCGGGTGGCGCAGAGTGCGGGTGGCGAACGAGCGCGCAACGCAGATCAATCACACGGGAAAACACCCGCGTAATGGCTCCTTATGACCCTACGCGAAAAAACCGCCAACATCCTATTTACTCGGTGTCCGCGCTAAATAACGCAAAAAGTATCCGCTAGACTGCCCCGCAATTAATCATCAAGCCGAGCCCAGGAAAATTCGCACGTACCTACTTACCTAATCAATGTTCTTTTTACTTTAAGATACGCCCGGCATGGACGTGCCCACACCGCATAATCTGATGAATTGGTTAAAATTGTTTATTTTGATGATATCGTTATTATTCTCTATCTAACTGCGAACGGAGCCTCCTAATGGATTGTATTTTACGTTCACTGAAAATGATAAAGGAAACACATGACTGCTTAAATTCATATCATATTTCTCGAATAGAAACTAAATTCTCGTCTACATGAACAAAATGAAACATTTACGACTTGCGTCGTCCCATCGGGACATACGAAACAAATGACGTTGTTCCGGTGTCCAATGTTTACATTGGGATCATGGACATTTTCCTTGTTATTTTGTGTGAGCTCTCGTTGTTTGTATTTTCATTAAACTTTTCTTTCAAAGTCCTCGTATTACCTGGCATAATAATCCCTTTATTAAATAAATCTAGTAGACTAGCTTCGTTTTCAAAGTACGACACCTTATTAACATAATAATAATGATTATCTTCTTCATTATGATCAAGATTTTCTATGAACGTCTTCTAATCATAGTGTTCTACTCCAAGCAATCAAGTGGTACATGACTGACATGCATATATTTACAATTGTAGTGCGATTGGTCTACAATTCTACATTGATTTACATTTGTCGAACCGTAACTAATGTTGAATTGTTTCAGTCGCATTGAACGTTGATGCACCTTGAAAACCAAAAATGTTTGCACGTGGTGTAGACTGACTGGTTTTGTGGGTGTGAAAAGAAAACCAAACTCAGTGATTGTCGTGTTTTCTAAGAGAAAGTTTTTAATAAGATTGTAATAATAAGTGACAACAATAAGTGCTCAAACGATTTTGTTGGTATGCATATGTGTTATGAGAGACCTGGTTTGGTCACCGCCCTGAACGGAGCAGTTGGGTAAGAATATATTTTGTTTAGCGTTTTCTCGGCGTTATTATGCGTATAAGTATTATTTATTGCATATTGTTTGTTAATGAAGACATGTACAATTGTACAATACCCACGTCTGTGCTCGTTTACTGATATCATTACATTACATTATTATAAACCTTAACGGTGCTAATATTACATATTTATTTTTATATATTATTTTTATCTACTTATCTATCATTTCATTCCACCTGGCGCCAATCCATAAATATCTTATGAGGTCATTAATATGAATTAAAACTTTAAACTTAACACTTGTACAATGCTTCAATAACCAACAAATTTTATTCATTAGTCAAATTTACAAATAGAAAGATTTGCCACAATAATTAGATGATTTCAGTGCGTCTGTTCTAGTCTAGCTTTTAGTAGATAAAAATATCCTGTGTTTGGTCTGTTGTGTCTTTGTTATTCTTTGCCTATCATTTTTTGGCCTAGTTCTTTTCCCCTAATCTGTGTAGGTATTAAATTATGGATGCTCATCTGTTATTTATTGTTTTATCATTTCTATTAATAAATATAAATCAGATTAACTACTTTGGGAATTTTGGTTTTAATTGTATGAGTAACCAATAAAACCAAGTGATTAATCTCTTGGTTTTAGGGGAAAGTGGGGGTTTGAAAGGTTTAACTGCAAATGATCAAAAGTGTCCGTTTATTCTAAACTATGTATAAAATAAATCACAGAATATACATGGGGTGATTCGGATATTTCGGATGTCCCGGAATGTGGTCTAACTTCTGGACTTTTGCTTGTCATTAAATTTCTGGGACAACCTGTGTATAAAGCTTATAATACATCTTGTGGACGTTACGTATTAACCTGCAATATAAGTCTTAAGTTTTTGTTAGATATTATGTTACAAGTTACAACCCTCGTCGAAAGCGGATTGTCAACAAGCAACTTGAGTAAAGTTACGTTGCTAGCGCTATCTTCATTTCGTAAAGTAGCTAGTAGCTACTGCAGCTCTGAATCCTTCTTAGTTCATTTTATACTAAGTACTATTCATTTTACAAGTTTAGAAGCCGTAAAAGTTTGGATTTTGTGTATGCGCTTGGAATTAGTTTCGCCTGCGCTTGTTTATTACCACTTTACCTTGAATGGAAAACTTTAAATCAAAAGTAGAGCTTTAAGTAATATAGTGGACCTAAAACTAGCAGCTGCTCACAGTTTCGCCCAGGGTAAAAATCAAACCATCAAGGTTCAAATCATAATTTTATCAAAATTAGTTTAAGGTTAAATCAAGATTCAGGTTCAAATCAATTTTTGTACCAGGATTAAATTATCAAAATTTGATCTAAAGTGGTTCAGCCTAGTCGTGAAATGTAGCGAGCAGTCAGATGGACAAATTTACTTTAAAAATAATATTGTTAGTTAAGTATCTACTGTCTACCTATTTATATATAGATTTGATTAGCTCGGTGTTTGTAAATTGAATATATCAATAAAATAATTTGAGACTCCACCCTCAAAGGAATCAAATAGGGAGTTACAGTTGGTATGTAAAAAAACCCCGTGCAGGGACTGCTGGGTGATGCAGCGACGACTCATAAGAAACAAAGAAACCAGTGCCTAGTTTGATTTCCAAATATCGCATGCAAAATGCTTGTTGAAATGTTAAATAATACTTGTTGAAATTTCATATTTATATATAATAGATGCTTATATTAGGTTAATTTAGGTTAGTACGTCTCGGTCCCGGCAAATTTGCTATAATCCAATAAGCTGAATTGGAAGTGGCTCGAATAACTCGAATTAACCTCAGGCTCGCGTGCACTGTAACTCGATATAAAACGACAACTCGCCAGACAATAGTGAGAATTAACACAAGAAATGAATAGGCTCCAAACCCGGGAAAAGGTTTGTCTTGTTACTTAATTTAATAATGATTCGAGTGACGTGATTGCTATAATTTCGTACTTGTTGTTATTCTTTGATGATTTATATATCGCAATGTCTTTTAAATTGAAATTTATTGATGTGAAATCTAAACTGAATTGCCGTTTCACTTCCACGCATCGTCGGCGCCATTAGTTTCTGTAGAAAAAAAGATATCGGAGATGCTTGATTATCATTGCTCATTTGTTATAATGATGTGGATTTGGAAGTCGATAATGATTAAAAAAATGGAACAAGTCTTATGTTAAAGGACAACGTTCACGTATAAGAAGAGATGACGAATTAGAATTAAAACACATGGTTCAGAATAACTAAGTAAAAAAAATTCATGATTCTACGGTATATTACAGATTACACGTTTATTTTCCCTTAGCTCCTATTTCTGTGAAAAAAATATTTAGAAATATACCGCTTCTCTTCTATACCTACCAAATTAAATTTTACGTTCAAAGAAACTGAGGAACATTTCGTTTAATAAATTTTTGAAGGCTACTTACAATATTCATGAAGGAGAAAAGGGAAACGAAATCAGTGAAACCAACTTTTAGCGGAGCTCATCCTACCTCGGACTGAGTTATTTAGTGGACGGGACTCTTTTACCTATCGCAAATCTTTATGAATTGCCTGCGACATAGTTGAGTCAGAATCAGAACACGGAACACGAAATCAATTATTAAGAAATCTGCTTATGTATAATGAACTTATAATGGCAAAAAATATGTTGAATTTATAATAATAATAGTATGTAATGCTACTGTAATCTTAGCATACAAAATATTTTAGAAATAAAGTAGGCAAAAACGAACTATTTGTACATTATCTTTTCTAATTACTTCTGAACCCCTTCTGAAAAAGATATTTAGAATTATCTACGAATTCCTATTAGGCTTCTAACGTAACTAACGTTTAATGAATCAGTAAACTAAGGTTGTAGGTAACTTCAAAATTCATCATTGTAACTTCATTAATCACAATTTAAAATACTGCCTGTATATTTACTCTAGGAACTTCAGTGAAACAATTTATAAAGTCATTAACAGTGTATGTATTAAGCCATGTATCCTCCGCGCTGCCACGATAATCCGCGTCATTATACCGCCTAATCTAGCCCTTATTAACAGAGACCTAAACACAATGTTGTGGAAGCACACCGCCAAGCGTATAATCCCTAAATTAAATAGTTTTGACAATGAAAATTATTCCTTGATTTGCTATAAACTTGTGTGTTACAATTTTTCCAACAATCTCTCAACCCGCTCGGATTAGGAATTTCGAATTAACTTTAGCTTTATAATTTCCGCTAATACTTGATTCACAACAGAAGCTTCGCAGCTACACATTACAGATACAAGGTTGTGCGAATTTCTTACAGGGTTTTTAAAGCTTCAGTCTCAGATTTTACCACAACTACAGTATAACTAATATGATAAATAATAATAATAGACGAAGCGTGAGTCATAAAAGTTAATTGATTGATTGTTTTTTGCTTGATAATAAGCATCTTATCCAAATTAGTCAAATAACTTGGCACATTAACGACGAGTAAGTACAATTAATGCATCCGCTTGTAAGACGGCAGCAGTATATTCGCCGGCGCGTTTACCGTCTTTAACGTTTTACTAGGCAGTTAGTTCTGTACAGTCTGTATTTCGTCGAGTTATTACGCAATGCCAGCCACCAAACGTTAATTATTTGCTGCGGAGCGTTCGCCAGTGCTGTTGACAAATGATGTTGCTACTCTTCTCATTTACTTTACATTTACGCTGGTAAAACGAAAATTAGCCGCCTGCGGAGCCGTTATAGCGACATTACTTTAATTGGCCGAGCTTGCCGCATCAAATCTTATAATAAAAAAAACATGTTTGACTATTACATAACAAGTGTCAACGCTGAAGGCTGTTTATTTTGTAACACTATAGGTGACGTCAATATCATGACCTACAGATTTTGTGTCTCTAATCTTGTCTAGTCCTTATAAGCTCAGAAAATGTTTTATCATTCATTTATCATATCAGTTCCTCACTTAGTATATGCATATAGGCAAATGATGAAAAGTGCTTTTAAAATTGAGTTAAGTACTATAAAAAGTAATTGCCTTTAAAACCCTTTGCCTATTTTTCATTTTTTTTATTCATCAAATACACTTCGATAAAATCAATGTAAATGGCAGCCACATTTTTAATAATGAACTGCTAATGGAGTTGGCGGTGGTGAAGAGTAAAATTAATGACGTTAAACTACAGTTTTGCTATGCACTTTATAGTGCGAACAGCCAATGAGTGGAACACCTTGCCGGCGTCCTTGTTTCCAGCTAACTATGATCTGGGCGTCTTCAAGACGAGAGTGAACAGGTATCTTCTAGGCAAGCATGTTCCATCGTAGACTGCGTCATCGCTTTCCACCAGGTGAGACAGTGGTCAAATGCTTTGCCTATAAACAATTAAAAAAAAAAAAGTTTCACGCGATTGCTTGCGGTGGCAAGGCAACGTCTGAATTGAATTTACAATGACATAACTTTCTACTTTTCAAAAATTTTCAGGTTAATATTTTTTCTTGTAATTAAAAAGTTGACAGGTCTAAGATCTTTAAAAACAATATTAGGCATATCACAAGCAAACAGCCCAACTTTGTTAACAGTTTTCTATTCTCAAATTGTCGATCGAATGGCATATTAACATAGTAAAATTCTTTTGTACCGGCAATCATTCGGCATGATATATTTTTATGAGATGAATATCTCAAGAATCAAGACTTAAGTTTTCAGGCTTTATTCTGTATAAAATCTTGCGGCTCGCGTGCGCTATCTCAATCAAATCGTAATGCCGTATGACATAAGGTTTATGTTATGTATGTGAATGTCCCTGCCTCTGCAAAACGTTGTTCTACGTTTTTTTGTTGAGACACCGAGTTTACTTGGTTGTCTCTGTCTGGGCTTCAATTGCATTACAGTTATTACATCGTAAAATATTTACAGCATCGCTTTTGAGTATAACGTGCCCTTTCACCTTTAGATTCAGTGTAAATTGTGTGAACATTATAATGGAAATATTGGATGAACGACCCGTAACATTTAGTCTGGGAAAGGTAACCTCGGATCTAGATTTTGAGATACTATATTATCAGATCGCAAGTTGAAAATTGCTTGCTTACGTTGCTTTAACAATGTACATAATAAAACTTAAATATGTTTTAATTTACTATATTTAATGTCAGATGTTTTAATGGCATAATATGTTCGTGTATAGTCTGGCTTGTTCTGCCAGTTTAGCTAGCAGTTATAGAACTTCAAAATAAAAGAACTTATATACCTAATTTCGTAAGTAGATATCGTAAGAAAGCTTACGCGAACGTCAACTGCCCCGGTGTAACCTTGGAGTCGCCCACTCTAACTAGTCTAAACCTACACAACACATCGCTATTCACTATCAAGGGGTCTATTGTTGAGCCACCAACAATCCAATTCCCAATACCAATTCCTTCTAAACACCCTGTGGGCGGGCTAGCAAGCAGCCCTGCGTTTAGGTCATGGTTAAGTTTAACTTCACTATTTGACGTAGTTCTCTCTTGATTACCCACAGCTCTTTTTCTATTTCATTTCTAGCCCTGTGTTACATAGTACCATTATTAATTGTTCTGTGCCTATTTTATTAATTTATATGCACTTTCTGTTTAAAGGTCTCACTTTTAAAACTATATTTTATTCCACTGTAAAGCAAAGATCACTTCTTTTGTGATCACTTCGCTTGTATATCAACCTAAAACTTCCCATTATGAACTCTTCTTGCTTCTTCATCGTGTACGTACAGTAAGAAACTATCATGAATCAAGATGTTGATGACTCATTCATTTACTAAGATTTCTGTCCTACTCGATTATTATCCTTATAGTAACGTAACTAATCCGACATATTCCCTAGCCTTCATATCAGCAAAATATATACGCATTATTACAAATCGTGCTTGGTGGCGCGCGTTATCAGAATAACAATGGCCGTCGACAGCTTATCGCCCAAGATAAAAATGTTCTCTGAAAAAATAATAAGTGGAGTCAACGACCTCGTAACCTATGACACGGGAGGCGCCGGTTTGCGTTAGGCGCGGGACTTCGGACCCAGCTAATCGCATTATACAAGAAGAATCCAGCGCCGAAGCAAAAGGCAAGTTTACTGAATACCGAAAAGACGGCGGTTCTGTGAATTTTATTCAAATACTAAATGAAATAAATACAACACTATTATAAATCTATGCTTACATTACAACACAAGTAATGTAACAGGCCCAATTCTGCACGTTGAGATAATTTGAAAAAAATTTTGGACGGTTTTTTCCTATTATCAATGCTGAAGCCAAAACTATATATTTTTCTTAGTTTTTGTCTGTCTGTCTGTATCTTAGCTGAACATCACGCCGAAACTACTGAATGGATTCAAATGAATGTCGGCATGATTTGAGTTCATATTACGAGGTAGGCTTTATTTATTTATCTATATATTTAGTACCTGGGTCCAAAGCCACTCTTATCTTGTACTATGGGAAAGAGAAAAGGGAGGGGTGAAAAAGTAAGAGAAAAGGATGAATGGATGAATGTGGAAAGCTTTCTCCTTCATTCGCCGTTTCATCTATTTCTTCCTTTTCTCTTATCTTTTTCCCTCTTCCTTCTCTCTTCCTTTAAACCGAGATAAGGCGTAAAACTAATTAACCCGTGCCCCGAAGCCGGGGCGGGTCAGCTAGTGTAAAATAATATGCGTAGCATAGCAATACACTCAATCAAATCTATGTATATCAAATTTAAAAACAAAATCAATATATATACGAAATGAAGAGTGAAACAATACTCGTCCTTAGATTGTTAATTACCTTGGATTGCTTCCTGGCAATTTGTTTAATTTATACTAAAACGGTCAGCAAGCGGTGGTTGGTTGTATTGTTTAGTCTTGAATTTTAAATGGAACTACATTTAGGTTGTTGGTGAGTCAAACCGATTTATTACTTAAAGTATCAAAGTACTCATATTTTGTTTTTTTCGCTGCAACTTTACTAGTAGATAAGTGACCGAGTAATGTTCACAACTAGCCCTTTTGCAACATTAGCTTTTCCTATTACATATGCCAGTGTGTCGTCGGGTGGCTTAAAAGCGCTTCCCGTAATGTCGTGTTTGTTCTTCTTATCAGGTTGTAAGGCGACTGCGCCAAGGACCTCACGCGATGGCACTAACTAGCTGCTTGCACGTTATCTCGAAGATTCCAGTTGTAAAACTACCCACATCCCGTTAGAAGATAAAACTTGAAATTGCAAACGAACTTGCGCATTTGATTCAGACTAATTGCTTTTAGACTGTCTGGATCTCGACTTTGTAACTAAAGACTCTTCAATAATCGATTAATTTGAATAGCGTGTGTTTAGATCAGAAGTAAACAACTAAATCTAATAAGCAGCGAACAGCTTACCTGAGAGAACAAACACGAACTAACCAGAGTAAAGGAAAAAAGAGTCCTTCTGGAAACAAACAGCAGAAGTGGGAATGTGATAGGCCATAATGATACTTCATGACTGGTATAATTTTATAAATAGGAAAAGTAGAAGTCAAGCGAGGAAGTGGAATTAGAGGAAGGCCAAAAATCGAATATACCTACAAACCAATCCGATTTCCGATTCCGTTTACATAAAAAAAAATTTAATGAGGTTGCTAATGCTGTCATGTCGTACCAGCAGCAAGAATAAGAAGAATAAGAGTGTACACATGTCTAAAGATACATATACTATTACCCGTAATTATTGTCAGATTTAATGACGTGACGAGCTCGTCGTTCGCCTGATGTTAAGCGTCGCGGCCCATAACAGATTGCAGTATCTCTACTCTACGCAGTAACTCTATCTAAATTAATATAGTTTTGCGTGACACTGCACTGCGCACGTCATCCAGAGACCAGTAATTTCACTAGCTACAATGCCTTTCAAACCGGAACACAGTAGTGCTTGCACACTACTGCTTTGCGGCAGAATAACTGGCAAAGCGGTGTGGTACCTACCTAGACGAACTTTGCAGAAAAGTCCTACCACCTAGTAACTTACTTTATAGAACTACTAAATACAATCAAAATCAACAAAACTATTAAAAAGAAACAGTAATCGCCGATTATCGTCTCGTGTAGGGTAGTAGAATACGTAGGTGAGTATTTTATGAAAAATTTGCATTTTGACTTTTCAACTTATATTGGTTTACTCAGTTCACCATCACGACAGCTATTTTCCTCTCCGTTGAGCTTATTGTATCTCTTAGCGTTATTATTTTATGAACATCAAATCAAATAGGTATTTGAGAAACATTTCACTGAAACATCGTGGACGTATATCTTCTAGATTCGCAAAAATATTTGTATATTCTTTTTAATAAATATGAAATATAGTATGTAAAGCCTTTTTCAGTGTAAATTCTTATTATAGTTTATTGACGTAAAACATTCTGGTTTACTTCCAAGTAACAATTTAATACTAACCAAAGTTCCCACACACTTGTCAGGGCTTATCAAAAAATGCCGCTATCGTTTCCAACGCGGTTTTGCATAAACGTCGCTAATTACAGGTGTGTAAGTAACAGCCTATTCAACTCTTTACATGTGTGTGAACGTATTAATTGACGCCTCCGGCAAAATCGTCTGCGACCGACACCACATATTCATAAATCTCTACTTACAGCTGACAGTGGGAAGGCCAGAGAAAGTGGAATTATTAACAGTATTCCATTTATAACGAGCATTTTACACATAATTTAAGTTTAAGGTTTAATCTTTAAACCAATATTACGGCTAAGCGTCGAGCCGCGGGTTACTATTATTTATTCTGTGTCGAGCTCCAATATGATTGATACCGTGTTCTATTTACCTCGACCTCATTTCTTGATACATTATCGCGTTTTTAATTCACGATTGCTCAAGTCATCCGACATATTTTGCATCGGTAATAATAGTGTTAAGGTGGAACGTTACACTAGCGTGGCAAATTCTAATTTTCTTGCGTTCTTTTGCCAATAATAGCTTAATTACTCAACGTGATTACATGAAAACTAATTTTGCGCAAATAAATAGAAATTAGAATGTATCAATAAATTACAATTAAAAGTATCACCTACTTTTATTTGGTTTAGCGACAAATGGCAATAGACTGAAAAACTAAGAAAAAAACTGTTTATTGCCATTTGTCGCTAAACCATTGATATCTAGGAGATACTTTTAACCGTAATTTGATGATACATTCTATTTATTTCCGTAAAATTAGTTATCACGTAATCAAGTTGAATAATTAAGCTATTATTGTCAAAAGAACGCAAGAAAATTTGAATTTGCCGCGCTAGTGAAACGTTCCACCTTAATGGGAACAAAGGCAATATGACGTGCTCTTTTATTAAAGGTAAAGCAGTGTACTGTGGGGTCATTCGTCATCAGTGTCATAATCATAATGAATCGAGGTGAAAACTCGTTTAAAGCGCCTGAGCCATAATACTGCAGTCTTATTGGTCGGGTAATAAAGATGTTTATACGATGAGCGCGCGTGTTGTATTGTATTACATTGATGCGGCTCGTCTACTGCTTGAACAGTTGACAGCGGTACGGTACCAAGTTAATTGTGCTGATCGAAAGTACATTTGAAATTCACAAGAAACACTATTGAGTTTAAAAGACTGAACCACAAGGGAGAAAAGAAAGCAAAGCATTGTTTAGACACGCTAACAAAAGGCCGCTGGTAGAGCGGTAACAAAATGTGTAGCGTTTCGAAATCCGCGGTCACGGTCATGCTAGAAGAATTGGAACTTTTAAATGTTACGTAACCATTTGGTCTAAAATTCCTACAAAAAGTATACAAATAACGCAAAGCCGTCTACGAGCAGTTCTGTTCGATTTATAAATTAAACTATGTATATTACCTATAGTTTTAATATTATAAAAGTCCGCCACCAAGGACGCCGCTCTGCAAGCCCCGAGAACTAGTCGGTCAACCTAATTATGTTACAACAATAAACAAGTTTGTATCACTGCCGCGAGCCAATATTACGTTATAATTTTACTATAATAGACTGCGTCAATTTTCCATTGACCTCCACCATCAAAATTTCATAGCTTTGACATTATGCATCAATGAATCGTCAACAATGCTACGTCAACACAGCATTTATTGAATCAACGAGGCTGATATAAAAATTATTATTGTAATAACAGTTGCTACATAAAACGTGTTATTTCGTCAAATCATTCGATAAGCTCCGCCATGAATTATCTCGATCGCTGTTTAGAAAAATTACCCTTTCTGCTTTATCGTTCGTATTGTTAGAATAAGGAAAATGTTAAACATGAATAAATAGGAATAAGCATTACCCATACGGTTATTTACGATGTAATACATGCTTTACATTTTTATTGCTAAACAGTTTGGTTGTTCTAATGTAGCAGTTATTTTTAAATAGTTTGACCTAATTCATAATAATTCCTGGTAAAGTCATTCCTCTTTTAGTTTTAAACTCAATTTGAATTGCGTTGAATTCTTTTAGTAATCAGATTGCGGTGAGCTTTCCAAAATATACAAATAAGCTTCTTGGAATAATTTGTAGCTTGTAGTTGACCTGCATAATTCTTTCAGAGCATGTTTTCATGTCTGTATGAATTACAATAATTTCAAAGTAAACCTGTGTAAATAGTACAGGGTTGGCAAAAAAAATATGTCTCTTCTCTACAATGCTTTCTAGAGTCGGAATAGCTTTATAAATTGGTTATTTTCAGTCATGCACTCATGCATATATACGTATATAAACGTGATATTCATTAGGTTTGTATTTACTTTATCAATGCACGTGACTACTTAACATTCCATTGGCGGGGTCACCTTCGGGCCTCGTCTAGCTCGAGGGACAATTTGGACAGCTCTAGGGCCGTTATTTAGTTTATGTGGAGATAATTTAAATAACTAATGTTTAAATAGTTCTACTACTAGTACTATTATGTATTCTGTGCCAATACCTCTTATCTATGTCTAATTATGTCGAAGACTTGTTGAATTTTATTGCTTTGGCTATAAATTAGTCTTATTGTCAAGATAAGCCAAACATTTTTATTAGATTGTCAATGATCTGTTGTTATTTTATGGATGATAATGATTACATCTCTGTTATTTCTGTCTACTGTAGGTAGAGCAACAAGTTTTAAAAACACTATCAAATAAAACAAATATTGGTTGATTCTTCGACGGAGCTCCAATTGTTTTCTTCATTCACGATCACCGCGCCGCGGTTGGCCACTCATGCGATGAGCATCATTGTTCGCCTCACTAGCTAGGTATCTATTGCTAACCATATTATATTCAGTGCGATCGAACAGACGTTTACTCTTTAGAAATTTTAGTGCTCTATTATATCCGTGTTTTCTACATCTGCTTGTTATGTAATAATCACAGTCGTATGTCTAGAAATAAAACAATCCTGACTAGATATTAGTAATGCGAAAATCCATTGAGCTATTAATACTAATTCTAATTCTAAGTTAGAGATAGGGATCATGATAAAGTAACAGCCAAGTACGTGTAACTTTATCATGATCCGTCCTCTAGTTTCCAAAAGATTATAGAAAAAGCAAGTGCTGACAACCGTTCCATCATTACGGGATTTTAACCAACGCAACTCCTGATAAAGTTCTTTTATTCCAATTAAAGAAAAAGATAATTGCTAAGCTTTATCATGATCCTTCTGTTTTAGAATTGGAACACTAACACTTAATAAACAATCACACCCTTTTTTATCAATGGGTTTCGTTCTAATACTTCCAGTTGTCACTAACGCAGTTTGGCAGATCTGTTCAGCTTGTCTATTAGTTACATATTTGTAAAACTATACAGAATCTTCACCGCCAGTGGATAATGTATGAACATGAGGTTTTATAAGCTGCTGGATTAGCACGGACGGTAGACAAAATTGTCTTTCCCCTGTTTTACTCCATTTGACAAGTAACCAAGTATGAAGAAAGTGACATAAAACAGGGAAAGACAATTTTGTCTACCGTCCATGCTAACCCAGCTGTTACTTTATCATGATCCCTCTCTTTTAGAATTGGAACATTTCATAACCAAATATGCCTATTTCATTAGATTACGTTTTAATAGTTTGACACCTCTGATCAGCTCGCCATTTCCCACTTTCCAGATACAGAATGAGAAAATTGTAGGATTGTTTGAGGTTCTACAGTGTTGGATGAGTATTAATTTATATGTGTAATTGTTGCAGGTACGAGAAGTGGGACCGGGACCGGGGCGGGGGAGGCGGCGGCGGCGGCGGTGGCGGTGGCGGAAGCGGTGGCTCGGGCGCGGCCAGCGGTGGCGGCGGCGCCTGGGCTGGCCGCGAGCGCGAGCGCGACCGTGAGCGCGACCGGGAGCGCGAGCGCCAGGCGCGCGCGCACCAGATGTCGCACGCGCACGCCGCCGAGCCCGACGCCTCGTCTCTCTTCCCGGCGCCGATTAGGGTGAGTACTTGAATCCATCATCGCCATCAGCTGGAAGTCTTCCACTGCTGAACATTTCCACTTTGGGCGGCTACTTGCTTCAATAGTTTCAATAGAAAAATTATCTATCGATCGATCATAACATAGTACCTATGTACTAGATCAAGTTAGTCCGATTACCTGAGCAAAAACTATGTTTACCGATACACTCGCAGTCTGTTTGTAAAGTACTCGTAACTGTCGGTCTGTCTCTTCACAACTAAACAGCTGAATGTATTTTGAAGAAATTCGGTATTTTGAAACCAGAAGGATAAGTTCTATTTCAAATGACCGTGCAAACCAGCTAGTAAATAATAAGATACATGTATAACATAACTCAAAAACTCAGTTATTTGCTCTTCATACGCGTAAGTAACGATGACTCGCGTTTCTAAGATAAATAAGGTTTAATACTCCATTGATTGAAAATGACAAAGTTGCTTAGTGAATGAAAGTCAAATAAACCAACCGATTCACCTTCCTGTTATATTTAATTGCAGTTCTGGATAATATACATGTTTTTTAAATATAACTTATCTTGTAATTAAAAACATGTGAAGGGTACTGAATAGTTACATCGAAAAAAAATATGTTGAAAGGTCAAAATGCAAGTCTTTTCTATCAAAGGAAGACACGTCGCAGTTTGCTCATTTCAGTGTTACTGTAGTTTATTTATTAAGTCCCGGTTGTCTTTCTTACCGCACAATAATAAATGCGGGCCTATACTTTTGTGATATTCCCATTTTAGAAGTGCTGGAAGCAGGTAGGGTTCGTAGTTCTATAGGGAAGGTGCGCGATATGCATTTATTTTAACAAACAGTCCATCTGGTTGGTTCTAATTCCTAATATTGATGGACATACATAATAAAAAGGCGTCTGACCCAAAAAGACGCTCGTGTTTATGAACCACTTCTACGGAGGTCAAACAAAACTGAATAATATAAGTATACTAATCCAATTTGCCGACACCGCGCGAGCATTACTGGCCGGGCACCGTGCAACTTTTCGACGTTTATAGCTTGTTTGACAGTGGGAAAATACCAGTGTGCTGCGTCATTGCATTCCGTCAGTGATGGAGCCGGCAAGGAGGCTCCCACGAAATACTAGCCTTTCTTTTTTTATGCGAGCGCTACATTTACGTTTACTGCGAATGACAGTCTCTCTCTACCTGGCTGATGTCAAATAACTTTATTGCTTCTGCGCGCTGATACATTTGCTTACACAATCATGTGTTTTGTTTCTTTTGTTCTCACAGCAGTTAACTACCATACCAAAGTCACCAATAATTATTATAGTGCTCTTCGGTCACATCACCGTGTACATCATGTTTAACCCGACGGGTACCATCAATTTGCATAACAATAGATGAACAATTGCAAGCGTACGACTGCCGTACGTTTAACATTCCTTGAGTTAGCGATGTGACCATGTGAGATGTAAGCATAGCTGTTGCAGTCCCAGGAAGCAATAAACGCATTGCTTAAATATTTCTTGGTGATACGTGGCGCTGGCGATCTGCTGATACGTATTTCTGACTCTTACCGTCGTCGTACACAACTTTCTATTAACACAAGTTTGAGCTTTAACTCCAAGTGATATCCTTTTGCATTTGGTCTAATATCAATCAAGAGCAGAATTACAACGATAAGCAATATATTAGTATCTAAAGTTATCTAGAATGTCTGTTAGTTCTCGTCTATTTATTTATTTATTTATTCAGGTAATCCAACAGCGTGAATAGTAAAATATACAATAACAAATTTACAAACATAAAAGAAGGCCAAACAGGATTACACAAATTAACTACTACTATATAGTAAAATGTGTGTTTACTAGCTTGTAGTATACATAAATAGTATGAAGGGTGTGTATGTGTAGAGTGTACCTATTTAGTTTTGATGTTTTTTTTTTGTCCCAATATTGGTAATCTATTTGTTGATTTTTAGCGGAGTTACACTGGAATTGTCCGGAACTATTCTTGTTCCATTTTGTATTTTTTTTAATTTATGGTTGCTATGAATTCCATATTTCCAAAGGATGAGGATGTGATTTTTTTGTAGTTTTGGAATGCAGTAACGATAATGGACTAAATAAAGCTATTGTACAATGTTGAGACGGTTGTTTGTACGGTATGTAGAAACTAGAAACATTTGAGACATTTTATTAATAACGTTAAGGTTTGTAGAATACACAAGTGAGGTTATTTTCATATGCCCAGCTAAGATTAAATCACAAAGATTACGAATTAAAATTCAAAAACTGATGAAGGTAAAAACACTAAAAACGGTAGCAATAATGAAATTGGACCGTTCCGGATTATCTCTTTTGCGAGCGCTTCGTCGCTTCATAATTAAAAAAGTTCATTGGTAAAGGGTGGCGGTTAAAACCGAAAACGAACATTCGCCATGTTTACTTATCTTTGTCTTTACTTTGCACGTTAAGTAAGCATAGTTTTGGAAAACGATTTGGCACCTTCTGATTGTAAGATCATTATACCCAGCGAACGCAAGTATAGTTAGCAGATTATACCCGTATCAATGGCTTTTAGGGGTTGTTATCTGTTCGGTTGTAATTTATAGACCCGAAGTCTGGGGGAAGGATTGCGAATTTATAAATTTATGCGGTGCCGATGTTCATAATGGGGAAAACGTATGAAAACAGAATGATATTTTTCATTGCGGTGCGATATTGAAGTTAAGGTTCTTATAATACACATTCAATGTACTTGCCTATGACAATTCATTGGTCATTGCTAAAATCTTCTGTAAACAGATGCATAACTAAAAATGTGATTGCTTCCAAGATACAGGTATTGGTGCGAGAGCCCCCTGCACAAATACCTACGTCATCGGGTACCCTAATAGGCTATCTTTAGATCGTTTACCGACATCTAAATATGTAAAAAAAATCAGGTCTGCCAGTTCCGATCCTGCCGGGTCATGGAAATAATTGAAATTTTTTGACGTATTTATTTTTGTCAAAATTTACCCGAATGAAAGTTCTGGCAACAGTTAACCGTTGATTAATTATGTAAAAAAAATTGGTCAGCCATTGCGCACCCTGCCGCGAGTACCTGGCAGACCGCTAAGAATGTGCCCTTCACACCCTTAACAATTCAAAATTAAATTAATTTTAGTTACCTAAACAACAAAATTGCAACCATAAACCAATTTCCGCGAGCTAGATTCCGATGATGGCGCCATCTCTCAATTTGAGCTCAAACTCCTAACCCAGACTCATTACACTACCTCAGCGAATACCCCGATGAAACCTACGCCTAATAATAGCCAAGGTGACCCTGATAATAGATTAAAAGGTCTGCCAGGTCTAAACTTGGCGAAACTTAGTATCAAGGCATTTGAAGTTGGTGGAGGTGGATTATTTCCATGACCCAGCAGGATCGGAACTGGCAGACCTGTTTTTTTACATATTTAAGTGTCGGTTAACGATCTAAAGATAGCCTATTGGGGTACCCGATGACGTAGGTATTTTTGCAGTGGGCTCTCGCACCATATAGAACAAATTACCCATTGCTCTCTATGAACTGTGCTCGAATTCGCAATCTAAGGTATAGGTATTGTGTTATGCCTACAAGGAACATGAGAATAAAGTCAATAATATATTATCAGTTTTTGGCCATGTTTGCGGTCATGGGTTTTCCTTTTCATACTTGGAAATAGAAATACCTACGTAAATTCCGTTTTCCTACTCAGAGATAATGTTGCGGCTGGTAGATAGGGAATGTCTATTTTGTGTTAAATAATTGAAATAAATTGCTTATTTTCCTTGAGTACCTACACCTTTTTGTCATTAACAAGTGGATTTTAAGTCGCTTTAATAAATTACAAAGGTAACCAAACGTGAACCACAAACCATTATTGAGTCCTTGAGATCTTGTCCGACTTCTAATTAAGTTTGTCCAACAACAATAAACAACGTGCTTCAAATGTGATTCTATTGTGACATTTGTGACCCTAATGCTTGTTGTTTGTAATGGACACAATATGCACGTGGATGCCAATGCGCCACGCCACGTGATAACTAAACTAAGTTATACTCACAGTTATCTATCTATACAGAAAAATGTGCCGGCAACTGAAACGGAAGCGTTTGCGTAATTCTTAGAAAATTTAACCACTTGTAATTGCAAACAAATTAGGGGAGAGTAATAGAGGTAGGCAGGTGACTGGAACCGCTTTGGCCGAGGTCCAAACGTATGGCGACTGGATTGACATCTCGATATTCATGGATGAGGATTCATGAGGATGCGGGCTCAAATCCCGTTCGTGATTCAAATTTTTCCTTTACAAATTAAGCTGTTGATATCTCGATGCCAGTCCAGTTGTCATATTTACCTATTATATTTTTAGGGTAGCGTTTTTGACCACATTTTACCTGAGTTCAGTGACAATATGGTCGAAGATGATTATAATATTATGTGTATTGAGGTGGATTTGGTGCTCTAAACAAAAAAGCACCACGAAAAAATGCATCAATAACATTTAATTTCAAACAAACCACCGTTTCTCCAATTTTGTGTCTTAGAATCGTAGAAACAGTAATGTTAATGTATACAACGCATGCAACCTTATCCGACCACGTAACTTAAACACTTGAAGTTGCACAAATAACAGTTTCTAAGAAGCCTATCTACCTCGCGGTAAACTGTCTTCAGATCGCGTGATCGCCCGCAGTAAAAGTGAAGTATGCCGCCATACTGTTGCGATATTTGTGACAACCGCACGTGTCTTTGGATCTAGCAGTCTAGCAGCTTTCCCGGTGACCACCTTAACGGTAGCCGCTCGGCTAGTTAAACGAGATCCCGGATAAAGGGTTTCGAGGCCTCACGACTCATTACTGTTTGTTCCGGCGGTCGCGACGAGGAAGATCAACTTGATCTGGCCGACCAATGTCAACGGAGTTCGAGGCCGTGTCTTGTTTACGCGCCGACTTGTAATTATGATTCGTCGAATCACGCACGACACAGTTTGTTGCCAAAATGTTTTTTTAAGTAGGTACTATTACTATGGGAAACTGTTGTACTCTACGAAATTGACGTAATGTGCGTCGTGATCTGAATCATTAGGTAATTTAGTTAGCATTGTTTGGCTATAAAGCTTTCAGTTTTTTTAAATGTTATAATAATGTTATCTAGTACTTATTTATACCAAAAAAAACTCGTATTAGTGCATGACACGGCATGTTGGTCAAAAACGATTTGACAATTTGGCAAAAAAAACCTTTATGACATCATGCGATTTAGAACTACGAGAAGCTGCAGGTGTTATTCATAAACTTATTATAATATTGGATATCCTCGAACACCTGTGATACTGTCCAATCTCGTTCTGCTCCTTTTCCTCGCACCTGCGCTGCTGTACATCTCGCATCATCGTGGCTGTTTACAATTTTTATGGCTTTGAATGTTTCTTTAATCTTAAATAGCAGCTCCCGAAACGTGGTGATGTTTATAATAAGCTTTTTAAAAGCGGTTGGCTTATCTCGTCGGCTGGATGCACTCGCGTGACCCACTTTAGTGCACACAACAGCAATGCCCACATGCACACAAGTGTAATTAAACACGCCCTGCCCCCCGTCGCCTTCACTAGAACGAGTCCGACAGGGGGACACATCACTAGAAGGCTTCTCTGGGCGAGTCATGCGAAAACTACGTCTATGTAGGTTTCCCTGACTAACGTGTGCATTCAATATCAAAGTGTTTACCAAAAGATAATAGTCGCCGACTGAACAGCCATATTGTTGTCGCTGCCCCATTAATCGAGCCGAGTATATTTGTTATCAACCAATATTGCCGTACAATGCAACTCGATTGTTGTTGTACGTTAATTTTCTTGTGCCACTTTGAGAAACCAGTTGTGTGTCACCTTGTCAAGGCCGCACCCACTTACATATTAATAATTACATACCTCTGTCTCTATGTAATAAATACGTAGTACATTCCCAGGTGTTATAGAGTAAGTGGTTCTCTCCGTGCCTGGTCTTTTACCATTCGTTCATCCGTGTCCTCTGTATAAAATCACTCTCGCATTATATGATATGATTGATACTGAACGAACGAGTAGGTTGTTTCTCTAGAAGTTTCTATTTCAGTTCTCGAGCTATTTTTATGCGACGCGAGCTATATTTCTTTGAACAAGAATATACTTTCGTTTGAAGTGGGCGCTATTAGTAGTTTACGAGAAAATGTTGCCCCACATTCGGGTAGAGAAAACCGTGACCACTGAGAAATTGTTATCTTTCTTAATGAAATAAAGAATTAATCATTTTTCCTTACGCAGTAGGACCGGATATTTGTTCAGCTATTTGCTATTTATCTACTTTAGATAATGATGTGTTATCTCAAATCAGCCACACAGGTTAATGATCTGAAAAAACTACAATATTTTTGAATACTGTCAAGATAATTGAATACTCGATTCGTCATGTGGCTATATTTTCAGTTACAAGTCGATACGTTTTCCCGCCTCAAATACAATGCGAGATCATTATTTAAATAGTGTACAGTAGAGCACTCTTAATTTGTCCCTGTGTTGTTCATTAACGTAAGCGATAAGTTAAGAGCAGTTGTACAGTTTTTGAAGTGAGCACAATAGGAGCCACAATACAGACACAGTATTGCAGAAGCGTCGCGTCTAGACGGGCCTCATTACGGCCCTCGGTCTCCCACCACTCGAATATCTAATGAAAATATGCCTTTTTAATCGCAAATGTGTACGCCATTTCGTAAAACAATTTTACTCTAAGGAATTTAGAAGACAAAGACTCGTTTTGGATCGTTGCCGTTGCTTAATAGGGTAATCGTGCTTCTAGGAATGAAATATTACAATAGAATCATTCCTGCGACTTTTTCCTGACACTATTCAATTATTCGATTAAAATTTATGCTGCATATGTCCACGTTAAGAAGTAGAACCGGATAGCTGACGGCATCAACTGTTCGTATATAGTTACTCAGGTTTCTTCAAAATGCGGTTGAAGGTTAAATATAAATAATGTATACCATAAAACCTGGAGGTCAACAAAAGACGATTCTCGAAAAACTGGTTTCAAATGTAAGATTTCAAATTGAAATAGAATCTTACAATTCTGTGGGCTATTGGGCTATTATGGGTATTGAAAAAAGATCCTGCCTCCTGCGATTGACAGAGTCATTGACATCGGGCGATTTGGGTCGATGACTCGCCGCGGCCGCGGCTACAAGTTTTATTGCCCCCATATTGTCAATGATAACTAACTTAGAGGTAGGATGAGGTAGGTAACAGTTTATGGCACGGTGTTATTATTTTTTTATATTGCCTACCCCCATCTGCGCTAAGTATTACACGACCCTTCTTCGTTCGTCCTTTTTGTACTCCTTTTGCACCCTTCGTGTGAACTCTAGGGCATTGACACGCACAGAAGTTCGTATTTATCAAGGGCAGAAATCTTAGCGTATTTATTTGCCAATTCCCTTTACCTGGGGTGGTTTTGTCGAAATTCTATTTGAATCACTTAATTGAGAGCACTGTGAATCTATACGCTTAGCGGGGTTCCATCTCACATCAATATCACTGGGAGTGAGGAATTCTAATAATTTTAAATTGGATTATCTGAATAATTTGTCTCATTTGCATAACCACATTGGGATCCATAGATCATTAGCTCTATCAATTGATACGTATTTAATTTACTATTCAATCGCCCGGTTGATAAATAACTATTAGATGTAACAGCAGCATAGATGTATTTCACTGAGATCGTAATATTAGTTGGTATTGATACATTGACATAATATTATTACGTCGTATTGATTACTCATACGGAAACCTCTAACCTCTATGTTTTATCTATTTCCCAAGTAAATTACGTTTTAATACAAACCCGGGACTTATGAATTTTAATATGTGGATATGGGTACCTAATCAAAAACTTATCTCCTTATAGTGTTATTATAGATGTGAATATTAAATATTTTTCAAGCGGCTATTTAATAATTCGACAATTTCATTGTTAAAAATATTATTACATAATTTTTTTTTTCTGTATACATGGTTTATACTTCCTTTCCTTCTTCCTTCGTTGGCAAATTACAAGAAAATTACTCAATTTGAAACCGGAATCTATATAAATGTATACTGTCTCCGTGTCTCGTGCATCCGTATCGACGTCACTGTTACGTCCGTCTGTCAGTTTTCCTCCTGCCCGCTTGAATCGGACTCTGTCGCTATATTCTTTAGGGAAAATATTTGCAATTGTCTGCTCATTTAGAAGTATTGTTCGCAAAACCGACAACAATTAAGTGACCTGTTAATCTGTTATAGAGATAACTAGCTTTCCTAAACCGAAATCATTCATTCTCATGCTCTAAAGTTGCTGTTCGCATTTTCTGCGTCGGGTTTTGCTTTTAAGATGCCATTGCCGGACACAAATTAAAAAATATTTATTTTGTACCACCGATATGACGACGTCAAATATCATTTTATGGGAAATAATAAAGTTTAGAAATGGTCTGTTTAATTTTCAATAGAGGTGAGTATAATATCGGTTTCAGGGGTATAATGGGATTCATCTTATTACTTAGTAACTGAGAAAATAAATTGGTATTTCTTTGTTTTGTATAGCGTGACTGTAAGATTATATTGGTGACACGCCAAAGTACAAAACTGTAATCATTTTGTAGCCATTTGCGCATTATAATGTATTTGATGGCATCAGTATGTATATTGACTAACGAGGAAACTATTGTTCCATTTATTATTTCAAATCTATCAAAAGCTAGGTCACGGATAAAAGTAGGCCATAACGGCTGTGTTCGTCCAGGAGCAGCCGGCTGCTGGCCCCTGAAGTCCTTTCGTCCGGGCACGGGCGCCGTTCGCCCCACGGCTGACGCAGGGCGGGGACGTTGACTCCTCGGCTGGCGAACTGACTGCCTCCCCACGTACAGGATTTATTATACTCACAGATACGAATAACATGTGGCGAAATTCACTTGTACCACCTCGCCTTGAGATTTATATCGCTCGGTTCCTGGACGCTGCGAATTGTTAATTCCGGCCAATGATGGCTTGCCGTAGAACTGATAAGCAAGACTTGTTGCTTAATCTTCAATGTAATGGTAACTACCTAGTTAAGATTTCTTTGAAGATTGAAGATGAAAAGTTGGGAAATGAAGTATTCAACGCGCCCTTTGTGTTGTTAAAAACAAGGAAGGTAAGTTATTAACGCGACAGAACTCTCCCTCCAAAACTTTGCGAATCGATGCCGTCATGAAAATTCATGGCACCGGTAATTGTTCGCGTCTGGTGACCTACATTGCTCCTCGGCCGTGAAGCATCAAATGAAATAAAAATGGGAAAGTAAACAACCCTATGAGTTTTGTGCATATTGCGTCAAATTTTTGTTATTCTTCTTTATATTTTCGGTGCATTAAAGTTGCACAGATGCGGGCGAAATCTCTGTGCAAAAATGCCAACTAGTAGTTCGCGTAAAAAGCAACCTTGACCTTAGAAATTGGTTAAAGTGGATCCTGCCAAAGGGACGCTTGAGTGAAATAAGGTATTATAATATAAGCCACATGGAGGCGTCGCAAAAGTTTTTTAAATAATGTGATTATACCGACGAGCCGAAATGACCAATCATGCGTTACAAAGAGACAGGTGGGTAAACGCTCTTCATCTTACTCGCCGAACGACCTGTAATAAGTCTTCAGGGCATCGATACCCTGGGATTACCCGAATACAATAAATGGGAGCGTAAAAGTAAATCGCAATGCGGAAAACGTTCCACTGAAACAGGCTTCGGTAAATGATTTGGCGTTTCAATCAAATCGCAACCAAGCCGACCGGTGAAATCAAATAATACGCTCTTTTTATACACTTTGACCTTTATTTGTATTGTGTTAAAACTGAGCATTATTTATAGCCGGTTATTGTTTCGTGCATGACTATTTGCAAATACTCAGTTTGTATCGGCGGCGCCGAGCAAAAGTTATGCAAACAAGTTTGAGACATTCGCAGCGAAGCGTGCTGCGGTCAAGATTGCTGAATTATAGACTTCGTATTGAACTCCTCCGCACTGCAGTTTTGTTTTGATCGGTTTGCACATTCAATGATCAATAGTACGAGTCGTGTTTAAGACAACTTCTACTTACTTATGGGTCATAATTGAATAGTCTGATTTATTGGATTTATGAATTGTGATGCTCTTTTTAGCGGAAACATATTTCTTGCCATTGCCAAATTATACTGTCTACATTGAGGTTAGTTATGTATATTTGTGTGTAATTTGGTGTTCAGTTAGGTATTATTCTATTCTATTACCTATCATTACCCAGTGCCATGCATTAGGTGGTGCAAGATTTTGCATCAGCTACTAAGCTGGTGTTGCGGACATAAACTTATTTACCTAATGGAAATCCGCCATAAAACTTGTCGAATTCCATCGTTGGGCGAGCTCGTAAATGGCTTATTATTCCCGGTCAGGAAGCTTATTTTACCGTAAACTGAATAGGTTTCGGTGTTCGCAAACAGTGCCCAGCCCCAGCTTACTAGTATGCTATTAACGCTCGTGAAATATAATTGAATCGGTATCGAACAGTATAACTATTTATAGGTAAAGTAATAAAATCTGTGATTGATAATTTGTTTTATTCAAGGAAGAGTGTTTTAAAGTTGCTATATAACTACTAGAAGCAGGTACTCGCCGGTTTTCATGATACGTCAACTGGTTCATGACTTGATTTACAACGGTCAATGTCAAGACGGTGTTACTCAAACTTGTACTATGCTTGTACTATACAATCAAAAATGCTTTAAAAGCAATCCATATATTTATCAAGACAACCAATATCATGTTGTTTGCGTTAATATCTGAAATGATTCACTTTGACAGACGGCGTCCACGACATTGAGCCGGTTTATTTGGGACATGAGACGCGACTTGTGGCACATGGTGCTCGGCCTCGACGCATGTTGGATGCATGACACACAACGTGATGTGCTGTGCACTTTTATTGTCTCTATATACGACTACACTCATCTTCTGGCGCCTACGCTTGAAAGGCATGACAATACGAGTCATATTTTCACCTTCGAATCGCAATGGAAGGAACCAATGATGTTCTTGTCATGATTTACAAAAGACCATGCACTGAACAGTTTTCTTTATATCATTGCTTAATTTAGATCTCAGGGGGTAAAAGGAAAATGCGTAGGCGCTTGTGGAAATAATGCTAATTAATTAACGAGATAAATAATTTGATATCAACCAACAGCCTCGTTTGTGATATTAAACACCTGGAATTTCCTCTTTTTCTTTATATTTTAGCTATTATGTTAAAGAGTTATTTAATTTGTCATTTCCTTATTTTGCGTTGGTTTATCTCTACTACAATGTCTCATTGAAGGTTTGTTCACAGGTCTCGGGCTACAAGGATAAAGTCAGCCAGCAGATCCAGACGAAGCTTGGTGATTACCATCTCGCTCAAACTTTCATCGATGATCCCAGCAAATCCATCGGGATCTGCGCTGAACCACCTAGCCCAGCACCATGTGAGTACCTTTAATTAATGAATGCAATTCGTTTATATGGGCTAAATACAAGGAGTAAAATTATAATCGTTGTCTCAGTTACGTTATCAAATATGTTTGTTTATGCGCTCGTATCGTGATCAAGTGCCAAATTTTATTTAATGCCGTTTTTAGTCTACACAAAAATAATATACAGTCTGAAAATAATCCTGAATTTTTCATAGTTATTAGCAACGTTCCTGGATTCTGACCACGTACTGTTTTGTACCCCTGGCAGTCTAAACACATTTCGCAAAGCTCTCCATTTTCACACAGTATATCACGAGTTGCGATCCTTGTGATACTCGTGAAAATTCAAATGCACAAAACATTCCGAGATAAAATAGATATTGCGGGCTCACATGTTTCCTATTTGGAAAATACGAGGGTCTTTCTTTTCTCAACGTAATATGAACTGTAAGCAAAACATGTGTTCCATTCGGTCCCGCAACTGTAGACATGCAGAGACAAGCCTGTTTGATCACAGTATTCTATCGCGGACATTCCGCCGGCTTCAAAGATCCTCAATTCTCAAATCGCTCGTGTGGAAATTCCATTTAATTTCGTATAGATTTCCTTGCGCGGCAAAACCGGAGACTGGGTATAAAAACGTGTGTACAAGAGAAGGCTACATAATATTCCGGTAACCCTTTCGGAGTGCACACGGAAAATGCCGTCATTTGTCCATGTCTGAGCGAATCCGCCAAATTAAACTTTATGAAACATTGCGTGGCTTATGAAATGACCAGGGCTCTCAATGTAGAAGGTAATATTCTTATTAGCTTTACAATACGGAACAAAAGCTACGTCTAAAACAAGTCTCATTAGATTAGAAGCAACGGCGACGGTATAATTTCAATCGAATTGGTCAAGTTGCTCTGCGGAAAACAAAGAAGCCAGCATAAACGCTGTAAAAAGTTTTTATTCCTCTCCAGATTATGCTCGGAACAGATAATTTCGGGAAAGCATTACCATAACAAAAGCGGATAAGTTATTTGATACGTGGTCGCGGTGCTCTCCCAGCTACTTTATGGATTCTCCAATTTTACAGGTGAACCCTAGAGTGGTTATCGGATATTTTTTCCATCCCTCGCGCCTGGATAACATTTGCATAATCGTTAATTCTGGTCAATTTGTCTACCAATCCCACGCTCATACATGACTATTATATTTGTCTCTGCCTTGCCAACATTCTTGACACGGATTACGTAATTGAAAAGTGACAATAGCATCGTCGGATGCATAAACGGGAAATTGGAATACTGCTTTTAAATGGCAGAAACGAATGCTTGGAATAGAAATTTCATTTCATAAACATTTTAACCTTGACCCAGAAATGAGGAATATCGTGCACAAGGTATCCCATTTCCATTATTCAAAACGTAGATTTTTGAATAATAGTTCCGGGTCCTATATTGTTGCAATTGTTGCCGTAACAGTAATGCAGCTTTATCAACGGAATGGTTGCGCAATCACTACCGGTTGTAAATTGCCAAATAACGTTCTGTTGCGTGCTGTTACTCCAATTTTTGTTTTGATTGACGACACCGCGCGGGTAGCGTGATAATAAATGATTCAGTCGGAGATTTGGTGCTCTCTCTCGCTCGGGCTCGGTACGATACTACGATGCGTAAGCCGTTGCGTTGCCGTCACTTTGTACCTGACAGCCGTGACGATACCGCCCAGTGATGTCAGAACACACTTGCAATCAAAACGTCACGCGGCCGCTACTGTCCACTGTATGAGATTGGAGCCACGGAACAGTTACAGACGAATGGCTTACTTGTATTTTAGTTGCTTCCGCGTTTCTGACGCATTTTCTGACTTCAAAGTTAAGAACTGTGTGTTTTTGGTATTACCCTCACGGACCTTCATAATCTCTCCGCTCACAAAATCACTGTCAATTTGCAATAAAACCATAAGCGCCCATTAGGCCATGCCAATGTTTTTATTTAGAAGAGGAAGTTCTATAAACATATAAAAGGTACACTTAAGAGACAATTTCATCCAAACTTAGGGATTCATCGTTCGGAACGGGAGGGTGTCGTAAAAACGTTACCCCTATAAAAACCGGGTAATAATGATATTCTGGCAGGAGAGAATAATTGTAAGACAGCGCGTAAACCCGGCCTCGGGTGGTGCCTTGCCGCAGTTTACGATTCGCTACTCTCTCGAAGATCTTAATTAAACCGGTTACAAATGGCTCATCTAGAACGACGGGGAATGTATAAATGTTGGTCTAAATGCAATCTATCGTGACCATGTGTTTGAAGTTTGTAATTATCATGACGTAATTCATGAAGGAACCACGTGCGAATAAGATAAAGTGCGAATTAAAATCACTAACACATTCTAAAAAATGAGTTTTCTGAAAAATATGGAGGATCTTCTAGGCATGTTGTGCATTTACGGAATGTATGACCAAGACTGTTATGTTATGATGGACAATGAGCATCCCTAGCACCTCGTCGTCAAACATTCAGGACGTAGCAGGCGGAAAGCTAGAGATGGCCAAGGAGTGTGTATTTTGGCCATACTCTACTTTTTGGCTAGGCGATATGACGACAGGTGGAGCAAAGGTCGTCCGGCAGCAAGAGGGTCGACTACGTAATCAAGTTCGCAGGTGGAACCTGGACTCGCACTCGATAGAGGCGTAAGGCATAGACAAGGGAGGCACACACACGGCACGGCTATACACGGCAGTTGGATATAAAAGGTTGAATGATGTTGATGATTCTAAAAACACTCGTAAAGCTTGAGAAGTTTTACGATATAACTTGTAAAATGCACCTGCTTTAGTGACTAAATGGGCACATTCGTCGTTGCGATCAACCGGCTAATAGTACATTACACACGTGGACACTATTCACGCGTATTTATATCTCGATATCCGTTCTTTATTGACCCTTGTCAATGATTATAATGGAATAGAGTTCCGGCACGCGACTCCTTACATAAACGTGAAGTAACGCGCGATCGACGCTGGCAATCAATGGATAGGCCCCGTCCCCGAGTCGCGGCCGTAATGAAGTATGACCCAGTTTTCGCAAACCGGTCGCCAGTGCGCGATAAAGCGGAGTAAACATACAAGTTTGATAAATGATCAAAAAAATCGCTAGTGACGCGCGTCCTGGCGCGTGCAACTCAAGTAGGAGTATCGTATGTGAAAAATCCAGCCCTAAAAAAAGATCGCAAAAGAACCTTATTGTAATTCGTATCATCTGAATAAGTCCGAGGTCTAACAAGTCAGTGACAAGCCCCAGGGGTATAAAGACAGATGGCAGCCCTATGACGTTCGTGACGCGCGACATAAAGCGTTCGTTGTCACCGACACAGGCGACACGACAACGCGCTGCGACGACTAATGACTGAAACAAAGCGAAGTTGTTTGTCATCAATGTCATTCCTGTCTTTACGGGCTGATATCCATGTTTAATATAGCGGCATATGGAGCAAGCAACCCTTTATCTTCCGCCTGATTAGACGTACATTAAAGAGGGAAGTTTAACGCGGAGTTATTATGAAAAAAGGTCATTGTTTTAGTACGGCAGGGATTCTCGTATGTTGATTTGCCTTATTTATGCAAATAAAAATAAACATAACTGTTTATAGAAACGCGTTTCGGTCAAATAAAGTATGTAATACAGCTAGCGATGCCGTCAGAGCAAGTATGACTTCCCGATTACAATTTGCGTGTTCGCAATAAACATCGAAAGAACAATGGTCGTCGTCGTGAAAAGCATAATTCTCATTGTAATTGTATAGCCGAACTGTAACTAAGCCGGTGGTGCCCTTATCGCTTAAACTGATGGTTTTGTTTGCTTGACCACTTCGTCACGCAACACGACACGCTTAACGTACTTGTGTCGAGTGACTATTTTCCCTTGTTAAATTATATAATTTGACAATATAGTTTACCCAAAATAAAGGTAAACAAAAGTTAATGGGGTCACCGAGACAAATACTGTTTCGGACCTTATTGTCAGTACTCCGTTGTCTGCTAAACCGAAACCGTCTCGTAGTGTCGTATCTTCTGGCAGAAGTTAAATTGCTTCCAAATCTATATCAAGGTATTTGATATTTTCACCTAGGAGTTTCGTCGCTTGATCTAAGTCTAATCACTACCCGCTAGGCACACCTTGTCAAATAAGTCTTAGTATTTTTCAACCACAATGCAACCGTCAGCTTAGGAGAATTACTTAACCGAACAATGGGTTTATTGCACATACCTTATTTCGGTGGCTTATCGCAACTATAACGAGATCTGTCATTTTATATAGATACAATATGAGACGGATGTGCTATTTCAAGCCACTCTCGAGCCAGTGCTCCAAACAAAAGATTCACAGATTTCCAAAGTTGGCGCGAAGCAAATCTTGTACATATCTCATAACTTTCGAATCGCCGAGTTTGCTTGCGATTGCTGACTTGCCAGTGAGTTATTGGGTTTCCAGCGTGCATGGTTCGATATAAGCATTCTACGGGAAATATTCCCCACTCTCATCATCATCATCATCATTAACAGCCTGAAGACGTCCACTGCTGAACATAGGCCTCCCCCAGAGCACGCCACCTTGAGCGGCTGCTCGCCTCCTGCATCCATCGGCTCCCCGCGGCTTTCACCAGGTCGTCGGTCCACCGAGTGGGGGGCCGGCCTACGCTGCGTCTTCCGGTTCGTGGTCGCCACTCGAGAACCTTTCTTCCCCATCGGTTGTCAGTTCTACGAGCGATGTGGCCTGCCCATTGCCACTTCAACTTACTAACTCTAAGAGCTATATCGGTCACTTTAGTTCTCCTGCGGATCTCCTCGTTCCGGAGCTTATCTCGCAGGGAAACACCGAGCATAGCTCGCTCCATAGCTCGCTGCGCGACTTTGAGCTTACTAATGAGGCCAACAGTAAGAGACCATGTCTCAGTTCCATAAGTCATCACTGGCAACACACACTGATTGAAAACTTTCGTTTTCAGGCTCTGCGGTATTTTGGACGAAAAGATAGGACGAAGCTTCCCGAACGCTGCCCAGCCGAGTTGGATTCTTCGCGCCACCTCTTTGTCGAAGTTGGACCTACCTAATTGGACAATCTGTCCTAGGTAGACATACTTGTCGACAACTTCGAGAGTATCGTTCCCAACAATTACCGGTATAGGTGGAACATGAGCATTAGACATGATCTTTGTCTTGTCCATATTCATCTTAAGACCAACCTGCTGGGAGACTCTACTGAGGTCGTTGAGCATGGTGCTAAGGTCCTCGAGCGATTCCGCCATTATGACTATATCATCGGCAAAACGAAGGTTAGTGATGTACTCGCCATTTATGTTGATGCCAGATCTTTTCCACTCCAAGAGCTTGAAAACATCCTCCAATGCGTTTGTGAACAGTTTCGGAGAAATAACGTCTCCCTGTCTCACGCCTCTTTGCAATGGAATTTGTTCCGTACTCTGGTCCTGTAGTCGGACTGACATAGTGGCCTTACTGTACAAACACTTCAAAACTTCGATATACCTATAGTCAATTTGGCATCGCTGCAAGGACTGCAGCACCGCCCAAGTCTCGATTGAATCGAATTCCCCACTCTAGACAGAAGATATTGTGGAAAATGTATTGTGTAATATTCATAAACCTAGATATCGCAAACAAGATTTTCAAGGGATATAGTTTATCGTTGGTATTAACGCGCTACAGCGAAAACATCGTTGGTGGTACGGGCTCCTTAAAATTTTATAGGTTCACTTTCTTTTCGATTTACAAAGTCGGTGTCGATTTGTGAGTAGAGTCGATTGCTCACAGCGTTGACTTGATTCCGTTAACGGCTTCCCTCGTTGTGATGTACTGTGTCCATTACATTCCGATGTTGATTTGATTTCTAGCTATGATGAATGACTGTACACAAGTGATGCGATAAAAGCGATTGGGACCAATATTCTCATTTGTTGTACCTTTAGATATTTTAACATTACTTTATTGTTACAATTTGAGCACAAAATGTAGGCCGAGTAAATAAATTCCAAATAAATCTTTCGTACTCCACGCTGAACATAAAATGAGACTTGATAAACACAAATCGATATAATGCGTTACGGTACGTTGCGAAGCTAGAGAAGAACAAAGGAACATCGTACGTGGTATTCATGATTACGTATATAAAAATGCGCATGTATTATAGTAATACGATGCACATCAGGATCCATTAACATTACACGTTTTCCTGTCGCTGCACCCACATAAAAATAGGTCTTAGCAAACACGCATCAATTTAATTGGATTTGCAACCCAATGTAATAAATAACCAAGAACTCGGTACTCGCTGCTCGGTCAGTAGCCATATTGCTTTTAACCGTATGCATAATTTAACCATTCGATTATGTCTTGCGGGGTGATCTAGCACCCCGCTCGTAAACCGTGTTCAGTCTTGTTCCGCTCTTTCTGTTCTCCTGGACCGACCATCTCTAGTCTCTAGAGCATATTGCATGTTGAGCCAGCGTGTTGACTACCGCTTAATGTAACGCCTCTGAGGATCTCTCGCAAATTGACTTGTACTGCGTTGTGCACGGTGGCCCTAATAGCTTTATAGCGCGAACCTTATGAAAAAGTTATTGACGCCGCTGCTATATTTACCTCAACAATAGCAATTTCATTATCATCAATGTGCCATTCTGTGTCTATGTATAGTTAGGTATAAAATCAAAAAGATACCATATTTACAACATATTTACAACAATAGAATGAAATTAAAAAAAATATGTTTTTACTATTATTCAGTTTTTTATTTTAGCAGCCTGTTTTTTTACTAGCAGTTTTGTGATGCCTCTATAATTTATATGTGATATAATACAACATTTTATGTAATTTTAAAAGTACTATTTTGTTGGTTTTTGATTGTAGTTGTTTTTTTGTTAATAGATAATGGACTAAAATATATTAAAGGCTTTTAGAAATGGCATGTCCATATAGTCTCTAATTGCAAATGCAATCAGGATATTTTTCACGTAACATCTGTTATTTGTCACTTCCTGTGAAATAAATCGTTTCGGTAGGTACTTTATTGCTCAATCACAAGCTTTCAACATTGTCACGTTCTATTCTCAGTTGAATTAAATTTTATCTCTCGAAAATTTCGCCAGTCATATCGGATTTGACAAGTTAACGCTTAATAGTCCGCCTTGGGGGAGTTTTCCTAACGGATTCTCCACACTTTGATGTTCCATTTAAGTAGGTACACCTAATATCTTAATGAATCTTAAAATAGAAACTTATTTCGGTAGCATTCTAAATTCCTTAATTTCATTAAAACTTCTAACTGGCCTTGCGTTTGCCTTGCAAGTTGTGTTGTGAACTAATTTGTGTATTGACTTTATCCTTTTTGAATTTGATAGAAGTTCCAACAACCTGATTGTATCCAGGATTTTTATTACTATTTAGATCGCCTCCATTTTCGAAATATGCGAACTCATCAACTCACGGACGTCATATCTACCTAGTCTACTCATTTAAGTGCAACTGCAGGAGCAATGATAAGTAGCGGAATAAAAGTGTGGCTGTAAGGAAGTGTTTCAGTGCTGTTATATTATTTTTATTTAGCCCGTACCACAGCCCGTACATAGCGTCCGCACCGCTCTTGTCCGCGCCCGCGTGAAACAAGGGTTTGGTAATGGTACGGTGATGATAGAAGCGGGAGCGGGAGACATGTGAATAAGCATGTGTGGTGTAGCGAATTTTGTATTTATGTTTTATCATTACCTATTTCCCCACAGCTGTTTGATTATTCATGACATTGAGTTATTAACTATTAATCTGAAGATGTTTTAATAAATATCGTTTTTGACATGAATTTATAGCTCAATATTCTTTCCTCAACTGAAGCGGAAGTAAGTAAGACCGAAAATGTTTGTTGAACTTTTCGTTCATAAATAAAAGGGTAACAACGCTTCATGAATACCTCAAGTTCGTAGACGGCCTAGTTCGGACAGCCAAGGTTATGCACCAATCATGGTCATTCATCTGAGGTCACGTCTTGATCAAATTGCTTCACAGTGACAATGACAATTACATAATACGTTGATTTTTGGAAACATTTCTTCCTTGTAGTAACCCTTTCGGTAATTATGTTTTCTTTATTTATTGATACACGCGTTCTTATTTCACTAAACATTCAATCTTAAAATTCAACTTACTAGCGTAAGTAAATTCCACTCTTTCGATCTTATACGAATAATATATTTGCGGTTATTGTACTTGTCTTTATCGATATATATTGATGTTTTCCTATAAGATCAATAAAGCATCCTTCCTTTGGCTTTTTCATTTAAGCATATCAGTTTACTTTAACAAATATTTTTCATAAACATAGTCGATAATAATGTCCTGTGGTAAAAATTCATCCTATGTTCTAGCTTAGGACTTGTAGTAGACATGTAGCAATTGTAGCATGTAGTAGGTAGACCTATAAACGTTTTATTTTTAGGAGTACGAAAGTAGGTTTTTTATGAATTAAATGAATGACCTGACGAGCTAGTCGTTCGCCTGGTCTTAGGCGTCACGCCCGCCCATAACAGATTGCAGCGTCACTCGGAACTCGAAAAAATGGAAAATATCTAAGGATATCTAAGCATATTTGTAAAATTAAGTTTTTCTAAACTAGTTCGTCATAAGCATAAGTCATAACCTAAGTGACCTCTTTAGATTCAACGCAAGTTCAGTTGGACTCGGTCGTATGACCCAGAACAATATAAAGTATCATTCGTTACGAAACATAACTTAAACATGGACATGATTCCTTGACCCACTTGTTCCAGGTGTTGCTATAAATTATGGCCAACATTGTAGACATACAAAAGCTATTGTAGTCAGAGATGAGCAAGAAAGTTGCACCGGAAATAAACATTTGTAAGAAAATATTTTAGTCTCTCAAATCATCTGTCTAGTAAACTGTCAATAAAATTAATGGGCATTGATGAGGCAGTAAAAATAAATACACCACGTCATTAGCTTAAGCGTTAACATGACTTTTGCTTTCGATTCGACGTGTAAAAGAAAAGGAAGACGTAATACCTACGTAATAAAATCTTTAATGGTTTGAGGCAGAAGCTAACCTTTATCCCCACATGTCCAACGTAAGTCATTTACATCATCAGATGCGGATGCTCATCATGAAAACGTGTACATTTCACCCTTGACATTCATTTGGGTTACAGAACATCACGCGTCTGTGGCAAATACAATTTACTTGTGTAATAGCCCCTGTATTGTTTAAATGTTTACGGATTTCGACTGATATTGAGGATTTATGAAATAAGGTCGGTAAATGCTCTCGTATAGAGTAGGGATTATATTAAGGCGAGGCTTTTCCGGATCTTTAGGTATTTTACGCTGCCTCAAGCCGCACGTTTTGAGCGCACGACGTATTCATTTACGCGACCCAAAAGTTGTGTGCGATGCGCCGCGCGCACTTGTTTCGCTCGTTAGCCACGTTATGTAACTCAGTAGCGGAGATCAAGTCGCTTTGAGAATAAAGTTAGCTTATGTTCTGGATTGACATAATAATATAATAAATGTGAACCTACCGTTATTTTATTAGATAAAAAATACGTATGAGATACAACCGTGTTTTTAATGCTATTTTTAATATTATACCTACCCAGTCCCATGGTAATAACGACTTCAATTACCTTATTTCCATTAGATAGGTATAATAGGTATAATACAGCCGCTTGCCCATAGCTGCTAACACTGTTTCTCACTTGCCCAGGCCTGCCCACTTTTGCCCACACGTGCCTACTTTTGCGCTAGACATGAGCGCCGCGCCGGCGCACCGCCGCCGCCGTCTATTTTCCTGCGCCGCCGCCGCCGCAACACGAACGCTCACCTGCCCATAGCTTTTTCACACTTGCACACACCTGCTTACGCTTGCCCACGCCTGTCCAAATTTGCCCACACAAACTGCCTATTAGCCCATGCCTGCTAACACATTTTCAAACTTGCCCACACCTGCCTACTTTTGCCCACATCAGCCCAGCTGCCCATAGCTTTTTCACACTTGCCCCCACCTGTCCCCACCAGCCGCTCACCTGCCCATAGCTTTTTCACACTTACCCCCACCTGTCCCCACCAGCCGCTCACCTGCCCATAGTTTTTTCACACTTGCCCACACCTGCTTACGCTTGCTCGCACCTGTCCACATTTGCCCACACAAACTGCCTATTAGCCCATGCCTGCTAACTCATTTTCAAACTTGCCCAAACCTGGATACTTTTGCCCACATCAGCCCAGCTGCCCATAGCTTTTTCACACTTGCCCCCATCTGTCCCCACCAGCCGCTCACCTACCCATGGCTTTTTTACACTTGCCCCCACCTGTCCCCACCAGCCGCTCACCTGCCCATAGCTTTTTCACACTTGCCCACACCTGGTTACGCTTGCCCACGCCTGTCCAAATTTGCCGACACAAACTGCCTATTAGCCCATGCCTGCTAACACATTTTCAAACTTGCCCACACCTAACCACTTTTGCCCACACTAGCCGCTCAACTGCTAACACTAATTCATACCTGCCCATACTTGCTCACACCAGTTACGTGTTATCTAACACCATGTATCGTCATCATCAGGCTGAAGACGTCCACTGCTGAACATAGGCCTTCCCCAAAGAGCGCAACTTAGAGCGGCTGCTTGACACCATGTATACGCAATGTATACTATGAAGCAAACATATCCACAGCCTCAGTGGTGTAGGGGTTGAGCGGGTCGGCTCATAGCCCGGAGGTGATGGGTTCGATTCTCGTGACAAGACAAGTAGTATTTGTGCACAGAAAAAAAACTAGTATTATAACTAGTAGCATCTAGTAGTAGGTAGTTGGTGTTATTGTACCTAGTAGTTTCAAGATAAGATACCTACATTATATTATGTCATCTGCGCAGGTAAGGAGGTTTTATTATAATACGTCATCATCATCATCATCATCATCAACAGTCTGAAGACGTCCATTGCTGAACATAGGCCTCCCCCAGAGCGCGTCACCTTGAGCGGCTGCTCGCCTCCTGCATCCATCGGCTCCCCGCGGCTTTCACCAGATCGTGACAGATCGTGGGTGACGCTCTTGAATTGTATCAGTGTTGAGTAAGACGTCTCTATTGAGGCGTAGGGCAAGTGTAATTTTCTTTCTTGCTCTGTGGGCCAAAAACTGTCCATTAATGGTGAGTATATGTATAATATTTTGAAAGCATAGGTAATTACTTACCGTCGTTTGCTCCTGGACTCGTACGATTTTCTAAATGCATAACTTGAGTTTTTTTTCCTTTTATTACATTTGTTACCCATTTTATTAACTTCTTAGTTAAGTTACTCGAAATAAACAATGAAATTAAATTATTCTATTTTTAAATTAAAATTTACGATTAGTGTACCTTCGCGTCGTAGAGCGCAAAAATTTGGCATACGTCCGGCGTCGACGGGCTCTGCGAGCGGACTGGCGGCCCCGAAAACGCGCTCGGATGCCATGACTCCAAGATATAAATTCATATAAAATTACCGTATTAACTTTTTAACATTTTTATTAATGATTTAAATTTTTTGATCAATACATAATGCATTAAAAATTATTTAAATAATACGATTCGTATAAAACAAGTCGAATAGTCATTTCAAAAAATGTTAGATAGAGGTAACTTTGGATTTTTTTTCGATCGAGTGAAGTTATTCCTTTTATGTATAACTTTTATGGTTTAACTCAAAGACATCCTTAAGAATAACATATATTTTTTTCATATCTAAAAGTGTGGTTTATCTCAGAGAAAAGTCTGTTCTTACAAGGGCGTTTTTGGGCCAGTCTCGCCTTAATAAGTGAGCGGAGCGGAGCGGTGCGGTGCCGATGCCGGCGCCAAAATTAAACATGAGGATAATTCTTTAGAGGTGCTAAAAGCGGCGAGTTTTGTGTTAACTCGCATTGTTTCTGGCAGTTCACTACTGCGAGATTACCATACCATTTTGTCCGGAACGATTACAAAGGCGCGTATACTGAGATCGTTCACAATGCTCTCACAAAAGAGAGTTAAAGAGAGCGAGTATTGAAGATAGTAATTCTAATTCTTATTGTTATGCATTTTCGGGTTTCTCGTATGTTTGATTTTTCTTCTCTATTTTGGTTTCACACCCAATTCAACCCGTCCAATTTGTGGCTGATCTTTTTTCAGTGTCCAATTAAACACGATATCGTATGACATGACCTATTACTTAGCGGGCATATTTCTAGTTACATATTGCCGCCTCTGGACGCCGATATGAGCTATGGCTCCCGCGGGACACCCGGGAATTGATTCCGACGCTGGCCTGGAAAAATATATAACACAAAATGTGTATAACTGGCGGATAACACATAGTTTGACCGTATATCGTGGGTGATCCCGTAAAATCGCGATTTCTCTGCGTAGAGCTGGGAGTAGGTACCTATGTCATTGCTGATGCTGAGAGTCTTGGGTTTTGTATAAATGTTAACTACTCTGAAACCGCTGCAGGTTGTAAGTAGGTACTAGATCCTCAATAACGATATGTTGTATTTATATTAAAATAAGGAACGCTCAGCTGAACGGCTTTAAAGGTGATTTGAGCATATAACGGCATAATCAATATCATCATCATCATCATTATCCATTAATACAAAACGCAAGTATTTGTTGCGTGTGTGGGGTTTCCATAGAGCCGAAACAATGCTAAATTTCGAAACAATTCGCCTCTAAATGTGTATTCGGCTACAGATTTAAACTGCACCCAGTTAGCCCACAATCCGTACCACGGTATACGGTAGACAGATATATCTCTGCTATGGCTGTACTTTCCGACATGACATTGACATCACTAGTATGCGTGGTCGCTTCGCCTGAGCCAGGAATTTATTGGCATTTGACATTGGACGCGTGTAACGTACCACTGTCGCCACTTTTGCGCCCCACTGGCTCCCTTGTAATCCATTCTGGCTGAAATTGGAGAATGGAGAGCTATAAGTTTTGGCGCGTTTTGCGGGTCGTTTACATTACTGGTTTCGTTTAGAGGTTCTCTGAGCAAATAAAGTGGTTCGGTTTTATTTTACATTCTCGGAACAAAAAAAAATCCTTTTCATTCAACATGAGTCAGGGGATGGTTTTCATGCATGTAGAATCGAACATTATTAAAGGTAAACATATTCTTGGTATGTGGGTCTACTACTTGTCATTTACCTTGTAATCTATCAAATCATTTTACAGGAATGAATATAGCTGCATAGAACCTTTTGTTGGTCATTAATTCGTCATAACTCGAAGTTTATGGAATGTTTAATATGAGGGTATCAAATTACTTATTATAATATTTAAGAGGTTATCAGTCGGTGATATTACTAAAATATTATACCAACGGTTTCTTATTACTGCGTTATTTATCATATGGCAGATCAGACTAGTCACGTCTGCATACAAATATGTCTGAGGTCTTCAGATCACGAAACATACAGACATCGGATGGCCGTTGATTAAATGCAAATTATGGAAATTACTCGTATCTCGACAGTCTCTAGTAGTTTATCCTTGGCCTTGGGCGTAGCCATGGGATGAGCGAAGGATCAAATTCCACTTTGATGTTTTCCCTCTAGGGAAAGTATTTCGTACTTACATTAGCTCCAGTTTTGAAGGCTTTAGTTAACAGTCTAACTCACTAAAAATATAGCCATCGCTTACATTGCCGTCTATTTGACAAGAACGGCAACAGTTTTAGGAGTTTTAGGTCTGTCAACTAAAGCCTTTAAAATTGGCCTCAGTATCGGGTAGTTTGGTGTACTGACACCAAACGGTACCTGGCGTAGGGCCAGTTTTCAACCCTTACATCCTCGGTAAGGACACCCGGAGACTCAAACTTGCGCGTCTTATGCAAATGCGCTGCACATGTTCTGAGTATTGCCATTGATTCGGTAACTGACGTCGACTTGCTCGATGTTTTGCTCACTCGTCGTGTTTATCTTTCGATTCTTAATGAGCGACGGACGCTGTAGACCGCCAACTTTGTTAGTGACATAGAACGATGGTAGATTGAAGAGCCAATTTGTTCCCTTTTATATAACAGTGAAGGGTTACTTACTTCATTGAAGGCTCTAGCATTATAATCTAGGGTCATTCAACGCAATGTAAGACATGACACGGTGCGACCGTCCCGCGAAATTATAAAAGGAGTTATCTACGTTTTATGAGCAAGCGGCCACTAAGAAAATATTTCTCCGTCCCATAATCCTAAAAGGCATGAAATATGTTGGGCTAGGATCAACATGAAAGAAACTTATTTATCGTATAGGAAGTAGGAAGGCAGGCTGAATGGGTAAATATAACGGTATGAATTACGTCTGGATTGCTAAACTTCAACCATGAAGCTGTTCTTTATTATAACTTTGTAATTCTATGGTATCAATCAATTTGAATCTGAAAACGTATCTGTAAATATAAATATATAATATTTAACAATCCACGTCTTCATTAGTGGATAATTCTGACGCGTGCCGTGATACCAAAGTTTCAATGTGTGCAGTAGGTATCCCTTTGTTGTAAAACAGTATATGAGTACAGTAGGGAGGTACAACCATTGTGAGAGGTTTAGGTATGTTTGCAGCGCTCTGTTTATGCACCCGGTCGTCTGCATACAAAACAACCTTCGTTACCTCAACTTATGTATAGACTACGATAGGAAAGTTATAAAAATGTCTAGAGCTACCTTTGTCACGATTCGGAGACATATCAATTTGTTGATCTGCGGACCTGTTCGAAAGTGTTGAATGGCCTTGTGTGGGAAAATTCGGTTGTATCGAGTTACGGTCTTAACTCTGACGTCTCACGGAAACTTGCCCTAACCCGGATTTGTACACATATCACGCATGGAGTTGGGTTATTTTGATAGAGAGTGTTTTAATACAAAAATACAGACATTTGTGGGTAAACAAATTTTGTATGTGCAAATTACTCTACAGGAATAACGTAACAGTAATGAGCATAAAAAATATTGGAAACATTCTACGAAAAGTTATGGGGCTCCAAATAGAAAGCACGGCAGCTTCTATAAAAGGTCGAACAGTCAGGTTAAATATTCAATTGTTTCATGCTAGTTAGGCACAGACGCGGAAGCTCGCGTGCACGCCTCGTATCCTCGCTATAGTTATTATCGCGCTTTGAGAAATATAATGAGACTGCAAGAATAATGTCCGTGGATCTGGAGAATTATGTTTCTTGTTATACATATAATTTAGAGGCATAGCATTTGACCACTGTCTCACCTGACGGTAAGTGATGACGGGGCCTACGGTGGTGCATGCTTGCCTAGAAGACACCTGTTCACTCTCGGCTTGAAGACTCCCAGGTTATAGTTAGCTGGAAACAAGGACTTCTACTTCTGTCGGTGATGTACCTAAAACAAGTTACAACTACATAACGGGTTGTTAAGTCGTTATATAGAGTAACTATGTAATAATGTAAAAAAAGAACGCGAGTGAAACTAATTAAGTTACTTTGAGTTCTGTTTCAAATTATTGATACACATCTATTTTAACACGCACTAACGACAAAGCAGTTATTGTTTTGATTTGTAATTATTTTTCACTATAATACGAATACGAAACCACGCGCTCAGGCTTTTGTATAACAGTCGAAGTTGGCTGTCACGTTTGGCGTTGACCTTTAGGCGTTATACGTAACCGCTACAAATCAACTAAATATTTATCCTCCTGTAGGGTTTTATACAGATTTGTATTGGACTTCGCTAGACTAGAAATGCCCTAAACTGAAAGCCATAGATACTCATAGAGCAAGAGACAAAAATTTCATTTCAGATATGGACAGTGTAACTATTATTGATAGTGTTGGGTTGGTCTATAACTCTAGAGTTTATCACCTTAGTGTTGGGTTAAATTGTTATTCTGATTCGCAGCATCGCCGTGTGGTCCTCATGAATTGGTAACTGAAAAATAACAATATTAAAATATCTTGTCGGTTTACAGAAACACCATTAATTTATTCGTGGGCTTTATTTTTCCGTCATTTGATTCTACCTTATCCTCGATTGGTCCGAAGCTTACATCGTTCTCAAGGGGCTTTTTCAAAGTCACAGCAGTTTTCTTATTATTTGTTTTTTTCTCCCTAATTCCTTTTACACAGCTTTTATGCTTCGTCTCTCTGAGAGTTGGATTATTGAATTTTCAACATTTATTTTAATATGACATGCATTGCACGGTTCATGACTTCATGTAATGATAATAGAACGTCTGACTGCATCATACAAAGTTGTGAATAAATCTCATTAATTCCTTATAGCGAAAGGAAAGGCCTCGAGACGTGTCGTCGTGGATCGCATTGACCCGTTTTACGTGTACACCATACTGCGAAAATATCTTAATGACTCCGAACCTTAACGTCTTCGCAATAAAGCTCAGAAACCCACCTTGGAGGATAGTGCTTAAGCACACGAAGGTGACATAAAAGCACTGGCAGGGAAGTAGTGAAGACGCGACGTGTATACGAAATAAGGAAAGCCGATCATAAATTCTTTGTCAAAGTGGGAATTTTAAGCAATGATGATAATCATATCATGCCAGTAAGATCACCAAAATCAAAAAATTCTAACTCTACCGAAATGCTGAATAAAATTTGTGACACATATTTCCAGTTTATAGTTATGGTAATAGTGGCTGTGGTTCGATTGCGTAAATTGCATGGGAGCTTTTACAGTAAATTGCGAACGCACACTGCATTCTTTTAGCCGGTTAGCCAGGTGCCTTGCAGAATCAATAGTATTCAGGGAATTTCCACGGCGACTGTACCGAGGCGGCGAGCTGCTGCGACCTCGTGTGGCGAACAAAGAGGGCACGTGCCCAGAATTCTGTCCATCACTTTGTTGTTTTTATTTCTTCAAAGGTCCTTTTTTGCTGGCATCCGGTAATCGAGTCATGTTATTGTGTATGACATTTCGTTTCAGAAGGTTAAGCGTGGTTGCAATTTATCGGTTGAGGTAACCCAGTGCGGATTGCATCATTTACCTACTGGATATGTTTTCAGGTTAACATCTGGGTCTCATTGATTTCCTTGACTTCTTGTTTATCGAGATAATGACGTACATCGAGATCATGTGACATTATTCTGCTTTTGGAGATGTGAAGTTTCATTGTCACAGTTTTTATGAGTGCTATCATTGAAATGATTGATTTGAAAAATTTTATTTTCAATAAATAATACTGTTTCTGTACACATTATATCACAAGTCGTAACGAAGCTCATCGAACAATCAAATGATAATTATACTTAGTGATGTTTAGTGCAGCCATTACGGGCAGCTAATTAGCAACATGCGTCGGTTACAGCGCACGGGCGGGCTCGCTTGCGCCGGCGCACGTGTCAACGCCCGCTGCCGCGCGTCATTGGCCAGTGCCCGCCATTGTTTGGCAGTACATACCTTCCTTCCCCCGCTCCTTAATTACTTGCCCCTCCTCTGCACAGTTGTAAAACTACCCGCTTGGTGGTCAAGGAGTTTTTTGGCTTCTAGAGAATGGCTAAAGATATAGAAGATAATTATTATGGCTTTAGGTTTAGTCTGTAAGTATTATATTATTTAGGGAGAGGTAGCCTTAGCTAATCAACGAGTGGCTTTCCGCATTATTTAATGATTATCGATTAAACACTGCCGCATTTGATATTCAATTAGAGATTTCTTCATGATTAGGGTTATTAAAAATTACCAATCAGCCTTGTGTACAATTACCTGCTAAACGCTAAGGTTTCGTGAACTTTCGGCAAAGCTTATTTCTATTAAACTTGAGGCGGAGGATTTAAACCCACGTTTATTCATAAAATTTAAAAAATCATATGCGCATGATATTTTTATTAGTCTTTTTACTTACACCTCTACGCCATGAAACAAGAACATCTTCCAAATGCATATCAAGTTTCTACATCAGCGGTTTGGCCTGTACGTTGTCTGTTGGTTAGTCAAGCATTCAGTAACTAACGACAAAACCTTTTATTAACATAGGTGGTGAAAGTCAACATTCATTCCCTTTTTCTAATAAACACGTTCTACATAAATAAACAATATTTGAACAATATTTTGCTATCTGAAGTGATATACATCCTGCCTGTGACGTGGCGCGGCCGTCCGTAGCTAGGGCTTGTATATATCTGATTCCGAAAGTACTTCTGTTTACTATTGCGATTCCGATCTTGTGGAGCACATAACTCATAAATCTTACTGCTTCGGTTGTGAAAACATAAGATATAGATCTAATTTAACCAATAATATAGGTCCTCTTCCAAGATCGGGTTTCATATTGAAGTGGATGAAAGCGTTTCTATTCACACCAATCCGCATAGCAAATCGCGTGTCGTTCATAACAAAAGGGACAATGGAAATATAACGGCCCGTCAATTTTGTCTGCCGGCTCTGTCAAGCAAGAGGCTCACATAGTTGTACCTTATTTGGCTGCTAGAAGGGCTGAATTCGGCTGTTCGGGCATATGATATTGACCGAACAAGCGTGTCCGATTATTGTGGTGGCTAGGCTCGGAACTATCGCCATTTTGATGTGGAAGGTGCCAGTACTTTAACTTTGTATGTACTAAAGTGAGTATAATTATTTTCCATACACTGATGCCTCTATTCTGGCTAATATAGTTATGCGTATGCAGGGATAGATGTATTCCACTTTCCAGTGCGCGAAGCAATGACAAGAGCGCTTTCAAGTCTGGTTCTGTCTACTAAACGAACTAAGCTCACAATATCATATTAATTGTGTATCACTCCAAGATAATGTGACTCATTGATAAATTTTATTGTGAGTTGTGAAGTCTAGAAAAGTAGCAATTTTCGTCACTGTCTGCATCCAACTTTACTATTTGGTACATCGTCGTGCGTGACTACGTTTTGTGGCCTTGCCGCTGAACTCCATGTAGTTCGTAATTTCTATTTAAATAGTGGCTTTCCTGTTTTCAATATTATTTCTAAGTTTGAGGTTCGAGATATCGTTACATAGTTTGTATAGGATTCACACATTTCTGTATAGAACGCGATTTTCTTTATTAGCAAATATCTACCAAACCAGGTCCAAAAATAATCCAGAGAAAAAAGCGAGCAACAAAATGGTTTTGAAAACTCATCGATCACCGGTGTTAAAGGTTATAGGCACTGAAAGGCATTGGCTGCTTTTGAATGTCTATAATCCTTATACAAGGAAAGGAAAAGTACTTATTAGCATTTCGGTTCATTGATCAAATCTGAATAAAAATGTATTATTAGAACAACCTTAGCATCAACGAACTCCATATTTCTAAAAATAACGTTAATGAACAGCTTCGATTCTTTGAAGAAACTTGTGACGCAAATAAGTCTTAAAGTTATCGACCGAATAAGAGAATTTACCGTAGTGGATTACTTACCTATTATTTATAGTTTGGTATATGTATCCCAACCCTACATCGATTCAGATAGCTGATCTGATTGCAGCAATGAAGACGTTAAATGTGACTATGAAGATCATGTCTGCATGCCTATATTATTTTTTTATTTTAAAGTCTTTATTGGTGACTCCAGTCTACATGCCAGATATTCCAAGCCTCTTTTGGTACAGGTCGTCGCTTCTTTATTCGCTCTTTGTTTTCCATAGTTTTTCGCTTTATCAACATCAATTAAATGTGCACTGTGCCAATTTCGAACATGTTACTCACCTACTAAAATATTGTTTATCACCGGGATATTTGGCATGTAAATTATTTTTGTTGAGTTACCGATATTTCAGTGCTGAGTGCTGTTGCAAGCACCATGATCACGGACGGTCCGTCCATTTACATGGCAAATATCCCGTTGATAAACAATCGTTTTAGTAGTGTTAGTGACCATGATAGTTTAAAATATTATGTTACTCACCTATAAATAATTTTATCACAAGTACTAATACTGATATGATGATAAGGTTTATTACTTGCAATCACTAAGATTTACATAATAACAACCGCCCACATGTTAGCAATGAATATTGGCAATCTGGTTTCATATTGTTATTAATTGTGTTTAGTTTGAAGGTTATTTCTAACATTAGCATTTTATTTCTGACCTTTAAATAGTATTTGAACGGCAAACAACATTAACGAAGAATAATTCTTAAAAATGCTTGTTTACGTTAACTTTTGAAAGTTGCTGCAGATCTAGTAATCACGTTAAAGCGCGCGTTTCGATGATGCATCTAATTTCACGGTAGCACCTAACTTGGGACCTACTTCAGCAATTACCTATATCTTGGCTTTTACTTGTAGAATACAAGCTTACGAGTCTGAGATCACAATCCGGACATATTTTGACTAATTTACATTTAGATTTGCTATTGGATGACTTGGACGTACGGTTTGACTGTTATTCGGTATTTAATAAACTCAAGTTTGTTCCATTTCCTGTTTTAAGCCTTTTATAATGAAAATATCTAGGTTGAGAGTTTTATCTACACAGGTCCGGTTTTATTTAAGCTAAAACTTAACAGTCAATAAATTGAAGATGTATATTTCAAGAGATTTTTAGGAAATTTGCTTTTTTAAACTACAATTTAGCTATTTAAGCAGCTGTCTATATTTACATTGATATGCCCTATGGTATATAATTTTAATGTGAGTCAACATTTTAAAAACCCATAACAAAGTAAAATTAATTTCAAGTTGTACTTAACTCTGAATAAAACAGGCCCTTCACGCGTAATATGAAAATTGTAAATTGACCAATCGCACAGCTACTGCATAAGTGCGTGTACGTAATTGAACTCGGATTCCTCGATACCGTGCAGATACCGTGCAGATGGAATACTTAATGGGGTTTGTATTGCAGTACGGAGTAATGAAGTCATGATTGTGGGGGATATTATTCAGCCCGTAAAAAGGAGTGTGGAAACCACAGAATGCAGAATAGTGGTGGTAGAAACTGAATGCGTGGAGAGAAACGCATAGGGTTCTAAACATAATTGTCGTCGAAGTAACGAAAGCAGCACCGAGGCGCAGAATATATCTATGCCTACGACCGAGGTGAAATTCTCTAGTCTTGAGAGATAATTTGGTTTTGAATAAAAAGATTCTAGAGTAAATGACTGATAATCATAATCATAAAAATACCTTGAAAATTACAATTAGAAGCTAAAATAACCAATAAGTGTCGCTTTTCAAAAGGGTGAATATCACGTTTCAGTTAACTGGTACAGGTTTTCACGTGTCACGTGTTGGTTGTGTTGGTACTGCATTTTGCGAACAACAAACATGTTTTCCTTAAGCCCGCACCCGCACACAACGAAACAAATTAAACACTTCGCAAGGTCGTCCCCTTGAAGCGGCCAATCAAAACGCTTCCCGTTTACCTCACTGAAGGATCCTTATAGTATTACCTACACTTATACATATCTGATAAAAGTATCAGTGGCTTCCTGTGCATTTTTCCCGTGGGCTCTATCGAAATTCTCGCCGAAACGATTGAGGCCATTCAATGCGGTAATCAAAATTGGCACAACGACTTTGGGCCCATTTTAACGGATCTCGGTTTTTTGTCTATGTCGGCAAACCGTTGACACCTACTTACCTGCGCACTAAGTTTTCAGTTTCGAGCTCTACATTTGTTGGGTCACGTTTCAATAACATCTATTCCATTCAACATTCGCAGGTGTTTCATTTTCATTTCTGACTCATTCATTGCAATAAACTGAACAATCGAATCTATTAGTCGTTGTTGCATAAATGTGTCAACCACGGTAACCGAACTTAACTCGTTCTAACTTTTCTGATAGAAAAAAGGTGGGGCTATCTATTTAGAGGAGACTATATGGATCAACTCGCAATCTAGGCGTCGTAACTTGGACTCCTTTGTCCTGATCGCAATCTCCATAAACCAGCTAAACACCTAGCCGAGATTCTCCTCACGAGGTTCCCGAGGGGCGGACAGGGAGGCTGGCGGGCGAACCCCTTACCCTCCCACCTCTTTAGTTATACGGGAGTTAAAGTGCCTTATGATTTCAAGACTTTGCCCCGCTAAGGTGATCTCCTTTATTAATTCATAAAAAATCTCGGCTTGTAAATGTTGACACCGAATGATTATAAAGACCTCCCAGAAAATGAAGGTGCGACCGCGACCGGTGCGCGCTGGCGGGTCGTCGTGTCATGGTGCGTGGTAAAAATCCCATTTAAAACGTATTAGGCTTCTTTTTGCATACATCGTACGCCGGACTGCTCGCCTGTGTCGCGTGCACCCACTTGACGGCTCCATTTACGGTCGGTCCCTAAGGTCGCTCCCGTTCAAGTTTGACAGGTGTCACACCCGTTTTGTCAGATCTCGATCGGAGTTGATATGATGTTTCTTTGTCCACAGGCCAACCATCTCGGCGCGAAAGCGAGTTCAAGAAACCAGCGCATGCCCCTCAAAATGGACGCGTCCACAGTCGACATTTCGCATACAACAAGGTAAGGAGAAATTCGCCGGCGACAAAGAATATGTTTTCTCTCATTTCAATGTTGAGACGCAGGATAAATAGTAACAGACACGTGGCCTGCTTGCCGAGCACGGGGCCCCGGTGTCCCCCAAAGACCCAAGTTGTGGGAACCGAAGAAATTTTCTTATAACTGCCGGCTTATCGGCACATAGGTACCTAGTATTTGTTATGATTGCGGTATACGTTCGAAGCCGATAAATAATACGGGTAAAGCTAAAGTGCTGTGTTTTCAAGAAGTTTTTTTTCGAATGAAGCTTTTAGTCTTATATCTTTGGCGCAACTAAAAATTTGCTTAACCGAGACGTTTTGTTATGTAGTTCTCTGCAAGTGTCGATTCTCTCACTGCTTGCGAACATTATTTCTGTTTAGAGCTGTGACGGCGTGAGCTGGCAACTTGGCAAGTCGTTCGCAATCGCAACACAAATAAAACTCAATTACTAAGGATGTTAATTAGAAGTAATCTACTCGTGGTAGAACCATTCGCGACACAGTTCATAATGTATGACGTGTCGCAGCCACACACTGAACTAGTTCAGATTATTCATCCTAAACTAAAATTCGTTTCGCGATACTTCGATTAGAATCCTAAACTGGCAATTCACTGTTGGTGGTATTTTCATAAGTAACAATGACTTCGTTAAAAGTTGCGTGAAGTTTGCTTGAATAAGGGGGGATTTTGCTACAATTATGTCTATTTATATTCCAAAATTTTTAAAAAATACTAGTAGAATATTATATCGATGTCAGATCGCCTTTCATGAATGGCGAACCCTAACAGTCAATGTTTTGTTTTACTTCTCCAAAACAACGCTCACGTATGATTGAAAATGTCGAATATCATTTAGCTCAGTTGGGGTATAAAGTTTCATGGCGGCGAATGCACTGAATATTTCAAATATTGGGCCAGTATTTGCTCTCTCAAAAGTACGCATAACTGAGCTTGTCAATTCCATGCCTCTGGACTTAATTGATAAAGGTACATAGGTACTCTAAAAGCTAGGTTTAAATTCATATATTTTGTATATAAAGCCTTTCGTTTCGTTTTCGTTTTGTATATTCGGGAAGCTTTGATCCATCTTTTCGTCTAAAATACGGCAAAACCTGAAAACGAAAGTTTTCAACCAGTGTGTGTTGCCAGTGATGACTTATGGCACTGAGATGTGGTCTCTTACTGTTGGCCTTATGGGTTGAGTAAGCTCAAAGTCGCGCAGCGAGTTATGGAGAGAGCTATACTCAGAGTTTCCTTGCGAGATAAGATTCGAATGAGGAGATCCGCAAGAGAACTAAAGTCACCGATATAGCTTTGAGAATTAGCAAGTTGAAGTGGCAGTGGGCAGGCCACATCGCTCGTAGAACTGACAACCGATGGGGAAGAAAGGTTCTCGAATGGCGACCACGAACCGGAAGACGCAGCGTGGGCTGGCCCCCCATTAGGTGGACCGACGACCTGGTCAGAACTCCGGGGAGCTGATGGATGCAGGAAGTAAGCAGCCGCTCTAAGTGGCTCTTTTTGGGGGAGCCCTATAATAATAATAATAATAATAATAATAATAAAATTTATTTATTTCCAAATATACACATAAACATTATTTACCTAAGTTGGTTATATTACTACATAATTAAATATCTATGAACACTGTGTTATTAGTAACCATACCTAGGAGTGTCGTTAGTGGCCGTACTAGGAAGCCCTGTGTTACAGCCACTAAGATTCCTCCTCAGGACTACAAACAATAGGTATGGAATGCAATCATAAATATCAGACAATATAATTATCCACACGTAACACATGATGTATGGCAGTAATAGTAATCTTTTATTTATTGTAAGTGGGAACAAAACATAGTCCAATACAGTAAAACGCAGAAGGTATGTAGCTATTCCTGTAGCGATGATTGTTACATGCTGTGTTATAGGTGTTATAAACAAGTCCTAGGAAACTGCGCGATCAACTAAGGAGCCCTGGTCGGGGTTTCATTATTGTTTATTATGGTCATCACGTTCAACTTTTCACTATTTAAGTTTAAGTTTATGTTCAGCAGTGCACGTCGTCAGGCTGATGATGATGATGATTGTGATGATGAAAGCGTTTCATGTTTTACTGAAGCTTGCCTTTAACCATAACCAATGCCATTCATGCCATTACAGACACCAAAGTTTTTCACGTCATTTTCCTCAAGAATTTCTTAGCCGATTTGATTTCATTGAACTTGATTTTTCTTCAATTGACATCTATTTGTCTGACACAGTTTTTTTTACCAGAAGTGCTTGTAAATACTTATTATTTTTATATTCAAACCTTATATACTTAAAATGTTTAAATGTTCCAATTGGAAATATGGCTTCCATTCCATTTGGTCATGATCGATCGTCCTTCAATTATTTTAAAACAAATTAGTGCATTTTCAAGGCTCGTTCACCGATTCTATATACCCCATAAGCTTTTATGTTTATTTAAATAATTGAGTGGTCTTTCTGTTGGTGCAGAGCGATGGTTCGAGCTCGGGTGCGCCTGCCCACCGGCCGCCGCCTCTCCGGATACCCAACGGTTTTAGTCAGCCCCAGGTCAGTTTACCATCATATCACCACTATACCACTAAAATATTATCTTTGTGTCACCTTTAGTCAGTTATGTACCACCTTCTCGGACATGGGCTTTTCTAAACCGAGGCATAGACCGTAATCTTTATTGAGGTCACTGGTGCAGGGCAGAGTTGCGATTCGATTCAAACTCGATATTGGTGTTAAGAACGGTGTAATGACCTACTTTACTAATCCAGCAGTAAATGGTGGGCACCACTTACATTACTGTATGCAGTCACAACCAATATGAATTGCAAGGCTTGTTCAAACCAGATATTAGAGAAGCTTCCAATATGACTGATGTCTTATTGGAAACTTCTATTTCGACTCACATAAAATATATCTAAGTTGTAGCTTATTATTTTAACAATAAGCGAGATAAGCTCCGGAATGAGGAGATCCGCATAACTAAAGTGACTGATATAGCTCTTAGAGTTAGCAAGTTGAAATGGCAATGGGCAGGCCACATCGCTCGTAGAACTGACAACCGATGGGGAAGAAAGGTTCTCGAGTGGCGACCACGAACCGGAAGACGCAGCGTAGGCCGGTCCCCTACTCGGTGGACCGACGATCTGGTGAAAACCGCGGGGAGCCGATGGATGCAGGAAGCGAGAAGCCGCTCAAACTGGCGCTCCCTGGGGGAGGCCTATGTTCAGCAGTGGACGTCTTCAGGCTTTAATGATGATGATGTTTTTTTTTTTAAGGGCAAATTGCCTTTATTACTCAAGCTAACTACTACAATAATAAAAACTAAACTAAACTAAGCTAAACTAAACTAAGCTAAACTAAACTAAACTAGCTACACTAGCTACACTACCTACTACAAAGAACACTTATGGACTGTATAATAGCCGCGATGGCCTATAGACAGTCCAAGTGCTCCAGCCCACTACCGGTAGGTAGCGTACCCAACATGCTGGCCGCATTGCCACGTTGAATTGCAATGCTGATGCGTTGGGCCAAATAAGTGCCAGCATTTTGGTCACGCGTCGCATCGACCAGGCGCTCTGATAGACTTTGGAAAACGCGATGAGCTCCCGGTCCCCACGGACCCAGGGTCTCAACACCAAACGGCTCAAATATGTAACCGCTACCGAGATTACTATAATTATTTGCGCCGTTTTAGCTGCTCAGCAGAATTAGCCGCGGCGCCGGCCCTAACGTGTGTCTCGGGAAGGTGTGACGGCGCCATAGTATCGACGCAAGTAGCGTCCCACACTAAAGGCCGCCCCATCTTCCAGGGAACCAGAGTCATTCCGTCGGGTCTTTTACCATCGTCACGCATGAGACCATTCAGTTCGAGAATGGCTGCAACATTGGCGGTGGTAAAAGCCCGGCGAATGATGTCATTAAGACTAGCGTGGCGCGAAATTCGACCAGCGCTTTTTGAACACGAGAGACCGTGATGACCGAGCTGGTCAACTGCGGTACCGCGCTGGCAGCGATGGGCCACACAGCATCTTGCGCCCAAACGGAAGCTGATAGCTAAACGAAAAGTAGTCGGATCTAAAAGGTTACCAGTGTTGAAAGAAGGCATGGCCTGTAACCAAAGTCCTGACTCCCACACAGAGACTGCGAGAAGCCGAGCACGATCAGCGACGCTAGGACACGTATCTAAAAGATTTTTCCGTGCTAGTTCGCAGAGCGGTCGGTCCCACAGCCTCTGTGAGGAAAGAACCACCGGGAAATCAGAATTTGGACAAGCCAACCCCCAGGCATTCTTGGCCTCAGACAAATGGGCTACTTCGAAAGTATGATGTTGATTTTACTAATTACTTTTTATAAATTAACTAAGTATGTACAAAAAGTGTAATTCGGTACTTACATCTTAATTATTACATAACCTACTTGAGGTTATGTGAAAGACCGCACGGCAGGGCTTGCTTAGTCCATATTCTAATAAAGTTTATTCCATAAATATATTAAACGCTAGTTCGGTAACATTATGACGATTATCTCATGATTATCTCACGTCCCCTACGAAAACACATACTCGTAATAGAAAGCTACTGTGTAATCTTTGAGCATAAGCAAGCTTGTATACGAGTATGAGGAAAACCTGGTGATATTTACAGGAATGTGTATGAATCGCGACGGGACACTACAGAATTTTAAACAGAATCATACCTCTCGGGTAAGAAGTCTCGCCCGTGTAACCGAGAAAGAAAGCACACATTAGGATACCTACCTAGAATTGTAGATCGTGCTCAGTCTAGCCTAATGAATGTTGGTTTGGGGACCAATATTTAAAGGAATTCAACATTTTAGGAATTCGTCGGTTTAGGAAATCGACATAAATTGAGTTCGACATTTTGAGAATTTAAAATTTTGGGAAGTCAACGTAATGATCCTAAAAGATTACTTCGAACTTTTGAAACAATATTTAAACAGACTTAATAAAGGTCATTACACAACACAATCTCCTTTTTTCTTGGGTAATCACTGTACACTAACAGAATTACTAATGAGGTTTCTAAATTAGGATCTATTGAACAATGTTTGCAAACATTGTTCAGCTATGAAGATTTCATAACATGTCCAACATGGCTAGATAACGAGTAAGCAACCCTCGCGTCTGTGTACTCCTTCTTAAATATCATCAGCCCAGAAAATGCTAACACGTTGGTTGAGATTAGGGGTGTCGATAATATTTATCCATTTGCTCCCTATATTTGCCGGGAGTCATGAACTTTACGCCACCCACGCTGATACCCAGCCTAGCTTCTGAATATTGCTTATTATGGCAACAAGTGGGTGTTATATATTAATACAAGAGCAAGGATTTTCTGCACTAATATAATAGGGGTAAAGTATTATAAAGAGGAAAAGCTACAGCAATTTTTTTTCGATAGTAGTCTTATTAGATAGTAGTCCTTAATCACCAAGCATGAATTGACTACTGGTTAAATAAGCCGCTTTTCATTCTGGATACTTAAGCGTTAAGGTTTTTTCTTATAGTATGCTTTTCATATTTGTATTGTTGACATTAAGCAAATCATATTTCTGTAGGTATTGGTAAAATTTAAATAATAGGACAATGTCTTTATAGGTACCTATAAAACATTAGAAATGGTCCTATTTTATTATTACGGGTCCCTCCGGAGTACCTATATGTCACTGTGCTGTGGTAGAGAAGATAGAACAACTCACTGTATGTGTTTTATCTAGTTTCGTCACTTTCGTCGATTACGTGTAATGTGTAGGTACTAGGTGCTTTGCCATGTTTGAGTACATGTTTTATATCAACTACGCAGATCAGCACCTTCTGAATCAAAATTAAATGTGGATAGGTATTAGGTACTGTTTGTTTTATGTTAAAACTTTCATCGTTATTTAATTGAATGTGTACCCTGTAGGTACATGTAGGGGAAGAATGGTTCTCGAGTGGCGACCACGAAGACGCAGAGTAGGCTGCCCCCCCCACTAGGTGGACCGACGATCTGGTGAAAGTTGCGAGGAGCCGATGGTTGCAGGAGGCGAGCAGCCGCTCAAGGTGGCGCTTTCTCGCGGAGGCCTATGTTCAGCAGTGGAGTCTTCAGGCTGTTGATGATAATGACTGTACATGTGTAACACAATTCGAAAAGTATCGAAAAGTATAATAACTCAAATGATTTCGTCGTAAGTGTTCAACAAGCGGTACTAAGTCATATAGGAGTTCTTTGCACAAAGGAATAAGTATTAGCTTTTTCTCCTTTTGTAGTCATTTCGTACAATAAGATATTTCTCGGAAGAGGTTTGATATCTTGTGTGAACATTAAAAATCAGGACTCGATTTTATGTTTGAGAACATGGAGTTACTTGGAATTATTTGACAGGTATTTTGCGTAAATAAGCATTATGTTTAAGACGAAATGTTTTTCGACGAGGTTGTTTAGTTGTTTTATTATCATTATATTAAATGCATATGAACACTCATAGAGGTGACATTGGTTTCGCTATAATAATGTTAATTTATTAGGAAGATATACAGTACCTACGTCATAGTCGTCCAAATCTCCACACGATTTTTAGTATTGAGTCCATACAAAATAACAATTTATAAATATTTCGGGAAACTACCCACTAAGCGGTTATTTTCTCTATGCTACCTACCATGAAATATTTATTCGAAATATGAACATTTCAATTTTTTTAATTTTATGAACATTTTATAACAAAAAATAGCCTAATCTAAATCGTCCCAGCCGTTCTCAGTTGATGCACTTACAAACGAACAGTATTAATGTTTTATATTTATCAATATAAAATACTACCAATATTTTAATGAGTAATTTTCATTAACAAACTATTATAATAATAATAAAAATAACACAACGGTAAAAACAGTCATAACTGGCCAATAAACATTTAATGACACACTTTTTCTGGCTGTGATGTAAGCTCACTTTTGTATTTAACAAATGAATGAATTATTAACATTTATAATCAAAACATAACAGGAAAAACGCGTAACTGAATAATAGAATAAAAATACAAGTATCTGAACACAATGACTAACTTTTTTACCGAAGCTTTCAGCATAAAAAAACATCGGCGAGTTGTTTCAAAGAACTGCCTTCTACTTCAACACCATAGTTTCATTCCATCGTAAAACAATAAATCATGCTTCACAGGCGGTTGTAAAACGGTCCTAAATTTGATCGCCTATTCGACGCTTCGCTTATGGCGAGTAATGCATTCTCATAAAACTTAAAAGTAGTGATAAAGACAAATTAGGAATGTCCTTTTGAAAAACAGCGCGTTATGTTGTCATTTTAGAGACTTAGGCATTATCTTTTAAGCACAACGAGTAAACAGTGAGCTATATTAACTGAAAAAAAAAACCATTAAGTACTTATTAAATATTCCATGCCCAGTTAATAATCGGAACATGATGAATGGATTCTTCGAATTCGCATTCTCAGACAAGGATAACATCTAGATAACATAGGACTGTGTCTCTGCTAGCAGTATAGAACCAAAAATAAACGTGTCACAATATTGCTACACGAAAAATGCAATGCTGAAGTAAATAAGTCGCATCTCGAAATGCCATCCGAATCCGATGATCGGCCTTGCTCGCTATCGTGGCATACGAATGCCATATCGTCCCACGCGCAGTGGAGACGTTTGGATTGGAATATACGTCTCATACAAGAATCGGATAGTAATGTAAGAAAGGGACAATCTCAGCTAAGACAACCATAATAGTCTTTTCTTTAAAACTTTCTTGAAATTACAGAAATAGGCACACAGTTAAAGTTAAATTAAGTTGCGTTGTAAGAACAGAAATAAATTTTAACGAATAATATTTTGTTCACAGAGTGCTATCGATAGCAGTCAACCGCCAATAGAAAGTATTTTAAAGGTATGTATATTGAAATAATCAATTGAATATAATTAAAGTTGTGTAACATGAAGATCATAATCGAACCCAAACGATTAATATACTTAAGTTAAAAAAATTGTAAGTATTAGAAAACTAAAAATGTCTTTTATTCATACAGTTTTAGTTCTAATAGATCTTTCTACTTTTCATAAACAAGAAGTCTTGTTTTCAAACAAAATCTTTCCAGTTTTTCATGTATACTATTTCTTTGCAGGAAATGAAGTCTATCCCAACTCCGTTAACAGTAATAGCAGCAACGCCAAGAAAAGAACTAGAAAACAAATTTATATTCGATCCACACACTAACAAGGTAAGCTTTACTGTTTCTACTAATATATTACGCTATCTAGTATAAAAATATAAATGAACCGAGAAAATTCATTACACTAAAAGTAGCACAAATGGAAGCCGAGAGGTCAATGGAATGCCTCACACCTCGAAAATGCGGTATGAAACATTACGTAGAAATGATCTCAAAGACAGACCTGAGAAAAATATTAATGCAATATGAATTGTGTGAGAAATTACTGACCGTTAAACAAAATAGAAGTGAATAATGAAATGATAGAGTTAGAAATGTTAAAATAATGAATGGAAATTCATAACGTAATACCACATAACGTCCCACATCTACATAGATAAGAAGATGATGATGATAATGATGATGATGATGATGATGTTCTTGGCAAAATGGTTAACGCTGAAGATAACAATTAACAACATCGACGCTTATTGTTCCTCTGTTAAAATTTAATACAATCATCAAAATAAAACTTAGCTGTTGGACTTACTAATAAATAATACACTGTATGATAATGAATAACATAGTAGAGAATTCCATACACGAGAAGCTATTAAAGTAGGAGTTATAAACAGACAAACTCACGGTAGGGGTAGCCTATATACAATGGGTTTATGTAAATATTTACGCGGATAGTAATGCGGGGTATAAAGCAATTGATGCCGCACTCACGGTTACCTATTACGAGGTAATTAACTCTTAACAGATTATAAACGTAGGCGTAATATCCCTGATGCAATACATCACTATGAATTTGTTGAATTACTTACTGCTTTATCGTATTTAGTAGCCGAATATTTCTTCGCGTGTGAATGTTTTTTATTTCTCTGTATTTTCTACTAGACAGAAAAGAAAAAAGAAAATACATTTATTCAAGACACGTCTATTTGCATTTTTACAAGTTCTTGCCTAGTATGTAAACTTAAAATATTAGTATAATAGAAATCATCATCATCATCATCATCGTCATCATCATCATCATCATCATCAGCCTGAAGACGTCCACTGCTGAACATAGGCCTCCCCCAGAAAACTACCAGGCTTGGTGAAAGCCGCGGGGAGCCGATGGATGCAGGAGGCGAGCAGCCGCTCAAGGTGGCGCGCTCTGGGGGAGGCCTATAATATAAATAATATGGCTGAACTGAATATATCAAATAAAATAAATCGTTTAACGCTTAATATATTTTGGAATAAAGAAATTATTCTATACATTTCCTACTTCCGCGCTTAATTCATTAATTCATGGTCCGAATTATTCAAAACACGATTTGCGATATTATCGAAAAAAAAACAACAACAAAAAAGTCGTCGAATTATACGAGTTTATTTGTAATATGTTTTCGTTTTGCCTAGTCGGCAAGCTACATAGAACCGCATAATCCTGATACCTTCTTGTTAAAAATAGTAATTACTTTACTTTACTTTACTTTACTTTACTTTACTTTACTTTACTTTACTTTACTTTACTTTACTTTACTTTACTTTACACTTTACACTTTACACTCTACTATTATAAAATTGAATACCCATGTAGATACTGACTCACTGACTGATGATTGACAGAATTGATCTCAGCTCTCAGAAGTGGTCAGTCAAAACTGAGTATGAGGCTGTATAGTGATGGGTCATGTCACCCCGGGAAAAATCTGACATTACCAGAAAGTCGTCTCTGAGATGGAACAGGTCAACGGATCTCGAAAACGACAAGAGATAAGGGGGTCCCGTTTTAACCAAAGTTTGAGTAGACCCTGGGATGTTTCCAGAGAAATGAAAAAAATGGGGGCCCCCGAACAAAAAACGGTGGCCCCCATACAAAATTGAAACGCTCATAATTCGGAAACGGTAAGAGGTATGTGGGTAGTGCTCGACTAAATGTCATAGAGGATGACGGGGGCTGTCAGATTGTGGTCATGAAAATCCAAGATGGCGGATTCAAAATGGCGGCCATTTTGAAAGTTGATCCGATCGGGGTAATTTTTTGCATGGGGGGGTTTTCGGGGCCGCAGATTCGATATTTGAAATAAAATTTTGGATTCCGCCATTTTTAAAGATGGCTGCCATACAAAATTTTTTTTCCATTTTTCACGCATTGTTTCTCGATACCTATGGAAAATTTTGAATGTCTTTGTTGACTTTTGTGTCCAGGCGATCGATGTGTCTTCAAAAAAATTCGCGACCTGGTCTTCCGACCTTCGGTCACTCGGACGGTCAACGGCCTGGCTAAACCATACAAGATAGGTCATGTGCGTTTTAAGGAATGTCATAGCAAACCCTGGGACGATTTTGGAGATGTCAAAAAAAATTCAAATTGGCGGAAAAAAAAATCCGCCATACAAATTTTAACCGTAAATGACGGCGAAACTATGACACTTTAGTATAAAGAGCTGGAACTAATATTGTTTGAAAGCCAGAGAGGAAGAATGGCAAAAATATTTTTTTTCAAAATGGCGGAAATTTCGGGCGCGGCGGGAAAAAAAGTTTCACCGATCCGGATGAAAATCGATATCTGGGGGTCCCCAAGGATGCTAATCAATATTCTGAAATCAAATTTTGACATGTGTCAACTTTCAGTGGGGCTGCCATACAAAGGTGCTTTTATCGAAACATCAACTTTGCTTTTTTGCGCCTCCGTTACGAGCGCGTTAGAAAAGTCGTTTCTGGGGATCGAGTATAGATGTCATAAGGGTAAAAATGCAATATCAGTGAAATCAATTTTTTTCAAGATGGCGGCTGTAGACGTACCGACTCATAGTAAAAGTTGTGCGATCCGAATGAAAATCAATATCTGAAAATCCCACAGTACACTTGGTAGGAAAGTGAAAAAACTTTTTTGATTCCGCCATTTTGAAAAATTGCGAACATTCAATTTCACTTTTTAAGGATTTTTAATTTGCAATTAACGCCGAAAATATAAGACTTTTGTGAGGAGGGTTTGTTCTAATATTGTACAGTTTTGTGAGGGGCACACAGTGAAAAAGTACTTTTTCAAAATGGCGGTCTATTGGTCCGCGTCCGAAAATAAAGATGCTCCGATCGGGATAAAAATCGATATCTGGGTGTCCTAAAGGATGCTGATCAACATGGTTTGGTCAAATTTTGACATCTGTCATTTTTTAATATGGCCGCCGTATATACTATTACTATTACTATTATCGAAATTGCTGTTTTCCGTTTTATCGCCTATGGTACTACAGTTTCGGAAGGAGATAGTTGTAATTTTGACAGATGTCAGTGTGACAGATGTCAAATTTTTTGATAGATGTCAAATGTAAATTTTTTCCAACCTACCAAATGCAACGACGAGCGAAGCGAGCAGCAGGTATACTGTAGATTGGTATAAGTGGACGGTCACGACCAACACTTGCACTTGCACACTTGCACCGTGTGCGGGCCGCGTGCGGCCCGCGCACGGTGCAAGTGTGCCACTTGCGACCTGTGCACTGTTCTAATACCGCTGTCAAGTGTAGACAGATGTCAGTTTGATTGATGTCAAATGTCAAACTTTTGACAGATGTCAAATGTGAATTTTTTGGACAGATGTCAAATGTCAATTTTTTTCCAACCTACCAAATGCGGCGATGAGTGAGTTAGTTTACTGTCTCTCATTGGTATAATTGGACAGTCACGATCAACACTTGCACCTGCACATTTGCACCGTGTGCGGGCCGCGTGCCGCCCGCGCACGGTGCAAGTGTGCCGGTTGCGACCTACTAATGGTGCAAATGACGCTGTCAAGTCAAACAAGATGGCTGCCATGCAAAGTCACGCGCATTATTATTTTCTTTGATAAATACCGCAGTTTTGTACAAGTACTTGCAAAATTACAAGTTTAAACACAGGTATAGCGTTTTGAACAAATGGAACGCCACGAAAACACACACGCGGGCCGCTCGCGGCCCGCGCACGGGGCAAAATACTAGTTACTTTACTTTACTATTACTATAAAATTGGATACCCATTGACTGATGATTGACAGAATTGATCTCAGCTCTCAGAAGTGGTCAGTCAAAACCGAGTATGAGGCTGTATAGTGATGGGTCATGTCACCCCGGGAAAAATCTGACATTACCAGAAAGTCGTCTCTGAGATGGAACAGGTCAACAGATCTCGAAAACGATAAGAGATAAGGGGGTCCCGTTTTAACTAAAGTTGGAGTAAACCTTGAAATGTTTCCAGAGAAATTTAAAAAAAAAGTGTTGCCATACAAAAAATAAAAATTCCATACAAAATTGAAAAGTTCATAATTTGGAAACGGTAAGAGGTATGTGGGTAGTGCTCGACCAAATGTCATAGAGGATGACGGGGGCTGTCAGATGGTGGTCATGAAAATCCAAGATGGCGGATTCAAAATGGCGGCCATTTTGAAAGTTGGTCCGATCGGGGTGATTTTTCGCATGAGGGGGTTTTCGGGGCCGCAGATTCAAAATTTGAAAAAAAAATTTGGATTCCGCCATTTTTAAAGATGGCTGCCATACAATTTTTTTTTTCCATTTTTGACGCATTGTTTCTCGATACCTATGGAAAATTTTGAATGTCTTTGTTGACTTTTGTGTCCAGGTCATCGAGGTGTTTTCAAAAAAATTCGCGATCTGGTCTTCCGACCTTCGGTCTTTCGGACGGTCAACGGCCTGGCCAAACCATAAAAGATAGGTCATGTGCGTTTTAAGGAATGTCATAGCAAACCCTGGGACGATTTTGGAGATGTCAAAAAAAATTCAAAATGGCGGAAAAAAAAATCCGCCATACAAATTTTAACCGTAAATGACGGCGAAACTATGACACTTTAGTATAAAGAGCTGGAACTAATATTGTTTGTAAGCCAGAGAGAAAGAATGGCAAAAATTTTTTTTTTCAAAATGGCGGAAATTTCGGTCGCGGCGGGAAAAAAAGTTTCACGGATCCGGATGAAAATCGATATCTGGGGGTCCCCAAGGATGCTGATCAACATTCTGAAATCAAACTTTGACATGTGTCAACTTTCAATGGGGCTGCCATACAAAGGTACTTTTATGGAAAAATCAGTTTTCCTTTTTTACGCCTCCAATACGAGCGTTTAAAAAAAATCGTTCCTGGGGATGAAATATAGATGCTATAAGGGTCAAAATGCAATATCAGCAAAATCGATTTTTTTCAAGATGGTGGCTGTAGACGTACCGACTCATAGTAAAAGTTGTCCGATCCGAATGAAAATCGATACCTGAAAATCCCACGGTACACTTGGTAGGAAAGTGTAAAAACTTTTTTGATTTCGCCATTTTGAAAAATTGCGAACATTCAATTTCACTTTTTAAGGATTTTTAATTTGCAATGAACGCCGAAACTATAAGACTTTTGTGAGGAGGGTTTGTTCTAATATTGTACAGTTTTGGGAGAGGTATACAGTGAAAAATAATGTTTTTCAAAATGGCGGTCTATTGGTCCGCGTCCGAAAATAAAGATGCTTCGATCGTGATAAAAATCGATATCTGGGGGTCCCAAAGAATGCTGATCAACATGGTTTGGTCAAATTTTGACATCTGTCATTTTTTTATATGGCCGCCTACGTACTTTTATCTAAATAGCTGTTTTCCGTTTAATCGCCTATGACACTACAGTTTCGGTTCGAGATAGTGATCATTTCGACAGATGTCAAATGTCAAAATTTTGACATATGTCAAATTTTTTGACAGATGTCAAATGTCAATTTTTTTCCGACCTACCAAGTACGACGATGGGCGAAGCGAGTAGTATACTGTTATTTGGTTTAAGTGGACGGTCACGACCAACTTCATGTACCTGCACACTTGCGACCTGCGCACTGTTCTAATACCGCTGTCAAGTGTAGACAGATGTCAGTTTGATTGATGTCAAATGTCAAAATTTTGACAGATGTCAAATGTCAAATTTTTTGACAATGTCAAATTTATTGAAAAATGTCAAATCTCAATTTTTTGGACAGATATCAAATGTCAATTTTTTTCCAACCTACCAAATGCGGCGATGAGTGAGTTAGTTTATAGTCTCTCATTGGTATAATTGGACAGTCACGACTAACACTTGCACCTGCACACTTGCACCGTGTGCGGGCCGCGTGCGGCCCGCGCACGGTGCAAGTGTGCCGCTTGCGACCTGCGCACTGTTCAAATACCGCTGTCAAGTGTAGACAGATGTCAGTTAAACAGATGTCAAATGTCAAAATTTTGACAGATGTCAAATGTCAATTTTTGACAGATGTCAAACGTCAAATTTTTTCCAACCTACCCAATGCGACGACGAGTGAGTTAGTTTACTGTCTCTCATTGGTATAAGTGGACGGTCACGATCAACACTTCATCATCATCATCATCATCATTAACAGCCTGAAGACGTCCACTGCTGAACATAGGCCTCCCCCAGAGCACGCCACCTTGAGCGGCTGCTCGCCTCCTGCATCCATCGGCTCCCCGCGGCTTTCACCAGGTCGTCGGTCCACCGAGTGGGGGGCCGGCCCACGCTGCGTCTTCCGGTTCGTGGTCGCCACTCGAGAACCTTTCTTCCCCATCGGTTGTCAGTTCTACGAGCGATGTGGCACACACACACAGATGACAGAACAGACAGATGTCAAACGTCAAGTTTTTGACAGATGTCAAACGTCAAAATTTTGAGAGATGTCACATTTTTTGATAGATGTCAAATGTCAATTTTTTTCCAACCTACCAAATGCAACCAATCGTCGTTGAAGCGAGCAGCAAGTATACTGTAGTTTGGTATAAGTGGACGGTCACGACCAACACTTGCACCTGCACAATTGCACCGTGTGCCGGCCGCGTGCGGCCCGCGCACGGTGCAAGTGTGCCGGTTGCGACCTGCTAATGGTGCCAATGACGCTGTTAAGTCAAACAAGATGGCCGCCATACACAAGTCAGATGAATTATCATTTTCTTTGATTGATACCGCAGTTTTGTACAAGTACTTGCAAAATTTAAAGTTTAGCTCCAAGTATAGCGTTTTGAACAAATGGAACGCCACGAATACACCCACGCGCGGGCCGCTCGCGGCCCGCGCACGGGGCAAAATACTAGTATATATTATATATATTTACATTTATATATACATAGTTGTTGTCAAACGTATGCCCATTTTTACATTAACTAAAAAAAGCCTAAACGTAGCCATTTCGTCGCTCGTATGACTAAAGGTCCTATCTCACTTTTTGGCTGTTTTGAGTTAGGACCGCTATGTTAGTCAACGCAAAATTTTCTATCCATCTAACTAATCGTTGTACCTCTTAACATTTTGGATCACAAGATAATTAATTATTTAATTAATTAATTATTATTACAATTAAACTTCATAATATTCAATTACCTATTGCAACCTCAAAATGAGGCTGATTAAGTAGTGTTTTATTGTTAGGTACTTGGTAAAGTTATGGTGTTGTGTTGAATTAAATACAGTATTGTAGCATTAAACTTACTAAAACTTACTAAAAAAAACAAACACACTAATAAAGCATTAACAACATAATTTTTGTATATTTTTTTCCATACTTAGTCTAAAAAACGTCGTAACTAAAAACAGACAGCTTTTTTTAAATAAAACAAAGTTTTCATTAAGTGACCTATTTGTTTTGATTAATCAAAACAGGTATTTAGAATGCAAACTGGTTAAAAGTTTCAACGTGTAATTAAAGTACTTGAAATTATCTACAAAGGCATATAAAAATAAATATGCTGGACTTGCGAGGAACGAAACTATCTGAAAGTTAGAAATGTCATGACCTTAAAACGCGTATTCTGAACAATGGACAAAAATGAGATAGGACCTTTAGTCATACGAGCGACGATTTATGTAAAAGTTTTGCCAAATTCGATCCATAAGTAACTCTAATTTAAACTGTACCGTATAGGATTGTGAAAAGGGGTGTCGAAGTTTCTATGTACTAATAATTACTGAGCGTACGACGCGCGACGCTACCTAAATGAACAAAACAAACCTCGTTGAAAAGATACAATAAACAAAATAAATGTGTTTTCTTATACAAAGCGTATCCAAGGCTGTAGAATTCAGAATGATCGCGCAAAAACTCGTGTGCAGACCTCGCTGTCACCTTGACGTATGGCGTCTTAAAACAATAGATCCGTAATTTTAACGCCGCCTGCCTCACGGACCATCGTAAATTCACTAAGGATTGGAAGATTAACATAAAATATTTAAAGTTTTATCCATTTTTTTTATGCGATTCAATGACGTGACGAGCCAGTCTTTCACCTGATGTTAAGCGACACGGCCGCCCATAACAGTTGCAGTGTCACTCGGAACTTAAAAACATTAAAGTTTCGCGTGACACTGCACTGCGCACGTCATCGCGAGACATCACACAGTCTAGTAATCGGATTACTAGACTGAGTGATCAGATCATAAAGTCTCATTTGCCCAGTAATTTCACTAGCTACAATGCCCTTCAAACCGGAACACAGTAGTGCATACTTTATTGGTTTATATTATACGTACTGTCTCACTCATGAGGTGGTCTAACTTAACGAAAACCTAATGTGGCAATAGTATAGTCAAAGATATAAAGCCCGTTGATAGCTCGTGAACATAATTTCTCGTACAAACACGACTCACCTGCGCGGGCCGGGGGCGAGGTAACAAAACGAGACAAAGTCATACGAAATTACAAAGAACAGAGCAGGATGGAACAAAAGACATCAACGGGTTCCCGTAATTTATCAGAAATTAGTGGTTGAAATACACCTCTAATATTCGTGTGAGGGGAAATTGTATCATTGGTCAACTGGATTTATAGTCAATGAGTGTAGTGGTAGCAATAAGGTAAAATATGTAGCAGGATTCCCATTCCCAGCAAAGTGATTAATTTTCTCCTACTGTTTTACTTATATTCTAATACTTACAATATTACATTCCTCCTCAATTTAGATAAAAGTTAGTGGTCACTAATACAAATCGCGAGTCTTCGGGGGGAAAGTGAAAATAAACTGAATACTGAAAAGGGAATCAAAAACCATTACTTTTTCAGTATTCGGTTTTGGTCGGTTAATATGTTTTTTTTTTCTATTTCACAAAGCGCCATCTAGCCCCAAACTAAGCAAAGCTTGTACTATGGGAACCAGATAACTGATAGAATACATAGATACCTTTTTTGTTAGTAAATACATACATAGAATACAATATAATACCCATGTTATTTAGGCCCGATTTCACCAACGTTTATTCCAAGTATACGGCTATTCGTTACTTTTGGATACAGCTTATTGACAAATGAAATTACACAAGAAAGACGCCATTTTGATTGTATCCAAGGAATAAGTCTTATTCCTTCACAAAATTGGTGATATAAGGGCTATATTCGTGTAACTCGGTTGTTCTCGGAAAGTTATACCTGGAATAAAATTTATTCTAGTTTGGTGAAATCGGGCCTTAGTCGGATAACTTTTATCCGAGCATTGAAATATCGCCCTTTATTAAGTTATATTATTCCTAATCGATGTTTAATTTTACAGGTTCAGGAAAATCCACAGTTAGGCAGTAACGATCTCAAATCACCTCCTCCAAAACCCGGTAAGTGAAGTTAACTTGAATCTAAGCACTATAGATTTCATTATATACAATCTTGTCTTAATGTATGACTTCTAATTTTACTAGGACCTGCTTACTGGTTTTAATTAACAACTTGTTGCAAGCTTGTCGTGTGCATTATCGTGTCGCCTGATGGAGATGAATAGGCAACAGTTAAAAAATACAAGTTAAGAGTTCAGTTAACCTACCTATTACTTACTCTACTGTGAAAAACAAGATGTAAAGGTTTTGATGGGTTATTTTATCTAAATATTTAAATCATTACGTTGCTATATCGTTTAACTTTATAGGCACCTTGGAAAGACTACTAGGTTAGCGGTTATCCTCATAGAGTTCGTTATAAGAATTTCTCAGATGTATTTAAGTAATGATTCATTATTCATTGTAATATTTTCCTGTTTACTTCTTTATGTAAGCATAGTAACTATTGTTTTATCTGTGGTCTGTGGTAATAGGTGTCATCCTTTACCTATAGCTGCCTTAGCGTGGGTTTTTCACCAATAGTTAAGGTAACTAATGGTTAAAAACTCAACAAAATAAAATCAAATTTTGACCATTGGTTTGGATTTGTTAGAGTTTTTAGCCATTGGTTACCTTAACTATCGGTGAAAAAACCCACCCTTAATGTCTTTAGCTCAGTTTTAAGTATTGTGGTAATAATGATTATTTTATGTAATTTTTATTAATTCAGGAAATGTATGCATTATTATCAATTTTTATCTGTGAAGTAAATTGTCTCTGATTGTAAGCTATCACATTCTTTACACACAGTCATTCAACCGGTATATTATGAGTGTGTTATCAATCATATCTACGCGAAAATATGCAAAAATGTGGGCCTCCATCAACATACTTATCTTCATATGTTATGATTGATGTCAATACTTAAATTAACTCATTTTTATTCCCCTGTGCTCCAAACTCCAAAGCTAAAGTTAAAGATAAGTGTTACTCGCTAAATGGACATTATAGGATAAATACGTACTCTTATCCGAGAGACCGCTAATTGGCTCGTAACTCGGCCGACTCACTCGGTAACCGATGAAAAAGTAAACAGAAAAAGAAAAACTCCGAACGACTCCGTGGCATTTTGTAAACAAAGCTCCACGGAACAAGAAAATGTTTAGGTTTGTAGCTGACGCCGTTATTAAAATTAATAGAGGCGTAAAATCCGAATCCTAATCAAAAAGAACAGCCGTAAAAGACAAAACGAACAACGGTGTACGTATTGCTCATAAACAAGCGGAATGGGCCGCTATTCGAAAAGTTTCGACTGAAAAACAATATTTGAAAAACCATTCTACACGAGCCCGTTAAGGTTGACTGCACCTAAATAAAATGTGGAGTGAAATATTAAGAGCCAGTTTACACGTATCGCGGGCACAGATCGCCGCCAGCGCCACCTGTCGCCGACGCGGTTAAATAAATTGCAAAAAAAATGTACGAAACAAACGAGCAACTGCACAGACTAGCGGCTCCAACACACACAATCACAAAACACATAAAACAACAAGTCTGCTGCGAAGTATTTGCGCTTGCTAACTGAATAATAATGAATATAAACGAACCGGATATAACCGGAATCGCTTCAATGTAATTTCTACTGGTGTATGTAAGGTGTAAGTCACTTGCGCTATTACATCGTAATAATTGTACACTGCTTGGATTCGGTCGGTTAATCACGCTTGATTGACTGTTTACATCGCTTTCTTTTCTTTAGTTACTACATTATCTGTAATTAAAATCCATATAGCGCACTAACGACGGTTTATCATTATGTCATCGGCATCACCGTTCAGTAAGCAAACTGTTTCATTGGCGGGTGTAGTGCGCACACCTATTCCATATGCCATTAATATGTTGACCCCAAAAAGTGCATGGGTAAAGTCAAGGGGTCTCGTTAAATCGGCGTCGTTTTGTGCCCAGCGTCAGGCAGCAAGCAGGCTCGGCTCACCTGCCTCCTGCCTCCATCCGCGCCGGCAACGAGTAGTACAACAAAAACTCCACGGTTAGCTCAGATTAAAACCGTACGGTTTATAACTAACGCGATAACGAGCGTTTTGTGAACAGTGCTTAGCTTTAAATAATGCGCCGATAACGATTTTATACGTGCATTTCGCAGTATATACCAATTAAACATTAATTGATGCAAAGGTCCGTAGAACTGAAGTGTTTCGAAAATTGATTTTGTTATCTTGATGTTGTAACGGTTCACGTCCGTAAATTTAATCTCCACCGATCCCCTGTGTGGCTTTTGTAAAAGATGAACCGTTTTCCGTGACTCCTCCTACATTAAGATAAAATGAATGTGTATGTACTTGTAAAATTAGTTAAGTATATGTATACGTATAAAGGGTGTAGGTAGAGTCTAGCTAGCCTGTCCACTGAGTAATTTTCATCCTAATCCAAACAAATATGTATGACCGAGTTCTCCAACACACTGACGCCCCAAATAGCAAACTTTTCGCATGTAAAGTTTATGTAGGATTTAAACTCTGAAAAATCCCTAGGACAGCACTTTACAAAATACTAATTTAACGTAAACGCCTATTATGTCCTCGATAGAGCGGTACGGTTGTCGATAGTTCAGTGGCATGCCGGATTGAAATCGGAGCATGGGCCCTGCCAGTGACATACGAGAGTCAGTTTCGCGAATTAGATTTCTTTCTTTTTCATTCACTGCAAACTGGCGATCCTTTTTACGTTTTGTGTCTGCAAATCGAGGTCTGACAATAGATTTGATTTTAAATTCTAGTACGTATTCATTCGAGTTTACTCAGACACTTTGTGTAGTTAGCGTCTAGCTTCTTACTTTATCGGCTATTTGTATTCTATAAATAGCCGATAAAGTAATCTTTACCTAATTTACTATTTTAATATTGTGTAAAAGTATAATGATTGCGTCCATAATTTACAACGTTTATGTAAAAGTGTTAGTTAGACAGATATAAAATTTTCTGAAGTATGAAATGTTTCAAACAATAAGTACATTGGCTGTTAAAAATCTATTATCATTGCAAATTGTACACAGTCAAGTGTTAAGTACTGGTATTGATACTGTAAACATAGTGATGGTCGAAACTACCGGAGAAAGTACACGTATCATTTCTCTGAACATTTTATTTTGTCTTTCAGACTGTCCGTACCAGTTGACGTCTTTGATTCCGTAGTTTCATCCTGTATTCTGTCTATTGCGCACTTGCCTTTGAAGCAATGCATTTGTTTGGATTCTCCTTTATGCGGGTAATATTGAATACGTCGTATACAATTTATAATATGTAGTTACTGCTTTAAAATCTATATTTCTTATAAACTCAAGTAGTAATAATAAGCCTCTTTTTAAAGTTCCGTACTAGTAAAGTAAAAATAACCTTATTGAGATTTATTTTTACCATAGCATAGTCTGCATTGCTCTTCTATGGGGCACGTGCTAATAACGCGATTCCATGTCATATCGTGATGTAATATCGTCTGTATTCGCACAACTATTGTAAAATATCGACGACACATTTACGGGTTTCCATATAGTTTAGTTCCATGTAGTTTTATTTATTTCTCAGGGCTGAGTAGAGCTTTACGAGTTGAGCGAGACCTTTCTTTATCGCGAGACTCCGCTTTGATGTTCACTCCTTTATACAACAGTTTGTCTATATCTTCCATCGCTTTATTTCAGTTAGTAATTATTATAGTTTGACCCGTTTTTATAATTAATTACTTGTATATCATCTGGATGGGCTTGTTTGTTTTGTTACGTTGCAAAGAAATTCTTGATATTCAACAGAGATCTGCATTCGTCATCGGCGTTTTGGTAAAATTGTATTTTCAAATTTACGTTTGTTTTATATAACACCTTTACCACCGCCGCACCGGTTTTGCGAGGGGGATAAATTGGATCACCAATTCGAGTGTCTACGGATATCTTTCCGAAATATAATCGGTTTTTCCATGCAACTAGGTCAAAAGATAACAGACTAATACATGCCACATAGCAGAATTGTTTTCCAACTTTTACGATTGCCGAATCGTAAAAGTGTTCCTGTCCTCATCTCTACCCGACTTCACCCCGTCACGGCACGGACGCCGTCGCCACCCCAGCAACATAGTGTACCCGGTAGGGAATCAACACCGTTATTAAGGAGAAAATGTTCTCTTTTATGACAGAATTAAAAACGTAACGACTGGGGCGAATTTAAAATCTTCACTTTCCTGACAATCGTTTGCCGCCTTTCCAATGATGAGTGGTTTTACTTGGGTAAATTATTACGGCTGTATATCTAGTGTCTAGTGTTTTATTCTCTGTTATCTTAATTTTCGTTCCTAACTATTTCATTTTCATAGCTCGTTGGAACAACTTACCTTTCACGAAATCTTGGAAATTCTCGAACTCTCCGAGTACGAATTCAAACGGAATTGTTTCAGACAGGTGTCACGCACATAATATAAGTGGTACAATCATCGCTTTCTGTAGTTTCTTCGTACTTCTGCCTAGTTGCCTTTCGGCATCATATTTACTGTGTCTATGAGTTATATGTGGGGGGTCGCGCTCGCGTCTAATAAATAAGTCAGTATTTAGGTCATTGCAAAGGTAGTAACCAAGAATATACGTTGCGTTAATAAATACATGTCCGCCATTATGCGATTAAAGTGGCTTCGCTCTTAATAGGATAATAGCAACATTAGCCGACTCTTGTTTTATTAACATTAGGTATAATTCGCACATCTTGTTCTTCATCATTTGTTGAGTCCAAGAATTCCAGTTTGTTTGTTGTTATCTACCTTGTATTATTTTATTTTTGGAATACCGATAATGATACTGTACCTATATCTATATCAAATTTATGTATCTAATAAATAGGACTTTTATTTAGGTAATTTTATACGATAATTGTTATTTTTTTTTAATAAAATCATTTATTATATATTTATATTTGAGACCTATGTATGCTATTTTGTTCTGATGTTGGTTTTTCTGTTCGTTATCTCATCCGATTTTTAGTAACTATTTGAGAAACGATATTTAAAGCTTTCTATCAATTGTTATTGGCTTCGTTATACGTGTAAAAAGACAATTAATTAAAGATCACTTTAAAAAAAATACATTTTATAACTTCAAGTAACATCCGAGACTAATTTTAATCAATTTATTATATTTTCTGGGAACCAGCGAGTGACCCAGTATTGGAATAAACTCATAAAAGCTAACTTTTCGGCTTCAATTCTAAACAATGTAACACTTGCTTACAACAAGATCAAGACCACAGAAAAGGATAGCCCACGCAAACTTTTAAAACAGCAAACTTGGTTTTTTTTACTTTTAACTTTACTGTTATGAAACCAATTCTTTTAACCCTGTGAGACTTAGAAATTTAGAACTTAGAGTTCATAAAGCAACACTAACATACCCCGTCCATTATGAAACTCTAAAAACGGGGAACAAAGAACAGTTCCCGTTTAGTTTAGCCGAACTCTGTGCTTTTGTTAATGGAGTTATCGAGTTTGATATAAAACTCGTTTAGTATTCCTCGGGCGGAATGATCGAAAATTAATTATTCAATTACTTTGGACCTACATGCTTTAGAACGCTTTGGAAATAGGAAGCAGGCAAGTGATTTAAACACGTGCCAGATCACGCAGCAGATTTGTCAATGCTTTTATGATTGTTATAGAACTGTAAAAAGATTCTTATAAATGCAGAGACAAAGAACTAGAAATTGTAAAACACCTAGTTACTGTTCCTTTTAAGTTCCATTTGTCCAGTTGATAAAAAGGCTGTTATATGCTATTAGTAATGCTTCAGCATCTGTCTCGACAATTTTAGGTACCTATGTACTGATTGTTTTCTATAAATCGTCTGCCTTTCAAAGTGCTATAAATCATATTAAAATATCTTCATCGCGGCATCACTGCATCGCTACATATCACCAATTTCAACTTTCCTACCGCAAAGTTCGTAGCTCCACACTCAGCTGGCTGCTAACATTATGATGAAGTTAGAATTTTCGATCGTTTTCTCGATATTTCATATCGCCGTGGCTCACGCTTGCCGGGATTCATGTATGAAGATGAAATCGACGTAGGTAACACCCGTGTAAGCGATTAACAGGTTGGTATTATGCAAACAATGCATTGATTTCTTGTACCAAATAGGAAACAGATTAGAAAATAAATATAAATACTTATATTACGACATCTTTATTTTGCATTTTTAAAGTTTCTTTTGTAATATCTTGATTTATTTTTTGTTGGTCAAACTCTTATAAAGTCTGGTCAAAGCTTTGATCAAGTTAGATTTTATGTATTTACAGTTGCCGGAACAAATTATTGAAGTATGTACTATATGAACGCGTTAGCAATTATAACATATTATCAAATATTCATTATAAACGTCGTCAACTAAATAAACTGAATTTATGGCCAGGGTAATCAAAGGGTTCAGAGATATCAAATATTCAATTTAGAGTCATAGGACTCAGAAAACGTTAGTACCTAATAAATTTAAAATAATAGGCCATCACACTAATAAATGCTTATTAATCGATTTTGATAATGTAGTTGTATCATATTATAGCATTACAAAATTGCGGGAAGCTGTGACATACCCAATAAGATATCTCTTTTGTCTTCCACCGAAAATTGAACAATCATCGTTACAAGCCTGATTGGTATTCTTCATTTACACGTTTGATTTTACATTGATACAATGTGTTTGTAAGTGGATATTTCTGCTGTACCTCCGTGAGTTGCAGATTTTAACTTTTGAACCGCAGCGGATGACATTTTGTTAGCAATTTCTATAAAATCAGATTGCGTTTGTATCGATGGCTGGCGGCGGCGCTTATCAAATTGATATAGTCAATTAGGAACCGAAAATGAATTTTATTTAATGCGCTATTGATATCTCTCGATTCTTTTATTTTGTAGTGTTTTGTAATTAAGTAATACAACACCCAGACAATGTTTATATACTATTTTTATTCTAGTTATTCAACAACATATAGTCTCTAGTAGGTATTTGGCTATCTGCAAACGGAATAAATGAGTAAACTTTTGATGACGTCTTCACTTAATAACACTCCAACAACAAACTGACTAGTTTCACTTCGAAACCTTTACGCAATAAATCGCCAACAATATGCTCAAAACTGTTAAAGCTTTTCCACAGTCCATTTGATATCGTATTCGAGACGGTTCCGGGCCGGTTATTAATCCTCGCGATAAGTTTGGAAACGGCCGCGAACCGGGAGAGAGAAACTTTTCATTCGGATACGGTTACCATTACGGGAGTTTAGAAATACGGAACTGGTTGGTAATCAACCTGGACGGTTTCAAGAAAAGTATCAAATGTTAACCTATTCTTGAGTTTATAACGCTCTATGGATTCGAGTACTAATGTATTGTTGGTGTTGCCACCCGTAGTTCTACCATTCATTATTTGTTCTGTGTTATGTACAATTATTATATTGGTGTTCAATAAAGTAGTTTTGGCTTGTATTGTATTGTATTGTAATATTCCTCGTTTGAATGACCGATGTGGTCTAATTTTTCGTAATCATTTATTTATTTCTGGTCCTAGTACTACATGATTTAAAATGTAATAATAAATCATAGCTTACATGAGTTACATGACAGGTTTTGAATGATCATGATCTAAATATGAAAGTTCTTAAGAAAAGCTCTAGGAAATCCGTGGAAATGCTGATAGATGGCGTGCCTACGCTTAGCTCACTTAACCGCGACGGCAAAAAGACAAATGCGACCGCCCGCCCCGACTAGGTCTGTTAATTTTGCCCGCTAAATGGGCATATTCAGTAACAAAGTTGCTTATCTTGTGCCAACTCTTAATAAATCCGCGTGGTGCTTCACGTCTCTCGGAATCCAGTTGCTATACCGCGCAAATATCATGGGCTAATTACCACTTACGTTTGCAATGCAATTAACTAATTAGATTCTGGATATCGTCTCGTAAAAACTGTACTATACTTTAGGTCGTTTGTACACGTTCGCCCGCGCTAATAGCAATCGTTTTAATTATTGTTGGCTTATGTCACTTAAAAGTTGTAAAAGAAACATACCGCCTCCAGTCCGGTGTCCTTTATGATAATTAAAATTTAACTAAGATATTTCTCCGAAACAAGAAACTGCTAAGTCGACGATAATAATGCTGCTCAACTTTGAAGGAAACATAAATGAAGGTTCCATTAAACGTAAATAACATTAATATGTAGATCCCAATAACTTGCGTATTAAAAGCTGTTTGAAATAGTTTTCGAACGCGGAAACTCCGAGTTGCCGGGAATTGAGAAGTTAAGAAAAGTGGGGTTTCGAAGCAACCCCATTTCCGCCCCGATCGGTGAGTTTTCTAGACGTCCTGTCGATGCTCGATACACTGAGGGGAACGACAGCGATGCTAGAATCTATTACTTGACAAGTTCATCTTATATTTTTTATTTCCGCCTACGTTGTCGGTGATACGTCAATTTAGATGTACAGTGCCATCTATTGGGTAGGGTTGGAACTTGTGCGGCAAGGCCTCCCGGCGGGTGGCCACCCCCTTCTTCCCATTTGGCGGCTGTGACGTTACTACGTAGTACGATACGTTATACGAGGCGCAATACTACGGTTTTGATTATGCACATTCGTGATTCTGCGAAAGCGATTAAACGGGCATTTGCAAGTGGCTTTTAATTTGGAGCGCTTACATAGATGCTTTGCCTCGAAGCTGCGCCTATAAAATAATGAATTGATTGATACCTCACATGTACGATTTTCGTTTGTCCCGACTTGTTTATTTCGCTTTTATAGAGACCCCTAACCCAAAAAACCGTGTACTTATAGTGGCGTTTATCATTTGTTTTACAATATTTTGTGAGATCAGTTGCAAAAAATATTGGATGGGATAACTTTTGTTGGGTTGGTTTGGACTTGGGAGCTACCCATGACTGTCTGTGTTAAATTAATATCGACATCTCACAATAATTTTAATTAGATGACGACCAAAGCTTTTATAAAAAATTGATCTAGTACTAATTAATAAAAGTTGGTCCTAATATTCAAAGTTCACGCAAGCGATATCCTTTTCCATTCAAAAACCGATTATTTCACGTCAGTTTGACTACGAAACACAACCCAATAGAATCGAAAACACTTCGGAAGCAGCTTTACCGATCCGATATATACCGATGCTGTAGTCCATAGCTTAGACCCCTGCCTTATCTGTGTTTATTTTCAGAGTAGACAGAGCAGACACTGGTCCGCCACCCGTGGAGGTTCGAATACTGCTACATATCAGTAATAGTTAGTTTAGTTACCATATTACCTATGTATTTGCACCGATTTAGATGACCACCACAGGTGCAACGGCGGAGGTTTATTGAATTTGAATGCTGAATGAGGAAGGTGGATCCGAATCAAAGTCACGGCTGTTGTTACACATTTACAATTTAGTTAGATCAATGAATTAAATTTTCCGGTTGTAATATCTGTCATATAGTATTCTCATCATCGGAACTTGTTTTTACTGAGTATTAGGAATCTTGCTTCAAAAAGCTTGCTCTACAAGCGTGCCCCATCGTCGATCATCAGACAGTGGTGAAATACCTAAAATATGTCACGTAAATGTAAACCACAGAGCATTAAAAAATGACGCTAAGCACCCAATGACCTTTGCATTTCATATAATATACCATACAGCTTTCTGATTCATCCTATTAGAAAAATGCGTTGCCAAAGTCTTTGTATTTATCCGCTATAGTAACAAACCAAACAAGATTAAACACATTGACGAAGATATCAAGTTGAAACTGAAAACTCAGCGTAAGAAAGAATAATGAAGTGGCTTTCCTGGTCAATGGAGACTTGCGGAATATTTAGAGGGGTGGAACTAACTACTTCCTCCAGACCGCTGACAAGCGAAGTGTAAGGCTGCTCGTTGAATAGAAACCCAAGTGCCTATCTTCGATAGGAGATTATTCAATCGCTCGTTTTATGAAAGGTGAATTGCTATCGGGTTATTGTTGAATCTTTGTATTCGATTCTACACATTGTTAAACTGTTAACAGAAAAACTTCTGACACAAATTAATATTGAATTATCATCATAATCGTAGAGTTCTCATAATTACTTTAGGTATGTGTAGGTACGTAATATTCAACATGTCATCAAGGTTTTAATATTTTGATTCATGTAAAATATGTGTTTGACATAATATCTATTTAGGTATATAAAAAGTTAATTAAGCATACATAAGTGATAATTATCTTGAACCGCGGAAACAAAACATATGGGTATCTGAGGTTTTTCTGAACTCTTTTATTTACAAAACACCTTTTAAATGAAATTAGATCAACAAATGGATGAAGAATTCTTTCCTGGAATGGTGGACGAGTGTTATAAACAGTGGACTTCTAGTATGTCACACAGTGACAAATCACGACACAGATTTCACAGTACTAGTAGTAGATCTTTTTTAATACACATTCTTTTATATTCGTTCGCCGAAGTGTTTTGAGTTATAGTACCGTGATACGGCAGATTGCGATAATTATGTATGTTATAGGTAGTACTAATTTACGGTTATTGTTAATTGGACGGCTTTGGTGCTTAGCTAACACAATGCGTGTTCATTTGGTGCTGTACCAAAAGAACCACTATACGTGTTCTTTTGGTACAGTACCAAATGAACACGCATAGTGGTAGCTTAGCACCAAAGCCGTCAAATTATGGTTCGTATTTTTACATTCAGACATTAGAGCAAAAAAGCTTTAGAATCTTTAGTAAAATGTTATGTTTGTTTAAAGTTACCAATTTCATTATACATAGTTAGTTATTAAATCTTTGGTAAAATTAGATGTTTGTTTAAAGTTACCAATTTCATAATAATTGGTGATTAATAAATCTTTAGTAAAATGAGATGTTTGTTTAAAGTTACCAATTACAAAAGATTCTGAAGCTTTTTGCTCTAATGTCTGAATGTAAAAATACGAACGAACCCTATAGTAATTCATTACTTAATTTCTTCAGGCCAATTTGTTTTAGATTTATTTATTTGTAATTTCTCATTGCCACTTCGGCTTAGCTACTACTATACGTGTTCTTTTGGTACTCTAATTATTAAGACATTGCCATAGTTTATAAGTTATCTTCGTGGCTGGGTTCCTTGAAAGTATCTCTACTTTGTTCACTGTCATGCTACCTCTTCGGCAAATGTTTTCAAACAAAGGTGAGTGGGGAGGGTTATCATTTCGCCAGGCGCGAGGCGCGGACCCTATACGTGTTTCTACTTTTACCTTATTTGTTACGTAAAAGGTAGGCTAAATACGGACTTTGGATACAACGTACACTTTGTGTGGGATTACGTCGTTAAGAGTACCTATCTTATACCTAGTGTGTTTGAACTTGAAGGTGTAGGTTGTGTAAAAAGCGAATAGGTAAAGGTCTGTGGTACTTCAATTGATTGTTTTATGTTTGCCTGGTGTAATTAACTTGAACGTAACATTTAAACTTTGAACTATAACCAGTTTTTCAGCAAATACTAAAATAGATTTTCGTTAGAAAATTCCCTGGAACGCCATCTAGTGACGCCTTTTTCTCACAAGTTCCGCGGCAAATCCACAGATGGCGCTGATGCAAATTTCGTTAAATTGCGTGTACATAACAGTCCCTATTTAGAGTATCAATGTAACTAGTGCCTGCACACAAAGTCCCCCATTACATTATTAACGCGTACCGTGTGTAACATAAGACGGGACGTACGTAAGACTGGTGGTCATTACGTAGAAGTTGAGGGTTTGCGGTGTTCGCAGAATATTAGAACGGGCGCATTCGCGTACGGCCGGCTCAGTCGGTGATAAAACGTGTATCGTAATGTGGGCTCCCTGTGCGTTACTACAGATTCTCGATTCAAAATATAATATTATTTATATTTTGTCAGATGAACACTACAGGCGTTGTAGTTGTACCTAAAGGTAAAAGTACAGGTAAATTTTAGGTGACTTCAGTCTTGATAAACTGTAAATAATGAGAAATTAAAATGACTTTAGAAAAATTGTAAATGCGAAGCTTCCCTCGTTATTTATTAAACAAAACATGTCATAAGTTCACAACAAATACCTATAAAATAACAAAATACGAACATCTCAGTAAAATCATTCAAATATTTGGATTTGGGGAATCGGTACGTAAGTACCATTAAAGCAATAGATTTTCTTTTGTTACCTTACGTTATCCATAACATGGATGAGAAGCAAACAAAATTACTTGGCTGTAGACGTTTTTATCCAAAGTCATGTTTGAATTGTTTGGAAACGTATAAAACTGTAGCAGGTCCAATTTTGTACATTGAAGATATTATAAAAATTTTTTTTGAAGGCTGGAGCCTGAACTATAATTTTTTTCGTTTTTGCCTGTCTGTCTGTCTGTCTGTCTGTCTGTATCTTGGCTGAGCATCACGCCGAAACTACTGAATGGATTCAAATGAAACTTGCCATGATTTGAGTTCATGTTACGAGGTAGGCTATAGGATACTTTTAACCCCGAAATTCAGCACGGTTCCCTTCATTCGCCGTTTCATCCATTCATCCTTTTCCCTTATCTTTTTCCCTCTTCCTTTAGACTGGGATAAGGCATAAATAATTAACCCGTGCGGAGCCGGGCCGGGTCAGCTAGTTTTTCTTAAAAAAAGATTAATTCGATTTTTAGTTGTGTTTCGAGAAATAGCAGTAGTTTCTACGTGTGACAGAGG